>JALHLI010000012.1:4108547-4728961 GCA_023349425.1 Anthopleura sola | reverse complement strand
TCATTGCCCTGAGTCCTGAGGAAAGAAGCGCCATATGTCACAACGCTCGTCAAAGTGTGGGTAGATTCTCGGAGAGTTCCTTTGAAACTGGTTTTCTAAGACAAACTGAATCCCTATTTATGAGTGCATAAGAAAAATCATCAATTTTATATATATTTTAGATTATTACACATTTCCTAAAATTATATCACTAAGCCCTTCTTAGCAAAACTCTTCAAAAGATTTTGTGCAGTTTCAAAAGATACCAACACCCCATTCAGAGGATGAATGGAATTTGGAATGTTCAAGAGGTGGGGAGGGTAAAAAGAATGTTTGTAAGTAAATTATAATAGCTGTTATTATGGTTGCATGCAAATGAGAAAACAAACATTGTATTGACCGGATAGCCTCACTTGTATGATCCTTAAAACAAAAGAATATCTGATTTGCATGCATCCATAATATCAGCTATTCTTAGTGTTGCATGCTTATTTGAATCCAAAAAAAAAAAATGATGGGCCACGATGCCAGAATCACAGTATTTGCATAAAAATCAACAGAAAATATTTCATTGGGTGACAGTAGGAATTTTATAGTGAAAAATGGTAATAAGTAAGTACCGGTAGATTACATTTGATCAAATATGAATGTAGTTACTAGTTTTATATGATTTCTGATAAAAAAATATCACTATGCACACTTAAAAGACATTTGCAGTGCGAATTGTAAAACTGTGGGCAGCTAGAAATATTCCAGGAATGTTCTATTGTTCTTTGGCCAATCAGAAATGACTCTCTAACCACAAGATGATGGAAAGATAAGAATAACGTTTCTGATTGTTTGTTTTTTTTGGTGCCCACGGTTTTTAGATTCGCACTGTAAAAGATAGGGTGTCTTCAATTAAACTTATTTTGGTTAATATAATATTTGAACTTTACAGTTCTTTATATTTGAACTGTACAATGTTTTTGAATTGCCGTAACAGAAAATCCTTAAAACTTTGCGTATACCCTGAAAGTCAGGGCACAGGTAACTGAAAGTTGAAATTGGAATTTAGTGTATTTGGGTATTATGGAGGGAGGAAAGCCAAAGGAACTGGAGACAAACCCTTGAATCAAGGGAGAAATCTAACAAACTCCACACAAGTGATGGTGAGTCCAGGAATTGAACCCAAGACCCCAGAGGTCAGAGATAAGTGTACTAACTCTATGCCACCCTAGATTTCCCATCAAGCAATATTACATTGAATAAAACTGATACCATAGGACATTACATTATTCTAATTTTAAAAACCACAAATAAATTTTCTTACAAAAGATGAAAATGCTAAAACAATAGTTCATAAAGCTTTTAATGGTTTTCAACAGCAATGTTCAAGTTAATTGAAGACTACCATGAAATAGAGAAAACAAATGAGAATGATAACATCTTTCACTCTTATCTTATATTTTTATATCATGTTATAATATATATTTTATCTTCTATACAAGATATATTATTTCCATTTCACTCACTATTGATTAAAATATTAAGATAATATTGTCATATATTTAAAGCTATTAATAATATTTTTTATTCATTGGCTTTATGTCATGCAGTGTTGAATACATACTAGTTATGCAATGGTTTCGAGTGGCATACCATGGAATATCCCACAAGTCACTTGTAGTTTCTAGTATACATACAAGCCTTTAGGCCAGTGTGTATACAAAGAAAATACAAGTGACGAGTGGGATATCCACAGTATTCCACGAGAAACCATTGTATAACCATATTATCCCCCACCATAGAAAATAAAAATGCGTAGATTCGATGCACAGTGCATAATGGGAAGGAAGAATGAAATACCGACAAATATGCAACGGCTTTCCTGCTTTCTGATTGGCTGTATTTTCTATGGTGTGGGATAAAGTGTATTCTAACTTAGGTGTGGTAAGGTGTACTGTTAGGTCTAGTATAGTGTATTGGTGTAATCGGTTACATATGGTGTGGTGTGTTGTTGTAGGTGAGATGTGATTGGTTGCAAGTTGTAGTATGGTGTTGTGTATTCATAGTTGGAGGTTTAAAGTATCATGTAGTGTTGGGTTGGTGTGTAATAATGTATATAATATATGATGTAGTGTAAGTAATAATGTGAAAAAACAGTTGGAATAAGATAAACAAATGAATTTCAAAACAGGGCCATAGCCAGACTAAAATGTTTACTGAGACAATTGATTTCTGTAGGCTGGAGTAACTAAAAATTTTGAAATTCAGATTCTTGGAAATACACTTTCCAGTCTTTTGAGAGGCATTTGCAACATATTTATTGCATCAAAGTTATGACAATTTTGAACATCCTGGCAAAGAAAAAGAAGAGAATTCATTTGCATTCTTATAAAGAAAACTAAAAAAAAAAACTATCTAAAATTCTACAGATACAAATGCCTCGCTCGCCTCATCATAGCTACGGCCCTGTAAAAGTAACGGCATACAACAAAGTCATGATATGAAAATGACAACACTCACTGAGCCAATCACAGCACAACGATGCAAATGCTCATTTAATAAAAGTGTCTTTCACTCCATGACCTCAGCCACAGATCGTTTCCTTAACACCCTTACTATTCCTTTTATTCATAATTGCTTTCACTATTGCATTTAGAAATAGCTGCCCTTAGGGAATTCTCAAGTGGCTGTTAAATAGAGGTCCTACTGTCAGTGATAAACAAAATTGTATCCAGCTCCAATTATTTAATTGAATGGGATTAAGCAAACAGGGTAAAATTCTCAAGCAGAAATGTTTTTCTAAGAATTAACCTATTAATTCTAAATACAGCCATCAATTTACTGCACTTCCCATGCAAACTTTTCTCTATCTGTGAAAGAAAAAATAAATATATTTACTGTCAAATTCATTATCAGAAATAAGAGATAATGCCACTAAAAAAAATTGGTGAGATTTATTTTTCATCCTTTCATTGATCCCTTCATTGATCCTTTCATTGATCCTTTCATTGATCCTTTCATTCATCCCTTCATTCATCCCTTCATTCATCCCTTCATTCATCCTTTCATTCATCCTTTCATTTATCCCTTCATTCATCCCTTCATTCATCCCTTCATTCATCCCTTCATTCATCCTTTCATTCATCCCTTCATTCATCCCTTCATTCATCCCTTCATTCATCCCTTCATTCATCCCTTCATTCATCCTTTCATTCATCCCTTCATTCATCCCTTCATTCATCCCTTCATTCATCCCTTCATTCATCCCTTCATTCATCCTTTCATTCATCCTTTCATTTATCCTTTCAATCCTTTATCCTTCTACATTCATCAATGCATCTAACTACTCATCCATCAATCAGTCCATCCACCAACCCACCCATAAATCCATACATCCAACCAGCCATCCAGCCATTCACCCACCACATTTAATCCATTCATTTACCCATCCATCCATCCATCCCATTTATTCATAACCATATATACTGGTATATATAATACATACCACAAGTGGCCAGAAATTCAGAAACTTTCTGCTGTGCATTTGACTTTGCAACATTCATAGGAGTATTTCCTTTGTTTGACTTGACTCTAAAGTCAGCACCTTGTTCCACAAGGAACTTTACACAGGAAATATGGCCATTTCTTGCCGAAGCATGCAAGGAAGTACAGCCAGTAATATCAGTTTTATTGATATCTCCACCATGGTCAACTAACATTTTCAGTACTTCAAGATGGCCATTTGCTGCGGCTTTATGAACTGCTGTTGTACCAGTATCATCTGATTCTGTAGGACTCTGAAAATGGACATGTATAGGCATATTAATCCCAATAGTTCCATGTTGCATCTAAAGCATGGGATTTATTCCATACATCTTATCTCCAACCATCTTTATCAATCCACCAGGGCCAAGAACTATGGAAAGGGAGAGGCTAGCTATATGTGGGTTTCTATTCTTGTACTATTTGCTAGTACCCCCCCCCCCCCCCCCCACACACACACACTTTCAGTTTTATACAAATTAGTCTTTTATATTTTCTTAATCTAAGCACCCCTTCCTCCTCTACTTTGAAGAATGCACCACAGTCATATTGCCATTATTCCTTGGAAATCAAAATCATTCTCCTGGCAAAGATATAGATATTTATAAAATAGTTCAGATATAAAGTGCGCTCTGATTGGCTAATAGCCATGTTTACATGAGGCTATGTAAACATGGCAAGTTTCAATATCTTATAAAACATATAGAAAACGTTTTGCCGTGTTTACATAGCCTGATATAAACACTCAGGAAAGTTTGGAAGAAGTCGAGAGCTCTGTGTAAACCGAGCTGCAGGCAAGGTTTTACACAACAGCTCTCGACTTCTCCCAAACTTCCCTTGTGTTTATATCAGGCTATGTAAACACGGCAAACGTTTTCTATTTGGTTAATATGTATATACAAATATACTATATAAAATATACTATAGTTCAGATGTCAAACTTTTGCCATGTTGAATATAATTGCCTTTGAAGGCAACGGCTAAGAAAATGCAGAGGACCACATAATACATCGGCTCTTTTAATGGCTTTGTACCAGGAGACAATATGTGTTAAGTTTGGTCTACATACTTCTACGTACCAGTTTAAGTGAAAACAGCACTCCTCTCATTTCCTCTCTCTCTCTCACACAACTACAATTAAACATGGCCTCTGGCTTTGCCCAAATCATGGCTTAAATTCAAATCACCACTTAAGTGTTCTCGTCATCAACCTAATCCTTTGTGGGGGTATTTACTTGAGAGATAGCAATAACAAGAGGAAGAGGAAACCTACAGCAAGAACTAAGTGCTCACTAATCTACAATAAAGTCATCTACAGTCCCTGGGGGCATTATGTTTTCTGATTTCAAGCTCTGATCCTTCAAGCTCTGGGTTGGGGTAAAATTTTAAGAGTACTTGAAAAGGGGGGTAAAATTTTTATTCCTACTTAAAGAGGGGGGATAGAATTTTAGTTTAAGGTTTGGGGGAAAAATTTCAAGGCACCTTAAGGAGGCTAGAAAGGGTTTTTGAACTTGTATATAGATCGACTAACGAACAAGACCCTGAAAAACTTTATATGGCTAACATATTTATGACCGTAAGTTGACCCAGAAGATGAAAGACCATAAAGTAAAGGTTGGAATAAAAATAAACATGACGTAACACGTTGTTATGACAACAATAGAACACTTAAAATGTGTGCAAAGTTTTTTATTTAAAAAACTATAACTCAAAATCCACACTGTGAAAATTGTTTAAAATTGGCATGTTTGAACTTCATAATCCAATCTTTGATTGGCCAAAAAAAAGAAAACATTATGTAATGAGGAATTCTCAAAAATCAATGAAGTTTATTTTAAGACATTCCCATTAGAGGATTTATATATTTTTTCTTAGCACTTACGAACCATTAAATAAAAGCCACATGCAGTTTTTAAAAATTTTACTGTCCAGTTTTTGAGAT
The DNA here is from genome assembly GCA_023349425.1 of Anthopleura sola. Taxonomy (NCBI): domain Eukaryota; kingdom Metazoa; phylum Cnidaria; class Anthozoa; order Actiniaria; family Actiniidae; genus Anthopleura; species Anthopleura sola. The sequence continues at coordinate 4,723,509 of JALHLI010000012.1, read as the reverse complement.
TTTCCTATTTCCATTTCAAATGATCCAGTGCTACGTCACTTAAGAGCGCACACACGCTCGTTCAAGGAAATCCATTTCGAGCCTTCTTAAGATAAAGTATAGATAAAAAGGGTCAACAGTAATTGGCTACCCACTGCTGTGGTTCCCAACCGTCTCACTGTCTTATGAAATAAGAAACACCAGCCCCCAGTAGGCATAAATAACAAACTGTCCCTAAAAAATGTGAGACTAATACCAAAATTGATGAATAAATTATATAGCTCATAATGATGTATGAAATATTCATTAAGAGAATAGCACTTGATGATTTGAAGAGTTGAAGGTCTTTTCAGAGCCTTTGATGAATTTTACATTCTATTTAGGGGAAATTACATGTAAACGAAATACAGTGGAACAGAAAACCAAAAAAAAATTTTTAGCACATGCAATACAAATTTTAAGCTTTAAAAATAATTCAAGTATCAATGGTATTTATGATTTTGTGGAATATATTTGATGGAGTATTCAAGTCAAATATGAAGTGTTATATTAACTATGTTTTATATTTTGCATTTTATGGAGTCGAATTGTCTCTGACTTCACACAGCTGTTTGGCATTCTGTGAATATTTTTTTTACAGGGCGAACTACATAATATTTAGAATTAGAAGAATAAAAACGAATGATCGTTAGTTTTTTCACACACCTGGCCGCTCTCAAGCGCTTGAGTCACTTCTCTTATATCACCAATAAAAGCTGAGAGAGAAAGAGGAAAAAATATATATTAAAGCTTGAAATTTCAATAGCAACATCTGACAACGAAAACATCAACAGAAAGGTAACATGCAACTTTTGATCTTACAAAACAAGCTTTTTTTTCTCTTTCTTTCTTTTTGCGAAAAAGCAAGTTGCAATTCATGTGATTTAGCTTGTTCTCTAAGAAAAATAATCCCTAGCACAAATGATTTCGTTCGAAATTACGATTTAACATGGTAGCCAACGCTTCCTTTGCAAACATTACGGATAACATTTCAGAATGTTTAGTCAGTTGGAGATAAAAACATTTTCTATTTTCTTACCTCCTTCGTGAATATTTGGCATGGCTCTAATAGGAACACCGTTCTTGCAGATCATTTCTCGTACGTCACCAGAAAAAACACTCCAATCGACTGTCGTCTCCAAAACAACTCAAGATACACATTCACGAGTTCGGCCATATTGGATGCCCTCGTTCTGGAGTCTGGACCAATCATGGTCAAGTTGAATCAAGACAGGTGCAAATATAGAGTTGAATCTCTGTCCTTCTTATCACACTCTTGCATCTTTTATTCCATCCATTTCTGTGCTAATCCCTTTATTGAGACATTTCTTTGATAATATCAAGTTTGTTATCTCAAAAAAATGATTGTTTTTTTTGGATAAAAAGGGTCAAATATGACAAATTATTATCGCGAGTATCGAACGAAAAAAATCTCCTTATCCTGCCATAATTTTTAAGCAAAAAACAGAAAATCGTTTTATAAATTGGGTTTTAAAGCGTTTAATTATTATTCCTTTTATTATTATTATCCTAAGTTAAATAAAAGACTTTAGATGAGCTGCGAACCCCACTCATCAATATTTCACAGCATTTTCAAGAATATCAATAAGTTTAAGAACCTTTTAAGTTCATATCGTATAATTTTCTATTGTTTTATCTCAAATGTATAAAATAACTTTGCACTTCATCACCTTTAACACCCGGCTTAATACCTAACAATCATGCTTTCAGTTCGACCCTGTCAGGAACTGCGCCACTGTGGTACATAGGGTGGTGATTAGTAATAACAATTTCTTAATATTTTTTAGACTATTTTTTTTTTCATCAAACGTAACTTCAAAACTGTCATTGCATAAAACTCTGAATAAACGGCATTTCAAGCCATCGTGATAACAGCGTTTTTTTTTTGTTTTTTTTTTTTTTCTTAGATTGTATTTCATTAAAGCTACCGCTTCCGACACTTTTCGAAATGAAAGTACGATCATTTTTCTAATGGTTTGGAAGGCTTTCCGACCGGAGGAGAAAGGATTGTTTCTTGGCCACTTTTATCATTTTATCACATCTGTTCACATCATTAGACACAGTTCATCTTTCCTACTCGCATTTCTGTTGTCGTCCTCAAAAATACGCCATCTATCTATTATCGAGATATGACATTTATCAATAATAGATGGCTCCCTTAAGCCGGAGCCTCAGAGTCACTTTTGATTTTTTTTCATGAAGTTCATGTCAGACATCAAGTTTTTTTCTTATTTATCTTGGAGTGGACTCCCTGTGGTCTCGTAGTCATTAGTGGTGTTCTCAAAGAGTGAGTGGTATTTCAAAATAGCTTGCTCAACGTGATATTTTAGTCGATGGGAGTTTTCCAGTAAAACTTCCTTGATGAGATATTTTCATTGTGGGCACCCTGTGGTTAGCTTCCTAGGCCTTTTAAAGTCTCTCCTTACACTGTCAGAGACACTGACATTTATCGAAGGCGCGGCAGGTGGCTCAGGGATGCTATCTAACAGCTTACGCTTGCATTGACCCAATAAAGGCCTGGAAACAGGTGTCGGTACCAGGTCCTTGTCTCGTACGCTCTGTGCGCAACCTAGTGCTGAGTCACACTGTTTTGGTGATGTGCCTTGGATGTTGCTAGTGTTCTCTCTTTCTGTCCTTAAACCCTGAAAAGCATAAAAGTATGATTTCAGAAATGACGAACGAATAGCAACAGCTGAGTATATCATCTCTTGTCAAACTTGGTTACCACAGAAACTGTCAGTGGTAGACGTGTTTGCTAACACTCCGGCGTACTGAAGACAGATTATTCTTAACTTCGATAGATCGATGATAAAATGTCGTTCTCTTTGACACGAAATAAATCAACACAAGCGCAAGGAAAAGAAAACGTTTTGACAAGAGAAAATTAACCAACTTAGTTAATTTTCTCTTATTTTTGACCTTAGACACAGTTCAGCGTCGAACTTTTGCCTTGTCGAATCTAATTGCCTTTGAAGCCAGCGGCTAAGAAAACACCGAGAACTACCATATAAGGCATCAGCTCTTTTGCTTAGCGCCAGGAGACGATATGTGTTAATTTTTATTTACATACTTCTACTAGTTTAAGGAAAAACAGCACTCAACCGCAATTAGATAAGTTCGACGTCTAAATTGGGCCTAAAGCATTCGCTTTTGTTTATCATTGTGCTTGTGTTTGCGGCCCTAGATGATATATTGTTGTTTGATCCTATTCATCTATTTTTGGGCTGCAATCATTCAAAAGTGAATCAAAAAAGCAAAAGACATGGCCACCATATTGTATGACAGCAAAGGAACTAAAGACAAATCAATGTCAAATTCCTCCAAAATGGCGGCAGCGTTGCCTCATGTACACCAAGAATCACTTCCCAAGATGTTTTCGTTCTTCGATGAAAAACAAAGTACTTCAAGTTTTCGTCGTTTTTAGTACAGTTAAGGAGTCTGATGATATCAAGGGGTCCTTAGGATATCTGTCTACCCTTTTAACGTTAAGTAGAAAACAATCATGATAACGCGCGCTCTGATTGGTCAAGAAGTTAATTGAAATCGATACATCAAACCATGGCCTAGCTAAGCTGACCTTGTTTTTCAGTTCTCCTGGAAACACTATCTTTTGACAGTAATAACACCTTTTCGGCCAACTAAATATATATAGAAAGCTAAATGTAGGGCTTATCATCTTAGATATATAAAAAAAAATGCGGTTCAAGATTTAATCATCTTAAAATGAAATCACAAGTTATAGCTTTAGACAGGGTATTTGTAGAGACCCGGCTACCGCAGGGCTTAAGAATCACAGAGCCCAGGCTATTCCTGGGTCACACCCCGGTCGTTTATCATCATTACCTTGCTTGTCTTGTCATCCACAGGAGAATCTCTGTCAGAAACACGAGAGCAATTCATATTTGGAGTACTTTCTGGTCGACGTATCTTGTCCAGTGACCCTTGCGCGATATCCATGAACATATCCATGTCCTGAAAATACAGTTACAATAAAACCTCTCATATGCGACCGCCATTAGCTGCACACCTGTGGTCTTGTAAGCCAGAGGTAGCATACGTCCACCTAACCCAAACAACCATTGTCAATCTGGCACACAGTTGTCGTGTACCAAAGGTTCGATGGCTTGCAGACCGCATGTCACCACTCTTAGCTCGACAAAGAGGAGATCGCTTTTGAGAGGTTCGAAATGATAGACCTTTTGCAGCTTGTCGGAATGCAGCTCAATTTGAAAGACAAAACAAAAGGTTCCAATTCTCAGGAGATTTAAATTCCAAACAACCATTTTTGTTTTGTCTTCCGTTCGAAATTGAGCTGCTTTGACGTCACGTGGAAGGGGTCTATATTACGGGTCTGATCATAACCGCAACTTGGTCGAATAGCAAAATACACACCATCTGCCCCCTTTCTCAGGTCGAAAAAGACTTGAGCAGTCAGTAAAAAATAATAATTAACTGTCTAACCTGTATATTGTCGTTGAGGTAGTCTAATGCTGTTCGCAGATATGGCTCTCTTGGTTTGAGTGTCAGTGTAGACAACTCGTTGAATGCTAAAGTAGGACAGCTGGCATGTTCAGTAGACCTTACAACGAGGTTACTACAGGCTACAAGACTTCTTGATTTGACCAGGTCATCTAACGCATACGTCTGAATGAGGAAATCATAGCGAATAGCGAATTATTTCATCAAGCCTCGTGTAGACAGGGTTTGCATCATGCGCCATGTTGGAGGACAGAATAGTCTTTTTCCCCCGTTAATTCTTATTAAAAAAGATCTTCAAAATTATTGCTGACATTCAACATGGCACGGTACATACGTGCCGTTTCGTGACCGTAACCGTGATCGTGACGGTAAAGTCCCGAGGTTTTTACTTTACTGGATGGACAGCGATCTCGCGCGCTGTGCATGATTGGTTAAAAGGATACCCACTCCATTTTTTACGCCATTCTTCAAAACATTTAGCCAAATAGGTGTCGCTCATGAAGAATTTGAGTTATGTTTTTGAATCTGCTCTTTGCGCGAAAATTTACTTGAATTCCCATATTCTAGTTTGAAAGCAGGGACATTAGAGGGGATCAAATTACGTATAATAGATGAATGATTAATTACCTTGAGGCCACCCCAGAACTTGATAGACACAAGGTAATGGTCCTCGTCTGATATATAGACCGTCTGTAATGAAGAACTGCAAAAACACCAAACGATTAACATTAATTGCTAAATACAACACAAAGACACCCCACTCGTCTCTTCGAACTCAAGACTTGGAACGAACTCGTGCCGCATAGGATCAAGGGATGGATTGAGGATTACAAGCTCCGCCATCTTACGTCTCTGGAGTTTGAGCGAAAGTCATAGGCGGGATGAGTTCGTTACCAATTGTTGCTTGAGCTTCAGGAAGCAGAATTCATCCATAAAAAAAACGCGATCGCGAGCATCTTAGATGCACCCTAAACTGTTAACAGTCCCTCTTTTCCCTCCGAACTCAGCCGAGTCTGTTTTTTTCCCTGCCTTGGAATCGGGGAGAGGAAAAGTAGATTGGAGATTGGAACCAAGTAGGCAGGAATCCTAAAAACTGGTCTTTAACCGTTGAGTCTGGGGTCACACTGAAGGACTCAAGGGAACCGAGATGGCTAGTGATGGGTATTTTGGATTCTTACCTGTTATGTGAAGTGACAGATACTACAACTCCAACTAAATCTACTTCAGAGTACAGGGCTGGTGGGTTTGTTTGAAGCTCATCGAGCGAGGTTGTCTGAGTAGAAAGAAAAAGAAAAGTAATATGGAAAGAATATAGACCAGTTGCTATGACAATAATCAGGCAGGGAACAATATCCGAATTGTGACCCATAATTCCTTGCGCGTATACAAAAACAAGAGCATTATAAAAATTGTATACATGGGAAAATAAGAAAGTAAAATAGTAAAATGACTTAAGTTCTTAGGAGAAATTGAAGAATCGACTCTGTAAGTATTTAGCCTGTTACCTTTCGTTCAGAGTAGAGATCGTCTGTAATATCATGGTCAATGGTCATGGTCTTATAACGGGTGCTCCGCGTAGTTGAAAACTGAAACAAATAGTTTTACTTGTCATTATTATCAGTCTTGTAGTAATGATATTTGTTGGTATAGACCCCTTGCACGTGACGTCAAAGCAGCTCAATTTGAAGGACAAAACAAAAGAATTTCAATCTCTTGATAATTTTGCCCTCCAAACTGAGCTGCATTCCTACGTGCTGCAAGGGCTAGGGGTCTATAGGTTATCCATTCCTCGTGCGCATGCGCAGTATAATCCCTAATTGATTATTGATTTAGTTGCGCAGCATGAATAGATAGACAGAGAGGAGTGACGTTTACCTGTAAAGATGGTAATCCCTGGCGGTACCTACGGAAAAAATTAAAAATACCTTGCATGAGGAGAAATCCCTCCACTGAGGCAAGAAAGAAAGATAATAAAGGAAGTAAAGAAAGGCGGGTTTTCTCTCATTTGAAAAAAATCTTCATTCCTTGTTATGCATACCTACACTTATTTAATACCTTCAGCCTGAATGGGTAAGCAGGCGGGGGGGGGGGGGGGGGGAGAGTTGGGAAATTTTACCTTGATCCCGATGCCATTAGGTGGTATATCCTCAGTCGCGATCCTTCAGCCAGAAGTTGAACCACGTCCTCGTTTGGCCGCCATATACTGAGGACGGCTTCTATGTAAAAAAACAGGGCGTCTTAATTAATATGGAGTTGATGAATGCATGGATGGGATTTGAGAAATGGATGAAATAAAAATAAATGAATGGGGAGAAATGGAATGGGAAGAATGGACGAATGGATGAATGCATGCATGGCATTTGAGGAATGAATAAAATAAAAAAATGAATGAATGGGATAGGAATGTATTTACATAATACTTTTTCTTATCTGTCTTATCTGATATTTGCAACAGGCTACACTAGACAAGGTGTGGGAGTATACTAACCTGTCTTATTCTCGTTACACTTTGAGTAATTTACAAGACGTACTTTTAGCATGGGAACCACTGTTCTCTTAGATACGTTCTGAAAAGACCAAGTAATTTCAAAACTAATTAATATTCACGTAATGATGCTGAGCTGCTGCTGCTTATAGTGATAGTGATAGTGATAGAAAGAGGCTTCGTAATTTAAAACATGACCCTTATATTGATTGACCTATCTCATTCGAGTACCCAGATAAACTCGTTCTGGAACTCTCCCATTCGAGGCTAAGAGGACAAGTATCTACTATAGATCCCTTGCAGCACGTCGGAATGCAGCTCAATTTGGAGGACAAAATAATACGCTCCAATTCTCAAAAGATTGAAATTCTTTTGTTTTGTCCTCCAAATTGAGCTGCTTTGACATCAAAGGCAACCCATGCAGCTATTCCCTACCTGATCATTCTCATCCCAGGCTCTTTGGAACATGTTCTCCAGCTCGGCTCGTTTGCTGTCTAGTGATATCCTTCTGTAGTCTTCAAGAGATACCTTCTGATTATTATCAAGGCATTCCTATAATCAATCAGACTTTTTTTTAGCTTACTTGAATACCACTGAGATCTTATTAGTCCAGACGCTGGCCTCTCCTTTGATTGCCCGCTTTTTTGAGCTTCCTGAAGATCAATATGGATATAATTTACCTCGAAAAAACTTGGGTCAGAAGCGGAGGTATAACTATCGTAAAGTTCTTTGGCGTTGCGCAGCTTGGAGATGTCCTTGGGTGAAAATGAGCGCGCTTTCTTGGACGAACGTGTATCTGGTGGTGAAAAAAATAACATAATTTCTTGGTGTTGAGCCGTGTATTTTAGCTCTTTGCTTTCACTTTCCCAATGAATCGACCTCTTTAGCTTGGGTGTAATGTTTTCCCATTTCAGATCATGTGTCATTCCCTAGAGTATCATTTCTTTGTTTAACGACTGCGCATGGGAAGACACGTGAATATGGATACGACTTAAACAAAGAATCTTATTCTCAAGAGAATAACATGTGGTCCGAAATGGGGCAACATTACGCCCAAGCCGAAAAGTCTTTAGACTATCTAATGTTGTCTTTAAAAACTGACCTGATTTGTTAGTTACTTCTTCAAACTCTCGCTGGACCTTGGTAAATACAGCCTCCCGCGCACGATCCAGATCACGTCCAAACCTCTTTGCTTCTCGTTCCTCTGCGCGGGAATTTCTGAATACTGTTGTACCATTTGATAGCTTTTCCATGTACTAAATAATACGATAGCCAACAAAAAATGCATTGAAAATGATGCCCAAAAATATACTGATTCAAATGAGTCAGTTTTCCTAGAGGCGCGTACCGAGTATTCTCACTACAGGGGCGTAGCAGTGACCCGTAGGTGTGGGGGGGGGGGGGGATCTGTAAATTAGCTGTGCCCTTACTTTGATCAGCCAAGAGGCTGTTTCAGGGCATCGATAAAATTTAAAGGTTATTAATCATGTGGATATTTGACTCACTTCTACTGGGTATTGTCTTAACACAACAACATCCACGCAACCAACCACACCTCCATTGGGATAGAGAGAAGACAAGGGCAAAGGAAAAGGGTGGGAGTAACTATGGAAACCAAGACGGGTATTCCAACGTGCACGGCGAGTTGAATTACAAGATATACGTAACATTAGCGAAGATGGAGCCTAAAATTAAACAGAAGAATTGGTTAAAATACTATAGCGAACGCCATGTGGGATGTGGCCTGTAGCTTAACAGGAGCTGAAGTATGCTCTTCAAGAAGACAAAATAGAACAACAACAACAGCAGCAGCAACAATATCATCAGCACCAATAACAACACCAACAACTACATTATCAACAAACACATTGACAACGGTGACAACAGTAGCAACAGAGTCGATGACAGTTGCGTAGCCAGGATTTTGCCTTGGGGGAGGCAAAACCCGTTTTCGGAACATCGATAAGTTGCGTGATCCTTTTACGTGACTACTTAAAAATTGCGACACTTTGATTCTCTGTTACAAATGATGAGGCAAAGATAAACGGAAGGAAGAAAAAAAGCTGAAAAAAAGAACGAAACAGAGCGGAGAAGACAACATGACTGAAGAGAATGACGAAAAGAAGACAAAAAGTATGAGAACAGGTGATAAAAGGACGACGAAAGCAACGAAAGGACAAACAGCTTAGGTTTTAAAATCAACATATATTACCTCTAAAGGAGAAACCGCTTGATCAGACCCAATCAGTTCAGCTCCATTGATACACAACTTCAGTCCCTCGAATATTTTGCCTTTTGATAACAGATTTGTTAAAGGGGCATCTAGAACAGCATTGACACTGTACCAGCCGTCTGTGAGCTCGATGATAGTAGACACCTGTATGTTGGGGAAATAAAACGGATGGGTGATGACCAACTGATGACTGATGATACTAATACTATGTTGATGAAGATGATCTTTTGATGACTGATGAAGATAATACTAACGCCGAAAGTGATGATGATGAAGATGATGATATTATAATAACGCTGATGTTGCAGACCGAGTCGTCTGAACAATTTCTTAAAAAACTAAGCCAGAGTACCAGATTTCTTGTATATTTATGACATACCTCATGAGCACCCACACCACTGGGATTTCTACTCGTGTTTTCCGCATTCATTTCATCTGTGTCACGCTTCCTGGGTGTCACGCTAGACACACATAAGACTAAGGTACGAGAACACAGGTCATCACGTTCTAATATCTTCTTTAATGCAGATCTGTTATAAAATGGAAAAGTATACTATCACCATGGAGACCACGGAAATATCACCATAGAAACATTATCATGGAGACAATCTTTTGAAACAACTGCATCTCTATGGAGACATCCCCGTAAAACAGAATCACCATAGAAACATTAGACATCACCATGGAGACAGCACAGCGAAAACACCAACATGAAGACAAATAACTATGAAAACATCACCACAGATACACGGAGACAACGCCTTGAATTAAGATCACTATGGAAGACATTCCCGTGAAATAACATCACCATAGAAACATCATGAGACATTAGACATCACCATGGAGACAACACAGCGAAAACATCAACAGGAAGACATCAACATAGAAACATGTTCGTTGTCAGATGATTCATGTCGAGTCATTTGTCTTTTTATAGTTTTCAGTGTTCCTTTAATGTCGTGTTGAGTACCATGTACCACTTACCTGTGTGAGCGATCGATCTCTCTGTCATATCGATATTTCAGTTGACAAAGAACCCAGTCTGGAGTCAGACACCTGTATGGGACAGACAGACAGGCATTAATCAGACATTTGAATCAAGTCACCATCACTGATAACATTTTTAAAACGACAAAAGTCGTAAAGAGCCGCAGCGCAACATGTCCAGAACAAACTCAGTAAAAGATAATTAAGAATTATGCAGTAGAAGCAACTCACGACTTCAATGGCTGGGTGAAAAAATCGACATGCCTAAGGTGATATAAAAGTGACTAGTAATACCTTCCAGCGAAGTGACGTGGGAAGGCCGTCTCCATAGCAGCGAGCTTCCATACTATCCATCTATAATGATTGGCTATCCATCCGTGTGGGATAAGTTTGACATCTACACCAGGTGTCGTCGATAATCCTCTGAAATAACAATCACATTCGTTTGTAGTGCAGTTGGATGCCTATGGTAGGACGAAAGCTATGTTGGGTTCCCTGTGGTGCGCGTGGCTTTATGAAATGTTACATAAGCACTTACTTTTCCATTTCCTCCACCCCGATCCCTCCATCTGCACCTACGAAGAGCAGCCCTCCATCTTCTGTTCTTACGCCCTGGTTTGATGCACATGTCTCCTTACTGAAGAATCTCGACGCAACAAACCGATAGGATTCCGCGTTATGAGACGTTACTGTCATGACGTCATCCATGACGCACAAGTCACGAAGCTATAATAAAGAGTAATGTAAAGATTACTTCAGGTAGTATCAGGATCCAGTCCACTTGGGGTTTCCTTTTAAGGCCGTTTCCATAGCAACTTTTCAATGAAACGGTTCTTTGATTTTCACAGTTCAATTTCTAACTTGTTGCCTTATGGTGCGGTGAATGTTCTTACTAATTTTAACTTCCACCTGAAAGAATTAGAACTTTTAACAACAAATTCTGCATGTCGTGATGAAAATGTAAGAAATTCCTTATAGAATCGTTTTCCATTTTGGACCCGGAAGTCGTTTTTTTCATAAAAATGACGACACTTAATACCTAATCAATGTTAAGCCAACAAGAATCCCCATACTCACCTCCTGTTCAGTATGCCGTCGAGGCAATGCATCATCTACATATTTTTTCAGGCTTATTCTTGTCGAGTTTTGACGTAATTCAAACAGGTAACCCATTCTAGGTTTCACGCTCTCACGGCCAATGTTGTCCGGTTTGGCACCAGACCTCTTGTTACTCCCTGGACCAAGAATTCTAGCTCTCTTTCTCTCCGGGGAACCATTTCCCTCCTCCTTGTGTGTTGAAGGCCTCGAGTTACTAAGAGGTGAAGTTGACCTGTAAGGAGTTGTAAATTGTCGTTTTGGGATACCTGTGTGTGCAGTGGTATGATATTTTTGATCGACAGATGGACGACCTTCGGCTGCGAGGGGGAAGGGCTGGGTAGGAGATGTCGTGGATGGTTTTAATGAGCTTCCTTGCTTTACGAAGAGTCGCTTAGCTTCTTTTCTTGCCGGAGGAAAGCTTGAAAAACAAAAGTTTCAATATTAATTAATGAAATCTTCACAACATGAGCAATACGTAAATTTCTTTAACTGGCCATTTATATAATATATATATGTTATAAGGGCAACTCTTTTATACAGACACTTCTTTAGTACTGACTGCCACGTGCACCCACATAATATTGGAGACCACCTATATAATCTTGGCACCTTTGTGAAACAGAGGCTCTGTTATTTTTATGCGGACACTTGTCCGAAACAGACAAACCCAGTAGAGATACTCCCTATGATATAGAAGCTCTGGATTAGATAAGTAATACTTACCTAGGCATAGGTGTGGACATGTTGGGACTAACGACTAGTGGTTTGAGAGGTGGCGAAAACATTTTGGATCGACGATCATACAAAACAGCTGGAAGGAAAAGAATACATTTGACTTAAGAATGTACTGAATTAAAGATTCTAACATTTTCGGATATTTTGAGACAAAAAAAGAAATTTAAGAAGTTATTATAAAATAAAACAGATAGGACACTTACAAGAAGGAGAGGTCCTCAATGGCATGATAGTTGACCTTTCCTGTAATGATGGATTAGTTCTGTCCCCGTTGCTCAAAAACTGGTTAAAAAATCAGCATCATAATCAACAATACATTCTAACAATTTCAATCATCATCACTATAATTTTCACCACCACAACTATCATCATCACCAACAACAACAACGCTACTATTATTATAATAATCATGACCAATCAGCTGGCCGGATGTAGTCAAGTGGTTCATTGGTTTACCCCTCTTCATGTCAAGATCAACGTATAATCATCTACAATGGCACCTAGACAATAATGGGGTGCTTACCGGTGCAGAGCGTCGTCTTGCATTTGCCAATAAAGCTTCTCCTACAACCAAAGCAAACAAATCATTTTCACCATCAATTTTCACTAATATTTATCGCTCAGTAGGAAACACAAGCAAAATAAATCAAGTTCATACTTTTTGAAAGTCGTGGTTCTGATTGACACAGCTCTGAGCTTCCAGTTATCGTATTCTTGGTAGAACTGCTTGGTACGAGGAATCTTTCATCTTGAATTCCGGTACTACATTCAGAAAAGTTCGTGAAGGACTCATCTGCAATTAATGCTGCAGAACTCTCCAGTATTTCTCTAGAAAGGCTCTCATCGACATCCTGTATTGGAGTGCTGTAAACAATGGAAGTACAGTGACTGGAAATAGGACTTTGGGAAGACATCGATACCGGAGTTTTATTCGACAAGGTAACTGAATTGGTTGATCTTTTAGAGGGCGTTAGCACCTTGAACAGTGGAACCTCTTGGTCTGGCTGGTTTTGAACAGTTTTAGTCGAAGATGCTGTGAGAGCACCTGTATGTTCCACTTTTTGACGTTTACAACTAGATAACCTTTCTTCTGCTATTATTACTTTGAAACCAGATTCAGTTTTCACATCGTTTTTGCTTTTCTCTAAAATCACATGATTATCTACTTTCCCATCCGTTTCTTTGTTTTCCATATCAAACATTGCTTTAGCCTTCTTTATGGCTTCTTCAGAGATGTTCACATCTTTCCCACCAGCCGTCTTGAACCCTGTCATCATGGATGCTTTGGTATTTCCATCAGCTTTTTTGTCCTCCATTTCGAACATCGTTTTGGCTTTCTTCATGGCTTCTTCAGAGATGTTCACATCTTTCCCACCGGCTGTCTTGAACCCTGTCATCATGGATGCTTTGGTATTTCCATCAGTTTCTCTATTTTCCATGTCAAACATTGCTTTGGCCTTCTTTATGGCTTCTTCAGAGATGTTCACATCTTTCCCACCAGCCGTCTTGAACCCTGTCATCATAGATGCTTTGCCGGTATTCCCATCAGTATCTCTGTTTTCCATTTCAAACATCGCTTTGGCTTTCTTTATGGCTTCTTCAGAGATGTTCACATCTTTCCCACCAGCTGTCTTGAACCCTGTCATCATGGATGCTTTGGTATTCCCATCAGTTTCTCTGTTTTCCATTTCAAACATTGCTTTGGCTTTCTTTATGGCTTCTTCAGAGATGTTCACATCTTTCCCACCAGCCGTCTTGAACCCTGTCATCATGGATGCTTTGGTATTTCCATCAGTTTCTCTATTTTCCATTTCAAACATTGCTTTGGCCTTCTTTATGGCTTCTTCAGAGATGTTCACATCTTTCCCACCAGCCGTCTTGAACCCTGTCATCATAGATGCTTTGCCGGTATTCCCATCAGTATCTCTGTTTTCCATTTCAAACATCGCTTTGGCTTTCTTTATGGCTTCTTCAGAGATGTTCACATCTTTCCCACCAGCTGTCTTGAACCCTGTCATCATGGATGCTTTGGTATTCCCATCAGTTTCTCTGTTTTCCATTTCAAACATTGCTTTGGCTTTCTTTATGGCTTCTTCAGAGATGTTCACATCTTTCCCACCGGCTGTCTTGAACCCTGTCATCATAGATGCTTTGGTACTACCTACTTTCCCTTCAGTTTCTTTGTTCTCCATTTCAAACATTGCTTTGGTCTTCTTTATGGCTTCTTCAGAGATGCTCACATCTTTCCCACCGGCTGTCTTGAACCCTGTCATCATAGATGCTTTGGTATTTCCTACTTTCCCTTCAGTTTCTTTGTTCTCCATTTCAAACATTGCTTTGGCCTTCTTTATGGCTTCTTCAGAGATGCTCACATCTTTCCCACCGGCTGTCTTGAACCCTGTCATCATAGATGCTTTGGTATTTCCTACTTTCCCTTCAGTTTCTTTGTTCTCCATTTCAAAAATTGCTTTGGCCTTCTTTATGGCTTCTTCAGAGATGCTCACATCTTTCCCACCAGCTGTCTTGAACCCTGTCATCATGGATGCTTTGGTATTTCCTACTTTCCCATTAGTTTCTTTGTTTTCCATGTCAAACATTGCTTTGGCCTTCTTTATGGCTTTTTCAGAGATGCTCACATCTTTCCCACCGGCTGTCTTGAACCCTGTCATCATAGATGCTTTGATATTTCCATCAGTTTCTCTGTTTTCCATTTCAAACATTGCTTTAGCCTTCTTTATGGCTTCTTCAGAGATGTTCACATCTTTCCCACCGGCTGTCTTGAACCCTGTCATCATGGATGCTTTGGTATTTCCTACTTTCACTTTAGTTTCTTTGTTCTCCATTTCAAACATTGCTTTAGCCTTCTTTATGGCTTCTTCAGAGATGCTCACATCTTTTCCACCGGCTGTCTTGAACCCTGTCATCATGGATGCTTTGGTATTTCCTACTTTCCCTTCAGTTTCTTTGTTCTCCATTTCAAACATTGCTTTGGTCTTCTTTATGGCTTCTTCAGAGATGCTCACATCTTTCCCACCGGCTGTCTTGAACCCTGTCATCATGGATGCTTTGGTATTTCCTACTTTCCCTTCAGTTTCTTTGTTCTCCATTTCAAACATTGCTTTGGCCTTCTTTATGGCTTCTTCAGAGATGCTCACATCTTTCCCACCAGCTGTCTTGAACCCTGTCATCATGGATGCTTTAGTATTTACTACTTTCCCATCAGTTTCTTTGTTTTCCATGTCAAACATTACTTTAGCCTTCTTCATGGCTTCTTCAGAGATGCTCACACCTTTCCCACCAGCTGTCTTGAACCCTGTCATCATGGATGCTTTAGTATTTACTACTTTCCCATCAGTTTCTTTGTTTTCCATGTCAAACATTACTTTAGCCTTCTTCATGGCTTCTTCAGAGATGCTCACACCTTTCCCACCAGCTGTCTTGAACCCTGATACTATTGATGATTTACTATTGCTTTTTCTTTGACCCACGTCCTTGCAACTTGTTTGACGTGCACATGGGTCTAATTGCGTAGGTGATAAGAGTTCGACAGGGAACTGACTCAGTTCATCCATATCATACAACATTTCAGGGCATGTGGCTTTTTTTGGAGTTTTAAAATCCTCTTGAATTGATATCAGAGTATTATCTGTCATGTCTTCGGTGATATAACCTTCACTTCCAGTAGACATATTATTGTGATTCAACTCTTGATTTTCAGGTGTAGTATTCTTGAATTCAAATGTATCCGTTGACTTGATGTTAGATAACATACAAGTTGGTTCATTTTTATTGCAGGATGTTTGATTTAATCCAGATGCATAGATACCTAAATGAGCTTTTTTCTGATCCTTGTCAATATTTTCCATCCATCCCTTACTTTCCTTGCCAGTATGATTATTGTCTTCTTGCTTAGTATGAAAATCATTAAAGTGAGAGGTTTCAACACCACATTTCTGAGATTCTCTACTTTTTCCCTCATGTTCTATGTTCCTGGACTCCTTTTCCCTTTCATTCATTTTTTCAATTTTCACATCTCTGCTACCAATCTCTTCTCTTTTTACTATAATTTTGGACAAATCACAGCTTGTTGCATCCACTTTAATCTCCTTCACTTTACATTCCATAGAGTTCCTGGACACTAAAGGTTTCCTTGATACTGGATAAGAGAACCGTTTTGATCTTGAGGATCTTCTTACACCCAAGAGTATACGAGGTGATTTCTCTTCCCCTCCGCCTTTGTTTTTCTCTGTATTAACTTGCTTGTGTCTTTCAGAAACAGTTGTTTTAAGCTCTGTTGTATTAGCCTGCTCATCTGACAATTGCTCTTCTAGAATAAAGTTAAATTTATCTCAATTAGTCATAATTGTATTAGTAATTACCGATATATTTTAGACTTCTGAGTTTTTGGTCTCAGATTAACTGTGTAAAATTGATTGACAAAAGAATGAACAATGAGAAACCTGCTGTTTCTAAACTGATGTTATCGCTAATAACCACTGCAAGTACAGCAATGGCGCAGCTCAACGGGGTCGACTGAAAGCATGTAAAGGCATTTTTGGCAGCTGCTATACAGTTCATGTATGACCCCAAAGCACAGCTCTAACCAGTTTGAATTAATTAGGGTTGGTTTGAAAGCAGGGAGGAAAAACCAGAAAATCCCTCATAATCAGAAAGTGAACCAACCAACTCAGCTCCAATAGGGAATCTAAAGTTGACATGTGGGTGACAGCTAGAAACATGAAACAACATGATCAGTAATTGCCTACCTGTTTTCCTATTTTGTGCAGACTCTGTAGTTTTGGTCAAAACCTTCTCTGTCTCTTCCACCATTGCTTCCTCCAATGAGGTTGAAATTGACCCAAATGAAACATCATGAGCCTCATCACCAGAATGAGGCTTTGAGGTATCGACCTGTCTTAGAAGTGGTGATGATGAAGGTAATTTTGGAGTTAAAGATATATTAAATGACATTGAAGAAGTAGTTTCACAACCATGATGAGGTTCTGAGTCCACTGCTAGAGCATTATCCTCTTTAGGAAATGATGATGCTGCAGCTGAAGAAGGAACATGTAGTGTTGGAGTTTTGGGTACTTCAAATGACATGGAATCATTAACATCACCACCATAATGAGGCTTTGAGGTCACATCTAGAGCCTTAGCCCTCCTAGGAAGTGATGATGATTCTGATAATGAAGATGTATGTTCTGCTGGAGTAATAAGTGCATCACACAACATGGAATCACACTCCATAACAAATGAAGATTTCATAGTCTCACTATCTTGTCCACAAGTTGATGATCTGACATCCTCATTACCAAGTAAATCACTTGTTCCACTTGATGTAACTGTTTGTGAATTACGTAATATATCATTTTCAGTATTAATTTTATTGTATTTTTCTGTCCTCTTGTTATTAGTCCTCTTTTCCTTAACCATATTCCCAGGTAATTTAGGAGTAGACTGTACTAAATCCAAGAACTTTTGCACCTCTTGCGAATACGCAATAGGACTAGTAGTATTATCAGGAGGTGGCAACATAGTTGACGATCTAGGCTGAGATAATAATGAGCTGAAGGATTGAGAACTTCCACTCCATTCTACATCTTCTTCAAACTTTTTTCCCAAAACTGGTAATTCATTCTTATTTATAAGACAGGTACATTTTGTCTTTTCACATGAGCAATTTGTTATGTGTCTAGAGAATCCTGTTCTTTCAGTTCTTAAGACATCAGATGAAACAAAGTCATCCATTTGAGACAAATGTAGAGAACTGTCTTCAATTGCATCAATCATCTTTAATAAGGAGCCATCTTTCAAAGAAGTTTCCTGATGAAATGTTCTTCCCAATTCAATAATATCATCAGGTTTACTACAGGTTTCTTCATCTTCATGCAGAAGTGTTTTAGATAGTGTATCATTTTGTTCATCAATAGACTCAAGGACTGAGAAGCCAGACATTTCTGATGATATATCTTGGTTAGTTCCTTCGAAAAGTGTTCTGGCAACATGCTGAAAGAAAACAAAAATAAACATATAAATTAAATATTTCATGAATGTGAAGGAATGTGTCATATTTTTCACCTAACATTTCCATATGTTACCTTATCATTGGGCTTTTTCTGCTCTTCAACATCCTCTTTAGATCCTTACAAAATAAATGTTAAAATACTGTTAAGACCACTTTTCCTTTTCCTATCACCTAGGCAACCCCAAACATGGCCATTTTCTCATGTTTTAGTATCTATCACCAAATGATAACCATATTGCCCAAAATTTCCCATGAAGCATTGCTGTTAATCAATGACTCAAGGGATACAGTAGTATTAAAATAACTTATTTATTTAAAATAATTATATTCTTCTGATTAACTCTGCTGGGACAGATATTATATACACTGCAAGATGAAACCCTGTGAAGTATCCCATGATGCATTGTAGTGGATCATTAATTCACCACATAAATTCTACTTATGGCTACTTAACAAAAAATATTATGTTCACCTTCTGGGGACTGACTCCACTGTACTGGTGGTGTTGCCATGGAATCAGACCAGCCATCAATTTCATCATCAGAACTTGCTGCTGAAAGCAATGCCAGACTACTTCTTGGTCTATTATCTGCAATCTGTAGGATGAAAATATTTGAAGTTGAATCAAAGTGTTACCCATTACCTAAGTTAACTAAGTTTTGTGTTATAATATCTTGATAACCAAAAGATTCTAGTGAAATGGCACCATTGAGTCCCCTCAACCAAGCTAGTATGCAAGTCAAGTTTGTTTAATGTGTTGTTCTCTCCTATGCTATGAGGGTTTTTCTCCAGGTTCTCCAGTTTTTCCTTCCCTAAAATTCAACATGTGAGTTGAGAGTTGTGGGCATTCTACATCAAATGGAGTGGTAGTATATGCATGAAAAGTGTCCCAAGGCCCTAGAAAAGAATAGACACCTGACATTAAAATATTTATTTTTTTATAGATGACACTTACCATCAGAGCAAGAATATCTGGACTTTTTTCAGGAATATACTCTTGGCTATTGTGCTCACAAGGAGACTGAGACTGAGATGCAGATGAAGAGGCTTGGGACTGCAGTAATCTCGAAATGGTTTCATTTTGACAGGGAGTCTCGTTCAACAAATGATTTTTAGGTGTAACATCTGTGTAGGACAAGTAAAAGTAGCAAAAATTTTCTTTTAGAAACAACATCATAAATTTTAATTTGATGTCCAAATATTATGGTGAGTATATTCTCAGAAAATATATGCAAGAATATATAATCCAGGAAGTGTATAATATCAACTTTGACAAGAGTTACATTTTGAAAAGTGGTGATGTCACTTCTACTATCTGGAACCCTCCACCCTTCCACACACAGCTTTCAAGAGCATGTGCAGGCCTATGGAATATCATGGAAGCAGCACCTTCATTGACATCGACCAAAAACTACTTCCTTGCAAGAAATCAACGTGAATTGAGTGTGTATGTTGCAAATATAAAATGTAATGGTAGTGAGTGAACCCCATGGAAGACCCCTCTACAGGGAGCAATAGTTGTAAAATAGATAAGTAAGTAAGTATTAAGAAAGTACCTTGTGTGGCTTGACTTAACAATTCAGGGCTAAAAAGACAGGGTGTAGCAGTAATACTGGATATAGGTGTATTGTGTTTTGGTAGTACAGGAGTCTTGAATCCATGTTGTAATGACCCATTGTATTCTTGTTCCCCAGGACTGAAGGGCAATACATCTTCTTGATTTACTTCATCATTTTCCACTGATAATCTTCTTGGAGTTTTAGCAAATGAATTGTTTTGTTCATCACATTCAGGATATTTTACTGTAGCTACTCCATTAGCAAGGAAGGTATCTTCATCATCTAGGAAATCCTTTGCTACAAGATCTTTGTTGTTTTTCAAATTTTGACTTATTTTCCCAAGTCCTGGATATATAAAAATATCGCATTGGAATCAAACTCTGAATGCTTAATTTTATGCATATGTAGTTTGCATAGTGTATATTATGTATATACAGTTAAAATCCTGGACCCATGTTTGTGTTTTTGTGTGTCTGTTTTGGGGGAGGGGGAGGGGGTTAGTCTACACCATAGTTAATTTATATGCGGTACAGTACGTCTTGACTAAACTCAACAAATCACCTGTCCCTCCCCTTCCCAAAAACATGCACATAGCAATTACACTGTCAATGGGAAGGAACAAGCATCCTAGGACACCCTTGAAATGTGTGCATATAAAGGTTATGCATCAATGTTATTGTTGGCCATTGTTATAATCATCAATCTCATCATCCAATTATGTAATAGCTAGGGTGTGACAGCTACATCAGGAAATATCAAAGACAAGTGTAAAAATCTTGAAGTAAGGTTAGATATGCAAACGTGGTTATCCACAGATGGTAGATTTTATAATTAGTGAAACCGTTTCAAGTTTCTCGTTACAGCTTGCAGTAGGTAAGCTTACGTGTCACATGTCAAGTCATAATATCGTAAACAGGCTTAATTTTATATAGAGCAAAGCTGTGTCAAAATAAAATAACGTAAAAACAATACCTCTCCTGCCACAAGAGATATAATTCATAAAATAATACGTATATGAATGTAATTTATACATGACAAGATCACAAAACAACGCATGCTGTGAGCCCCGTGTGAGCTGATGGACATCAAAACACAACAACCTACCCACCTTCTGGGCATTTCTCCCTCAAAATGTCCAGCCAATATCCCTCTGGTACCTTTCTACTATCTATCAAGACGGATTTCTTGGTAAAGCGAACGTTTTCTTTACATTGTTCGTTGTATTTTGGCCGAATCCATCTCGACATCTTGTTCACTCCTCTGCGTAGGACGCCATCTTGGATTTGAGATTTCGCGCCACGAGAAACCTCCTGGTCACCAGCCCTCCCGCGTGGAACGCCTTGATGATATTACACTTCTGCCTGAATTTAGCTACAAAGTTACTAGATGAGGTTAAAGAATAATGTTACGATAAGAAATAGATTTTGCATGTAATGTTGCTTGTCGCCTTTTACATATTAGCCAACAAGATGTTCTTTATATTTTGCGTTTTGTTGAAGTCTAATTATCCATATTTCCAGTGTTTATTGTTATTGTATAGGTGTTGCATGAGATCCATATCACTCCTCTACTCGAGTAGTATAGTACCCACTATGTGGTAAACTGCTGACCGCAATTAATCCACAAAAACAGCAATATCCCACATAAACCTCTTTATCATAAATACATCGAAAAACTCTCCCTGATAGAATTAAAGTGCATCTAAGGGTACATCCAATCGCTATGTATCCCCACATGAAAGTGTATTTTTCCATTTCTTCAAATGCAGCATGATTAGCTGATTTAAGGTACGAGAACTGTAAATCGAAAAAATAATAGTATGATTGAACCTCGAGGTTTGGAGACATGAGACAAGATTTAAGGCATGGCATATCAACGAATCAGTTGATTACGATCTGAATGACTGATAAGTGTGAAAACGTGTTATCTATCCTGGCCGAAGAAAAAGGTATGTTATTTTTCCCTCTTTTTTCCCGCTCTTTTTTCCCGCTCTCTTTTCTCTCTCTTTCTCTCTCTCTCTCTCTCTCTCTCTCTCTCTCTCTCTCTCTCTCTCTCTCTCTCTCTCTCTCTCTCTCTCTCTATCCGAAATAGGCTTATAAAATTTTTTTTCTTTGCTGAATAGAGTAAATATATTTCTCAGTTCCGATCATCCAAAATATCAAGAGTCCCTCCGATCCTCTCCTCTCCCCCCTCAGTAGCCTTGCGCCCTTTTGGCGTCTTTCCTCGTTGTCCTAGGAGGGACTATTGACTTCGAAGTAACAGCGACTCCTCCAAAGTCTTCACTCAGTATATGACTGAGATATAAATTTTTACTGCATGAGGAAAATTATGTCGAGAAGCGATTCAAATCATCTCACCACTACAGTAATCCACCTTTGATTTGATATAATATGCTCCAAAATACTGTCGTTTTGGAAGTACTTGACGAGTAAACTTTTGTTTAATTCTTTTTTATTTTTTATATTTTTTTTCGGTGCAAATAAACTGTAGTCAGTCTTTTCCTAAAAAGTGAAATATTCAGTTTGATTTAATGACCTTGGCTTAAAACTAATGAAGATTACTCTCTATCTGTCTTGTCGTATCTCTTTCCACTGTGCCCCCATACTGGCATATTGTCCAAATTTTATGTACCTGACGTTAGATTGCATCGATCATTGTAACAATAAAACAAGTATCAAGGAAAACAATTGCATTGATTTCTGAGATATTGAAATTGCAATAGATAGAAAAACCTATCAGCAAGAAAAGAAAAACATTGCAAAACTATACTTATGCATGAGTCACCAGAAACGAAGTCAGTTAACAACAAATAAAAGTACATTTCAAAATACCTAAAAGAGTGTTAACTAATTAGAATTCTATAAATAAAACAACTAGTTATGAAATAAAAATAAGTCATAACAAATGCATAAATAGTCTTACTAATCCAAAGTAATAAATTCCTATATTTATTCCGACACTTCAATAAGTATTGTGGGTTTTGTGGGTTTTCTTTTCTTAAAGCATTTTTGCGTAAAGTGGGTGGTTTCTTTTGAGAGGAATTAATGGATTTTGAACTGGTAACGCGCGAGTTGTTTATTCTGTAACCGCCACATTTTCTCATTCAAGACTTTTTTAAAAACATTTTATCATATCATACAAATACTACTGTTTAAGACTTTTTAGGTATTAATTCACAGAATTAAAACATACGCTAAGATTCTCTTTTGTTTTTGATATTTCTTTTTAAGTGTTAATTGTGTGCTAACAACAAGAGTCCCTCGAACGCGTGAATCTATTTTTTCTCAAATTTCTGCGAGTATTTATTATCAAAACAATTTTTATCATAAAGCGTGTTTATTTTACAGTATGTTTGTATGTAATCCTGATAGTAAATGTTTGTAGTAATTTCTAGGGGTTTTTGAAGCCATTTTTTAAGCGTCCCATTGATCATACATTTGCATCTCCTCACGCACTGGCGTAGTAGGAGGCTCCCTAGGCCTTACGGCAGGTGCAAAAGATTAAAACTTGACCTACGAATTCAAGTCCAAACCTTATAGTTATTTTACCATAGTGAGTGATCTTCCTTACTAACTAGTGTCTTTGTTTTCGAAGAGCACGTCAGCTAAAACCCCAGTTAAGTCAAAGAAAATCTGCTCACTGGATAATTCTGAGTAGAAAAACTCCGTCTCATGCTCAAACGTCGAGTGTAGGTATGGAAGCATTTGTTTATATGTTGTTGTAACTTTAAAGCTAATAAGAATTCAACGTTATGAAAAAATTGAAGCTTATCTAGAAGAGCCTTAGAAGTGGTATCAAAATAGCTATAAAGATGTATATTTTTGTATTGTTTGTTTTGTCACTGTTACTTGAAAAACATTCCTTTGAATACTACTAAATTCAGAGCTTCGTACGTTAAAATTCTTCCTTAAAATTACATAAGCAAAATATAGACAGTTTAAGAGTCATTGTTTGAGTCTAGAACCTTCTTTGCCATAAATAAAAGAAGGTTTTTTCATTAATTGTTGTGAATTTTTTTTTCGTCATAAACTTCGTATACACGTTCTGGCTCGAAATGTTTTCAAAAACAAGAAATTGAGAATGATATCCTGTAGCATATTCGAGATATATTCATAAACACATTATGGATAATAGTAAATCTAACCGCTTTTGAATTAAACAACACCAACATGTTTTAAAATGCAAAAATCAAAGATGTCCTAATTTAGTTGGTGTTCAGTGAGAGTTTATTTACGCCAGAATATTGACGATGCTGATTCGGGAAGAATTCAATTTTTTCCTAATTGAACAAATAGAGTTTTAAATGTCGCCTAAAGACCAAGTTATGTGAAAATTATGAAATTATCAAATAAACATGTCATAATTGTAGATTAACGATAATAATTCGTATTTCTAGTTTTCAGCATTCCGCTCGTCCTATTTCTTTAAGTTTATGAGATCCGTCTGAGGATTTCACTAGTATTTTGAGCGAAATGCTCTTGCAGAGAGCTGTCAAAAACACTAGCTGATAGCGAGTAAATTACGCGCGCAGAACATGATACAAATGATGTTCCAGTTAAAAATAAGTTGTTTACAAGCATGCTCTGCTCGTAAATAGAAATTCATCTTTTTATTTGGCCGAGACAAATAATATATTCTCTATATCTATTGTCTTTTAGAAGTTGAATAAATGAAAACTAACGACAAATGTAAGAACTATTTGAAGGTATATCGGGTTTATTCATCAGTCACGAAAATAGAAGGTTTAAAACAAATCTAGTGCAGAAGACGTCGAAGACCGCAAGTTATGTAATAATGATTTTTTTCTTAATTCCACGTGATAACTGAAGATGAAGAAACAGAAATTCGTGAGAGATTGAGAAGTTGATTCAAATCAAACTTAACGTCTTGGGGAAAAACTACAAATTACCAGAAAATTTCCAGTAAAAACGTACCACAATAAGAAAGAAAAAAGTCCGACCAGCAAACCTTGCTTCAAACTGAGAAATTTGATTAAAAATACTTTTTTTCTTGACATTTTGAAGCTGTAATTTTGATATTGTTATCAAAGTGACATATAACTGCTGTTGGTTGAGTTACGGGTTATTAAGATGATATTTTACCACTGTTGAATTGGATTACAGCGATAGTACTTCGACTATTCATTATAGCAGTCTGTTAATATAAAGCTTTCGTCATCACAAAGCAAGATTCATGAGAAGCAATTCCTTTCAGTTGTTCGTCTTAATTATCGAATTTCATTAAACACGCTTCAAAGACAAATAGCGTCGTTCAGTTTTATCCATTTAGTAAAATGCGTTTTGCTCTTGACAAACGCATATTTTCCCAAAGCGTCCAGCTTTAACAGATTTTCCAGCTTTTGTCGTTTTTACCCAATATTTCTTCGTAAGGCTCTAAAAGCAAAAGAAATGTTTATAAATGATGCAATGCAACACTGGTCGAAATGTTACCCGGAAGTCGTATGAATGAATTGGTTATTTCCAAAAGCGGCACTTTGATTTACATTAATATACTATACAATTCTCCTATTTTTTATTACATATAATAATAATTCCGGCTTAATTTTTATAGTTCAATTCCAAACAAAACTGTAAAAATACGTTAAACCTTAAAAAAAAAAGAGATTTAATTTTTTTTAGTGTAATAGTAACCATCGACATCACTGATTGATGTCAGCAATTCGCGGTTCCATATTATAGTGACACGTTCGGCTCCGATTACCTTTGAACCCAATATCCCTATACAAATCCGTCCCTTTTCAAATACCAGTGACATTTGATATTTATGAGAATTAATTAAGTTTTTTTCTTAATTTCGGTTTTCATATCGATGAAGTAGTTTCCCGCCTTCATGGTTTTTGTAAGAGTATTATAAAAGTAGAAAGAAAATATCGACTTAGATTGGCTTTATCAGCTTTTCTGGTCTTAATTAGGTTAATTGATATAGAAGTACGGATAGAAGAAAATATAAGTTTAGTAATTCCATGCTTAATAAGGATCTTAGACAGTTCGCGTGGATGATTCAATCCGTTTAGTGAAAATCAATTTCGGCTGTCCCGCAATTGGCTTCCCAATTAACCAATCAGAACAGCCCACGTCATACGTCTACATTCTTGTGAAAAACTGGTTTATGCTCTTTCCAAAACATTCTTTTGAGAATGTTACCTTTCACCCCAAAAACGCAATAATATTTCATTACAATATAGTCGTTATCGAAGCCGCAGCTTCTTGGCATTCGTCTTGTGTCGAACACCCGCGCGCCTTCAGTAAGGTGCGGACACAAGATGCAATTTTTGCATGCGACGTCGCAAAAACTAGATCGCACTGTGTGACAATCTGTACAACATTGTGTACACACGGTGAACTCGTTTCTCCCCTTTGCGACCTCGCCGGTGACGTCGCATGCTACGTCCCACGGGTCCCATGCAAAGTCGCATGAAAATTGTATGGAAAGATTTGTGATTTGTGTTTCGTGCACATGATGGTTTTTAGACTTATTCCGTAATTCGTAGTTTTCGGACCTTTTTGCGTCTTCCAGAATCGACAATTGCAAAGAGCGAAACTGACACCGACTTATGGAAGCAGTCTAGATGTTTTTTAGTGAAATAGAAAGTTTAATAGTTTGCCAATTGTAAAAAGATTGAAAAAAGAGTGATTAACTGAAATATTCGAAAATTACAGTCACGATTGATTCACTGATAATGCATTTTATTGAAAAAGGTTTGTCTCTGACTTATATATGAAAATTGAAGGTTTTTTTCAGGCATTTTGGTCTTTTTAGTGGTGTTTTGGTTAAGTTTTTTTATTAAATCTTTATCTTTCTTTTATTTTTATTTATTCATTCCAAATATTCTCACTAGCAACTAAATGGCTTCCGCATTGATTCAAATCAAGGATTTTGATTGGATGTCGTTGTATTTCCAAAATTTTGATTGGCTCAACCATTAAGAAAGCCATTTAAAAGCCACGGTCAAGTTCATCACTCATATAAACCTGCATGAGTCGCTAATGTTCAACTAAGACCAATTCGAGAGCGCTGATTGGTCGAAAAATTAAAATTATCTCAACTGGGTTTTCCGTAGAAACAGTGAAAAGAAAAACCGGCCATTCACCAACGGAATGATAAAAAGAGACTAATAGCCAAGATAAATCAGCAAATAGTTCATTAAATCTTTCCAGAATTGTATTTATTTATGAAAGACAAAATAAACAATGAAGACTTAGAATCTTCTATGAACAAACCGTCATAAATTAATTAATCCGACACCATTACTAATGAAGCGAAAACTCAAAATACAAAACGGGAGTTCATAAAACAACCACGTTTGCTTCCAAGTCTGGTAAAGCAATGGGTCAAAAATAACAATGCTATTTGAAGTGGAACTAAGCACAATGGAAGTTTTTTTGACTCTCCGCAAGTGATCATTTTGGTTTCGCCACATGAACTATATGGCGCATGACCATCAAACGATCAACAATCTTGAAAGAACTGAATATAAATGAGACAAAATAACCAACATTTCGCGGTACTAAAACTATTTCAGTTAAATAGGGGGAAAATAAAAATCAAAAGTCATTTGTTAATTCATGGTATAGAGATTATCATCGGTAGTGGATAAAAAGTGAGGCTTCTCATAACTATAACTATATAATAACTGCGATTGGATATCAGAAAGCGTAGTTTGGATTCATCTTTGAACACAGAGGGGAATACCAACATATCTCCGGTCAGATATGCACCCCCAACAGCGACATAATCACTTCGAGCTTTTCCACTTCATCAGAATCACAAAAGAAAGAATAAATACTAAACACTGGACTCATTTCTATTAAAACAAAACAACGTATACTTTTCTAGCTAAGACTTCATAAATTAATTTCTTGATTCAAGCCTTCTTTTTCCATGTTTTTGTTGAACCCATGTAATTCTCCAGAGCTATTGATTGAAGATTTTCTGTGGTTTGTATTGCCAGAAGTCTAAATTCCCAACGGGAGCTCTTTTTTAATATTATTTTCATTAATAAAGCTACGGTGATCCTTTCTTTACTCCATGCATAGAATAACACACAAGGCAACTTGTCAAAGCCAGATGTCATTGGATTATTATATTCTGAAAACTTTTCCCCAGATAACGCTGCTCAAGACTTCAGACATAAGCACCAGGAGACAAACTTAGATTCTTCTCAAAGGTGAGAGCATACTACAAATGCGGGGAAAAAATATTTCCTAGGTGATACCCGGCAAATATTTAGCTGATCCTTTCGTCCGAGGCAAAGTTAAATGAAATTAAGGTTACATGTATTCTATATATTTTTTTAATTTACCGCGTTCTTTAGAAGTTTATTGGGATGGATTCATTTGCATGGTGGTGGCAGTTTTGGATCTGGCCAGCATTTCTTACTGGGCTACTCGCTTCTAATAACACAAATACGACCTACAGCAAACCTACGTCCCCCGAGACCAGCCATGACAGTAACGTCGAGAATCAGCCGTAAGTATTACACATAGAATATCTAGCATTGTAGCTTGAAAGTCCTAGTCTGAACCGTCGGAAATTCACAAATAAGTGTAATGATATACAATTGTTGCGCACTTTGAATGAGACCAGTTTCAATTTAAAAATTAAGACCATATTTTCAGCTAAATATAGTAACTGTTATATTGGTCAGATCACTCTCTAGTCGTATGTGGAGCGAGATTAACGACATAATACATCTTTCTTTGCACTTTTTTGGGCAATCATTTTAGTGTCGATGTAAAAAAAAAACGTCTCTTACACCCGCAAACTAAACATAATACCAATTATAGTAATATCTAGCGATAAATATTTAGATTTTCCGATGGCTAAATTCTAATTAAACTATATATATACTTCGGTGCAGGATTTGTGCACTTGTCTTTGGAAAGTAGTGTTTTATGAAATCGCCATTAACCTTAGTATGTCAGATTTGATTCGGATTAGCACTAGTGTTTCATTCTTAATAATCCAGGTTGATAATGTGTCCCAACACCCTTGAATTAAAGTTTGTGCTTTGAGGTAGGGGTAAAACGTTATAATCAGTTTGGCTTGGGGACTATCATTATGCAGAAATCGTCGTATACACATGTGTATCTGCAATGAATGAAAATTTTATAAAACGCGTTTACGATCGGCCGCGCGCTATGTTGTATTCCACTTAATTGCATAATTAAAGTATGACTCATAGATTTACGAGATTTGAATAACTTTTTCTTGATTTTTCAGTTCTACTCAGTATCAAGGGGCAATATAGATTATTCCATTATTATTGGTCGGTTTTGGTTGTTGTGCAGTTATATAGTATTGGCAGGATTCCGAATTACGAGTCTGCCGGCCAGTGAGTGCATTTTCAATGTGTAATGATTAGAAGATTCATAAGGTTCAGTGTAAAATGAGTCTACCATACAAAGATTTTGACCAGCCACAAAAACATTGAATGAATTCGACCAGAATGGTAAACGTGCTACGCATGCGCATTACTGACTTCGAACTTTAACGCTTCATATTTCATTATTAAAATGTAACTGAAGCTCTAGAGTTAGTTTTTTGGTTTTTCTCTAGAAAACAATTCCAAAAATATCAGATTTAGGAAAAATATAAAGTCACTGCAGGACGAATAAATTTCACGCTGATGGTGAGCCGATCCAATTAATGTTACTGCGTTCCTTTCATCATGAAAGAAGGCTTCACGGCATGTATTCCGAGAAATGATGGATATATTTCCTACTATCTAACTGCGTATCTTAATAGTCTCCTTTTGACAAGATAATAGATCGTTACAAAAAAAAAACAAAAAAAAAACAGCTTTCTGCGGGTTAGCCAGAACAAGAAATATATATTTTAGAAAAGTTTTACTAGACGTTTTAAAGCCCTGTATGCGCATCATAGTCATAATAATAATAATGTTGTGTATTGTTATTATTGAGTTGTGGCGGATGATTTAGTGGCGATTTCCATATGGCGGGAAACTTACGGCACCGCTGTGACACTGAAATGGCTTCCGCAATGAACCAATCATACAACAGTATAGGTTGCAATTCATCCGATCAAAATGCAAGGATATGTCCCAGCATGTAAGGAAGTGCAAGTTTCCCGCCCACGTGCATAAGATCTTAAAACGTCAATCGCCTGAGATGATGGCTTATCATTATTAGGGTGCCAATGGTGGTACCCGATTGTCAGTTGACTACTAATTATTATTTCACAAGCGCAAACTGTTAACTTTCACTTGTCAGTTAGCTAATAAATTTTAGGCCAATCGTCAGTTAACTGTAAACCCCAGAGACACCCTTTACTATGCCTTGATAGACTGATTATTCTTAAGAAACCCCGGGTTTAGCTGCGCAATTGCCTTTGCTCCCCGCATAGCAACGGTAACCATGGCGTATGCTAATTAGCCTAAAATGGCATGTCCTTTACTTGCAAAACTTCGAAATTTCGTGATTCCGGCCGCCCTAGGAAGGCAAAAACTACAATGAAATGATTGAAATAATAAATAATATTGATCCTCATATTGTCAGCGATAGTTTGTTTTTCGTTATTTTTCAATAAAAATCTCAGTCAGCGTTTTTAATTCCTTCAAAATAAAGACTGGATTTTCAGACTTGTTTACACTTTGGCTCAATAAAGACCTAAGAAAGCTCTTATTAGAAGCTAATAAAAAAAGAAAGCGGTGTGATGTTTCTAAGTTAATAATAGGAATGAAAATAAATCCTTCTTCTATTCATAGACTAGCTAATAAACACCTCAAACCAAAATATTTACGTTCTGCGCTTTATAAATTTGTGAGGAAAGCTATGCATGGAACTGCTTAATTTCTTAGCGGAAATACAGAAACTAATTAAAATCTTTCGTTTTTCCCCCACGGAAATAAAGCAAGTCAGCATGATTTCAATTAAAGTTTTTCTTTTAGTTTGAAACTGATTTATTTGTTTTTATGTATTTATTATATTGTGCCCTTAATAATTTTCCTTTTCTCGGCAGTTTTACTCCATCTTGGAGAGAAATAGCAAGGAACAAATCAAAACTTGTCAAAGATCTTCTCACAGATTACGACAAGAGGATCCGACCTTTTACTGGAGGTAGGCAGCATATTTTCAACTTCTTCAATCTCAATTTGGCTTAACTTCTCGTTATTTCTTTTCCACTAACAGTTTCCCCTCTCGAGGTTCGTGTCGATATGTTCATATCAAATATCTGGGCCATAGAAGAAGCAAGGATGGTGAGTTTTGTTTTTCACATGTGTCGTCAATGACAAGACAAGAGGGAACTTTTTTTCAAGAAAATTATTATTAAGATAAAAATTCTACTCTGTCGAGTCAGCCTTTCCATTACTTTGGTATGTTTGATATGACGTCACAGCGTCATGGCCGCCATGTTTTTTGTCCTAAATGATGCATGAGTAGATTGGGGAAAGGGAGAAAGGGAAGGAAAGACAATAGTATGGTGGAGGAGAGGATGAGCATGGTGGGAAGGCAGAAGCAAGTGTACGGAGAGGAGAGAGGAGAGGAGAGGAGAGGAGAGGAAAATATATATATGATTACGTCCCCTGGAAAGGACATTGATTAAAGCATAGTTATTTTTCCTTAGGATTTCACTATGGATATTTATCTACGTCAATACTGGACGGATCCTCGACTAAGATTCCATGCTCCAATACTCAAAAAAGAAGTACTAACATTAAACAGACAAACCATCGATGAAATGTGGATCCCTAGTACTTATTTCTTCAACGCTAAGAAGGCTTATTTTCACGATGTGACGACTGAAAATTACCTTCTTATGATTCAACCTAATGGTGATGTGTTCTATAGTGTAAGGTGAGCACTAACCAGTCATAGACTCTGAAATATGGATTGAGGATGAGGATGAAGCACAAGAAAGGGTGGGTTGATTTGGGGATTGTTAGTGACGTAAAGTATGATGGTAATGGTTTAAATTGAATGCGTTTTTTTTGCTCTTTTCAGATTAACTATAACGATGGCATGTAAGCTGTCCCTCCAGCAGTTTCCACATGATGTTCAAAAATGCGAGATGATAGTTGAATCATGTAAGATTAAAAGTGGAGAACACTGAGTTCGAAGAGAGAGAGAGTACCTTTTCTCTGTTCAAGGCTATTGAGTCAGGGGTACTTCAAGGCTCTTTCCTTGGGCCCCATTTGAATTTATCTGTAAAACATATCAATGATCTTTCTTTAGGAGACAGAGAGAAAGAGAGAGATCAAGTTTTGCCTATCATTTATAAAGATCATTAATCCCGTCATTTTTTCCAGATGGTTACCAAGCAACGGACGTATTCTATAGATGGAACTCAAGGAACACAACCAATGATGTGGTTTACATTGCGGAAGACTTAGAGATGCCTCAGTTCAAGATAACAAACATCGAGTTAGAAGAAAGGACGAACATCTATAACATTGGTAAATATTAGTATTCTATTCAGTCCTATCGTTCTCAGAAGACGTGCTAGAGCTCTCCAAAGAACCACAACAGCACAAGGGAGGGAAGTGTAGGAAATAAGAAAAATGAGTAGAGCAACGTTGGATGGCTAAAGGCGCGGAAACATGCACAATGCAACAGTGCACACAATGTTACAGGCAATGTTGCTGAAGTAGGGTCGTTTTCTCCTTCGGTAACATTTTGCGTGCAACAAATTGCTTCGTGTGACATGGCTCGCAACATCGATTGCCTGCAACACTGCGTGTAATGCACCGTGTGTCCGTAGCTTAACCGTACGGCCTTTGCAACTGAAATGATCGATTATGCTAATTAGGGGCTTCTTACACATGCGTACGAGTGCAATGAGACTACTAGCTATAAAACGTTTTCTCTTTCTTATTCAGGTCCCCATTCAGCACTGACTGCCAAGTTTACATTTCACCGTCGCCTTGGTTACTACATGATTCAGACATACATTCCCTCGATGCTAACAGTTATCATATCATGGTTCTCTTTCTGGATCTCACCCGACTCACCCCCAGCCCGCGTAGGCCTGGGTATCACAACTGTTCTTACAATGATCACCATATCGAACAGCGCACGCGCGCCCTTGCCAAAGGTTTCTTATACTAAAGCGATTGATTGGTTCTTGTTGATGTGTCTTGTATACGTGTTTGGAGCCCTCATGGAGTACGCTATCGTGAATTTCTACGCTTGTAAAGTAAGGAAAAAGAAGCAAGATAGGATGAATAGTGTGAGTAGACAAAATCACAGCTTTAGGTGTAGGTTTGCTATAGAACTTGTGTGACGTCAGTCGTATGAAGAAAATCTAACTTTCAGATCACTTTTTCTTCATGACAAGATTTGTTGTACAAAGTTCTAATAGTCCTTTTTACCGATACGTCGGCCATCTTGAATTGTAGTGTTTTAAGTAATACATTATGGGATACCGTGGGGGCAATTTTTTTGAATATTTATTGTATGCACATATTGAGCAGTTGGACCCGGAAATACGTCACAACTTAAAAGCTGTTCGTAGGATAAGCTATAGAAACTGCTTTATGAAACCAACATTATTCTGTTCTTTTTCTTGTAGTTATCGAAACGAATGAGACGAGAATTTATAAACTATAATCCTGATGACGAGTCAAGCCCCTGTATAAACGAAGAAGAATTGACAAATATCCAAGAAGATCAAGAACAAGCCAAGAAAGAAACAAGCAACGGTGAACCAGGAACGTCCTTTAAACCACTCAGTGGTATAGTCATGTGAGTGTTTATCTCCCCAATTTTTTTCCATTTTTCAAGAGTAAAATATTTTTTTCTAGCAAGAGCTATTACATACTACTTTTCAAAACCTTATTTTGACGTGCGGTTCTCCATTCATTCATTCTCAGTAGTTATATTGAAAAGGAAAGACAAGTAAAGAAAGAAAGGTTATATATCTATTTCACTATAATAAAACTACATATACGCCTATTAGATACATATAGGATATTACATGGTCGCGCGAAGATACGAATTTTATCTTCGAGTGTTGATGTTATCTCTCACGAGAAGATCAAATTTGTATCTCCAAGCGGCTATGTAATGTTCTGTTTATTATATGAAATCTTCAATGGAGAATTTGAGAAGCTGAGCAAAAAGTCGAAATTTGACACCACCAGTGTTGATAAAAATCGTATCCCCACTGGCCACTGGCGGGAGTGGGGATATCAATTTTATCATTTTGATATCACTCAATATCACACTCTATTTCATACAATAAATCATTTTATTCTAATAGTGCGAGTATACCTTTCTTTGCAAAATACTAGCTTGTTCAATACCAGATCCCAACACCCTATTTGATTTATGCATCTCGTATACTTTGAGGACAGCCATGCTGGATGATACATACGACTAAATTCAACATGGCAAGCGTCACGTGACCCAGTCAAACCTTCCAACTTCACATTAACTGAAGTTATTCTTTTTGCTTTCAGAGATAGAAAGAACCCGTTTGCGTTGAGGTCCGACACTTATAAAAGAAGTGGAAAAACTAAGACACCTGAAATTAGCGTTAGTATTTTCTATTTTATTATTTTAGATTATTGATTAGCAGTGGTATCATGGCGTTACTTCATGGGGTGTAAGCCTTTTTCATTGCTAGGTAGAACAAAACGATATGTAATTACTAAGCCCTTGTAAGAAAAGCTGGTATAAT
Organism: Anthopleura sola; assembly: GCA_023349425.1. Taxonomy (NCBI): domain Eukaryota; kingdom Metazoa; phylum Cnidaria; class Anthozoa; order Actiniaria; family Actiniidae; genus Anthopleura; species Anthopleura sola. The sequence goes on along the minus strand of JALHLI010000012.1, from coordinate 4,689,205 downwards.
TATCACAATAAGGTTTTTGTTCGTAACCATCATGAAGTTCTGCTGTTATTTTTGTGCCGCAATCCTATTTGGTTTGTCCTGGCAGTCTTACCGGACAAAATCAGCGCGCGCACGTAAACATGTAATATCAATTTCTGCGCGCGTGCATTGATTAATTTACCTTTAGCATACATCTTGTTCATTATTATATATTTATTTTTATTTAATTTATTATTCAAAGGAACTGAGAAGTAGTACCAGCACGAGTCAAGAAGAAACATCTGGCCCTCTTCCAAGGCCCTACTACTTTTGGAATCCTGATCAAGCAGCGTTCATGACTTCAGGACGTGCCTATATCGTAGACCGTTATGCTCGGATATATTTTCCTGTTACCTTTGCTATATTAATTTCAATATACTGGATTGTATACGCACCGGACAGAATTATATTTTAAAATGATTTGGGAACAGGAAGCCCAAGCTGTGATTTGTGCGCAGCTGATTTGTACTCGGTTTTGTATGATGTTCAGAATTTAAAACAGTTCTTGAATTAGATACCAACAACCAAATACACGCATCAAGAGTTCCGCGCTACTGCTCTACGCGCATGCTCAGGGGATTAAAAAGTGGGATAAAATTAGTAAAACATGTTATATTTTAGTCGTATCTTTCTTGTCAAGTACAATTTCCACTAAATATTCAAGATCGCCGTTAAGCGAATTTTGAATCAAATATACCAAAAAATTGCATATTATACAAAATATCATCCCACTTTTTAATCCCCTGAGCATGCGCATTGAGCAGCAGCGCGGAACTCTTGATGCGTCTATACTTTTAATATAAATTGCTGAGTTATAATTAACATGACTGAATGGTGTAACCTTAGGCCTAAGCCCGAGTATACTGATGGGTAGGGGAAGCTGAAGTGTAACTAAAGGGGAGGGGGGAGGGCGAAAATGCACTTTGAGTTGCTCCGGCAGTAATATAAAAACTGTTCCTCAAATTTATCTCAAATAATACTTTAGCTCTACCTCTGGCTGTCCGCAGCTCTGTAGATACAGGTATTTGGTAATAAGACGTGCCAAGAATGGCTCGTGTTTCATATTTAAAGACTTAGCTTGATTTCTGCAAAAGAGAGTATAAAGAAAGGAGGGGGGTGGTGACCTCCCTCTTTTCCATCAATGACTTACATGCCTTTAACATTACTGATAAAGACATTTTTTGCTGTTTCCTTATTGAACCAGTTCTAACTATAAAGCACATTTACAATATACGCCTTTTCTCAGTGACTTAGTTGTTACACGCAGTTTATGTGAAAAAAAATTAAGTATTATTAAGAATATTTATTATAATTTGTCGCTGTAAGGCTGGTCCTCTATAATGAATATTTTTTATTTGACTGAATTCGAAGACTACATTTGAAACATAAATATGTATAAAAAATGTAAAATAAAATATGAGTATTGTGGCAATGAAGTGCATGTTTATTACCCATCACGAGGGAAGTTGGTAAGCACGAACGAAGCGTGAGTTATGAATGCACGAGGGAGGTTGGTAAGCAAGAAAGAAGCGTAAGTTATGGATGCACGAGGGAGGTTGGTAAGCAAGAAAGAAGCGTAGGTTATGAATGCACGAGGGAGGTTGGTAAGCAAGAAAGAAGCGTAAGTTATGGATGCACGAGAGAGGTTGGTAAGCACGAAAGAAGCGTAAGTTATGGATGCACGAGGGAAGTTGGTAAGCACGAAAGAAGCGTAAGTTATGAATGCACGAGGGAGGTTGGTAAGCAAGAAAGAAGCGTAAGTTATGGATGCACGAGGGAGGTTGGTAAGCAAGAAAGAAGCGTAGGTTTGGATGCACGAGGGAGGTTGGTAAGCAAGAAAGAAGCGTAAGTTATGGATGCACGAGAGAGGTTGGTAAGCACGAAAGAAGCGTAAGTTATGAATGCACGAGGGAGGTTGGTAAGCAAGAAAGAAGCGTAAGTTATGGATGCACGAGGGAGGTTGGTAAGCAAGAAAGAAGCGTAGGTTATGGATGCACGAGGGAGGTTGGTAAGCAAGAAAGAAGCGTAAGTTATGGATGCACGAGAGAGGTTGGTAAGCACGAAAGAAGCGTAAGTTATGGATGCACGAGGGAAGTTGGTAAGCACGAAAGAAGCGTAAGTTATGAATGCACGAGGGAGGTTGGTAAGCACGAAAGAAGCGTAAGTTATGAATGCACGAGGGAGGTTGGTAAGCACGAAAGAAGCGTAAGTTATGAATGCACGAGGGAGGTTGGTAAGCAAGAAAGAAGCGTAGGTTATGGATGCACGAGGGAGGTTGGTAAGCAAGAAAGAAGCGTAGGTTATGGATGCACGAGGGAGGTTGGTAAGCAAGAAAGAAGCGTAAGTTATGGATGCACGAGGGAGGTTGGTAAGCACGAAAGAAGCGTAAGTGATGAATGCAACAGTTTAGACCAAGTAACTGACTCGCGTTACGATCCCATTTTATCAGTTTATTTTACTGTGCTAGAAAATAGCGCGACATAACATTTGATTTCAAAAACCACTCTCATTATAAAAACAAACTTAGCTTCATGAAAAATATTATGCTTATTATCATCATTACTATACTATTAGAGTGATTTTTTTTAGAAATATTCATTGATAATTTACTACTAAGTATACCCTATTTTTTTCTCAATACTGAGTAATACTACAAACTCGCGGGCATGATTAAAGCTGATATCCCTAAATCTAGCTAATAAGTTAAGTACAAAAATAAGTCATTCTTTCCATGTTAGCCTAACATTACAAGGTGTTAGACAGTTCAAGTCATTATATGAGGGATAAATCTAGGTTTCCGATCACTTTATTGTGTGCTTTCTTTTCCCTAGTAAACTATGCGAAAAGCACGAAAATCCGCATTATTTAATGTGGCTTCATATATTAAAACTTCCTAATCTCTTTTTCACCTCATAGTTTGTATCCTGTTTTTTTAATAATATGATGGGTTCATGTCCTATCTTTATTATAATTTAGTATGTGTAGACCTGGATACGTCTTTGACTAGATTTCGCACTTATACAGAATCTCTTTAGAATCATATTTATATTACATTTTAACGCAAAGTACCATTTTTAATAGGCCAGTTGGGCCAGTTAACATTTTTTTTGGTATCGTGTATCTCATGTTGTCACCCTAACACTTTACTGATCTTATGTGATCTGTTTAGTTTATATAGCATATTACTTGGCTAAAATTGATTTCAATAACCAATGTACAGGAGCTCGAAATTCTAGCACAAAGCATGATGGCAAAGTGAGTCCTTACGCTGTTTTGGCTCCTTTAAAAATTCATCTGACAGTTTTCCCATCGACATTTTCTATAGAAATAAAAGTATTTCAACAGACGAAAATAACAGGGTAATTTTTTTTCTGATGGTTGCTTTGATTTCCTTTTTTCTTTTTTGCGGGACTCGCTTTCCCAGAGTGTTTTGTGTGCTTTGCTGCACATTAGTTGCCTATTGCTTTTGAAGTAGTCGAGGTTTCAGGGCTGACACATGCTATGTCTATGAGGGCAAAAAAGTTGCAATCATGGCAGTCATTCACCATGCATGCAGGGTACGTGAATAAGAGGATAAACAAAGTATAAAACCGCTAAGATTAACGAATAAAGAAAAAGAAAATTCAAGAATAGGACGCCAAGACACATCTAGATAGCATTTCGGAAACGATAAAGGAAGGAAAAAATATATCAACGTCAATAAGATGAAATATAAAATGAATAAAGTCGGAAAGAGAAAAAGAAAGGCAAGGAGACACAAGATGTTTTAAAACAATGCCGTGACAGACGTAGTCTATCACCTGAGACCGGTTTTTTCACTTTATTGGCTCACTTAAGGGGACCAAATAAAACTTATTGGAATTTAACAGTTACTATATAAGGACTATGAAAACATATGTTGGACATTCCCAAAATATAGCTTTCCTATTAAACTAAGGGGATGAAATACGCTGACATGGACCGAGCAGGGGACTGGGACCGAGTTCTTTAAAACAAGTCAAATAAACTTATTTTCGGGAAAAATCATTAAAACTGACAACATTGGTAAGGGTCAATAGTATTGCAGTGTGTATTCATTCATTTTGAGATTTTTAAGCTTATTTTTGATAAAATAAAACAAGTCTAGGACCCAGCCCCCCTCTCCTGATGTCAGCTAATGTCATTAAATGCCCCTTGGGTCGGCATTTTTACTGTAGAACCCTTGGATTTTATTGCAGCTGAAGCTATCTCTTAGTTTTACACCAATTTACCTACATATATAAAGCAGACTACTAAAAACTTTTGATAATTCATGCATTATTCACGATCTCTATGCATACATAACTATAAAGAATGAGTGTTTGCTAAAGTATATAATGCGTATGAAGGTACATATATACACAATATTTGGGTTATACAGTCCTGCAATGCCTTAGTTGAGCATTTGTGTTAATTGATTCGATGAGGATCTTTTCAGTGTATCAGAGGAATTTGAGTAAAATGTGATATCTATGGTAAAAAGGACAATGCATTCTCACAGTGATTACTGCGGTACCAGCTCCACTGTGCGATCGAAAAGAGGGAATGTAAAGAGTGAAATATTGCCCCTCGTCGTTCATCCTAAAGGTTTCATGTTTTATGATTACATATTTCAAGCAGATTTTTTGAACAGGGGCTATTTTTGCCCTTCCAGACATCCCTTCACGGCTGATGGGCACTGATGGGATGGTGAACGGATAAAAGGTCATGATTAAAGGAGCGTAATTACAAGCAACAGAATTGTGCCACTTGTCTAGCAACATTGCTGTTTTCGCAGTTGCAGAGCGAATGCTGCTCATGAAACCACGCCACACAACAAATCGTATTGTTGAAAAGAGTAGGAAGAGCTCCTACTTTGTGCAAACAAGTCGTGCAATAATTTTATCGTCGCACGGCCCCGGATTGTAATACAAGCAACAAAAATGAGCGACAAGTTGTACGATTTTGTTGCCCATATTTCTGCGCCTTAAATGGCTGAATTTCAGTAAACTTTTCCTATGAGGAAGTTCTTGAAATACTATCCTCGTGTAAGACATTATACACTATTTGATTTTTGTTGCTGCCTGCATAAAAGCTGGTGTCAAGTGCACAGATATGTGCAGACTACATGGGCTGTGGAAGACAATAGACAACCACGATGATGACAAGGAGAACTATATACTGCAATCGTTTTATATAAAAGTGAAACAGAGTGTAATCAATATAATGCTCAACTAAGGCATTGCAGGACTGCACAACCCAAATATTATGTACATACCGTGGATGTATGTACCTTCATACGCATTATATACTTTAGCAAACACTCATTCTTTATAGTTATGTATGCATAGAGATCGTGAATAATGCATGAATTATCAAAAGTTTTTAGTAGTCTGCTTTATATATGTAGGTAAATTGGTGTAAAACTAAGAGATAGCTTCAGCTGCAATAAAATCCAAGGGTTCTACAGTAAAAATGCCGACCCAAGGGGCATTTAATGACATTAGCTGACATCAGGAGAGGGGACTGGGTCCTAGACTTGTTTTATTTTATCAAAAATAAGCTTAAAAATCTCAAAATGAATGAATACACACTGCAATACTATTGACCCTTACCAATGTTGTCAGTTTTAATGATTTCTCCCGAAAATGAGTTTATTTGAATTGTTTTAAAGAACTCGGTCCCAGTCCCCTGCTCGGTCCATGTCAGTGTATTTCATCCCCTTAGTTTAATAGGAAAGCTATATTTTGGGAATGTCCAACATATGTTTTCATAGTCCTTATATAGTAACTGTTAAATTCCAATAAGTTTTATTTGGTCCCCTTAAGTGAGCCCAAACCCGAGCCCAGGTGATAGACTAACGAGGTTGTTGTCGCTGCGGTAGTTGTTCAGTTCTCATGAACCATATACCATCCAGTAAATAACATTAAAACCAACAAACGATAAGGGAAACAAAAGTCGAGAGGCGTTGTCGATGACCGAGGGATTAAAGTGAAATAAGAGGCCACCTTCATAATCTCGATTGCAAGATCCAGTTCCTGTAGTGACGTGGTTATCTTCTCCAAATACTCGAGTCATGACACTAGTAATCTTAGCCGCACCTGTTTTGCTGTGGATGCGACATGTCGGTGCAGTGTCACCAAAATGAATGTCTGCTTTTGTTTCCTAGTGATAAAATAATATTTAGTTAATATCATTACAAAGCAGAATTGAATCATGTAAGATTAAGAATTGTGAAATGATGACAAGTATAGACTGATGGGCGTTGTCATGGTGAACGGAGACAAACTGAGTAATCATGAAGTCATGGCAACATTGGTTCAAATTCTTATCAAAGAAAAACATTTTGAACAAAGAAAACGCATGACAAGCAGAATTTGCAAGCTCATCATTCCATTCATTATCCAAGCAAGCCAAATATTGAAAGATCTTTGCTAGTCAGTTCTTCAACCAGCCATGGCCATGGACCACATTGCGCTTACTGATAATGATTGTGGACGTGGGTTGACAGCAGGAAGTATATCAATATAAAAGATGTACATACTTTATTTGACGAGCGATTTAAAGATCCTCTCAACATCTCAATTTTCTTTTTGGCTCTTTTTCTATTGGCGATGGCAAAAGTAATACATGTGTACTCCAGTATAGAGCCAAATACGAAGATCAGACAAAGCAGTAGATACCAATCAATGGCTTTAACATAGCTGACTTTGGGAAGATTCGCTCTGGCACTTGAAATTAATGTTGTCATGGTTAACACTGTGGTGATTCCTAATGCTACTCTAGCTGGAGCAGTTTCCGGGTCAATCCAAAAAGATATCCAGCTAATGATGACGATTATGGTAGAGGGAATGTAAGTGTCGATTAAGAAATATCCAATCCTACGCTTCATCTTAAAGACTGCGACCAGGGCAGAATGGTTACCTATGATAATAAGTGGGTAAGCAAAGGCATCTTAGATTCGTGGATTGCCTCACAAGCCAATAAACGTTCAAATTTGTAAAAATGCATGAACGGTAGTCTGGAAAACTCACCTATATTATACATGTTGGTTTTGACGGATTTAGTCACTTCAACTACCTCAAATTGAGGCAATTCTAGATTGTTGTGCAGAACAATAGCCGAGGTGTTGTCGTTGCGGTTGTTCCATTCATATATCACGTCTGTCGTTTGGTACCCATCTAACACAACATTTAAAGGAAGTTACTATAACGATATCTCAACAGAGGATTTTCTATGACAGGGAAACTTGACGTGTCACAATATTTGTATTAGTAAAAGATGTGTCTACTTACAGCTTTCTAAGGTGAGTGTACACTCTTGTGTATCATGTGGGAAGTCCCTGAGATCCATTTGACATGATGTTGTTATAGTAAGCCTGTTGTAGGACAGAAAAGACGTTGGAATTTGACTTTTAAAGGGCTTCCGTGTTCAAGCAATTGAATGGTATGAGTCACGTTATTTATAATCCAAACTACAATGGAAACCATTATTCGCGTCTCAACAACCGAAAACGCTGGTCAAACTGATATCTATTTTACTAAACTCAAATGGATGGATACGCAAAATTACACGGATTATTGAAGGCTTAACATTGCTTAAGGAAGTTAGGAATCATCGAACTATGGAACGTCTCGCCGCTTTAATAGGCAGTGTGCACCTATAGTCACCCTATACCCATTCCACTTGCTCTTACCTCATACCGTAGAATATATTTCCATTGGGTCGCACTTGTAACAAATAATTATCTGTAGTAACATCATGGAAGTACGCCTTCTTGGTTCCAAGAAAGTACGTACTTGGAACCCAGATTTGCTTATTGATGTCACTACTGAGGGTAAGTACCGAATCAGGCGATATCCTATTGTGTCGTAGTCGTTCGTCGTTCCAGTACTGACGTAGATAAATATCAAGCGTAAAGTCCTGTCATATAACGAAAAGATGTCTATCAGGACATGGACTGCAGCAGCAAAGCCTATGCAAGCACCTGTGGTCCGAGTCGAAAGAGGAAAGAAGAATGATCACTTTCTTACTAGTTCAGTTTTAGAAGCATTTTAGCGCAACCATTTTTCACAGGAGCGCATGTCCTTTTAATTACAAGAGCAAGGAGCCCCTGCCTAATTTTTGTTGTAATAGTGTAATCGTTGCAAACAAGCATAAGGCGACAAGGGTCTGAATACATGTCTCTACAAATATTGTGATTATTGTTACTAAATTCAACTATTTATCCTGACTAACTAACCATGTTGACTTCTTTTATAGCCCATATGTTTGAGATATACATATCCACCTTAACGATAACTGGAACGCCTACGTACAAAGAAAGCATGTTATATTAAGAGCCATACAGAGAGAAATACATATAATTGCAAAAATTGGGTAAAAAAGAACTGATTACGAACAGCTTTGTTGATCATCCGGATATGAGTTCGGAAATGAAATGTTCCAGTTAAGCTTTTCTTTTTAGGGAAGCGATCGCTTTTTTGATAGTTTTGACAGTGATCGCGATTTTGACAAATGTGACAAATGATACAGTGTTTTGAAGATTTTATTGGGAAAATCACTGTAAAATTTTCATTTTTAAAAATCTTTTTGGTGCGCAATATTTTTGCCTTTTGATGTTTTGATAACGGGGATCACGGAGAGCTAAGGCGGGTAAAACTAAATTGATATAATACCCCTGGGATTTCCTTTCCGTGGTGGAATCGGGACCAGAAAAAAGCAGTTTAGTTTACATAATTCTTAAGAATAAGAATCATAATATTCAAAAAATTATTTTGAGTTATGTCTCCTTTCAGGGAAGACAAAAACAAAACGATATAAATGTGGGTGGTTAGTTCAATTTGGCGCTGTTTGACACAGTAGACAGGTCTATGACCCTCATTGGGGTTACACTAGCTACAATAATCAGGAGTCAGAAAACCAATATGCGAGACTATAGTAGACAGTGAAGTAAATTTCCAGAAGCCTATCACTAGGATCCGGTCAGCCGGTAATGCGCTCCTGATCTGCGACAAACACAGCAGAAAGGAGAAAACGGATACCCCCTAGCAATGGGCTCTTTAACTGGGTTTACATGGGTTCTCAGTATATTTGGAGCCAGCATGGGAAATGGACGCTTACTCTAATACTGAGTGTTTCCTTAGATTTTGGTGAATGGATACCTTTTTCGCCTGGTCTTATTCTTCTGTCGTATCCTTCCTCCAAAAGTTTCTTCAATAATCTCGAATAATTCTGATAATGAGAAGCGATTGCTGTTTTTGATGAGCTAAATTAAAGAACGAGAAGATAAGAAATTAAGATTTGCTTTTCACAAGCTTATTCGGAATTAGTATAAGAATGAGACAAAGCGTTTGAGAAGTGTATAAAGATAGACAAAAGGTGCCGACTGACCTGTGCGATATTAGGGCCCTCCCTTATGTACATACACATGAAACCGAATTAATCTTCTTTACAGCGTTGAGATCACGAACAAAAAATTCAGAACACGCCAATGAAAGTAATCCATAAAATAAGACAACTGCAACAATTAAAGATATTCCGTCAAAGTCTTATGTTCTAGACAGATCCTAGATTACTTTCCATACATGCTAAGAATAAAGGAAGTACACCGGCTAAATGCACCGGGTCGGTCTAAAAAGCCGGATTTCCAGGTTGATCGATGTTAACACAAAAATGATCAAACCAAGAGTTGATTTGAGGCAAAACAATTAAAGCGATGTAACTGATAGGAAAAAAACATTGCATTCCGGCGAATAATGATTTTACTTTGTTCTCAGTCAGAGTCAAGCCAATACACATTTTTTGTTGTCGTGTAAGGCCGGTCCGATAAACCGCCTGGATCATTCTCTCACGGTGTCGAAAGTGAGTTTTTAATCTGTTCTGTGTTTGATGATGTGACGATGAGGCAAAACATTTATGGATGTTATTAAACTTCTTTCATTTCTACACACTTGGGCGCGATTTAGAATTCTTTTTCCTTTTCTTTTAGCTTATAAGTCAACAGCAGAATTGTTCGAATTTAATAGCAGGCTAGTTATAAGATATTTTGTCCGTATACAAATCAGAGAAGGTAATTAATGATTGATGACTAGTCATGGCATGCTGTTTTACGGGAGTGTATTGGGAAGAGTATTATGAGAATCATAGAAGCGATCAGTACCCCACCACGATACGTAATACTTTTAGTCCAAATTTGCGTCAACTTTAATCAAAGGTATTGTTTTTTCGGTCACGAAAAGCGACCAAGGAATATTTAAGATTTGGTGTTATTAATGCAAGACTTTAAACCGCTAAAACCAAAACATTTTAAACTCCGAAAACTTAGAAAATCAACTAACAGTCAGTGAGATATTTGTTGACTTCTTTTTGTTATTACTTTCACCACTGGAAAGCCTCGACATGAGAGTGAAAATAATCTCTGCAAGCCATAGGAAATCTTAATTTGCTGAAAAAACTAATGCCGGTGGTTGAATAAGAATATTAAAAACCTTGCGTTCTAAACCCAGTTGCTTCAGTTTTTGCAGAGTAACTAACAAACATGCACGAATGTAAAACCGTCGTAAGACTGTTCATTAAAGAAAAAGACCTAATGAGTTAGATTGTACAGTTGGACTTTGTGTGTGTAATCTTTGTATATACTTGTTCTATTTCTCGAGGTGAGGTAAATAGAGGTAATATTTTCATTAAATACCATGCGTTATGAAAACACAATTTCTGCTGAACAAAGTAAGCCATATTCTCTAACTATATAGCAGCCATTCGGGTTAACGGAAATTAAAGGTTGCGGAGGGTATAGTTGAGTTTCACTTTATAAAAGACATGGTATACTAGTACGTGCTAATAATAGGTGATCCTTACTTGTCTAGTGTGGCGGAAGAGTAGCGAGCGACTGACAGGGCCACCATCATGAGTACCATGGCTTGAGTTCCTTCATTGCACCAATGCATTGTGAAGCTTTGGTTTTACTCCTACTGTTAAGTTAAAGTGAAGCGTTTGTTACGTCCTTTGCTAGCAACATGGTCTTGAGAAGAATATATATGTAAATGGTCATGGCTGAGCATTTTAATTATTCAAGATACCTGGAGTTCTGCTTACAAACATTAGCCTGTGCGACAGTGGACCAAAATAAGCCAACCAACTCTCTTTGCTTCAAAAAATAAAACAAATTATTTGCATAAGGTTTTTAGATGTCATTTGTGAAATGAGCCTTTGCAGGAAAACTGTTATGAAAAATATGCAAATATAAACTGACGATGGGGACATGCGTAGGAATACATATCCAGAAAGATAGATCTGACGGATGTGGTGTTTGAAGTCCGAGCAAACCATAATGAAGAACTATGGATATATGACGTGTTGTAGTTTTGTACTACATTCCGCAGCATTAGAAAAGCTTTCACACTAATGTATTTCCATCAGTTCTCGAGCAATCAAAATGATCTAAATCAGTAAATAAAGGCTTATTTGTGCCAACACACGTTAAGCTATACTAAAACATTGCAACACTAGCCACAAGGCAACCAAATTGTGAAAGAAATATTACTCACGTGACATTCTAAGTCTTCAGTCATTCAGTCATTTAAGTATTTTCACCAAGTTTTTCATGTGCCGATACAAATCGGTGGCGAAAAAGAAAAAAGTGACAATAGAAGCGCAAAAAAATGATTAGCTCAAAATTTATGGGAAAGCGTGTTTAATTATTCATAATGCCAACTCTGATATTTCGGACCGTACGTAGCTCAGAGAAACCGACTCCGCGCCAGTACTAATGGCTTAAAAAATCTTAATGACTTTATTTCATCGATTGATGTTTCTATATTGTAATTAGAGAGGATATGAAGACGTTTTTCGAAACAAGATGTTTGAATGTGGCTATTTTGTTAATAAAAAAACAATTACATAGTTCAGTACCGACTGTCCAATCATAGCGTTGTTATGGTTTTTCATTAATATTTCTCGAAACAATGACATCAATGCTTAAAAGGAATTTATACTAAAAACAATTATAATAGAATTGGAAAAAAATTTCGACAAAAGAAATAATGAAAATAGCAAAATTAAACAAAGTACACATGAAAATAGTCTGAATCTAGGCGCGCAATGCATTAATCAAAATAAACAGTATTTTCTCTTGTAACAATTTACCATCAGTAGAAACAAAATATCCTATTTGTAAAACATAATTGTAGAATTTTTCCTCGGATACAAAGCTGCTGTTTATTGAGTTGAAATTCTGGAACAAGATTTGAATTCTAATCATTACTTCATTCTAATTAATCTCACATTTTTATCCGCAAGATCAAAAAAATTCACTAGATCATGATCTCGTTTATCTGCGTTTAAAACTGAGATCCGGACTTCTTAACTTAAGCCCAATAGACTGGTCTTGCTAATCGCCATCTACAGCACTTTGCTCTGTCAAGCCCGCTAGTAAGTAATATTTTTTTTCACTTAGATTAGACTCACAAAATGCTGCTCCTATTGGATTTCATCATTTTCAGCCTTCCGTAAGAGTGAAGTCCTGTTTGACTCGTATCTAAAATGCGTTATATTATTATTTGCGGTTTTTTGGGCGTTGATTGCAAAGGGAACCACATCTCTATCTAATCATCAAATATTGTTGTTTCAAGGCAGACAATAGCGTGATTTTTTATGATTATTACTATCATGTAATATTTTTGCTTACTTCTAGACTGTAAACTCGATACAATGATCTGTTTTCAGTCTTCACTGATTCCCCAAAGCCTGAAATCTAAAAAAGTCAACATGTCTATTAATAAATAAAGACTGTAAAAGACAAGCAGCCTCATTGACCTGCATGTAAGGATGTATAATACTTAAAAATAAAATGGGTTCTGTAACAAATAATAAGGTAATAGATAGTATGTGACATACTTACTTACGATAAATATATTGAAGTCAGTATTGCAGGCTTTGCCCGGTCTGAAGGTTTCTGCACATCTTCATCAGTTTTCCAGGTGTGTAAAAGCGTTCTGAAAGCGTCTCCTTCTTTTAGTACCGAATAAAGTTTCATTAACAAGTATCTAACTATGTTTCTGGAAAAAATGAAGTTAGTTTTGTCGCGTTCTGGCGAACCAGCGACTGACCACAGCATAGGATTATATTAGATTTACCAAGCGTCGCCAGCAGCGATGACAGGTGTTTTGGAGTTTTCTAAAGGGCTGGCTATTCGGCAAAACTAATAGCAATGCAGCCAAATAATCGCCTGATAAACTGAGCACTTTAGTGTTCAGATACAGGATTCGCTCAAGGTCATAACAACCAATAACACTATAAAATGGCCTACGATTGATTAGCTTTTAGGGGTATTACGCTTAAAAAATTCATTACTTGCGCAAGAATACTAAGATGGCAAGATAAGCATCAGTGAAGATAATTTGATATTCGAATCGGTAGCTTATGATCACTTGTTAAGTCAATTAGTTTCAAAATATTTTTTACCAAGCAATAAAATAAGCTAATTTAAGGTTGTAAAATTCAAACATGACACATTAGTTGAGGAGAAGAAGACAAATCTTGACTTTTACTCCGACCTTCTTGATTGAACGCGGGCAATTAGTCATGTCACTACCATTCATCACGAAGACTTCCAAGAACGGATTTGGATAAAATTGTCAGTAGAAAGGAAATAAGTCAGGATCTAAAAAGTTAATAAATCTAAATCTAAATTTGGGTGATAATTTTGTTTATCACTCAATTTAACCTAATGTCATGAAAAGATCATTTTTAAATCTTGTGTGATCGATTGGTTAAGCTTTGAGAAAATTTACAACATTTATTGATATTGGTCAGTAGAACTCCTTAATCTGACTTTTCCTGCTATAAATTTATATTCCACAAAGATGTATTCTCGATAAAATCTTTATGAAAAAACCTTAAAAACACTCCAAAAACATGTACGTGCTAAGCCAAGTCACTCTTTGTGATGAGTTATCTAGTATGATATATCAAATTAACCTTCAATTTTTTTCCAGTGTACAACGAACAGCGATTTGGATGTGTGCTGATTCAATAGAGTGACATGATTGGGTGTGCCCAACATCCTGACCAGCTGTGAGACAGATGCGGCGATTGACTGATAATTCCTTCTTTTCCACTTTATCTACACTCCGAGGAAGTAGCGCTTAACGACGTGTATCTTCCTGGCTGACGCCATAGCATGTCTTACTATTAAAAAAGCAAAAATCCTCTTTGCCTAGAATGAGAACAAATTACTAAATGAATATGGATTAAGACTAAAGCACCTGTTTTACCGCATGCACCGAGGAAGTTGATCATGAAATGATAATGCAAATCAAATGGCAGGTGAATCTCTCGATTTGATTTGGTGGGTGACCCCTTTAGCTTGGGCGTAATGTTTTGCCCATTTCAGACAACGTGCCATTCCCTTGAGTATCATTTCTTTTTTGGAGGAAAATGAAACGAAAGAATCCTATTCTCAAAGGAATGACACGTGGTCTGTGATGGGCAAAACAAAAACAAAAACCGCCCTACCTAAAGAAATCTTTTCGATTGATTGAGCAACTTACAAGACTATGGAGTCCAAGATCCCAGCATGACTGGTAAAGGTCCTTCCATTTTTGGGTTGTTTCTCTGTAACAGCAAATTGCGGAATGCATGATCGGTCAGTTTAAGGAGCCAAGCGAATACTCTTCAGTCGTTCTTACCGAAATCAGTTACTACTTAGCACAGGAGCTCAAGTACACAGGATATAAAGCTAGTAGTCTTGGAGCTAGTGTAATTCATTGAATGGACTCTTGAGGCAAGGAACACTAAGTTTAGTAACAAAATATCGGGGGGGGGGGGGGGTGGGGTTATAATATTTTTCTAACCAGAAAGGGGGTGTTGGTTATTATTTGAAAAACAAGTGAGTTTGCCCCCCTCCCATACACTAAAAGATGAAAGCCCCCATATACGGCTGCGGCTACGTTGGAATCACAGACTGATCAATTACCTTGAGCTATCATTCATCCCTGGCTTATCAATAGCGGAGTATTCAATTTGATATCCTTCCTCAATTACAGCCTTCTGCCGGAAAGAATTAAAGTAAGATCTGGTCAGAATAAAAATGGCTTGCTGCAGCAGTTACTACTGAGTTATATAACATGGGTTGATACTTTTATGGTAAAAGAAAAAAATGATGATGATGGGTGATGATGATGATGATGATGATAACGATAATGATGGTGATGATGATGATGGTGAAGATGGTGATAATGATGATGATGGTGATGATGATGATGGTGATGATGATGGTGATGATGATGATGATGATGATGATGGTGATGGTGGTGATGATGATGGTGATGATGATGGGGATGATGGTGATGATGATGATGATGGTGATGATGATGATGGTGATGATGATGATGATAACGATAATGATGGTGATGATGATGATGGTGAAGATGGTGATAATGATGATGATGGTGATGATGATTATGGTGATGATAATGGTGATGATGATGATGGTGGTGATGATGATGGTGATGATGATGGGGATGATGGTGATGATGATGATGATTATGGTGATGATGATGGTGATGATGATGATGGTGATGGTGGTAATGATGATGGTGATGATGATGATGGTGATGATGATGGTGATGATGATGGTGATGATGATGATGGTGATGATGATGATGATGATGATGATGATGATGATGATGATGATGATGATGATGATAATGACGTCATTGATCATGGCAGTGCATTATTGGAAATGTTCAAGCGCCAATACAGCGTTGCGCGCACATCATTATAGTCGTGTCGTGTTAGACTTATAACACCACTAGACTTCCATTTTTTTATTCTTTTAATAATTGAATCACGTGATATTTTTATCAGCATGTAGGCTTACTTCGAATTTTGAAGAGCAATTGGGTATGAAATAATGGCTCACAAGGGTCGGTAATTGAGAATCTTGTCTGTGGACTTTGTTTTTAATTGAGTTTTTTCGTATTTTTTTCGCGTGTCAAGAAGTGCTTGGTATGAATAGCTGCTATACAGAAGACTAACTTAGAATAAAGTTTGCAATTGCTGTGAGCTTATCGCCGAGGACACATACTTTTATCAGATCACGAGTAAGACTAATGTCATCTTGGGTCCTCATCAAAATGGAAATGAGCTGGAAAAAGGCAAAAACACATTTTAATCATTATCATTCATATTAAGAATTGTATGATAGATATATCTAATGGCCATTTTATTCATAGGAACGACAGACCAATGTATGTGGAATGTTGATAAAAAATTATTCAGTCAAATTGAGAGATCAAGAGTCGGCTCCCTGTCTGAACATCCATGTCTGTTGACGCCAACGGAGGGGAAAGAAAATTCCTAGATGATGACTAACTCATCGATTTTCTTTAATTCCTAGACTAATGAAAGCGATCGAAAACCCATTAAGCCCAGCCTAAAAGGTATTGATACCAAATAGAAAAGGTTTAAAATAGAGAAATGAAAAGAAGAGGATGCCAGCTTACGAATATCCACTGCATTGATCACGTGATCGATTTGGATCTTGATTGACAGCAAATGTGTTGAATTTTATGACCAGGGGATTAATAGACCAACTTAAATATGAGATTCTTTGAGAATAGATTTTCCTTTCTTTAACAGTATACGAGTATTTTTTCTATTTTACTGATTTCGTTTGGTGCATATCGCCAGTTGTTATGATATCATATTTACAGACTGTGATTAGAAAGATCTTTCAATGATTGAAAGGATGGAATACATATTTGATGCACTCATACCTGTTCGATAGTAAAGAGAGAATCAAAAGGCTTTTTCCTTTGACTTAACTTGAAGGCCAGTGACGTTGATGGGACCAGATAAAATATATCTAGGAGATCTTTGAAAAGAATAACAAATATTTAGTACTAGGAATAGCCCTTGACAGTAACGAGTGGGGATTGGGCATTTATTTGTCGCAAGTTGTTTTTTCTAAAGCGATTACCACCAGCTGATCTGAGAAAAAAATATTAGCCAATCAGAATCAAGAAAATTTGCAAAACCGAGGTTTTATAGTTTAACTCGGCGACTCGGGAAAAGTTTCTTTCTTTCTTTCTTTCTTTTATTTCCCCATTCAATAAGGAATATCATGATAAATGTATACAAAATACCTTAAAAACCTCCTGAAAATCTAGATTTATCTCAGATATAAACTTTTATAGGTCAATTTTTTCAGGCTACATGACACCTCAGTTTTGCTGCTGGCAATGTCGAGCGTTTAACTTGGTCCGCACCCAACGAAGAATTTGAAGATAAGTTTTTTTAAAAGAACAAAACATCTTATCTCTATACGATATGCTTCGAATCAATACAATCCAGATAAATATATGACAGTTGTTCATGTTGCCGTAGGCGCAGCACATTGCGCCTCAAGTCAAACTGATGAAATTCCTGTTACACCAGACAATAGAAACTTCCCAAAAATGAACTCGAAAGACGTGCTAAAACGTATACAAAACGCTAAAAATGTAAGTATAATAAATATACCCCGGAGTTTGCGACACTAAATTTGTATGTTCTGTCAGGTAAATGACGTTCATCTTAAGAAAAAGTTACTTTGCTAAGCCGTTTTGTAAGTCAGAAAGCTTCAAGGATAAGATATGAAGTATAGTATAGGGTGTACACTTTAGTATATATACCAGCCGGAAAGGTTAGTAAAAGCGACGCGACGACACAAAACGTGACCTTTTCGTCGATTATTACATAGCATTGGTATTTAGACGTGATAGAACAGAATAGAATTCCTCTCAATCATCACCATTTACAATGTAAAAATAACATACCAACCCAGGCTAATGGTGGTGAGTTCTCTTTACTGAGAAAACAACAGCAAAAGATTTTCCTCTAACGATCGATAAGAGGGATAAAACGATTAGGAGTAGAGTAGATAATGACCATGATTGAATCATTACCCTGAAGGAGGTTACTAATCCCACTGGGATGGCATTTTCAAGCTTAAAATTACAGCGGCGAGCTTTGTAGAAACTTCATGTTGGCGATGCAATTTCCCGATGATTCAGTGCGTCAGATTGCGCAGCTCTTTCAAATGGTTATAAGTTATGTATCAAAAGAAAAATCACTTGTTATACGGTATATTTCTTATCGCCGTGATTCAGTTAACTGAAGCCGCTTCTAAACAGAGATTCTAAACTGATTTACTTGAAATTCATTGATAAGTTAGTTTGACTTCCTCAAACAATTGGAAACTGGGGTGAATGTTGCTTGCGTGAGGTCATTAGACGTGATTTAATATGCTGCATGTGGCCAAAACACCGTTTGGTCTGGCGATTAGGATTTTAATTATCCTCTATGCAATAAAAGTTGTTCGATGGTTATGATGGATTATTGGAAGGTACTAGAAAAGGCTTTTCCATTCACACCGTATATAAAAGGCGCTACCGCCTAAAGACATTATCTGGATATTCATTACAGGACTGAGTTGTTTAGACTTCAGTGCTGGACGGCGGTACAATGAGGCTGCCTTCAGGCTGGTTTAATGGAACGTTCAGGAAGAAAAGATACTCGCGGAGCATCAAAGGATGGAACATCTAACCATTGCGCGCGTGCGCACGCTATCTAGGTCTATCTAAAGAAATGAGCGAGGTGAATGAATGACTGAGAAGACACAATTTCTTTTCCATTCCCATCGGTTTGGTTAGTAGCGCCCACGCCTAAAGAAAGTCTTTAAAAAGGGCAGTATTTTTGGGGAGGATATATGACGGTCACGTAGGAACATACGTCAGTTGTTGGTCTATAATAAATACACTAGGGATGTTACCAAATGGGTTAATGGTGTTTATGTGTTAAACAAGCACATCTTTACCGGAAAAGGGGTCATTTAATAGATCAAGAAGAGCGTCAGTGTGTTAAGTAACCAACTGCTTTTGAGTGCATGTATTGTTTACTGACCTTTCTTGTCAAAATGACCACGTTTGCTAGCATACTCCAGGGCTCCCAGATATCTTCCTTGCTGGAGCAGGCAGGCCATCGCCTGGAAAAGTACCATGATCGATTAGATAAGCATAGCACTCAATCTCCCGCTGATAAATCAGCATCATATCAAGAAATGGCGATAACTATTTTATTCTTGGTCCAGTGAATTAAGCACCTTTTTAAAATCACCGATTCTCGTAAAAACTGTCTGTGCCAAACCCCAGAGCCCACAGTGACAGCTAAAAAAGATAAAACAGGCAGTTTTGTATTAGAAACATATGGGGAGTTTGAACTTTTTATTGGTGCAGGCATTATCAAATCGTGCTAACTAGTTAATTGGATTATCCTTCAAAAGGTGTTGGATTTGCTAGATATCGCTGATGCAAAACGCTGCGAGGGAAAAAGATATGCTGATGTTACTGATCATGACCATAAGGGTGGTTTTCGTAGCCTTTGCTCTTTGAGATACTTTCTAACGTAAGCACGATTCTTTAAATAGAAAATATTTTAGTTATTCGCATATTATGGCGTTGAATGAGTGGAAATAAATTGCTGGCGGGATGCTATATCAGTAGGGGCTTACTGCGTCCGGTATGCAATGTAGCAGTATGTAGCACAAACTGAAAATGATTCCAAAGACAACTCACTGAGAAATACATCCGTTTAATATATACACTTCATATGTACAGTCTTATTATTTACAGAATAATATGTCTTAACACACGTATATGATAGTATTGAGGCCTCTTCCCTTATATCTGATAGTAAAACTAGTTGTTACATGTACGGCGCAGAACTGTCAGAAGCAGTAAGAGAGTCATGACTTAAAAAGATATTATGTCAAAGGTCTACCGACAACAGGAAACATAATGAATTTTGAGGAAAAACCTTACCAGACTTACTTCTACTGGTTATTTTTGTTAAACATTAGGTCGCACCTGGTTAAGCTTTGCTACAATGAATATCGAGGTTGAAGATGTTTATACCTCCTATATGAGGTAAACATCAAAGTCATAAATCCTGAGTCCAATCTATTAAAAACTACGAAAGATTATGCGAAGTGAAACTTATTTTGATAGATGATTATGATAGATATAGATGGGCAGATCAATTTTGGTTGAAGGAGGAGTGATTGACGAAGGTTTAATGCTTGACAATGTCAGTAATTTTGAAATTTTCTTTATTGTGTAGTGTTGATATACTGGGTTTGTTGTAGAGTTTGTTTGCTAGTCGTAACGATTATAAAAACACTCGTTTTATATACACATGATATATCATTTGCAGGAAAAGCAATTTCATATTGTCGTTAATGCTGTGCACAAGGTTGCGCGATGAAAAGATTGCGAATACTCGCTTACAATGCCAAGGGCATAGTAATAGTTGCAGTAAAACTGATGTCCTTGGTAACATCAATCACGTCTCGGTAATATTACTACTTGCAACAATAGAAATAAAGATTTAGTGTGCAATTAAAATATACATGCAGTATATTTTTGAGAAAAGTTCCGATATACTGAGAGGATTAAGAAAGATTTAAAACTTAAGAAAAATAGTTATCGTATATACGTGTTCACTGAAAAGTATAAGAAAACTGAAAGAAGCCAAAAGTGTTCTTCAAGCACCAAAGTGCCTGAAATGCACAGTAATAAAGTGACTGTAGCAAAAAAGTGTTTGTTAGTTAAAAGAATCCTCAAAATAACGAGCCGGTATTCGAATAGGCAAAGATTCTACCATCACATGTCTGGGATAAGACAGTGACATGATGTTATAACGTTTCACCAGCATGTTTGTTATTTATGTCTCGACATAGCTGTAGAACTGGAAATGAAAAGCATTACATTTGACAGTTCAATTCTTTTGCGGCTCAAATTTTTGATGAGTCATGGACTACGAAGCGATTTGCTGATCGTCTGTAAGTGTTTGAGTATAGTGGTGAGTGCGGTAGCACACGAATATTCAGCGGAGTTCTTGATCTTTTGAGGGTCTTATCAGAACTGAAGTGCCTAGCCGTTCTATTTACTATCTTCCAAAGAAGATTACCAGAAAATTCTAAGTTCCAAGGTTCTTCTTAGTGTTTTTCCATCCTAAGAGATAGGAGTTGCCATCCTCATTAAGACCAAGCCGGATATAAAGGTTATACGTTTGTTTCTTCATCTCCATTCTTAGTGGTGTTGCTTGGAGGTCGACTCATTTTTCCATTAACTAAACTTAACCGCAACACTCTCTTAACTTTCCTGCGAAAGCTTTCCATTTTCCAGCTATATACCAATGGATTAAAAGACGAGGAACAAAGTGCGAGGGTATTAACCCATACAAATGCACCCATGAGTTTTTTTGGATAAAATCTATAGAAAAAGGGTAGGATTTGAAGAGGCATCCAGCAAAGGGCAAATAGCAACAAAACTGTTCCAACAGTCTTTGCCGCAATGTTTTCGCGTTCTTTTCTGATTTGAACGGCAGCATATTGCATACTGTTGAAGTAAGCTAACTGGTGGATTATAAGTCTTGCATGTCGACGGGCAACTATAAATATACGAATATAAAGGGGAAATATACAGGCAATCATGATAATTGTAAAGATCTGAACAAAAATACGGGCGACGCGTAAGAAGGCTGCAGTCACGCCAAGTCCAACAGCTAATGTCCAAATAATAAAGATTAATATTTTTGTACGCTTAACATTGAGCCGCTGAGGGTATTTAAGTGGCGAAGATATAGCCAAAAAACGATCGATTGTAACAGCCCAAAGATTGCTCACTGAAGCCAGCACAGACACGAAAGTAAATGTTCGACGTATTGACTGAAACGCTCCATCTTGAAAGCCCAAGATATAGGCAACGTACATAGGTTGAGCGATGGTACAGACGAGTAGGTCAGCCACCGCAAGGCTGAAAATAAAATAGTTTGTAACAATCTGAAGATCTCTGTTGGAAAGTATGATCACACAAACCACTAAATTCCCAATTGTTCCAGCGGCACTGAAAACCATGTTTACGATCGATAGAACTATAATCGTGGGTTCTGGACCCGCTAAAGCAGTCCCATTTGGATCCATAATTTGTGATTATCCGTCACCCGCAGCTCTTTTTACATTAGTGAGGATTAGATGGCACTTTTAAAGAAAGAACTCAAAATTGACTTCGACGAAGAAAACTAATATTGCTGTTGACACGACGATACGATGTCAGGCTGAGTCAAATGCACCTGTATTATATTACCATGAAGATCGTGATGCGATACCGAAGGTTAGGTTTTCTAGAAGTAGACATTAATGAATGACATTTCCAAAGTGCCTCTCTGCAAATATCCTCGTGTTTATGCTCGCTGTTTCTTTGAGAAGATCAGCTGTGACAACTTCGACTTTCTCAACAGGAAGAAAAAGAATCCATCGGATCTATATAAGACTTCAAATTAAATATCTAAAATAACCGATGCTCGAAGAATGACAGATATGCTGACTTTAGGATGCACAACTGATCAGTGAACTGAAGTCTTATTTCGGGTAGATCCGTATTTATATACGCACTACCGGATCAAGTGAAGATAAAGGATGATAATAACACAGTAGGTCTTTGGTCGGACGTCATGGAAAGATTCAGATATTCTGATCACGTCCGTATATGATCACCATTCAGAGGACATCATGAAATAATCGTTCAGATTTTTCATCGTTTTGCCCATAGTTAATCGATTAACTATGTTTTGCCTCATAGTTTGTTTTATATGGAAGTTTTTATTTTGCGGAAGTTAAATCTGAGTTTAACCAATCAGATTGTCAATTGATTATCATGTATACCCGACGCCTTCTTGTCTCCAGGCAATGTCGGTTTATCAAGGCGCTCATCGAAATGATTTCATCATCGTTACAACACTAAGAGATTTATACCGGCTCAAAACAGTAAAATCAATCGGTAAAGTTTTTAATATAACAAATAAAAAAATGTATTATATTTTTTGATTGAGTTAGGGAATCGAGGGAAAATCACCTTAGTTTCAGTTTACAACGGTGGAGGCAAAAACAGCAAGACAGAAAATTCAGTGTCATGGAAATGTACTATTGGCTGTATGTTATTACTTAATCTATTTGTGGATACGGATTACAGGTTAAATTGGAATTTAGAAATGGAATAAACCTTTTACCTTGTACAGCTCTGAACTCAAGAATACATTAACTAAAGCAATAAATCAGGATGTGAAGATATATGCGAGCACTTATGCTTATTGTCATTATTTAAAAAGTACATCCGCTGAGAAGTAAAAACCTTGACATTAACAGAAGCCGTTTTAAGTTTTCAGTGTTGATCAAATTAAATTGCAAAGTTTGTATGTAAAAGGTTTGACGGTAAAATAAGAATGATCATGAGAAATAAATACAATCTTGAAAAATAAGAAGATTTTAGATACATGAGGTTTTCCTCGGATCTGTTTCTGTTGTTTCGGTGACATTTTTGCTCGTGATTTCGCTGAAACAGCCAAGACAGACAAAAATGTGTTGCGGAAATACTCTTCATTACTTTCAAGCATATTAACTATAATATTAGCCTTTTAGTATTGTTGCAGTTTTAGCCTTCCTTTCAGTACTATTTCTAGCGCTGGGATAAATATCAAGTGCGTCACAGTCTGTGTTGTTATATATCTTGTCCTTGGAATTTTAATGGGACTCCTATTCAGCTTTAGCTGAAGTCATCTAAAGTCACATCATAAAACTAAGATACGAAATGGCCAGTTTAAAACTATGACAGTTCCATTTGCGTCTTTAGCAGTAATTGCTTTATTCAATATTTCGCGAAGGTTCGATAGAAGACCATTTCCGCAGCGCACACATTAAATGAAATTTTAAAAGGACGTTTAACGATCAAAGGAATAAGTACCAGAGCTACTTTTAGCTTGAGCCAAAAAATATTGCTGTTTTTAATTGCGGCCCTCTTCTATTCCAATTCTCTCTTTCTTTCAGCTCATCTCCTCTCTCTCTCTCTCTCTCTCTCTCTCTCTCTCTCTCTCTCTCTCTCTCTCTCTCTCTCTCTCTCTCTCTCTCTCTCTCTCTCTATATATATATATATTCTAACTTTCGGTTTACACAATCAGTCTCCTTGTAATACAACATTGCATTAAATAATGACAAGTACACTCTGAATGTGAAGGTTGAGCTAAAACCTCAAAAACACTTTGTTTCAGTTTCCTTCGATATTAGTGTCACCTTTAAGAACAGATTTGGCTGGACGCCTAGTGATCTCAGAGGGCGCGGAAAAATGTGTCTTTGAGTATCGCCACAGGTACATAAGATTTGAAAGCTTTTTCCAATCACGGAACAAATTCAAATTACTTTAACCATTATGACATTACCGCTACTATTGTCACTGACAGTCGCGCGCAAAGGAAATATATTCCCATGGCGTATTCCGACAAGACAAAGCTAGAAATATTATAGTCTATGATGATTCTGGATTTATTGATAAAATACAACAGCTTATGAGTCGTACCTTCCGTCAGTGCATCGGCAGTATCCGACAATTTCATCAGCAATCCTCGCACTGTCATCTATCTTAAAAAATGAATTGGACAATGGGAAGGAAATCAATAAGACTTTGATGCCGTTAGATTAAAATCTTCTCTCAAATCTAAATGAACATTCATTATATTATTAAGATTTTGTTTTGCCTACTACCAAAAATAAAAATCTTTTGGATGTGTGTACTGCTACCTGTAGACAACAGGAAACAGTTATCAAATTGTGCGTCGATCCAAACCATCTATTCTTATGAGCTTTGCTTATTGGATGGAAAAGTCTGTTACGTGTCCAAAAGTATGATTGAGATGGATTAATGTAGCATGAAAACACAAGGGTTTATTAAAAATTGATAGAAAAAGAGTTAGTCTTGAAAGGTGAAAATAGTTGAGAAAAGACTCACAGGGTCTGTATGAGCAAGTCGATGTAGGAGATGTTTTATTCATTATAGGAACATTTGGTAAAACCATACTGAGAATTAGTAGTTAGATGAAAGATAAAGGAAAGACGATCAAAAAGGCGACACAAGTATTATGCAAAAGAATTGATCAGCCATAACATCTATGATGATATCTTCATGAGATGGACGTTGGCTTGTAAGGATACTGATTCAGTGTTTCAGTGTTTAAAATTGGTGGGAGCTGGGTTTAGTGTATTTGATGAAACTATTCAAAGAAGTATTTCACGTGAATCGGTTAAGACAGCTTGGGTCGTAAATGCAAGTATCATGTGTAGAACTCAGCTGTGGTAGTCTGAATTCTATTTGGGAAGTCACTAAGTTCAAATTCTCTTCGTATTTTAAGGCGTGACCCTTAGCCTCGCCTCTTTTCAACTTTACCGCTTTTCTAGAACAATAGAGTACGTGAGAAGACCTATTACATCAACTGTGTTTTTTTATGAACGCGCAGAAAGGCAGAGATATAACGAGTCTCGTAGATTCAACATCCACATTATGTTAGGCCACAACACATCTCAACAAAATAAGCATTCACTATGGATAAGGCGCGGACTAAAGGTTTGATTCGCTGCGCAATGATCGATAACGGCACATTCTTCATCATCATTAGTGTAAGCTTACCACGTTTTGCGCTATCCAGTGAATCAGGTGTTCTTTTTCATCTAAATTCAAAAGAAAAATAGCATGCATTGACTTCAGTTCATAAAGTGGGCTGAAACAACACGTTTTCCGGCAGACCCAAGATTTAATAAATCGGCTTACTGGAATAAAAAATCAAGCTGTAGATAGAAACAAAATACGAAGGGAGGGAGGTGGGGAAAGCCAAAGCTATCAATTATGATAAATGTATCTGGTACGAAGGAACATTTTCAAAGCATTTCGTTCTCCTTGCAATATCCATTATGTACCTTAACTGAAAACTTTCAAAAACGCAATTTTGGAATACCCTGCACCACATATATTCTATATTTCAAAAGGAAGGCGAAATCCCACCTTGAATGACCCTAAAATCCCTACGGGGAACGTTCTCCCTTAGTTTTAATTATTTAAGAAAATGAATCTTTAATGTCAACCAGATGAGCCTTGAATGCTATAATAGGAGAAGTATATATAGCTATTTGGTCTGTGGTATGAACACGTACTGACCAATGTAGTGTAATTGTGTTACCAGAAGTGAAATTAAAACAATTCAGGGCTAGATATATAACTGCTAGATATACATCAGCCTTATAACATGAATACCAATGGTATACTATGAATACTATCGATGTCTAACATCAAATGACATGTGCTAATTGCAACCACACATGGAAGTGGGAAGCTTTGAATGCGGTGACATTTTTCTATTCTTGATCTACGTGATCTACTTTCAGCTTAGTTTAATATGAAGCTCTATGGCCAAATGGCCACACAGGATGAAGCATAACTATTTCATGGCTTATACAAACGTTTTTGAATGGTGAATGATATTCCTATGATTCTATGATGTTCTACCATCGTTTTGTATCTAATCTGTGCATTAAGCTTTCGAGATTTTTCTTGGTATTCAACTGAATATAGATAAGTTAATCTACAGGTGCGTGCAGTTCGGAATTAGAACTAGGAAGGAAATTTCCTTGCTGTAGCATCAAAAAAATGAAAGAATAAGGATAGCAACAA
Source organism: Anthopleura sola (assembly GCA_023349425.1). Classification (NCBI taxonomy): domain Eukaryota; kingdom Metazoa; phylum Cnidaria; class Anthozoa; order Actiniaria; family Actiniidae; genus Anthopleura; species Anthopleura sola. Next base: position 4,662,596 of record JALHLI010000012.1, on the reverse strand, counting down.
CAACAACAATGATCTTATTTACTCGTTATATGAATTGTTACATGAATTTTTTGTACATTTATCAGTTTTCTATTTCATAAAAGAAAATAATATAGAAAATTGGTTACAATAACAAAAATAGAAAAACTATATTGATATTTGAGATTGAGGGCTAAATTAATAACTTTCGTTTTCTAGTTAGCCCCCAGCCTTTTTATGTTGCTATGAAATAAACAGGTAGAAAGTAATTACAAACACACACACAAAAAAAATACTCACGTATACAAATGTAAAGCGACATATGCAAAAGAGAGAAAAATATATAATAAAATTTATATGAAGAGAATTAAACATTGAAATGAGATATTATAAGCAGTAAGAACATAGCGAAAGAATAACTGGAATAAGATAGAGGAAAATAAGGAAGTTTTATTCCTATATTGCTTGCTTCTATCCAACACTTCTAACTGTATTGGGTACGATTCATGTTGACTAATAATACACGCGTTTCCTGGTATGACACTTTAAAAAAATCCAGCTATGATTATTCAATGCGTAAAAGTTTTCAACAGCCAAGGTCAATGCAAAGGCTTAGTTTTACGATTGTCGGTTTTGAATCAGCATTGTTCACTTAATTGCAAAACTAAAGTTGAATCCTGGAAAGCGATGCAATATAACCGGCAAACAGAAAATTGGATTATGTAGAACGAATTCCGTGAGGGTGGCTATGAGGACTTGCCAATGGTTCCCCTTTTGTGAACCAGTTAAAAAATGTTAACAATGCAAACATCCGATCAAAATGCTTTTGTAAAGAGACCATAATAGAAGACGGTAATGTCTTCTTAAACGACATCCGCAATAACTAATGTTTCCTTAAATCCACTGGGTTCCGCGATAATGGCCTAAATATATAATACCCTCCAGTGTCCGTTGTTTTCTACTTGCGGATAAGAATAAATATAGGTATTTAGATTTGGGTTTAATAAGTAAATGCTCAAATTCCTATTTTTCAACACTTAGTTACTTAGAGCCATTTTTTCTGTTAATGAAATCGAAAGATCGGTGTTGATCTTTCCGCCCCCACCCCTCTTTATTTTTGGAATATCATAGAAAAAAAACTATTTTGTAAACTGAATATATGAATAGATCCATTCTCCGATTTATTACTCACCATTTTCTAAAGACCATTTGACATATTCAGCGGATTCCCAGGCTGATAGCTTTGCATGTTGGCTCAGAAGAGTAGACAAAAGGGCATCCCAGTAAATCTTCATAACCCCACTAAAATCAAAGAAATGTAGTATTACTCAATAGAATGAAACATGTTATTAATAGATTAGTGCTTGTTATGATATTCCGATTATTGTCAAGATTATTTGTTGAATTTCAGGAACGTGCTGGTTTTCACTTTTCTTAAAGACGCTATAAACTTTCTTGTTTTTTTTGTTTGTTTTTTGTTGTTGGAAGAATCCAAGGTGGGCGTCGCCTCTAAGGATATACATAGTTTTAGGTGTAGTCCACAAAACCTCAGGTTTACCGGCATCAGATCTAGATTCAGTTATTTATAGCTATGTAGAAAAGTGATCCTGGCGATGACAATAATATATAGAGCATAACTGAAATGGCTCGGCATCTAAAAATATCAACAACGCCAAAGCTTTCTTAGTTTTTGACCGGTTCATAAAGATAAAAATAAATGCTTTCCGCTCTACCTAGAAGGACACGAAAGATCAAAATGTGGGAATTCCTTGTATGAAGATTACGACTGAATATTGATAAGAGTAAGAGCAGTCAAGAAAAGAAAGTCAAGGTTAATGAAGTTATTTTTGGCCCAAGATTTATTTTCGAGCTTCGATGCTGATATTTACCATAAAGGTTACACTGAAGAAACTAAAAACCTTTGTTCAAAATCGGAAGATTGGTTTTCGTAGGTTAGAGGTTCTCATTATATTGATAACAGAATTGCCAAGGTTAAAGTATGTTAAGTGAGGTTCAAGTAAGGTGCATCTATTTTCTTTGCTTTTCGCTGATTCTAGAATATTTACTTTGTTCCAAAAAAGCTCAGAAAAAGTATAGAACAAAATTAAATGGCGGGACTGAGTATCTTCTTTAGTTAGTGCGCGGAGGTTAGGGGAGGAGGGGGCTGTTGGAATTCCTTTAAGTAGTACTTTCAGGGGCGTAGCCAGGATTTTCCAAAGAGTACACAAGTCCGAAAAGCCTCCATTTTGTTTGTCCCCTCCGAAACGCCAAAAAGGGGCGTTAAAACAGCCTACAGTCTACAGCCAGATTGTTTTATTATTTATCACTCCTTTTCTACAAAAGGAGAGGATTACGGACTCCCTAGTACCCATCCCCCCTCCCAAATGACGCCCTTTGTTTTAGTCTTTACCTTCCTTGTTCTTTCAATATATTAAAGTTTTCTTTTGTTCGTAGAACTCCCTATGAAGAAAAGGTTTTACGTCTTTATTAGGCAGTAAGTTAAAAGACCTTAAAAAAAGAATTAGAACTACAGTCGGAGACAATAGTTCCCAACTTACCTTGGGTGCGTGTGCTGCAAGAAGAGCTAGCTCTTCGAGTTCTTTATTTTCAAGCAACTGAAAATTGCAAAAGGATATTTTTTTCGTTTTGCATTCAAGAATACAAAACTTGACACAGGGAGCCCATTTCCAAACAAGTAACTTACGTCCTGGAAGGTTGCTTTGCAGTTAGCCAGGATCTCAGTATCGTGGGCATCATGATGCTGTATAACCTAAAACCGCATAGTAAAAAGAAAATGTAAAAGAAAATGCAAGGTCGATACGAGAGACAATTGCATACTTCTAATTGCATACCCATTCAGTGTCAAGTCTGCTTTATGAAAGGCATTTTCATTGGACTAGATTCTCTAAACAATGCGGAAGGAATTTCCGATTGTCATGACTGTGGTATTTCATATCGATCGTGCTTTAGGTCTTTGCCGGAAGCTATTTTCACGGTCACTTTAACTTTCCCTCTTGAAACACTACAGAACGTCGAATTAAACTTGACCCGGCGAACACAAGTATTCAGGAAATAGAGTTATTCCCTGGATGTTTCGTGAAAAAACTCACGTATCCAGTCAACTGAAGTTTGTTATCATGGTTTTAAAGTTAGTTAATGTGCATGTCATTCAAACTTACCAAGGTCTCCTGTCATTCATTAAGAGTGCTTGTATTACTATAAGTACGCTCGAAATTATTTCTTACCTTTGTTTCAGAAGAGCTCGTGTTTTGTGAAGATTCGCTGTCATCCATAGGAGATGCGGCAGTTTCACTACCTTCTGTTTCCTCTTCATCTTTCATTGCTGATAAATTATTTTAAGAAAACCATGATTGTAGCTGACGGCAACGCACATCTTTTATTAAGCCATGAACGAATTGTCATCTTAAGATGACAGGCTTAAAAGTGCTACTGAAAACAACTGATAAGCAATCCATGCATTCTTTTCTTCATTCTTTTTTTTCTATGCTTTCCTACAATCTTTAATTATTTATATGTGTCACCATATATATCCAATAAATCAAACATTGTTTTCCGTATTGTTTCAGCACTCCAAAAAGTGACAATATTTCTTACTTGGCAGGTCAACAATGTCATCTTTCAATAGCTCCAATGCATTTGTAATTTTCTCCAAAATATCTGTGGCATCTGTTTTCTTTCCAATCTTCTCGAGCTGCAAGGAGGTAAGTAATAAATCATTAGCTGTAAACTGTAATTGTTAATTTGTCAAGCACTGGCAAAACAAATACTTACTGCTTCTGAAAAGGAAACATTTAAAGTACAAAGCTTCATTTCTAAGGACTTAGTCGCTTGTTCTAAATTGTTCTTTATTTCCTGATAACGAAAAGGAGATAAAAAATCAATTAAGTTTATTGATAAATTCATAAACTCGTATGATATATGATCGAAACAGTATTAATATAAACAAAAATCCGAGATGAGGGAATAAGAGATAAAGTACACACAAAACTCGCAAAACAAAATTATTTTCCTTGAACAAACTGTTTAGTATTTCATTTGTAATCTTCATCAGGTTAAATTCTGATTTTTCTTAATTGCAACTGAAGACACACGACTTGTAAAAACTAGCGGCTAGTTACCTCCTTTTGAAGAAGTCGATCTAGAAGGTTTTGCTGTGATTTCTTAAGGTAATACCTAAGACGAAAGCAGTTTCATTTTTATCAAATCCACTTAGTGAATTCATAGTAAAAAGCTTTGCATGGCAACAGAGGTTTAGAAAATGTTTCATACCTTCTCTTATGATCATCCTTAAATTTCGACAGTTTTTGCGTAACAGAAACAAGCTAAACGGGTTGTGAAAAGATTCCAACAAGGTCATATGTTTTGAAAGAACTTTTGAAAAAATGATAACGCCCAGTTCAAACGTCGATCTTCTCATTCTTTGTTTTCAATGCGTTCGCGGGCTCATGAGAAGATCGACGTTTGAACTGGGACTGATATATCCTTATAAACTCATGAGGTTTACCTTTTTCTTTAGAGTTGGTATATGTAATTGTTCTTCGATAGTAAGATCAGGTACTTGTGGAACATTTTGGCGATAATGTTTCAAAGTATCTGAGGTATCTGGAAAAGTATTAAATTTGTGTTGAAATTTCACTCGCCCAGAAAAAGGTATTAATTTTTTTTTTCATGCTTTTAACAACTGAGGCCAGGAAGTTTCTACTTTTTCACCTTATTAATGATATACAGCTATTTCAAAAAAGGTTGGTGAAGGTTTTCAGTATTGCTTGTTGTATGTTGCATGTTGCATACCAAACCCCAAATGCAGTATTCAAGCAGTAAAAGAAAAAAAGGTAAAGGAATAAAACGATAAGAAATTTTCCCAGACTTTGTCTGTAGGTTTTCCCAGCATATTTTCTTCTGTGCATTATTTACATATAAATATAATACATTTCAAGCTTGGTAAGCATGCAACAAGCAACATGCAATAAAACCATCACCAACCTGTTTGAAATAGCTGCACATAACATCACAACATGTATTACCTTCCAAAGGAATGTCGTCAACGATTCGTTCTTTTTGTCGTTGGCTTTTAAAAAAAAATCAGTCAATTCGAAACAGAGAGATGCAAGTTAGCATAAATCAGAGCAGTACTAGTGCCCTGGAAACATTTTTGAAGAAGGTCAGTGAATGGAAGGGGTGAATGGCACATAACTCTTTTGCCTTTAGGTTTGCGGCCTGCAGAGCATTCCTGCAGAGAGAACAACTGTGCACCTCATGCAAGTTTCCCTTGGCACACCCCTTAAAGTGTTGTCTCTGTGTGTGCATCGATCTGTTGAGTGCGTATACACTAAAGTCAGATAAAAGTGTGAGGTTTTACTATTATTTTATACATACCGAACGGCCATTATTTTTTCGACAATCCTGAAATATAATCGAGTGTTTTAATAATCTTTCGAGTAAAAATTAAGATACGAAACAAAACAGATTGTTTGTCAGTTACCTTTTGTTGTCTTGTTGCAGTAATAATATCTTGTTCTGGAGGTCTTCCCGCCTATTCTTGTAATTTCTATTTTGTTTGCACATTACCCACAAACATGTTAAGCCAATTTGGCATATTACAACATCGATTAAAACAATGAAATGTTTAGTGAGTCTGTTAGATCTTTTAGATACCTTAAGGTAGGCATTCCTCCAACTGTCTGTGCAAGCTTGCTCACTACAAAGAGCAACTCCCTTTTGCCTCTTAGAATGGTATTAATACATCCCTCGTATTCATTCTGCAGCGCAGAAAAAGAAAGTTTATTATAGAAAACTAGAAATGTAAGGTAACCGCAAATGAAAAAACAGCTCCAACAACATCTTGCAACAACAAAAATAACAACAACAATAACAACTGCATAACAACAGCAAGAATAAAATTTTAAAAGCAGAAGCAACAACAACACCAATACTGAACAACAGCACCAAGAACTGCAGCAGCAGCAACAACAACAACAACAGCAACAACAAAAATATTTAAAACTTTGCTTACTTTGATTTCATTCAGAAGGTCTTTAAATATGGACTGGTTATTAATTAGTGCTTCAAAATAAACTTTATGAATAATAAACCGATCCTATAAGATAACAAAGAAAAGAAAAAATAATTAATATTTAAAAATTTCAAGCTTCCAATCGTATTTTTTCGTACCTCTCTTGTGGATCCCGCAATGTCCAAGTCCTCAAGTTCCTATTAAAAGTGGATTAGTAAAATCTATATATCAAGAACTTGGAAGGCTATATTAAAAAAGTATCAAAGTAAACCTCCTTCGATTCAAAAGTACCTTGTTTAACTTGTCATTGAAGTCTCCAGCAGTGTATTTTTCTTGCTCTAGTTTCAACAATGTCGATGACATTGGACTCAACATTATTGAAGTCCTAGAATCTCAACGTGTCAAACGTTCGTGAAGTTAACGAAAATACTTATAAAATATAGAATAATTCAGACCTATATTCTTAATTTACCGTTTTATGTTATCTCCAGGATTCTAGTCAAAGCTAATTTGATTTTATGACAGGAAAAGAACAAAAAATACAGAGAAAAAGTAAAAATGTCTTCTTCGGTTCAAACTCAGCTGAATTTTAGAATTTTTCCCGCGCGCGCGAAATAGCAAAACGCGATTGCTCATCCGGGATATTTTATGCAAATGACTAGTACCAGTTTCCTGCTTCCGATGACTCGGCCAAGGAGTAGAAGATGGACGAAGAAAAAGATGGCGATAGTTTTTGTTATTAGCCCATAAAATATTGGTTTCCTTCAAATGAAATCCCGCGATGAGGACGAGAAGTAACTCCATAGTACGCCTAGACTGGTATCATCATCTTGTAACCCGTACCATCCTAGATTTCCAGGTAAGGGAGTGGGAATATTTGATCCAACTCAGCTAAGGTTTCTCCTGTGTCAAAACGTCGTATCCCATGTTTACGAAATTATATTTACAAATATGTGTTGGAAAACAACTTTTCTTTGCAAATAAAAGAATTACTTCTCGTAATAGTTAACAAGCAACTCGTAGAAGGTAACAGAGCTTTCTAATATTGAATTCATGATATGAATCTTGGGTGGACGAGTAAAAATTCTGTCAAGTTTTCAGTTGACATGTAAGCTTTAAATGTTGCAGAAGAAGCTTCCTATGTGGAAGCCATAGTCTTTCAGACGTATTTATATTGATATTGATATTAATAATAATAATCTTTAAGTATGAAAAAGATCAGATTATTATTTTGTTTCCTTTGTAACTGTACAATTGCAAGGTAAACTTAAATTTTATATTGTTTTAAAAACATGTACCTTTTTTTCCGAAATCATGATGGCGTAGGTCCTGCAGGGAGGCATTGTTTTATTACAGTTGCTGATATTATAAACATTTTACAAAATATCAGTGACCATGTGCAAACTATCTTTGATGAACTAGGTGTACAGCAAAGATGGTCATTGTTATATGAAGTATACATAGTGTGCAATTGTGCTAATTTTTCTTGTCCACACCAAATCTATTCTGCTTCAAGGAGCATACTACTTACAGTAGGCACAAACCTCTTTTGCTAATGTTTACACTGAAGCTAGACCAGGATGAGTTTGCTTGCATAATTCAAAAATGCTCGCCAAACAGTTCTTTCCTGTTATTAAAAAGTGTGCATCCCAGTAGCTAGTATAATACTAGGATGTAAAAACAAATCCAAATTATTAACATTATAGTGTGAAAAGAGGTATAAGAGATTAACCCTATTGTTAATATATATCCCAGCTAAGATTGAATTTGAATTTTGGAATGTTGATTTTTGTGGAGGGAAGAAAACTGGAGAATGTGGAGAAAAACCCTTGAACCGAGGCAGAGAATCAATGACAAACTTACTCATATATGGCAATTTGAGCCTGGCAGGACTCAAACTCAGGTCACAGTGTTTAGAGGCGAATGTTCTCACTGCTGCAATGCGACCTGTGCTTCCCATGTATGAATACCATTGTTTCTAAATATATTGCTAGAGTGCACCTTGCTTGTGTAACTCAGACAAGACCCATGTAAGGCTTCTTCCTCATCAACTTGTCTTTTTTCCAGGACCCAGTTACTGGTCTCCTACCTCCACGCATAAAATGGAACAGTGAAGATCACTTTTCTGGGAAGCATCCCAAACATGCTTGGGTGCGTGACAATGTCTATAGCATTCTTGCAGTGTGGGCCCTTGCACTGGCCTACCGCAAGAATGCTGACATGGATGAAGATCGTGCCAAAGCTTATGAACTAACTCAGGTAAAAGCTTTTAGGGCATTAAAAACATCTGTTTGCCACAAAGAAGAAAGACAACCAAAATTGGTGTCACATGTTGGTCATCTGGATATGATTTTCCAGGCAAGCTGTGACAAAATGATAATGGGTCACAGGTCCAATAGGTAAAATGTGGGGACCCTTATACTGTATGTGGTACACATGAGAATGATTATAGGGTCCATTTAGATAGTGAATCATAGATGTTTGTAATTCAATTCTGATAAACTTGTAACCTTATTTTTTATTCATGGTTCCGAGTTACACAATAATGAACCAATCACCATTGCAGCAGTTTTCCCACTGGAATTAATTAATATCTTGTCCCACAAACAATTACACAGTATCTGTTTTAAAGAGTACTACAAGGATTATGTGGCAATTTTCTTTTATTCTTACAGGACAGTAAGCAATTGAATCAATATATAATTCTGAGATATTGTGATAGCTCATTTGTTGAGTTTGTGGGACATAGCAACAGTAACTAAGGGGAGTCAAAACCATGAATTGTCTAGCTGGTTTTGATTATTCTAGTATTATATAACCCAAACATTTGCAAATGTTTGATGAAAAGACACCAATTTCCACTTTGTTATTTTTGGTCCCCAAGTGTTGGTTTGCAGGACAGTTTCTCATTTTCTTTACCCTAAGGACAAAGACAAACAAAAACAAACGAGTTAAATAGCCCTAGCAGAAAGATCACTCTACTTTCATAGAAACATGGTCTTCCATTATGTTGTTATTCTTTCCAATAAACCTAAAAGTGAATCTGATGTTTATGTTTTAGGCAGTGGTTAAGCTGATGAGAGGTTTGTTATCATGTATGATGAGACAGGCTGATAAAGTGGAGCGATTCAAGACAACCCAGGCCAGAAATGACTCCCTTCATGCAAAATATGACATGAGTAAGAGTGTCCAGGAATTTCTATTAACGTTCATTATTCATTATTTATTCATGTTTCATATTGTATCTGTATGATACAAGAATTTGAGAAATGTTTGGTCAGTTTTATCCTTACTAGTATTACATTGTAGGGTGTGACTCTTTGATTGTAGATGTTTTCTTTCTTCGACAGCATCTGGTGGAACCTGTGTTAGTGATCATGACTGGGGTCATCTTCAAATTGATGCTACATCACTTTACCTTCTCACACTAGCACAGATGACTGCCTCTGGTAATTAAATAGTCTTCTTTCTTTCATACAGCTTTTTATTATGACTACATGTACCAGACAGTATAAAAAATTGCCTTAATTATAACATTGATATTGGTCAAGTTTTTCCATCTCAAATGATTTACTTTCAAATGAACATGCGGTGAAGGATTACAGCACTATTTGGCAAAACATAATGAGTATTTTCTAGAAGATTGTTTACAACTAATGAATGACGTTGATCTCCTTTGTTTCTATGTATAAATAGGTATCCAGATAGTTTTCACTGTAGATGAGGTGGCATTTATACAGAACCTTGTATTTTACATTGAAAAAGCCCATTCAATACCAGTAAGTATGTCAGGTGCTTTGTCTGAATGTGTCTCACTACTGTATAATGTGCATATAATCATGCACAAATGGTGTTTCACATGTTTTAAACTATGTCCATTTTTCATTCAGGATTATGGGATTTGGGAAAGAGGGGACAAACTTAACCATGGTATGCCTGAACTCAATGCAAGCTCTATTGGAATGACTAAGGTATGGAACTGAAAGGATGCAACTGAAAGTGCAACTGAAAGTGTGATTGTTAAAATCACATTAGTGCCAAGGGCAAACAATTCATCCATGTCATTACGGATCAAACCCTCTTAAAACTGACTGGGTTGCATGCTTTTTGGTTATGTTCAAAAAATGTCTCTGATATTGGCTTCATGCTGAGTTATAGAAAATTCTTGTTGAGCCCACAATAGTTTTTCAGATAAAATGTCCTACTTTTTAATTTTTTTTTTATACATTTATGTAGTTATGGACATGTATGTTTTGATCATATCTTGTAGGCTGCACTGGAGTCTCTAAATGGACTGGATCTGTTTGGTCCAGAGGGAAGCCAAGCATCTGTTATACATGTTCTGCCTGATGACATACAGAAATGCAAGGTTTGCCTACAAATCAAAATAATAAATATTTTTTATCCATAACTGACATGACCAAAACCGCCAGATATCTAGGGTTTTGGCCAGCATTAATAAAATAAGGACTAACTCAATTTAAGTTCAAGTTCAAGTTTCAATTTGTTTGGAAATTATACATTTTTTCCTTTTCTTTTTACAACAGGCTGTTCTACAGTCCATGTTGCCAAGGGAATCGAATTCAAAGGTGAGTTTATTAGTATTATATTACAGTATGCCATCAAGTAACAATTATAACTTCCTGGTTTACTGATGAATACTACCCTATATCCATAGGCATGTCCAAGAGGTCCTAGGGTGACTCCCTTTTCCATTAGCAGGTTGATTTTCCTTTGAGAGGATGAGAGGGAGGAATGATCTGTTGAGGTTAATTGGGAGTGACCCCCTATGAGGAATCCTGGATATGCTCTTGTTTTTGATAGCCAGTAGAAATGAAAGCATGTGATTGATCGAGGTTGATTTTGCACCCCCTTGGCTAACATTTTTACTCTTCAATTCAACAACAGGAAACAGCTGCTTCTTTATTAAGTGTCATCAGCTTCCCAGCATTTGCAATAGAAGATAAGGAAATTGTTGATATGACAAGAGATGAAATTATTGACAAGCTTCAGGTAAAGCTCTGAGCATGAGATGTTGAAATTAGTATGTCATGACATGATGAATGTTGACGTTGACACAAATTTGTCCTCTTTTTTATTATGTTCTATCCAACTGTATCACCATGTCTTTTGATTTGATTTTAAACCAATAGTAAATCTTCCTCTTTCTTTTCTGTCCTGTAGTTAGATTCAAATCTTGTGCCAATTTTCCCTCCTTATTTGTTAAGCATTAATAGTACCAAATAACATAATCCACTTTATTGTTATTTACAGGGTAAATATGGCCTCTGTAGATTTCTAAGAGATGGGTATAAGACACCTGTTGAGGTATGTTACATCTTGCTGCCATCATTGAAGAATCTCATGATATTTGAAATAATTTTAAGAGTGTAGCATCCTCTTTAGAATTCTATCATTCATCATCATCATTACCATCATGATCACTATCCATCATCATCATGATAATCAGCTAATTTTTCTATGCATCATTTTATTGTTTTCAGGATCCATTTAGGTTGCATTATGAACCTGCAGAGCTTGAGATATTTCAACACCTTGAGTGTGAATGGCCACTTTTTTACTGCTATCTTATCCTAGATGGCCTTTACCTGGACCGTCCTGAACAGGTTTGTTGTATGAGACTCTATTTTCTGTATTCTGAGTTACCATTAAAATTTTTTCCCTTTAGATTCCTAACATTTCGGTAGCAAAATAGATTCATTTGGCTTCTGTTTGTTGAGTTTAATGAGATTTTGATAAGGATTGTAAAAACTGTAGCTTGTTCTTCAACTTCTCCATTTCTGAATAATGTTCATTTATTTGATTCCTGTTTTTTATTCTTTGCTGTTAATTCCATGATTATTCTCATCCACTCTACTCTTCGGGCAAGGAACCAATCCTGTTAGAAAAGTTAAAAAGTTAATAAACATTCCTGGATTTATTGTTTGTTTTAGAATTTATTCTGAAACAAATTGTCATTCTTGATAATCTTTGTTTCTTTGAAATAGCCAAGTGAAACTTCCAGGAGTTTTAAGGCAACAGTACTAGAAATCTGAGGGGATAAGTTTCTGGTATTATTACAATAATTATTCCTACATTCACTTTTAGTGAAATCTCATTGTAAGAAGGTTTTCAGTGTCCCTTCAGCTATTCCTATCGCTCTGTTAAATACTCAGTTGCATGTTTGGATTAATTGCATTATAATGTTTAAGGGTTTATGGATATTAATGAATACCCCTACTAATACAATATGATCATAATTACATGCTTCATATCACATAACACATTTTTGTTCCTGTACTGATTGGTATTATACTTCTCAAGTAGGATTATGTACATGCTTGAAGATTGAAGTTTTATTTCCTTTAAAACTAAAACTCAAATTCAGATGTTAATTTATAATATCCTATTTCGTAAGTGTAGGAGTAAACCCCTTACACCCTTGTCACAATGCTTGGATTGGTAGATAAATTAAATTGTTAATTTCTGTATTTTTTTAAAGATTTTATATAATCTTAATTATTGATTCAAGCTAGGATATATAATTGTACAAACCTCTACATCTTCTTTTAGTAAATTACATTCCATTGCAATAACATCAACCCTGGTCTTATCTGGCCACTTTTGATAAGAGAAAATTTCTTCTAACTTATTGAGTTGGAATGTAGAGAAGTGTGTAGGGGTGATAGTAGTTAGAGCCATGCGCCTGTTCTCAGAACTTTCTTGTACTTGTAACACTGGTAATGAAACCTGGATCATCTTATCTTGTTTGTAATTATTCATTGGCAACTCTTTCTGTGCTCGTATTGGGCACATCACACACAGTTAAGAGAATACAATCTTGTAGAGTTAACATCACTAATCATTGGCTATCAAGAGCATCTTCATGCCTGTTTGCTTTGTTTCTTGTAAGCATCTTATATTTTCCTTAGCATTGCTGGTATGTGAATTCATCAATATTCATGAGCTGAAGCTCAAGTGTCAAATAAGTGGCTACTTTATAAGTGACTTAACTTGATGGGCATTAATCTTTATGCAAACAGCTATTTAGTTGACAGTTTTGAATTCCTCATATATTTGGGTCTTAATAGAATGAAGCTTATTATGCAAATCCAATACAAGTGATTGACCTTGAAGCACATGTTCCTGAGCAGGAACTGCATGTATGTTTGTTTTAGGGTTTCATAAGTATGCTAATGACATTAACTATAACTGGTTGAAAGTAGAGTCTAAGCCACTTTGATTTTTCATAAATTCTCCTTCAAAGCATTTTGAGAATATTTTAAAGTTGATATATGTATCTCATCAAAAACATAATTCTTTCCCAGGTGAATTTAATTTAGCAAATATGTGTCATATAATTACAATTAGCTTATGTTTTTTTTCCTTCTTGGATTGGAAGTATTTACCCCTTGGTATGATAGTATTACAGCCACCTGTAATAAATAACTGGTGTCTTTATTCACATATAAATTACTAATAAGATTGCAAAGATAAGATGAAATTAGTTTTTGGAAGTAAAAACTAAAAGGACTTTTTATTTTTAAACCCAAAACTCTGTTGTTATGGCAAAGGGTTGTGATAAATTTTAATCCTTTGTCAAACCTATCCAATCAAAGATAAATGAGCATTTCAACTGTCAAGTTTTATTCAAAAATCACTTGTGAAGTTGTTTGTTAATTTAAATATTCTTTTCGTATATTTTAATTGAAATTAATTACAGTAATACTGAAAGGAATAAAATCTAAATTGTTTTTTAAGTGCCTTTTGTAGATTAGTTTTCAAAAGAACTTTTAATTATCTTAAATAATAACTTTATCTTATATAGTTTTATTTATTTCTTAGCTTCTCTTTTACTCCAACAAAGGACTAAAGTCCAAAACATCAGCACAGTACTTAAAATTAATGACAATGACTTCCTATGGCTCGCATGGAGAAGGTTTTGCTTTGTTTCCATGGTAACACAGCATTAATGACATAACAATATGCATAATTATCTTGATAGTTCTTAAATTTCTTTTAATAGTCTTATAATAGTTCTTATAATAGTCCAGAGTAGTATGTTCTGTCATAAGCCATTGCTTTATTGATACCTAGATTAAGTACAAAAGATCCCTTGAACTGAGAAAAATATTTTCTAATCCGATTAGTTATAATCCAGGATTAAATGCTAATCTAGGATTTTAATTCCTGGGCAAAATGTTATCAATTTTAAGAAGCAATAACAGTTTTAGGAAGTAACAATAGGTAAACCTTTGAACAATTTTTAATTCATTGTTCTTTCTTTTTAAAATATATTATATAAATTTTGGAAAAACAGTATTTAATTTAGACATTATGCATAATTACAGGATATCCTCTTTTTCCTTGAAGTGTGAATGGCCAATTTTTTTTTCCATGAACAGGATTTCAGGTTTTAGATATGAAAGCAAATTTTGAATTTTGTGTGAATGTGAAAAAGATTTTTTAAATTATCTGTGATGTGTGAAAAGACCAAATATTTTCCTGTGATTTCATTTTGGAAAAGGGTATATAGGGAACCCTGTAATTATAAGTCTAGAGAGGTAGCCTTATGTGAATTAAAGACAAAGAAAGGAAGGAGGGAAGGAAAAATGAAAGTGGAAGAAAGGGAAAGGAAAGGAAAGGAAAGGAAAGGAAAGGAAAGGAAAGAACAAAGAAAGGAAAAAAGAAAGAAAGAGAAAGAAATAAGAGATGAATTTTACCAATAATGATATTACCTTTTAGAGCAAGAAGTACAGTGCTTTGCTGGAAGAGTTGTTATTCAAAGATGAATCAGGCCTTATCCTGGTACCTGAACTCTTCTATGTCCCAAAAGATAAGGTAAAAATGAGCCAACAGCAATATTAATAGTTTCCCCATTCATTAGAGGGAAAGAAATCAAGGGGAGGGCTCAAAATAACGGCCAGTCAACAGTCAGTGTCCGGCCAAATCTGGTACTTGACTGGTCAAATACAGTTTTGAACAGATATGTTGATCGGCCAACTTTGAAAAAAAAAAAAGGCATGACATCTTGACCGGCTGTTAATTTGAGCCCTGAAAACAGTCTGTACATCTTACAGAAATATCTTAAGTCCCCCTTTATTACAGCTGTTCTTAAATCTGGAATCAAGTTTTGATGAATGTAAATCAAAGACAGCCCTATTTTTGTCTTCCTACTTTGGATTCACTGGTGCCTTGATTGACATCATTTTTTGCTTGATTATTTTGGTAGGTTGCAGAAGAAAAAGCTCATCCCCATAGTGTTGAAAGAACATGTGGGGAGTTTGCACCTCATATGTGGTCCCAGTCACTGTATATTGTGGCATCTCTGCTACAAGAGGTAATAATTATTTAGACACTATCATCAGAATTGAACGTTTTTCTTACTTTACCTTCATGACAGAAGTTGTTGTCCAAAGTTCAAGTTGTTTCAAGTGGAAGTTAAATTATTGAGAAAATTGTTCACTTCATTTTTATTTGTGGTTTTTGTGAGCAGTTGGACTTAGAAATATGTCATAACTTAATAGTTCTATGGAGTTTTTCCTCAACTTCAAGACAATTCTATTTTCACAAGTTTAAGAAATTCTTAATTTTAATTCATTGATTTTTTTTTTCATATCAAAAACATTTTATGTAAAGCTGAATGAATGCCTTGTTTTATTTTTCAGAAATTTATAGCTATTGGAGAGCTGGATCCTCTAAATAGACGACACTCTACAGAGAATCGTCCAGATGTAGTAGTACAAGGTAAGATTCAAGGAGTGAAAGAATGTTATGTATGCATCATTGATTGAATAGGTGTTGGAAAATCTTGACATCCAACTACGGACACTTTAATGACATTTATGAATAGGAGGTTTCTTTCCCAAAGGATAAAAGCTCCTATCATTTTGCCCCACTTCATGGCTCTGTAAAACCTTCCATACCTGACTTATTCTTTTTTTGTTTTGCATGAATGTCATTAAAGTGGCACTTTTAGCTGAAGATGAGGCAATCAGAGAGTTCCTTGTTGAGCTTGATGCACCTGTACAGCTAATAAGAGAGGTGCAACCCATCCAGATCCTTCCTGCACATGTTCTAGGGCTAATCTATCAACAGTTAGGTAAGTGGAAATGCATTTGAGAACTGACTGTATAAAGTAAATCTTTGAATAGAAGTTGCAAAATTTATTAATGTGTAGTGAGTTGCATACGGCATTGCTTTCTTTCTGAAGTGACAAAAAGTCAGTTTCAGTAGCAATGAGATGTAAGCTGAATAGTCCTTTCTAGCTTGGGTATAATGTTTTCCTGTTTCAGACCATGCACCATTCCCTACCGATCAGTTTCTCTACTTAACAGTTGCTCATGAGAAGACACATGAATATGGACACAACTCAAATGAATAATATTTTTCTCAAGAGAATGACACATGGATTGAAATGGGCAAGCATTTTGCCCAAGCTGAAAAGTCTGCTTTTTAAAGCCCATTTCCTAATCCTGAAATTAATAGACTGAACTTTCTTATTTTTATTGTTTTTATTATTTCTTCAGGAAAATGTTCTCAGCTGAATATGACAGGAAGGTATTGATTATGTTATGACTATTGAAGTATTGATAAATATATTGACAGATAACTATTAATAAAGACCTATGTGATTCTCTCTTTTTTTTAATCCTTAAAGGCCAGTCTACAACATTGGTGCCCTCGCTTCAAGTACCTTGTACAGGGTAGGAAATGGACTGTGTGTATTCACTCCACAAGTAAGTCTGGCCTTATTCAAACTATTTGTAATGAAAATATCCATTATTGATCTTGTTGATCTTGCATCTGTTTTTGATTGGCTTTCCTTTCATGCTTCTCACTCCTCTGAATAGACCTCTTTAGCTTTGCCATTTATTTTTGTCCATTTCAGACCGTGTGTCATTCCTTTGAGAATAGAATTTCTTGGTTTTATTTGCATCCAAACAAAGAAATGATACTCAAGGGAATGACAAATAGTCTGAAATGGGCAAAACATTATGCCCAAGCTAAAAAGGTCTATTCCAGTACACCTTTGTGGGAGTGGTTTATACAATGCATGTAGATATTATCTGGTAAATATACAATAGATTTGCTGTGAAATGTTAAAACCAAATATTCCAAATATATCTCATTCTCAAATTCCAGTTCTTGGACTACCACCAGTTTTATCTATGTCTGGACAATGAATTCCTGGTAGACAGGCTGAAATCTCTTGTGGGATACTTGGGTGCAAATTGGAGATTGCTTGGAAGACCCACGCTAACACTGGTTATAACAAACTCTATGATGGGTAAATACAATACTAAGTATCCAATCTAAAATTATATACTAGTTCTACTTTTATTTCTTGATAAAGGTTTTTCATGGCAACCATGTTAGAGGGCAAAACAATGAAAATGTCCTCCTACCTTCCATCCAATTTATCATTCCCATTTTTCTTCCATCTCTCTCATCCCATTCCATCCATTATTTTTCATTTATTGATCCATTCCATAACAATTATTCCATAACAAAGTAATACATAACACATCTTAGTAATATTAGTACGTCAGCTTGCTTTGCTACTGGTAGTACCCTCATCCCAACATTTCTCTTGTACTTTTTATTTAATCATAACAGAAGAGCTATCAACAACATCCTGTATTGCAAAGCTTATTGTAAGACTCAAAGGAGGCTACCTATCAGGAGTACGGTATGTATTGAACACCTCTTTTTATAAAAAAAAACCCAGTAATTGAATCATTCTGTTCTCTTTGTCTTTGTCATTTGAGCAATTTTGCTTTATATTGCTAGGGTGCGTTTGGGATATCTGCAAGATTTCATAAGTACATCCTGTATAACTACCCTTCATTTTGCAAGAGACTACAGAGAAATAGGTAATTAATGTGACCCAGGTTCAAGTCCCACCAGTCTTGGTGTCGTATGTGAGTAGAATTTGTAGTTCAGGTTCTCTTCTGTGCTCCAAGGGTTTTTCTCTGGTTCAGTTCCAGTTTTATTCTCTCCACAAAAATCAACTTCTAAATTCCAATTTGATCATGGAACAAGGGCCACAGGTTTATTAGCCACTGGCTATTAAATCAAGTGCTGTCCTTGTAAAAACTAGCCTGAGAAAACAGACATCCTTCCTAGTTTTGCAGAGGGGCGAGGAGCGAAAGTACATCAATTATCTCAGACTATGTAAAAACTAGAATGGTTATTAATTATAATAAGTGGAAAAACTCCATGCTATCCTTGTTATGGTTATAACGATTGCAATCTGTGGATATCTTAAATCTTTTAATTGTTGTAGACATCAGAAGCCTGCAAAAAGATCGTTCATTGTCAAGAGACTTTTTGAGACGAAGCCAGTCACGAGATAGGGTAAGAATTTGTTTAGGAAATATTGGTATTTTATCCCAAATAACAGTAAAATAATGGTAAAATAGCAAGTTCTCTTTTCCAAAGTAAAAGGATTTCTTTCTTACTATAGAATGAAACACTTTGTCCCTCCCCTTTTCCACCCCCCCCCCCCCCCCCCCAACTGGGCACACCCCACACTGAGGACCTTTATTCGGGCTACGTATGGGCTCGCAGCACCTATGATGTAATATGTGTGATGAAATGGAAGGTGCCTCCCATTAATCAAAAGATCTCTGCATGTGTTTTTCTAGACCCGCTCCTTCAATACCTCCACACCAGAAGGACCAAGATTTTCTGATGTGTCTGGATCAATCAAGAGAAGCAGAAGCATCTCTATTTATTGTGACAAAGACACCATGGGAGCACCATGTAAGTTGATACAATTTTTATTAGTATTTTGATCTAATGGTTTATAGAAATAATATTTCAGTCTTTATCCAAATAATATGACATCTATTAAAATTGCATAGTACATTAAACAGATTTAAAATTAACCCCTCTTCTGGCCTCCCCCTTCAAAAAAGAGCCAGATTAGAACTCTGATTAAAGACAAATTCCATTGATTGTAATTATGATTATCTTTTAACTTTTAAATGATTTACTTAATAATTTATAATGTTAAATGTTAAATGATAAATTAAAAAATTGATAATAATAAATGATAAATCTAATGATAATGAACACAAGATTTTGCATAAACAATAGATTCAACACTTTTATAACCAATATACTGTACTTAACTAATTAACAATTAGTCCTCGAGTCCGAATGGTCTACGAGTCAATAGCCCATGAGGCCGAAGGCCGAATGGGCTATTGACTCGTAGGCCATGAGGGCGAGAGGACTAATTGTTTTAGTAAAAACCTACTAACCCGTCCAATAAAAGGATGCAAAAAGTTTTGGATTTTGCTTTAAATATATTTTTTTTGGTTTTCGAAACCAGCGCTTTTCACTACTAGAGGTCTATCACTAATAGACCCCTAGTAGCTTAGCCAATCACAGGGCTCGATTGGTGATAGACCATTAGTAGGTTTTTTCTAATGCTTTGTATTGATATAAAATGAAACTTTGTGTTTGTCAAATACATACAGTAAGAAGAAAGAGTGTTGCTAAAATATTTATCAAAAAAGATAACAAGAATTAATCCTAATCAATCAATTTTGTTGAACAGAACTACGAACTGAATTTACACACAAACTGTATACCAGCTACCAGTCCCATGCACATGCCTTTAGATTGAATCTGTTGAGCTCACTAAGCTATTTATGATAATTATTATTGATAAGTAATAAAAGTTAGTATAAATTATATGATAAAGATTTATTTGCAAACAGTAGTAATAGTACTTGTCAATGTAATGTAACAAAAACAAAAGTAATATCAAGGTATTAACATGCTGACACTCATTGATGTCTTGTTTGCAAACTAGCATTTCAATGGCTGTCAATCAAAGAATCAAACTAGAAAAATTACATTTTTGAGAGAAGTTTTTTAGACTGAATTAAAGTTTTGAGAGGATTAAAATCTTTAATTCAGTCCAAAATCTCCCTCAAAAATGTAATTTTTCTAGTTAAGTCCTTTGATTGATGGCCGTCAAAATGCTAGTTGGCAAACGAGACATCAAACTTTGGGGGTCGCACTTCAACAATAAGGGTTGTAAAACTAAAAAATAAACACCAATGTGAATGTAGGACTGGCAATCTTATTAATGTTAAAGGAAAATGATGACTCAATATTAATTATGCATATTTATTTTATCTATAGTCTTATGATGACTACAGCATACATGTTATTATCATTATATGCACAATATTTTCATAGCATACACAAAGTATAAATCAATGCATCATTGAATGTCATACACCTATCATGCATACCTAAACATTTGCATTATATGCACAACATTTTTCTAGCATACACGAAGTATAAATCAATGCATCGTTGAATGTCATACACCTATCATGCATTCCTAGACATTTGCATTATATACACAAAATTTTCATAGCATACACAATGCATCGTTGAATGTCATACACCTATTATACATACCTAGATGCTTGCGTTATGCAATCATGATCATAATTATCCAGTATCTCATTTTAATCGGCAACAGGGGCTCACTTATACGGTTGGTCTACTACAAGTACATTTAAGAATTCAGAAACAGAGCACATGTGCTCATCAGGTACAAGTGTGTGTTGATCATCAGAAACATACTTTGATATTATTTATTTATTTATTTGATGCATACATAAAAAGGATTTTGACACATGATTAAGGATGCTAACCCTAACAAACTATAATCATACTAACATAATTTACTAACCATAAGCTAATACTGAATCAAAAACATTAATTTTTTTCATGTTCTTACTTGTATATTACTAATCACAGTAACATAGTTACTTTATTACTTCTTTTGTATTTATGATTTTTGTGAACTATTAATAACTAGATATTTAGCCAAATTTCAGACTTCTGGTGTTATGTCATCTGTCAATCAAAGTTTTAACAGAATTATTGTTTTAAGACTATGAGGGAATACTATTGCTATGTAATTTTGCAGAGAGGCTGGGAAAACCATGGCACTCCCTTGTCCCCTATAAGGTTGATTTTGCAGTTCACTAGAATTAGTATGCAGAGGGTTGTTATGGTCTCCTTATGTTATAGACTGTTATGGTCACTTTTCTGTAAGCAGTATCTAATTTAACCCTACTTTACAGACACTGACTTCATAGAGTAGATTTTATAGTGTGAAATGTCATGTCACACAGTACAGTTATGGCACTGTGTGCACAACACCAAATGTTGAATGTTTTCATACACAGCATGGCAGTACCACGTTCACGGCAAGGCGTGGTCTATGCCATAGAAAACTGCTCTATAGACAACCCTCTATTATGGACACTTGCTTTTGTTCCATTAATATACATTTTCTCTGTTCCCTTGGGATCTGTATCAATGGGGTTCCACACCCTCTCTTAGCTCACTTTTGTGTGAATTTTTACTTGCAGCAAAAAAAGAAACATTTGAAGAACGAGTCACCAATGGCTGGTCCCCAGCAAGATCCAGGACAATGTCACTTGATCTGGAGACAAAGCAATACATCCAGCAACTAGAAGAGGCTGTCAATATCAATGACCAGGCAGACATCTTGCACTTCCTGTATAACACCAAGTATGTAAATAAGCAACTGATGCTGCAAATCCAACATTTCTAAGAACTGCACTCTGACAGTGATTCACCTTATTTCTTCAGGGGTAAAGACTTTGATACAAATTTATTTGGTGATGGAGGAGCCACAGTAGAAAAGCTGTTACTAGAACTGTATGAAAAGGTAAGTTTGACATCAATCATTCTAATAATTGTGGATGGAACTAGAATAAGTTTCCTGAAAAAAGAATGTATTTGTTTGGTTTATAGGCCTGTGAAGTCAAGCTGTGGTCTCTGGTGAGGCATACTGCTGGATTATTGCATAAAGAAGTTGAAGACTTAGCAGATGTATGTATGGAAAGCTCTTCAGAAGTGGATAATATTGATGTAGTGAATTATATGCTATTGGCGATGGAATGAGTGACCATTAGTGTCACCACAAACATCACCACTATCAATTGCCATCACCAACATTTTTCATTGCTCATCATTGTCAAAATGCAATGTTTCTTCACCACTATAATCACCGTCGTCGTCGCCAGCGTCGTCATCATCGTCGTCGTCGTCGTCGTCATCGTCGTCGTCGTCGTCGTCGTCGTCGTCGTCGTCGTCGTCGTCACCACTGTCAGTACATGCTACCATCACCATCACCACTACCATATTTAGCATTAAGACCATCACTGCCATTACCATTGTTGATAAGTATCATCATCATTACCATTCAGGGCTATCACTGCCATTTCCATCTTATATTTTAACTTTCTTGTTTTTTTTAAATTGTAGTGCTGTACAGATTTGCTAGTTCATCAGAAACAAATAACAATAGGGATACCCCAAGATGGACAAGAAGAGGTCATTACAAGGTATGGATGCTTGTTGTTTGTTACCTTACTTGGTCTCCTACTTACAATGTATTGAAAGTGTATTTCTGTATACCTCACAGGCCATTACCTTCCACTGATTTAAAAAACCTCATTTACAAAGTGTTTGGTGAGGACATGAGTACAGGAGTGTTGACACAGGTATGTGCCTTGAAAATAGTTTTATTTCTCATCATTGTCATCATCATCATCACCATCATCATCATAATCATCATTATCATCAACATCATCACCATCCTCATCATCAACATCATCATCATCATCATCACCATCATCATCATCATCATCATCATCATCATCATCATCATCATCATCATCATCATCACCATCATCATCATCATCATCATCATCATCATCATCAGCAGCAGCAGCAGCAGCAGCATATGAAATCATGTTTATGCTTCAAAGGATCTATAGAGAGTTGTTCACAGGTTTCTCATGGACCTACCCTATGTACAGTTGATACATGATGCCAGTATTCTCTTTGTTTTCTAGGAATTGCTAGTGTACCTTGCAATCTTTGTAAAATCAGACCCAAAGCTGTTTAGTGAAATGCTTAGGCTGAGAGTGGGTCTTATTATTGAAGTCATGGTAGCTGAACTAGCAAGATCTCTTGATTGTACAGGTATTATACTGTCATACTACAGTCAAACTTCTATTATGTGTTATGTGGCCATTACTGGAGAATTGTTAATTAGCTGCTAAATAGAGGTTGACCACTGAATAGGTGGTCGTATAATAGAGGTTTTACTGCAGTAAGAGGACATTGCACTGAATGACTTAATCATGGTGTCCCCATGTCTTTGTTTGAGTCTCATCCACATTACATTGCTTTTCATATTTCTATGAATTTAACAAGAATTTTTTATTTGACGGGTTTAGTGACTTCACTCAACTTTCAAATGACTTATTATAAAAATAAAATAAAAATCTTGTGAATGTTTTACTCAGGTGAAGATGCTGCTGAGTACTTCATGAACCTCAGCCCTTTTGAAATGAAGACACTGCTCTACCACATCCTAAGTGGAAAAGAGTTTGGCGTCAGTGATGGTAAGATAGCTGGATCTAGATTTGAATTTATGAATCCCACCAAGAAAGATGGGAGGGATCTTTATAGTGTAAGAACGGGTTCTTTGAATTAATGAATTTCACTAGGGGGAGGGGTACAAAAATGGCTAAGTCCCAGATCAAACGTCGATCTTCTCATGAGCCAAACTTCTATGATGTCATGAGGTTCGGCTCATGAGAAGATCGACGTTTGAACAGAGCCTAAGAGTTTGATTTTCAAGGCCTTCGTAAATGCCTTTTCCAACCTTATAGCAATGTGTTTCCAATGGGTTTGAAACAAAAGGTGGGGAGAGATGTAAGCATATGGTCCTAATGTTAATATTGATGAACTACCTTTCAGCCTCAGTGCGCAACTTATCAGAAAAGCAGCTGTCCATCATCAATATTGATCTTCCAAAGAGAGTTGGCATGAGAAAACTTTCAGACGCTATCAAGGTAACTGTTAGTTTTATTAATCATATTAATAACATGCATGATGGCCATATCTAGATATTGGGAAGTTATACTTCGTCATTATTCCCATTTATTCTTTTTCTATTTTATTCTATTTTCTTTGCAATTTCTGTTTCTGATTCAAGACGAAAGATGATTGCATCGATAGCCGTTACTATTCTGAGTTAGAGATATAGGGCTACCGTACCTTTTGTCCTTGACCAGTCAAAGCCAATACGAGACTATTTTATTTTCAACTGTGTATTGACAATGTTCTTGTTGACGATATTTTCCGCCCACAGAAAATGACTGCTGAGTCAGAAACTCCTCGGGTAGGTCGATGCCTACGCATGCGCAGTTTGCCTGCGTCGATCAGACCATCTTTATCATTCATTTTCTATTCTTCTAGTTTTCCATTAGTCAAAAAACTGAGAGATTACTACTAAACGTGAAAGCTCAGCAGACGTTATCGTTTGTTCGTTGTCAAGTGTCCTAACACTCTAATCTTTCCTTAACCGTGTGAATATTGTTTAATACCAACTAAATCAGTAGACAATTTCTAGTAGTATCATTCTTTAGCCCAATGTGTTGTATCCGCGTTTGAACTTTTTATACATAATGTTCAGTTAGCCTCTCGTACCCACTTCTAGTCTCAAGTTTGTTATGCACATCAAATCCGACTCTTAGGAATTTCATCTTTTATGCACGTTGACGTTGTCTAACAGCAGTATCAATGAGAGTAGTGAGCTGTGCGCAACATGTTCTCAGTTAATCATATATGTATAACTTTTGTTTCTTGCTTTACCAGGGGGCTCTGAGATAGTGGGTGGGGTCACCAGCTTGCACATGGGTGGGTCACGGAAGCATGGATGTGGACAAAATAGAGGCATTGAAAACATTTTGAAGCGCAACAATGGCTTGAACGATCGCTTAATCTCAAAGAGTCTTACTAGTTTGCGACTGCGCATTCCTTGTTATGTATGGGACTCGTGACCATCAAAGGATACTAACGCGAGGCAGCAACTTCACTCTTACCCTACATATCGTAGTTTTACTCACAATAGAAAATCACGCGACACTATATTCAACATTTATGCTTTGCTTAAAATCTTGGGTTTAAGTGAAGCATCCACACAATTACCGTATTTACGCGCTTATTAAAATTTTCGCGCCTAAAATGCGGCGCTTATTCGAGTACATACGGTATGTAAAGCAGTTCAGCACCGTTTGCTACTGAGTTTATGACAAGACCTAAAAGCGAATTTTTTACATTTTAGACTTTAAGTTCTGGTCATCGTGGACTGACGCGACAGATAGGCAACCCCGATTTACACCCAGAATCGAAGGACCAACAATCGAAGGTCCCCGAAGCTGAAGAACCCAAAGTGCCAGAACATCACGAGGTCGAGACACACCATGATGATGATCGAGTAGGGAATTGGGTCAGGAGAAGATGCCTTGATGGAGCACTCAATAGAGTCCCTGAAGCCTTTTATCCTAACGTATGGAAGGTTTTAGAAAAGGTACTTGAACCACCTGAGAGGTTTATAATTTGATACGCAGCGAGAAATAATCCGTATAAGATTATCTAACAGCGAGAAATAAGCTGTATAAGATTATCTAACAAGTCGTGGCATACTGGTTGCCTTGTTCACATTTCAAGCCCTTTTATGTAAGATTTCACACCCAACATGCATTCAACCTCTGTTAAGCGACCAACCTCCATTTACCGACCACCGATAAAGTGCCGACCGGCTGAGGGTGGACGCTTGCTTAACACAACCTGTTACGAATTTGTTGTTGCTGACGTATGTTTGTGTTTGTTTTTAGTGTCATTGGATTACTATTTACAAACATGCTCTTCCATCTGCCATGGTTCGTGAAGTAAGTATACAAACTCTTTTCGGAATATTTATGGCCTCACTTAAATTTATCACCTGTATTTGATGCTATGGCTTGGTTAGCAATTCTACATAACTATGTGCACCGCACCCGTAAGAATCGGATTAACGTAAGAAAAAGGTACGGGAAATACCACGGTCACGGTCGCAGTGTGCGATACCCGTCCTTCAATTCCAATCAACCCAAAATTTCGAGACATCGTTATATAGCAAATTTTGTATGAGTGTGAAAAGTCACGGTACGGTCACGGGCTGCGACGTGGCTCGGACACGGAATCAAATGTCGAATGTTTTCATTCACGTCATGCACTAACACGGTCACGGCAAGGTGCGGTCCGTGCCGTAACTTTTTCATAGTCTGCTCCGTATCATGCTTAAGGCACGGCACGGCATGGCACGACATTCCATTCCTAAAATTGCTGGTGGAGCGTCGGCACGTACTGTAAAGCGCTACCATTTAAACCTAACAGGGTTCTGCACGCGAGTTTCCAATAAGTACGGTCACATCTGATCAGATTTCAAATGTTAAAATGCGCAATATAAGTATTAAATATTATTATTATTATAAGTAATAGCATGACTTGAGGGTGATTAGTGATTAAATGTCCCCGAAAGCCGAGGGAGGTTTTGTTGAAGTCCCGACGCCGAAGGCGGAGGGACTTTAACTAAACCTCCCGAGGCTTGAGGGGACATTTAATCACTAATCGCCCGAAATGTCATGCTATTAGTTTGTAATATTATGATTACCAAGGAATAAAACTGCTCTTAGGAAATATGTTAGCTTTCGTACGATGCATAAATTACAAAGTTTTACAAAGCTGTTGATATGCGGCATACTTAAGGGAATTTGCCTTTGTTAAATGCGACAATGGCGAATTGAACCAGCATTCATTCATTCGTGGTGCTTTATTCTAATTCACTTTGGTTGGCCTAGAGCGGTATTAATGAAGTGTTTTCAAACCGTCTTGATTACGTCACACATAGTAAGAAAAACTCTCGGCTAGTCAACGCATGCGCAAAGATTACTCAATGGGTCCCACAAGTACTGGGGTGTTGAATAGTGTGTAGCGCAGAGTCATTGCGCAAAATTTCCGTTTGGGTCAATGCGACCCAGCCATGGTCCCGCTGATTGTCATATGAGGGACCTTGCCTCATGAATAGTGGTGAGGGATATTTAGACTAAATATCCCTCATGATTATATTCATGAGGGATATTTAGTCTAAATATCCCTCATGATTATATTCATGAGGGATATTTAGTCTAAATATCCCTCATGATTATATTCATGAGGGATATTTAGACTAAATATCCCTCATCACTATTCATCCAGGGGGATGTTAGACCTTAAACATCCCTCTGGAAACAATGGATCCCGAGGTAATCATGATATTATTATCATTATTATTATTATTATTATTATTATTATTATTATTATTATTATTATTATTATTATTATTATTATTATTATTATCTGTATAATCCTCTGAAATTTTGTTTGACTTTTATTCAGATGACTGCTAGAGAAATCAAGTTCGCTCTGTGTGTGGAAGGAGCCCTGAACCGAATACCCGAGCCCGAGTATCGTCAACTGATCGTTGAAGCCCTGATGGTACTTGCTCTTGTTGTGGAAAGCTACCCTGACCAACCCTTATGGGATACTGTTGATGTGGATGACTTGGTATATGAAGGACATCAGATTTATCTTAAAGAACAGGTAAGCTAACGAGCAAAAGAAGGGGAAAAAAGAAAGAAAGAAAAAATTGTTATCCCATTTCAGACCATGTGTCATTCCCTAGAGTATCATTTCTTTGTTAAACGGTTGTCATGAGAAGACACGTGAATATGAATACACCTCAAACAAAGAATCTTATCCCAAGAGAATACAAGTGGTCTGAAATGGGACAACAAACCACCCAAGCTAAAAAGGTCTATCCCGTAGTGACAAAACTCCTCCCCCTCCCTTCCCACCGCAGAATTCAATCAAATCAATTCCGGCTTAGTTTGATCTAATTAAAATCTCTTTCTTTTTTCTAGGCTTCCATAGGTGGTGATTCAACTGTCTGCTGTGCACGTCCTCCTAATGATCGTATTAGCTGTGGAGGCGCTGGTGGGATTTGTCGATATTTTTACGATACAGCTCCTAGCGGTCGCTATGGAACAATGACTTACTTCTCCAAGGCGGTAGCCAAGAAACTAAGCCACCTACCCCACCAAAACGAATGTGTACTCAGCTGAATGAAAAACAACACAGCTTTGACAAATTGTATGCATGTCCGTCAAGTGCGGACAAATCTCATAATGTATATAACTGTTACACTGTGAAGCTTCTAATTGAGCCAAAGGCTGAGATTTTTCAAAAATTCAAAAAAATGAAATGAAATTCAAAAGAATAAGTCCTTGATTCGTGAATTTTAGTCCTTCCCCCTACCACCCCCGTGATGCGTGATATGCTTATTTTGAAGACCGTGCTTCGTAAAAATTCGTATTACACCCTAAATCCTTGTTTCAAGGTTATTCATTTTATTCGAATTTCGTGATTCGTGAATTTGCGAAAAAATTGTCCGTGATTCGTGATCGATACCCCTTCCCCCGGGCCACCCTGTGCACTTCTGAACATAACCCTTAGATCTTCTTTGCGAAGATTAAATACATGACTTCAAGTTCCTATTTGACCTGCTCAAAGCTATTAAATTATTGTAGTAACTGCGTGGATTAAAAATCCATGAAGGAATCGATATGTTTTTATGTATGTGCGAATCACATCACGGAAGTCGTAAATATCTTATAATCCTATGCACCAGCGATGCAAACATATGTAGACGCCAGGTCTATGTGTATCTATGACCATCGTAGATCATAATTTAAGGTGGTTTTTGACAATAGTTTAATGATTACTTCAAGATACGAAGATCGTTTTACGGTGTATATAGCTAACATCAAATTTAATAATGGATTTTAAGTTTATTATGTTTTAAAGATATCGATCGAGGGGTCAGTTGAAAAAGCGTAATTTGAAAAAACAATTGCCAGTTTATGCGAAAACTTGTAAAACTAAGCAATGATGCTTATCATAAATCAGAATATAAATGAATAATTGATAGAATTGAGTGTGAAAATGTTCATGATTTTTTAAGTGTTTACCCTAGTGCAGTTGTTCCCTACACTTTCCAATCTATTCACATTGAAGTGTTATTATTCAGTTATTTATAAAGCCTAGTTTTCACTACGACACAAGCACAAGGATCAAAAATTTTTGATACTTGTGCTTGTGTTTGTGCCTGCGCTTGTGCTCGCGTCGTAGTGAAAACGGTATTCCTCCTTGTGTTTTGTGCTTGCGTCGTAGTGAAAACGCGGTATTCCTGCTTGTGTTTTGTGCTTGCGTCGTAGTGAAAACGCGGTATTCCTGCTTGTGTTTTGTGCTTGCGTCGTAGTGAAAACGCGGTATTCCTGCTTGTGTTTTGTGCTTGCGACTGTGCTTGCGTCGTAGTGAAAACGCGGTATTCCTGCTTGTGTTTTGTGCTTGCGACTGTGCTTGCGTCGTAGTGAAAACGCGGTATTCCTGCTTGTGTTTTGTGCTTGCGACTGTGCTTGCATCGTAGTGAAAACGCGGTATTCCTGCTTGTGTTTTGTGCTTGCGACTGTGCTTGCGTCGCTAGTGAAAACGGAATTCCTGCTTGTGTTTTGTGCTTGCGACTGTGCTTGCGTTGCTAGTGAAAACGGTATTTCTGCTTGTGCTTTGTGCTTGCGACTGTGCTTGCGTCGCTAGTGAAAACCAGGCTTAAATGTTTTAAGAGTGTTCTTGATCTTATACTTCAACCCGGACTACAGAATGCGTTGTATTTCCTCCCTTTCATGACCAGAAACAAACTCTAGCGAGTTATCACAAACGATTTACAGCTGATTCACAGTGGTACGTCATAACCGCCATAACCGCCATATGGTGTGATGCGGGAAATGAGTAATTCGTATTTGGTGACGTTTGAAGGCAGGTAGAGAGAGCTGGAAACGGGAAAATCCTAACTAAGGAGATGTCGAAAAGTCTAGCGAATTTAGAACGTAATGTCACGTACAAACTACCATGTGAATGATCGACTCGTACTTTCAACGGGACTGAAAAATAGCGAGGAAGTGAAAGAATAAACGGAACAAAATGAATGCATGGATAAATGTGCTCCTAACGGTTATTCTACTTTAGACTCAATGATTTTTTAAATCTTTTTTCAGCTATCACCTATTTTTCTCTTTTTTCTCCATTTTTTTTCCAGAAAAAAATATTGCTTTTGAATTAAACATATATTGAAAATTGAACTCTCAATCTCCCTAGTCGAGTCTAACGTATTCATTTATTCACCTATTCTCATTCGAGATAAAAATAGACTGTCATGTGGTTTTATGAGTCATGTAAACGCTGATGCCTGGCGTTCACTAGATCACTTCCATTAAATGCACCTGTTCTTGATTCATAACGTGCTTTGGATTAACAGACCAATCACCAAACACAGATGGATACTTCAAGAAAATGCGCCATCAAAATTCCCGCGTATTTTCATTGAGGATTTCTATTTCAGTTCATGATATTTTGGTTTTTTTTAGCCGTTGGAATATTTTCCCGGAATTTTTGTCGCCGCAACAAAAACAAGGAAGTCGTTTCTTTTTAAAGCGATTGTGGGAAATTACGAATGAATTTTAAAATTACACTAAACTCGATGCTAAGTTTGCAGGAATATTCGAAAGAATCGGCAATTATAGATTGGTGTATAGTGATCATTCTAGATCAGCTTCCTTGTTAGACGTGATAAAAAAAAAGAAAATTTCATCAATTTTGTGCTCTCTAATTAGCATCGCGGTTGGTTAAAAAAATACGTTTCGTGCGTCGTAACAAAATCTCATGAACGAATCATTTTACGCCAAATCATCTATAATTCGGGTTTGGCCGTATATATTAATAACGAGATTTAAAATGTACCTCCTGACAGTTTCCGGTTGGTGCGCAGTACAGTGACGCATTAAAAACTGACCAAAACATTAACGCATTTGATCGCAGCCTGAAGCGCGCGTGCGCGTTCCCATCGGATGTTATGACGGACTTGAAACATTGTGGTTTTCACCTTTGTTGATCAAGCTGATATAGACTAGATCATGCAGATCAAACACCTCCAACATAACACAAACAAGCTACAACAAGAGTGCGTAGTTGCTACAGCATCCCTTCCTCTGAACATTGCCCTAAATATAGCTGTAGGTTCCTAAAATAACTTCTATTGTATCTTTTTTGTTTCACGAGGCGGGAAACAGTTATGCAAGATTTCGCCGTTTAGTACCAACAACAGATAATGAACATGCTTCAAAATATACTCCGATAATAGTAGACTCTTCAAGAAATACCCCAATTCATTTAAGGGATCTGCTGTTATCTACGATTTAAGTATTTGAAATAAGACATTTTTGTTTACATTTGCCTATTTTTAGTTCTTGGAACCATACGGCCTCTATCTAAGTTTATAATGTAAGAAAAACACATAAAGTTTGAATAGGTAATGGCGTCTTTGTATAATTTAGCCAAAAATAAATAACGTTCTGACCACAACATAGAAAAATAGAACAAAATGTAATGTTCTCAAGATTATAATGTTTGATTTATTGTATTGATAACTTTGGAATAAAAATAGTTAAGTAAACCACGAGAATTTTTTGTGCGCTTAATATTTTTGCATTGAAATTTTAAAGCTTCAAGCACCTGTTTTCATGGTTCACTCGCTTTGTCATTGAAACGACGGGGATACTCAATAATGGGTCCAAACTAAAATAGAACTTGCTGAGCGAGAAGAAATTTGTATTTTTTTTTTTTTTTTTTACACTGTGCAAACCATATCAAGTCCCAGGCTATGTGATATGCGAGATTTGATGGCTCATCCATCCTGATCCATGGCTCTTCGAAGACGTGCTCCAATTTCAATACTGTAGTAATGATAGTCCCAGCTATTATCTTTTTCTAAGGGCCGATAATAATGTTTCTACAAAGAGATAAAATATGGCGAGGGCGTCCTAAACAACGAAAACTTGGGAATCACCGGACCTTTAATTCCTCCCACGAGCTTTCAAGAGTGATCCTCAGACGCCCGCATGGTTGGACGTGATTGGTTAATTCCCTCGGGTATTACGTCATGAATGCTCGGCAAAACTTCGGATCGTGTTAGAGTTTGTTTGAGTAAAATCAGTTACGTAGTCAACCAAAGGCAAGAAAACGCTCTAAGATATCGCCATTTATACCGTCTAGAAAACCTATAAACGAAAGTTAGAACTCAACAGAGTCTATTACAGTCATTTTACTTACTGTTTAGAGATAGGAAAAGCGTTGACTGCGGGACAGCCGGCTCATGACTATCGACGGTTCAATGAAAGTTGGAGAAGTTCGAGTTGCGAAAGCAGAGGATTTTGAGCAGTTTAGAAGATTAGCCGAAAGCACTGAAAAATGGTCTCTTTTATACGACAAACATGGCATCAAGGTGTTCTCAAAGTTCACAGAAGGCACTTCAGTGAAGATGATGAAGGTACGTTTTGGCGCTGGAAATTTTTAGTCACGGGGTTTGCATTCAAGTTTGTACTCTTGGATAGAGGATAATGCTTGTACGTTCTTTATGTTCAACAAGTTATTCAATTTTAGGCTTTGTATTTATAGATAAAACTAGGAGATATCTTTTTATATCTTTCGTGTTCACAGTAAAAATAGAAACTAGTGATCAAACATTTACCACTGAAAAATAATTTTGCGGTGGGTATGTGTGTAAACCTCCAAGCGCCATAAACGATTGCAAAATCCTTCTTGCATCACTGTCTTTAAGCTTGCTTAATTCTTATTTTACAATTCTATGATATTAGTAAGCTTACATTTGACTTGAACAGTCCCTAGGGCTTATAGTTGCACATATTTAAAGAATAATTTTTGTGTTGAACCGCCATGGAAATTAAAGGTTTAGGTACGACAAGATGTCCTTGTTTGTAGATGCAAAGGTCATTCTACTTGGTGGTTTTTTTCAAAGGGGAAAACCTGCCTTTGTTCCTCTATAAACAACATTTTATTAAACAAGTACTTTGGTTTTAGCACTGTTTTGCGATGACGAGGGAAAAACCGAAAAATGTTCTCCAAGATATTTTTACAGCTTCACCAATTCAATATTGATTCAAAAATCAATATTGTCTTTATCAAACCTGTTCTACTAGCGATATCTCAAAAAAAACTTTATTATTTCGTACAAAACTACTTTTTACCTTAACTATAAGAAGAGTCAATTTTGAATGACTCAGAGTTCCCAAGCTGCTCAATTCACCAGTATATTTGCTGTCTTGTAGCACATTCTAGTTCTTGGCATAGGATGGACAAGATATAATTGAGACTTTCCCACTTGTTTAATTATTTATTATCAGAATATTCCATTCGCTTTAATTAGCTTGTTTTGAATATCTCCTTAAGGACATGTTGCTGATATTCATCTGTATTCAGTCCTTTTTATGTTAGTTTTTATTTAAATGTTTTTTGGAGATTTCATAGAAGCACACTCATGCAAAACGCAAATTAAGTTTTCCCCCCAGGACTTATTTATTTTTCTTATTATCAATCCGCTGAATCAGTCTATTAGTCATCAATAGCACCAAAACACTATACTCCTTGCACCAGAAATGATATGTATTGATACGAGACAATAAAATTATGTAAAAGTTGTTAAGTTACGCAGTCATTCATGTTCATATTCTTCAGCTCACTTAAATCAGCTTACAGTGCATAATTTGTAATTCGTTCAAAAACAAGCTATCTATAAAGGGTAAAAGTTAAGCTCATCTAAGCTCAATGACAATCTCTCTGAGCTTGCCTATGAACCTATTCTATCATACTCAGATGGATTTAAAATGATCCTAAAGTATCAAATTTGAATATAAAATATATTGATATATGTAAATATTTCAGTATTAATCTATAGAGGTTGTGTTTACCAAACATTCAATTTCAGACAAAATTTAGCTCAATAAATCACTTTATTTGATGCTAAAATATCTCGTAATAAGGACTTATGTGTTAGCTTTTAACAAGTTTTGTAATCCCTATTCCTGTTTATACATCTGTTGATACTCGTTTGAGCATTAGGTCTAATGAGGTAACTATAGTGAGTGCAACCCTTATACATTAAGCGTGCGTCCTTACAGACCTCTTGAGTTAATTTAGTTTGTAGTATTACTGCAGAATGAGTAGGACTACATGCATGTTGTTGCTCAAAATAAAATTAAATAGGTAGACTCAACAATAGACTATCCTAGACCTTTTTGATTTGGGTGTAAATGTTTTCCCATTTCAGAAAATATTCCATTCCCCTTAGAATCATTTCATTGCTTGTTGGAAGATAATACATTTGGATGGGACTGAAACTAAGAATCTTTATCCTCAAGAAAATGACATGTGGTCTAAAAAGGGAAAACATTACTTCCGAGCCAAAAACCATCCATTATATTGACCTGTACTGCACTGTAATAATACATGTTATAATATTAGGAATTGCTTGGTAAAATTATTGTATAAATGGTTGTAAAGTGTTTTATAGACCTTGCTCTCCACTATGAGTTCCAGTAGCTCAGTGGATAGAGCATCTGGCTAGCAACCTGAAGGTCGTGGGTTTGAATTCCACCAGGAGCGAAGAACTTTTTCTGAGAAAAATATGCTTGATTAAACACTTTACAACACTTCATGTTTTAATATTAATTTATTGTTGATATTTTCACAGGTGGTTACACAATTTAGTGATGTTCCATTCATGGATCTATACGATGTTCTTCATGATCCAGAGTACAGGAGACACTGGGATGAAAACATGATAGAATGTTATGAACTATGTAAACTAGATGGAAATAATGACATTGGATATTACTCAGGTGAGAGTTCTTTTACTGTACATAAAAATATGAATCAACCGAGGTCTGCAATTTATTTTTCAATTTATTTTGGCTATCATAAGTGCAGTAGTGATTACTCAGTCTGCTCAGCCATGGGCTTATGACTTAATTGAATCTACCCTTGAAATTATCATTAGTTGAAGTAAAAATGTAAATATATCCAATCTTGTTGCTTTTTCAGTCAAATGTCCTGCACCAATGAAAAACAGGGATTTTGTAACTCAACGATCATGGTGTTGTAGACCAGAAGAATTTTTAATTATAAATCACACAGTACATCACAAGGTATGTTGGTCATATAGACCACTAAGAAAAGCATCAAAATTAATTTACATGAACCATATCCATTGAAAGCAGAGGATAATAAAGTGATTTATTATATGATTATCAATGAAATACCTATATTTCTCTATTTCAAATTATTTTCACATGTGAAGATATCATCACTATGGTTACATACTTCTTATTGCAGAAAAAAAGCTCAAAAAAGCTTTTTTTTCTTTTTCATTGATAATTATATTATAAACAGAATATTACATGGGTGCTTGGAGATACGAATTTTATCTTCGAGTGTTGAAAAGATCTCTCACAAGTGAGAGTGCGCCCATGTAATATCCTCTTTATATATTCTTTATAGCGTATTCTGGCTCAGCATTTAACAGTACTGTTTGTTGCAGTTGTTGCAACAGTAAAATTCACATGTTGTTAAGTAAAATACAAGATGTTTCTAAGCAGCTTGGAATATGTTTTACAGATAAGATTGATCATATTGGAATATTTTTCCTTGTTGCAAACATTTTCATTTTCATCACATGCAAGGGTCCTATAATCAATGAAGTCTTTATGCAAGAGTCTAAATATTTAGTACTATATTATAAACCTATAATTACTATAGGTACATGTACTCTGTTGCTTACCACTGCAGTTATTAATTTTCACACCTAAAATGGCCTTATTTTTTTGTTTCATTTACCACAGGCAGCCCAGCTTAAGAAGGGCTTTGTACGTGGAGACTCAATTCTAACAGGGTATCATGTTAAAGCAAGGACAAATGGTTGTTCAATTACATATGTTACTCAAGTAGACCCTAAAGGTGAGTTGAATAGACCATTTGCATGATGCCTCCATTTTTCTACCAATTCCAAGTTTTAATTCCTAGTGAGAATACTAAGACAATATTAATGCTAATTAACTAAAAAAAAGGAAAGATGTAGGCAAGTGTTTTGGCAGATGACGCTACATGGGTGGATTCAGGACAATTATTTCCATAGTTTTAACTGCCTTCTCCTGAAACTTCTTTCAAAAAGGGAGTGCTTTACAATAACAACAACAATGACTATGTACAGCAATATCAACAGCAACTGGTTCTTATATAGCAGTCAGCCCCTTTATCTTACCTGAACTGGTCTTTTCAATAACTTGTGTTTGATTATTCTCTTGAAGGTATCTTACCAAAATGG
The DNA here is from genome assembly GCA_023349425.1 of Anthopleura sola. Classification (NCBI taxonomy): domain Eukaryota; kingdom Metazoa; phylum Cnidaria; class Anthozoa; order Actiniaria; family Actiniidae; genus Anthopleura; species Anthopleura sola. The sequence continues at coordinate 4,626,369 of JALHLI010000012.1, read as the reverse complement.
GTTGTCAACAGAGTTTCAAGCAAGATTGCCCCTAAGGTAATAAAGATTGCTTTTATTCTACCACATCATTGAACAACATTTCTAAACTATATTTGTATAGAAGATTTGCTAATTTGATCAAGGAAGGGAATATGTAGTTACATACATGTAAATAGCTCATTTCTTTTTGCAAACCGTCAGAAGGTCAAAATCAAGAGTAAACTAACATAGCTTTCAACTATTTGAGAAAGTTGCATTTGTATAGACTGTATGGTTAGTGTTTGATAAAATTCACATCCCTTAAGAGTATTTTCAGCTACTAAATCACAGTGGGGGCATCTTATTGTTAACCCTAACTAGTTGTAATAACTAACTGCTGGTTTGTAAATAACATTTTCTTGTAGTGACGTTTTTAAATTTTTCCATAGGTGGTACACAAACTCCATAGAGCAACAATCGGATACAGAGATTGGAAAGAAAAACATTCTCCTGAATACAAACCATGGATCAAACCAGAACAAAACACCCTACCCATGATCAAAAAAGAAGATTTAGAATACACAGAGTTTGTCTATGGTGAGTCAGAACAAGAACAAGAGGCTCAGCAAGAAGCAGAAGATATCGGGGACGACACAGAAACGTACTCGAGTGAGGATAATCTTGATGATTTTTTATGACAAGATTCATAAAAATGAATCACTGCACTGCTGAAATTTAATAGAATTACCATATTTGGAAATATATTTTCATGTCATATTAAGGCTTTTAATGGCCTTCCAAAAAAAGAGATGATTACTTTATTATTTTTTGCTGTAAAAACAACATTAAGAATTGAATACAGGGCTTGAAATGATGGCGAGTCAGTCACTGGTTGTGACTGGCCAAATTAGCAAGACAAAGATTTGATCAGACAAGTTCCAATTCTTGCTGGACATTGTCCATTGAGCATCTTTTATTTCAAGCCCTGGAATGTATAGGTTGTATATTTTGATTTTGTTGATTCGTGCGTGAGAGAGTTAAATGTGTGAGGGTTAAATTATTTTTGTTTTCTGTTTAAGTGTTAAGACTCATTTCTGTTTATGCATTCTGATTAAAAATTACTTTAATATTTTTGTCTTTAGAGTAGAGAAGTTGTTTATTCTTAAAAAACTTCATCGCGAGACAAATATTTTCATACATAACATCATATATCTACATATTAATTTATTGATTCCATTGAACTATAAAATTATGATTGGTATCCCCTGGTGATCTCCCGAAATACAGTTCTGTAATATTTGTTAAAATTATCACGGAAAAAGAATGACTGAACGGGATGGGAAAAGGTTATCATTGTGGTCTAGCTCATAAAACTTTTTTGTTCCAACACTAGATCAGAATACACCTTGTTTGTCTCTAGAGGACTAGCATGTGATTATTTAAAATTACCTTAAATAATAATTTACTTCTATTATATATTTAAGAGTGCTCACACTAAACCTTTGAAACAAATAGTACTAATTAGCACTAAATAGTAGTAATTAAACAATAGAAAACCTTAGAATTATGGCAATTTGGTACTATTTAGGTTGCACACTGTCTTTTAGTGTTTGTACTCTATTCTTGGGTGGCTAGTTAAGAGCCAATCAAATGTTTGCTGATGAATGCTAAATTAATCTTTATAAATAGTTGATAAATGGTTGTTCATGGTCAACCACGATAGATGCTCAAATCTCAATTGCTACAAACGGTACAGACTGTACTATTCTTGTTAAATTAAATTAATAATATTTAGTTTGATTTATGATAATATTCTGTTATTGTAAATTACTAAATAAACAGTGTAGCTATGCTGGCAGAACTACACAAATTCACGGATGTAATAAATTATAATTAATTCAGACATTCAAGTTGAGGGGAAAATTGCCACTAAATTCTTGAGAAAGTTCACTAATATTAATAAAAATCATCCATATTGAAACGATTTTTTTTGTCATTTGACTAAGATTATAGTGTGTACATCCAATAATACCGATCCTGCTATTTCTCACTCCTGAAGAAATAGAAAAAACATGCACATGTTGTGTGAAGTTATAAAGCATGAGGGTATTGGCGGAACATGAGAGAAGTGTTAGTATAAGTATAGCAGAGTGTTTCTAACACTTCTCAAGTTTTCTGACCATCCCCAAGTGCAGATGTGAGCAAACAAACTTTTTATTTCTTTTATAAAATACAAATGTGCTTGTGTGCCTTATGCTTGCATAATGCACTTGCCATCAACCAATCAGAAAGTGAGATTTATAGCAGTTATCCAGACATGTATAGACTCCTTGCACATGAAGTCAAAGCAGCTCAATTTGGAGGACAAAACAAAATAATTTTAATCTTGTGAGAATTGAAAATCTATTGTTTTGTCCTCCAAATTGAGCTGCATTCCAAAGTGAACAGCAAGGGGTCTATACAGGTGATGACAACAAAATAGGGTCCCCCTCTTCCATCGTGTTAGTTGTTTTTTGGTTGGCCGGTTTTTTTGGTTGATGTTGATGTTGATGTTGATGTTGATGTTGTGACATCGGGTTTTGGGCCCCCCTAATGCAAGATCCTGGCTAACTGGGTTACTCTGCCCACAAGATGCTTCCAAGTGTAAGCTATGATTGGGCTGCCTGTGGAAAGACCAAAATCCTTTGCGTCGACACGTGTGTAAGCCAAGCTTGGAACGCCTGGTGAAATTAGAAGTTTTCCTTCGGGTCTTGCGTCTCTCGATTTCTAACTCATATTTTGGAGATAGATCACTTCAAAAAGCTAAAAAGAATTTTACAAACTTACAAGAAGACATGCAAGGAATAGCAGACGACCCCGAGCTCACAAGAATGCTGCAAATCGAAGGAGAAAAGGCAAAGTTTCAATCTCTTGTTCATAACTTAACCGACCAGTGTTGGGACAAGTGTGTACCTGACAAACCAGGCAACAAACTGGACTCCAAAACTGAAAACTGCTTGGTTAACTGCGTCGAGAGGTTCTTGGATACAAGTACTTTTGTTGTGAAAAGACTTGATGCTGCTGCTGCTTCAAGATGATAATGAATATTCAAGTCAAAATCCTGCTGAAAATTTTGCTCCAAGACCATCATTGCCCATCATCAGGAACTTTTCTTTCTTTGCAATTAATGATACAGTTGAAATTTTTATGTTTTATACCGTGATAATAATTCCAGATATTCTTTGAGGTTCACTCTGTATTTCTCATAGGACAAGAAAAAAAAATCTGTGGTTAAATGGATCAACAGCTGATTTTTATACTATCTTTAAAAAATAACTTTAAGTATGTGCACATCAGGTTCTCTATGTAATGCTTATTTTGAAAATGTTCTTTTTTTTTATCATAATATATCGAAAAAATTATACTACAACAGTTACTGTCAACAGGGGTGGTAAGGGGTTTTCATATGAAACTGTGAGCAGGGTTTTTAATTTTCATGATCTGTGATGAGCATGTTCTAAACATTGTGAATCATGAATTTTCTTGAATTTTAACATTTGATATTTTCTGTGAGACGTGCTCGTCCTTTTTAAATTTCCATGAACTGTGCCGAGAACCCCCTTATGGCCCCTGTGTCAACCAAAGCACATTGACCCCAAAGGTAATGTTTAATCATCTTGTGCCCTTGTCATTTTGTGCAGTATATTACATACTCTATCTTTCTATAGAAGGAATCATGGTAGCAGTGAAAGTAGCTAGGGCAAAGGATTGTCAAAAACATAAGGAAAACTCACTGAAGTTTCAAGTTCTTTTTTAAAGCGAAACAATATCTAGAATTAAAAAAGAGATTTCCCACAAAAATCTTACTGTTTAAAGCTGCTTTAAACACAATTTCAGTTTGTCGCCACAGTCTATCCACATATTCTAGTCCTACTTACAACATGGTGGCTGCTACCATGAATCTTTCTAGGTAGTGTATGTTGTTTGGGAATGATGTCAAAGGGGACAAGAAAGTAGTTTATGGTGGCAAGATGGCTGTAATTTTCCCTAGATAGCCCCCATTACCTTTCATTGATTTGGAGCTCAAGGAAAAATTAGACTCTCCAACACAAGGCTTCCACTAAGTCTTCCCAATTTTCTCACTTGTGCCAGAGTCTGGTGCCTAGAGAGAAATTTATTCTGTGTTGTAGTTTCTAGGGGAGCTGTGAGTAAAATAGGGAAAGGAGAGCCTTTCCTTTTGTATCCTCCCCTCCCTTTCCCAAATCAAGTCATCTTACCCACAGAGCTCTCCTTACAGTTTTGTATAGGGAGGTTCCACTGAGCCCTCTAAACCCTGACCATGTTCCAGAGAAGATTTTCACATACTTTGTGAAAATATATACTGTGTTCCAGAGAGAGTGCGATTTTATATACACTGTTCCAGAGTAAAAACGCTGAAAACTATACCCTGTTTTGCGTCACATACCCGTATAGCGATATAGGGACAAAAAAGTGGCTTGATAGAGTACACAAACAAATTTTTTTTTTCAATAAAAACTATGGATATTTCACACTATATACACACAGATTAAATTATCATTTTATTATTAAACAATAAATAATGAAAAAATTTCAACCACTTCCCAATTACTTATTTAATTAATAGATTTAGTTAGTTTATTTAGTAGATACAGTTTTGCTACTGTTTTTGCATCACTTTAACGCCGATATTACGTTTTTATCTAAAAATTCACGATTTGTAATTTACAATATTTATTCATTTTTTCAATTTTTCTCTTCCATTCTTTTCCTTCCACCGATGATTCGATCCTGGGAAAGACTGGGCACCGAAAGGAAGAAATACCTCTAAGTCACGTGACAGCAGAGCATAACACGGGAAACAAAATAACTATGGCGAAGAGTGATAGTCATTCAACAGAGAAAATGTAGAAAAAACACCACAATAAACCGTTAATATGGCATCTCAGCCACAAGGCCGGGCAAAGGTAGGTCAGAATCATCGTATTCAACGCTTTTGTGCTGCGTAATGGACTATTTAGTGAAGTAAAATTAAGCGCAATCTCCCCTTTTCCAACTACAGCCAAGGGCTCCAAAAGCTCCCAAAGCAAAGATCCTGCAAGCTTTACGAAACGTCCACACAGAACAGCTGGCTAAACTCCAGCAGAAATATCAATTCGAGCAGGATCTTTTGGAGGATATCAGGTAGGATGTGTTATACTAGCGATTCCGTTTGTCATGACAGTGAAATATAGAGTTTAGAATATTTGCGTTATCGAAGTTTGATTGAGCTTTTTTGAATGTTTTTGCAGATCGTACAGTAAACAGAGATCGGCCATCGAGAAGGAGTATGCCCAGGTAATATAGCATTTTCAAACCCAATCACAGACTTTTTTATCTGATAGTTTTAAGGTAATCCCAAAAATATCAATTCTAAGATTTATCTGAAGCGAGCTAAATATTTGAGCTTAGTTTTTTATGTGAAATTAAAACAGGTCGAAGTTTTGTTTGAGATTAGAATAAATATTTTTCTTAGGTCTTTAGCAGGGTTAAGTGTATCTCTAAATTGTCATTCTTTGAATGTCTCGTATCTGTACAATTCAAAATATAATTGTACTCAATGGTAAATCATTTTGTTTTGGTTAAATGGACAAGTCTAACTAAATTAGCTATTGTTTATCAATATTTTTGAGAGTTTTTTTTCAACTCAGTCTCTCAATTGCCAAAAATATTATTCTCTCAGGTGTGAAACATGATTAACCGTACACTAATCATTGTTCTTTCTTTTATTTTGGCCTTCAATATTGTGTGCAATTTTAGTTTTCAATTTGCTTTCCACATAATTAAGTGACTTCAAAGTCAATTACCTAGTAACATTAAATTGGAACATTTCCTTTTGGGAAGTTTTAGAATAATTTATAGACTTTACATCATTTTGTACTTCTCTCCATAATTATGGTGAAAATGTTAGAACTGTTATATTTGTGATTTGAAATAATTATATATGTGTGTCTATCTAAGCATTTGATTGACATTCCCATTCATTCCCACTCATATTGACATATGTATTTCAGAATTGCTATAACAAGACATCTCCCAAATGAGTGCAGTCTAGTCCTCCCTTACATCCAATTCAATGTTTTTCTGCAGTATTCTATATAAAATTATATTACGTTAATTGTATATGTATATCTCTGCAGAGTTTACAAAAGCTTAACACCAATTTCATACAGAAGCGAGAGTTTTTATCTTGCAAGGAAAAAGATATAACCTACAAGTAAGTGACATTCAAAATTACAAATGGCATTTTACCACAGTAATAGTACTAAGCTAAAATGTGTTATCATGCTTTATCATTTTCAAAATTTATCTTAAAACATTTTTGATGGTCTTGTATACACTGTTGCCAACTTGGGTTTTCAATTCAATGTTATTGACTGCATTTATGGCAGAATAATGAATATAGTAATATACTTAAACATTAGCCTGTGGCTAGGGAGACTTGGCAACAACCCCTTCATATTCTAATGGTAGATATGCCCTGTAGATTTTTCATTTAATATTCAAATGTAAGTGTTTTGCCTTAATTTCTTTCTATCAGATCCCCAGAGGCAGTTTGGAAAACATTTCTTGAGGAATCTGAGAGTACAAGCAAGAAAAGATTGGAAATTGCTGAAGAATTACAGGCACAAGTTGGTGATGAAGTCAAAACCTTTAAAGCCAACAAAGCTCAGGTTTTTAAGAAGGTTTGTGAGGACAAATGCCATAACTACAAGACAGTTTAATACAATATGATCATGTTGTGGTTCAGAATTTCCAAACCGGTTCATTTTTCACCTGGGTTCAAAATTTTCAAACCAGTCCAAAATTATTGAGCCAGTTTTGGATTTTTGAACTAGTTTGAACGTTTGATCCAAGGTTAAATTAAAACTACAACAATAATTATATGTTTCTCAAATATACGATAAATCATTGCCTCTTTTCATCACTATCAACTAGATCACTAGTCATACATTCCCTTGAACATTATTTCTTTCTTTATTGGCAATACTTGGGAAGATATATGCAATTTTATTACCATAATATTTATTTATTTATTCATTTAAGCACCACTCCCAATAAAGTGCCACCTGATTGAGTGTAGTCTCCTTTAATTTGCAGCTGTTCTTAGTGTCTGTCTAAAAATCCCTCCCCACTTAACATCCCTAACATTCAAAACAATAAATGAAACTCCTTTTGTTTTTTTTTATCTGGGGCACTTTAGTTCTCAATTTTAGAACTAGAGCCGTGATTGGCTAAGCCGTTGGAATGAAATGTCTGGCTGCAGTAAGCAGCTGTTAGTGGGAAGGGATTTTGAGACTGACACTAAGAATGGTTGCAAAGGAGACTACATTGAGTGTTGCATATAAGAGCAAAATATAAAAGATTGCCACCTTCAAAAAAAGTGCTGTCCCCAAATAACTGAAACACTAAAAATTTAAAGAACACCGTTGCAGCTTATCAAGTGAATACGGTATCATTCAATCAGAGATGAATTAGATGGTAAGCACCTCTATTCCACCTGGAGGTGTGAGTTGAATTAATTGAATGACGTCTTGACAATTGTTTCCCTTGCCACAAGGGATTTCCCCTAGGCTTTTCCTCTCTCCAACTAAGAACTCAGGAATTCATGCATCTTTACCTTTATTGAATAAAATATAAAATTAGTGCTTTACTGTGTTAATATTTAATAATTTCAGATATTATGATGTTAAATATATTTTATAGTACTGTTTGTTATTACGGCTATCATGTTTTTTTTTGCTAAAGTTACATCTTTGAATTCTTAGTGTTCAGAGATGATACAGAAGGTACAAGAAGAATTATTTGAAACGATAAGAGAAATGTCCAAGGTATATGTTCTATTGTATTTGGGTATATAGTGCGTGATTCTTATAATTTACAAGTGACAGTCTGGACTGATGTTGCAGCTGCAAAGTACCGGACAAATAGACCTTTTTGGCTTGGGCATAATGTTTTCCCATTTCAGACCACTTGTCATTCCTAGAGTATCATTTCTTTGTTTAATGGTTGCAAATGAAAAGAATATAGATACAACTCAAACAAAGAATATAATATTCAAGAGAATGACATTGTCTGAAATTACTGTGAAGTCTCAAAAAATGTTCATTAATGCCCCCTCCCTTTCCCTCCCCTCTCCTCCCCTCCACTCCCCTCCCCTCCTTGGTGACATGACATGATTTTTGGATTATCCTTTTTTCTATATTTTCACCTTGACTTTCTTTCCTGATTTTTATTAAATTTTTATTATAGTCCAAAAAGAACTATGTGGAAGCAGAGAAACTAGCTCATGTGGCTGGTGAACAGGCTGCAGAAGCTGAAGATAAGTAAGTATGCTTGATTATTTTCTAATTTTATTAATGATTAAGTTATTGGAAAAGTTATGAGGAGTTCTCATATTGTGGTGGTTTTGAGCGGGGTCATCTTCCCTTTAATACAGGGGTGTCATAATCAGTACATCAAGGTCCATTGCATAAAGTATATTAAGGGGGATCATGGTTAAGAATTAGGGGTTTATAGTATGTTGTTGTCATGGCGATGGGGTCATGACTGGATACCTTTCGTATTAGTTGGAACGCCTTACGTTTTTCATATAATAAGAGTCTTTTTTTAATTTCAAGATACAAGAAAAAGAATACAAAGTTCTTTCAGTCTAAAGCAACACTTGGTAAAAATGTTACCAAGGTAAGAGCAAGAATTAAAAATTTTTTTATTGATAATTGGTGATTAATTATATGCAATATCAAATTACTTCAGAGCTCTAGTCGGAAGGAAGCATGTGAAAAGAGGGCCAACATGGCTAGAAATGAATATCTTCTCAACCTTGCTGCATCAAATGCTCACGTAGCGCAATACTACTGTACCGATCTACAGAGAATTATGATTGTAAGTACAACCAGCATTTTACCATCTAGTAGTATACAGTAGTCCCTTTCACAGTTCCCTGCACCATCTTCAAAGGTAGCCGGGTCTTTGCATCGAAGCAAGACAAACAGTGAGCTTGCAATGATAGAGACTTGCCTACATACCCTTCACAGATTCCTCCCATCCCTTTGAACTTCCAACCCCCCCCCCCCCACCCCCTCTCAGAAGAAGTATAAGACTTAGTATTTTATTAATGAATAAACACAATGAGAATTCTCTTACAATATTGTTCTACCTTCATGTTTTCTTTCTTTCAGTCAATATATGGTGATTATTATGAAACAATTAGGGAATATTTACTGACAATGGGCAAGTTAGAAGTTGAGGTTGCTACAAATGCAAAAAATGGGTTTGAAAATTTGTTGGCTGAGGCAGAAAGGGTAAGATATAATATTCAGTTTATTCTTTATTAGTGGAAGCAATTTCTAGAGCAACACAGCACCTTCTACCTAGAATTTTAAGACACTTAGTATTCATCTGGCTAGGGTTTGCACCCATAAACGTTTTCTGAGATAAGCAACATGGTGCATTGTGGTCTAGCTTCATTACAAACATTTTTTGTTCACCATGTCAATATGGTGTTGTTTGTACCAAAACTAGACCACAATGCTTCCTGTTTTTTTCGGATTTAGGTATTAAAGGTCTATGATATCCTGCACAACAGACCCTTTCTTAACCATGCAACAATGTCAGCTGGGTGGATTGGACATACACAGACATGTGCTCACTTAAATATTTTGTATGCTTTCAGATTAACAAAGATTACTGTGTGCAGTGTTTTCTCACCAAAAACAATGTATTCACTGAAGTTATTCGTTATGACTATGAACCTTGCAGATATGATGAGGTAAAGAATGGGTTACTTGGACGATATGGTGGCCATGTTGAATTGCAAGTCATTATGGGGTGTCCTGAGGGTAAAACGAAAAATATATAGATGATATATAGAGCTTCCTTAATTTGTCTTTCTTTCATGTCCATCTTCTAAATTCATCTGTAGAGTAAAAAAAATGTGAGGTACAAAAGCAAAGTGGAGACAACACATTGCTTGAATCACAAATTATTCCTACATCATGGAGAACACTCATACCCTAGCCCCTCGCATCCCCTCCCCTCCCCTCCCCATGGAGAAGGATTGTTGCATTGTTAGAGATCTCCATCCCCAGGATGTTCTGTAAAGGAGGTACTAGAATATACCATTTAGTAATTTCGAATTTCAGAAATGTATTTTAAAATTAAATTTTTCTTGGTTATTTCTGGTTTTGGTTTTAGGTATCAACATTATCCATGGACAGAAATGCTGGTTTGGTTCTGAACAAAGAGGCTCGTAAACTAGCTATGAGAGTTGTCAGGGAACAAAAGAACATAAAAGAGAAACAAAAAGCTCTTAGTACAGGATTGAAATCATCTGATAATGTGAGGATTACAAGAAATACTATTGTGACTTCATTATGATTTCATCATTGCTATTATCATGATATCACTATAATTATCTTACTGTTCATCATTATCATCCATCATGACCACCATCATCATCTTTCATCATCATCATCGTACAAGTTATCATCATCATATTATAGCCATCATCATCATCATCATCATGATCACCGTCTACATAATTTTTATTACCATGATCATTGTGGTTTGTATGCTGCTCTAGAACTAAGGGTGTAAATCCTTTTATCTGGAGAAATCCTTTCATCATCATCAATATCCTCACCATTTTACAACCCAGAACTTACTGATGTCTGTGATTGTTTTTACAACAGGTTAGTGAGTCACCTTCAACAGTGGACCCAAACCAAGACCCTGAAGAAAGCCCAGAGACCATACAAGAACAAATTAGGAAATCTGAGGTGGGAATTACTAATATAATGAATAGATTGAATGAATGAATAAATGACTGAATGACCGTCATTAAATGAATACATTGAATGGATGAATGGATGCATGAAAGAATGAAATGTTCATTTCTGAGGGCTTGGAAATTAAGTATCTTGTAGTATTTCTAGATTAATGCCTAGAAATGAAGTAAATATGCAACAAATTTTTGCAATAATTAGAATAATAGTTGTGTGCCCTTTACTTTGTTGATTTTCAGTTGATCAAATTAAAGTCTGAAGCCTGTCTTGACCTTCTCAAAGAAGCAGGAGGTGAGTACCACATTATTAGCATTGTGACGCAGCATCAATGATTTCCTTTACTATTGGGTTCTGTTGACTGGGTTCTATTTTCTCTTGTTTTACAGTCAATGTTGAAGAATGGCTCAAGAGTGCAAATTCATTGTCTCCAATGGATGAACAAGGTAAACGGCATAGTTTATTACATTTTTTAGACTGGTCTGTCCTGTTCAGCTAAAGCTGGTTTAAAGGGACCTTTGAATCTAGCTGAAAAGAGAATTGTAAAAAAAAAGAAAGAAAAAAAGAAAGAAAAAAATAAAAGAAAGAAAAGAGAGACAATATGCAGCAAGCAGGAAAAGTAAGAAAAAAAAGAAGAAAGAATAAACAACAACAAAAAGAAAACAAGAAGGAAATAAAAGAGAGAGAAGGCAAAGTTGGTTTTGAAAGAAATAAAAGAAAGAAAGAAAAAGAAAAGTGATCTATAATATAACTATTCCCCTCAATAGTCCCTGTTACTATGGCAACTCGGTTTGCTTACATTTTTCACCAATTCATTTCCAGGTCTCAGTAGTTCACAGACCTCTCTAGATTCTGATAATCCGACAGAAAATGCAGGCTGGATGGATGATGAGTGGGATGTGGATGATACATTTGTAGGGGACTATGAGTCTGACGAAGATGCTCAAAGCATCATATCTACAGGATCATTCCCATCACCTTGTGTTGCACTTTATAACTTTGAGGTAATGAAAAGAACACTGCATCTTGTGACTAATACAGTTGGAGCTCTCCTTTCCACCACTCTAGTAAGGGACCAGCTCTAGTTACAACCATGATTTGGAAACCCTGTTTGCATTACCGCCTGTGAGAGCCCATTTCCATTAGCAAACAACTCTAGTTAGGACACTTTTTGGATTTCCCGAGGTGGTTATTTATGAGAGCTTCAACTGTACCTGAGGGAAACAAGGGTGGTATAGTGGTAAGAGCAGTGTCACAGCATGTCTCACAGGCATTTGATCCAAATCAGTTCATGCAGCTGGCATATCCCAAGTACTAATTAAAAAGTTATCAAAATAAATTATAAATCCTAAGCAAGTCATCTTCTGAAAAGTAGGATTAACACTTTCTTTGGACTGCCTGTCATGCTCTGTACTTTTCATAGTGTAGTGATGTGATGCACAGAAAAGTGAGTAACAATCACTTGTTTTTTTTTTAAGGCTTCAACAACAGATGAACTAAATATTGTAGAAAATGAAGAGCTTGAAGTTTTAGAGAGAGACAGCGATGGCTGGTGTAAGGTAATGAGTTTGCCACAAGGACATTCATTCACCATCATTAGCATCATCATCATCATCAACACCACCACCATCTTTCATGAGCAATATGACTAGCATTACAGGTTTTCTTTACCACTAATATCATCATGGTCATCAGAAGCATTGTCATCATTGTAACAGATAAAGAAAAGTATTCTTATATGTGTGGTTGCTATTCTTTCCAGGGTCGAAACAAGAAAGGAGAATTAGGTTACTTTCCAGAATCATACGTACAATTTCGAGCTAAAAAACGCCCCTCCCTGGTGTCAAATCATAGTGGTTCAGGTCACAGTGGTTCAGGTCATAGTGGCTCCTTCACAGATGGAAGCCTTGGAGCATCACCAGGCAGCACTAGTTATGTAGCCATGGCTCAACAACAAAATTATAGTAAGTTCTCATTGATACAGTAGTTTTTTTTGTGACACAGACACAGTACATAAATGATCAATCACTGTACACAAAATTACTGCTCATTGAATTCGAAGGACCGATTCCACTATACCTACAGTACTTCAATAAAAGAACTTTTCTTTTGTTTTTGTTGCAGTTTGTCTGGTAAGGGCTTTGTTTGATTATGAAGCAGTCGGAGATGATGAGATCTCATTCAATGAGGGAGACATCATTCAAGTCACTAGAAAAGATGACAATGGTGTTGATGATGGATTTTGGGAAGGACATGTGGATGGCAAGTCTGGGATGTTTCCCTCTCTTGTAGTGGAAGAAATTGAAGGATCAGAACAACAAGCTTCGGTTCAACAGCCCCAAGAATCAATTTACTCAGTACCATCAGTACCACAGATCACTAAAACCTCAAATACACAAAAAGTGGACGATTATATTGAACTACCCAAGGACTATGTCCCTGGGAGTGGTTCACACACAGACTCGCATATCACAGCCGCAAGCACTCCAAGTCCTGGTAACAGTCCTTATTTACAGCCCAAAAGAAAGGCACCACTCCCACCAACTGGTATGTCCAGGAAGGCACCTTCAACCTCACAAAGCAACAGTCTTGAGCCTGTGGATCGACGGCGTGTCCAGACTGAAAATGTAACAACTATGAGTAAACCAGACTGGGGTACCTCATATAGTCGGTCCGCATCACACGAGTATCATGGAAATAGCGATAGAAAAACTGTTTATAGTGCTCGTAGCTCTGACTACGTGAATACCTCTGATATACCTCAAGAGAGTAGTCCTGGTACTGGGGGTACCTCCCCAAAACCACCCAAACCCCCTCCACCCATCAAGTATAAGAGTAAATCTTATGTCTAGGTAATAATAGTAATTGAGAATTTATAATTTAATAATAGAAGTAATGAATGAATCTCTCTTGTGATTGGCCCAGCTATCATAATATAGAATACCATTTTCACTTTGTTTGCTGTGTTCTTGGAGTATTTATCAAGAATTCAATTTTCACATAAATAGGATACGTACAGCATTCAATTTTCAGTCGCTTTTGGACTTATGCTCAAAAAGCAATTGCGAGTCACACTAAAGCTTAAGCTACAGGCTCTTACTTCAGTAGTGGTCACTTTAAAGCCTTTTGAATTTTTCTCGATGAAGGGAAAACTGCATTGATTACTTTTATGAAAAAAATTATAATTTGCACACAAGTCATTTGATTGTATTGCTTTTTTTATTGGTTCAGAATGAAAACTATTTGAGAGTTGAGCTGTTGGTAATTCCTATACACAGAATCCTGAGAATCCATGTTTGCTACATCAGCAATGTTCTGACAAATTTTGCATGAAAATTTCACTTATGCCTTTTATGTTACTCGTACGTGGTCATGTACCTTAATGGTTTGTCAGTGTCTCAATTTAGATAAGCATTTATAACTTTCAGAGTAGCATCTACCCTAAGAGGAAGTTTGTAATGAGAAGAAAGTCCATAGTCTATTGAAATTGTGTTTACAACATTATCGTTGAAGTCGTTTACAAACTAGCATTTTGACAGCTGTCAATCAAAGAACTAGACTAGAAAAATGACATTTTTGACTGAATTAAATATTTTAGAGGATTTAACTCTTTTTTTATTCAGCCTCAAAAAATGTTGTAGTTTATTTCTTTGATTGACAGCTGTTGAAATGTTGGTAAATGAGACATCACACTTCAGGGGTCGCACTTCTAAGATAATGGTTGTAATGTAGGCAAACAATTTTGTGCTAAACTAAATGCAAGATAACTAAACTATACAAAAGGTTCAATGGTTGAAACATAAACATGATTTACGCTGTGGCCTGGAAGCCAAAAGTTTATGTTTATGTACTAAACAGATAACGTTTTTACATTGTTCAGTTACACTACAAGCTTATTTGCCATATGCTTTTTTTGGAAGGGGGGAGGGGGTTGGAATGATCTGTTGAGGTTAATGGGAAGTACTGTATGGTACCCCATGGGAAATTCTAAATATACCCTCCTTATAAACGTATGACACTTGTCCCTAGTGTTTCTCTTCAACTGCAACACTATTTGGTATTAATATGGGTTAAATGCAATAACTCTAGAAAGAGTCATTTATATCAAATATTGAGTATACACTATGTGTACTTAAATTAAATGGTATTTTATATTAATTCAAACTTAAATAAGAATGAAAGCAATGGGGATCATTAAAATGAAGCTTTTATAAAAAGTCTTTCTTTTATAGCAGTTGTTAATATTATACAAACTCATAGCTAGGAACTGTAGACATTTGGTTAAAAAATGTTTTGCTTCGATCATTCAAACATGATCAGTCTCCTTTGAAGCCATTTTTAGTGTGTGCCTCAATACTAAGAAGGTTGTGAAGGAGACTAGTTATTACCTTACATATTTTTGATTAGAGGATTCAAATGGCCTGAAAAACCAAAAGTTGCTGCAAGGATAATTATGTCAAAAGACGCTCATCTTGAACTTTCTTCACAAAAGGAATCAAAATCTTACCTTCTATTACTGTACAGAAAAGGGGTCCATCCTCTCCTTTTTCGTAGTGGCACTTGGCAGTTGCTGAGAGTACTCACCTTGCTCCAGTCCAACTCATGTTTGATTCTAGATCTCGATGTTGGTGTTGAATATTAGTTGGTAGAGTTACTTGTTGGTTCTCCTGTGCTGCAATGACTTCCTCTTTCCCAAAATCAACATGACAGTTTTTCCCTCTAGGTCGAAATGGAAATTCCACTGCTAAACCATTATTCATTCATTTATTCCCTCTCATTCTTTAATCATTATCAAGAGAAAGGAAGCCCCCAAATGTTCAGAAAAGGCGGTTTCTCATACAGCAATGCTACTTCATCATCCCTTGAAGCTTTCTATGCAATCCTTAATAAATTCCATATCAACCCAGTACATGTCTTAAGTAAGTCTTTATGCCTAAACATAGATCATGACAATCAAATAACATTCAGGGTCCACACACGTTTATACAGGTATATAAGTTTAATATATAAATTACAATATCTTTCCTGTATGCATCTCAAAACAAGCCTTGAAGGGGAATCTTGCCTATCTAACAGCCATGGGTGCACTGTTTGACCCAAAAATAAGCAAAATTGTAGATGAATGTGAGTGGTAAAATATTTAGATTTAAAATTTTCAACATGCCTTGGCAATCTGGCCTTTTCACCATTCCAATTCGTGTCAGCTATAATTTTGCTTATTTTTGGGTAAAACCAACTAAATACCAGCTTGTTTCTAATTTCTTATGAAATATGACGTCATAAATTACGTAGGAGTGATGATGTCATCACACAACAGAAAAAGATCCATTTTACAAATTGGTTTTACGTATGAAGTTAAAACATTAGAAAAACCTCTTAAAGATTCAAATCGTTTCCATAGCAACCATGGTTGGTAAATAGGTAAGACACCCCTTAAGACCAGTAGATAAGTTATCTGTTGAATGTGAGTTATGTACATTGAAGTATTTATATACAATATAATTATGGGCTTCTGTATCAATGAATGAATGTTAATTTTTTGTTGTGAAAACTCTCTAACCGTAGTTGCTTTAAAGTGGCTGCCTATATAGAAAACATCAATGAAAAAGATGTGAATCACGATTTCTTAAACTCAAATTTAATGCTGATTTTAAATCTGCAAAGAAAAAGGGGTGAGCCACAGTTTTTTTTCGAGAGATTCACAACAGTTTTGGGCATATGGTCAACTATTATCCTTCAAAGGCATTAATTTTGATCTTTGGCTTTTAGATCATTCAGGTTGTACACATAGCTGATTCAGTAGTTGTTTTAATTTGATAACAGACTTCCTTCAAACGTTGCAAGCAGACTTTTCGTCTTTCGATGTAATCAGCAATTGCCTTGGGATAGTCTTTACCGATGACACAATTGGCAGCTTTCTGAATTCCTTCAGGTGCTGTCCATGGATGATAGATGTATTTATTGGGCATTGTCCGAAGCTCTGGAACATATTTCCTAAAGACAAGATTTTCAGAAACTATAAAATTTGAATAAAAGCACAGGGGGCCCAAGGGAAGAAAATTGTTTAAGCAAATAAATGTTTTTTTAGCATGACTTACCTAATGTAGTTACCAGAGGGGTCAAGTTTTTTGCCGACACTGACAGGACAAAACCATGGAATCTGGCTGTGGAAAAATGCACTACAAGATAGCCATAGCCAGCTTCCTGAATTGACACTCCACTCCGCATCCAGCTGTAACTCCTCAAAAACCTAAAAAAATATATGGTTGTGCTATTTAGTACCACATGTAAATCCCTTCCCTTTAGTATTATTCCTTTCTTTGCTGCTGCTCTTTGATAGGCAGTACATGAAGTACCTATGTGACATATTTAAGAGAAGTGTTTTCATGTTTTTACCTTAAAGCCTTCTTCCCAGCTGATCCAAAGGCATCCTCTGGTGAGGAAGCATCCTACGGCCTGACGGGCTATGTGATGGATCCAGCCTTCTTGTCTGAGCTGCCTCATGATGGCGTCAATCCAGGGGAACCCTGTTTTGCCCTTAAAGACAGAAAAAGTCAGTGATCAGCTTGCTTCCAGGATTTCATTAGAACCATCAACTTCTTTTTTGAAAGTGCTCATACATCTTGAAAATGGTCTATTGTTTTGAGGTTTGATAAAAGGGCATCAGAGGTTTCCTCATGACCAGATACTCACCTCTTTCCAGCGAGTAAGAGCCTCCTCGTTATGTTCCCAGTCTATTTCCAGACACAAGGGATTGTTTTCTATCGTATCCATGTTAGGATTCTTGCTGGCCAAGGTAAAGAAAAACTCTCTCCAGACGAGCTGACAGTACAGTGACATTGGAGGTGGCTTGCATTTCATCTGTTGATGTATAATCAATATATTAGAGTGAAATCACTAAACAACCCCTGAAATACATATTAGATTATTTTTTTTAATTTTGCAATTTTTATTTCACAAGCTTCGTGACTTCAATCTACAGTAATGAAATATTCCACCCATGGTGGACGATGATCTCAATAATTTTTAGTAATTTTTCGGTAATAATTAACAATATGACCCAACAATCAGTGTCTGTTTTTATGATATTGGCCAACATAATGCAGTTAACATACTGAAATCCTACCAACAATCTACCAATACCTGTACCTTGACACTCTATCAATACCCTACTGACACCTTATATTTGACACAATACCTTGGCAACACTGAGTTTTGGGTGATGCTGTTACTATTACTCTAGTTTTCATATTGAACTTCCCATTATTCATAGTATTGAATCACAAACCTTGATGTATGCCGTTGTAAGTCTTTTGTAATACATCTTAGGTGAGAGACAGCCAAACCGTAGATATGGACTGAGTTGAGTACGGGATGGTAATAAAGCTGCTGCACTTTCTGGAGATTGTTTTTTAGTCCCAATAAATATCTGTAAAGAACAATAAATTAATGAATAAGTATAATATAATAATATAATTATTAGTACTGTGCCAGTTATTCAATGATAAGTGATGAGGAGTTATGCATATAGTATGTTCAGCAGGGCTCAAAATATAATGCCGATCAAGATATGATTTTTTTTTTCAAATAAGACCAGTCAACATGTCTGTTCAAAACTGTATTTGAACAGTCAAGTACCAAATTTGGCCGGACACTGACTGTTGACTGGCCGTTATTTTAAGCCCTGGGTCAGACATAGGTCATACAGTAGTACGCTAGACCACCATAACAAACTTTTCACTCAACAGCCTACATCCTCTATTATTCAGCATCAGTGCTGCAAGGATGAACAATTAGCTTCTCTCATTTCTCTTTACTGGAGAGTTTTCATACCTTTTCTTCCAATTCTGTTAGTCTTGTTAGAGCCTCTGTCTCCCCTCCGACCCACAGATTACCACTGGTTACTTGACTTTCATCAATATTGAGTTCACTTAGAGTTGGTACACCATATTTTTCTTCATGAGCACCATTTATTGGACAAATACATGATGAAAAACTCTTACGGTTGACAGGATCAACTGGGTTATCTGGAGGACCCAACTTACGGATAATACTTTCAAATTCTTTGAACAGAGTGGGACACTTTCCACCATTCATTTCTAGAATCTTATCAATGCTGTAGAGAGTATGAGATGATCTTGAACTCATCTCAACACCATACTCTTCAGCTAAAGAGGCAATGGCTTCATCTCTTTGCTGGCCAAATGGCTCACACTCACTTTCAAGAGTAAGCTTGGTAATATTCCATTCACGGAAAAGCTTTGGAAAGATTGTCGTAGGTTGACCTCTTAGAACATGCAGTCTTGTTCCACACTTCTTTAAGTTATTATCCAAATCCCTGAGGCATTCCAAAAGAAAATTCCATCTGTTGGCAGATACTTTAGCAGCCTTGATGTTGACTGGGTCGAAAATATAAACTGCATAAAATGCACGGGAGTTTGGGAGTGCCTCCCATAGTGCTGGGTTGTCATGGAGACGAAGGTCCTTTCGAAACCAGTGCATCACATTGTGCCCGAGTCCAGGCGCACAGGATACTAGTGAAAACAAAATCAAATATTCTACTTAAAAGTTTTACAAACAACAGACATCAAAGAACCAAATGAGCATCATACCTTTGACGACAAGTCCGCTGTAGACGTCTCTCATTCTGGTTGAGCATACCTTTCTTGCTACATCATGGTCAAGAATGTTTTGGGGGTAGTCAACTCCAATAACACAACCAGCCCTTTTCTGGACCTCAGTGGGAGCCAGCCATGGCTCAAAGATATACTCAGTTGGTAAGTTTTTAACTTCTTGAACATACTTCCTATAATATATAGTAGAAATATAAATGTACAGTTAACTCTCATGACAGTGGACACCATCAGGACGATCCCTTGGTGTCATAATAGTGAGCATTTGCAATAATGAGAGTAATAGCAAGGTGTCTGTTATTTTGGGGTGTCTTAGAGGCAAGAGTTGACTGTACTTTATGATTTTTAACTGGGCTTTGCAGATTATATTTTCCAAAGGCATAGTCCCAAGGAAAGCTTTTAACTGACCTGCCCTCAAAATATCAGAAAAAATGTCCCCACACCTAACCCAAAAAACAGCCTTTGCCCCCCAACCCTAAACATTTATACCAGATACAATATGAGTGGCTATTTTCTTACCTTACATAGGTGCCAGCTGGATCGAGTTTCTTTCCAAAATTGACAGGACAAAACCAAGGAGATGGATTACTATTAAAGAATGCACTACAAGATAGCCACAGCCAACAACTGGCATTAAGACTCCACTCTGCATCCAGTTGCATCTCTTCAAATGCCTTAAAGCCTTCTTCCCAGCTGACCCAAAGACATCCTCTGGTGAGGAAGCATCCTACGGCTTGACGGGCAAGGTGATGGATCCAGCCTTCTTGTTTGAGCTGCCTCATGATAGCGTCAATCCAGGGGAACCCTGTTTTGCCCTGAGAAAATTAAATCAAGAAATTCAATATTGTGAAGAAATATGGGTTCAATAACTGATTATTATTATTATTATTATTATTGTTATTACTCATATTATTATCATAATTAAAAAAACAATTAAACTGAGAGGACGTTATCAGCTGGAATCTATAATGCTTTTCTCATTTTGATCTATTGCCCCTCCTGGGAGATAATGAGATTTTTATTGGTGTACTGTACATGTACCTGCTTGAGTGTTTTTGGAAAATAAGGAAATAATACTCAATGGAAGAATGTAGTTTGAAGTTGGGAAAACAATACTTCCAAGCTGAATGGGTACATAAAATTTAAACAAATCCAAATCATAGCCAGGCAACCGGCATGTACAGTCACATTTTTAACTTGAAAATAAAAAATAAAACCTTATTTGCTTACATTTTTCCACCTCTCCAGGGCATCATTGTTGTTATCCCATGGAAATTGCAAGCACATGCAGTTATTGCACATCTTATCTAAAGCTGGGTTCTTGCTGGCAATAACAAAGAAGAACTCCCTCCAAAGCAAAGACTTTTGGATTCCGATGCAAGCTGCATGATTACTGACCTACAGAGAGAGAAATATTGTGTAATAAAAAATTAATTTAAGTATTCAACCATTACTGTGAAGCATAGTTTTGAAACAGGGGTTAATCTGTAGGGTCTGGAGAATGCCCTCACCCCCGAAAATTTGAAATTCGAGGCTCTTGGAAATGTAATTCTCAGTGTCACCGTTTTTAATTGCATTAAAATCATTTCAAACCTTTAGGCAATTCATATACAGAAAATCACTTTTGGCTGAAAACATGGGGAGGGGGGGGGGGGAGCCTCACAAGCCCCTCCCCCTCCATGGTGCCTATTTAAATATGCTGACATTGAGTGAAGAGTGTTGTAATAACTAATATACATACCTTTGATGCAAGCTTGGTCATCTCATGAAATATTAGACGAGGAGAGATACAGCCAAACCGTAGATAAGGGCTTAATTTAGTGGACTTTGGGAAAGGAGAATCTTCTGCATCCTTTGATTTCTTTTTATCTGATTCAAGAAGCTAGGGAATAAATGAAGGAAACAACATTGGTATTTAATGACAAGGAATTATGAGATTAAATCGTAATTATAAGGAGAGGAAATTAATGTTATGAATCATTATGGCAATCATCATCTTACAGTGCAAATCTAAAAACCGTGGGCACCTAGAAATTTTTCAAGAATGTTTCTTAACTAATCAGAAGCATTATTCTTATCTTTCCATCATCTTGTGGTTAGAGAGTCATTTCTGATTGGTCAAAGGACAATAGGACATTCCTGGAATATTTCTAGGTGCCCACGGTTTTTCGATTTGCACTGTGATAATAATCTTCATTAGAGCAGGCTGATTATTTTGGCAGCTTTCAATGTGGGCCTCCTTCACTTACACTCCTTCACTTACACTCACTACCATTGCAATGGTCAAATCACATTGATTTTCATGGAGGAAGGAAAAAAATTGGAGTTTCAGGAGAAAAATCCTCATGGCATGGGTGGTGTATGCTACTAATGAGTGGTCTATCACTCTACTGTGAGTGCAATGGGTCGGGTCAATGGTTTGGTTTCAATGGTTCGAGCCCTGCGGCCAGACATATGAATTGAGTTTGTTTGATGTGTTGTAATCTCCCATCACCATCCATCACCATCTGTTAACCCTATGATATTCCACCACTTCTAAAACAATGGTTATCCTACCAGAAACAAAATAATCTCTAATTATTTATGTTAAACATGTCTTACCCCTTTAATTGCCATTTGAAAAAGGTTTAATGCTTGGCTTTCTCCACCAACCCACACCACTGAACCCTTCTCTTCCTCTACTGGCAACCCAAGCTCCTCAAATGATGGAATACCATATTTTTCATCATGATCCTCTTCGACTGGCATCACACAAGAACCAAAAAGTTCCTTTTTGACTGTTTCTACACATGTTTCAGGAAGGCCGACTTTTCTCAGGAGAGCATGGAACTGTTTAAATGTGATTGGTGCTTGACCATTATTTTCTTCTACAAATCTTGAAAGAAAATAAAGAACAGTTTAGAAAATAAGCAGAAAGTATTAAGCACTGGTAAAGAGAAGAAAAGGGTTCCTAATTTTCAAGCTAGAGGAACCCCAAGTAATATCATACAAGCAACAACAATGTTATATCAGGAGATGGTGGTAGCAAAATGGACGAAAACTGAACTTGAACACAAATTTAAAATCAAAATCAAAATACACCTTTTGAAATTCACTCAGTGGCCACGAAACAATAGCTGTTTGTATTTTGGATGACAAAAGTTTCATCTGCGATGAAATTTTTGTCTTAATGAATTATGACAATATGAAAGCAAGTTTCACTGTGACCAAGATTTTGACTGTTTTGTGCATCTTTTCAACACACCCTTTACAAACTTCTGTCTGACACAGAGTCATTTGCATCTAAGTGTGAACACCAGACATCAAAACATGTTCTAAGTGGACCCTGAAACTTTTATGTTTGGTACGTGGCTAAAGGGTAAACGTTTGGCGGTCTCCTTTGAAATCTACAAACATTAACTCTTTACCAAGATGTTTGTAGATTTCAAAGGAGACCATCAAGGGAGACCGCCAAACGTTTACCTTTTAGCCACCAAGCATACGAGTTTCAGGGTCCACTAAGAACATGTTTTGATGTCTGGTGTTCACACTTAGATGCAAACTACTGTGTGTCAGACAGAATTCGTAAAGGGTGTGTTGAAAAGATGCAAATGACTGTAAATTATGTCAATTTTCCCCGTTTATCTTGTCGAAAATTTCTTTTCAAAGGAAAATTAGGTCGTAGATGAAACTTTCGTCATCCAAGATATATATGATCAATGGCTCCAAGTCAAGGTTGGACTTGATGTGCTCATACATTTACTGTATTCTACCAAGTCCAAGGTGCTCACAACTTGGAGGCATTGTTTCATGGTCACTAATAAAGGAATAATGGAGCTTTCTAGATGAGATACATATTACATAACTTCTCTTTTAGAGGCATTTTTTCAGCAATTATAGATGATCTCGAACTAATTTTCTATCTATAGCTAGAAGATACTATGTCTTGATATAGAGACATTAATTACATTTCAGCTACATGTAAGACTTATATTAAAGCTTTAAAAAAAATTGTTAATTAAAAGTCGTAATTATCCTTCTGAGTGAAAATTTAAGTCAAACCAAAGGTGTACAAGAAAAGAAAAAAAGACAGACTAGCAGAGGAAGAAAAATAACCCGAGTATGAAGATTTAGAATTCAATTCTAAAACGATTTCAACATATCAAAGAACAATAAGTCTGTGATTACGAAGAAAAAAAGAAAAAGAAAAACGAAATCTCAGTTGATAATACTGAAACAAGTCTTGTACTATTAAACCTACCTGGAAATATCGAAGAGAGAGTGTGATGTTTTTACTATGACTTCAACTCCTTCATTCTCTGCCAGTCTACGTACAGCCAGGTCACGTTGACTCGGATATGGTTCGCTGTCGTACTCAAAAGTCAGCCTCGTTATCCCCCATTCCTTGATCAGCCTCGGAAACACATCGATCGGATGGCCCTGGACGATATATAATCTAGTTCCAAACTCTTTTAGCTTGTTGTCGAGGTCTTTTAAGCTTTCAAGGAGAAATCGCCATCGGTTGATAGAGACTTTGGCGTTTCTTACAGTAGCCCTATCCAAGAAGAAGACAGCTCGAAATGTTCTACTCCCTTGAATAGCATCTCGTAAAGGTTGATTATCATGGATCCTTAGTCCCTTACGGAACCAATGCAGTGAGTTAGTCATCGTAGTGACAAGAAGAAATGGCTTTTTTCCCCCTACATTCGTCTAACATCGTCAATGTTCCTTCTCTACACAAGTTGAGTTTGTCATGGATGAGAAGCGCACAAAGATGAGGCTGTAATCCTGTGATTTGATTGGCTGGCTTATCGCTTAGTTTCTTTTAAAAACACGTGAGTTTGCAAGTGTGGATGTGTTATACAACACTGAGGGGAAATCAACTAAAATATATGTATAAAAAAAATTATTCCTTCATTCACCATCTCCCCTCTATAATCTCTTTACGACGAGGAAATTTGAAGTATCCAGAGAACGAATGATACTCATCACGGTGGAAATCCATATCACGATGCTACTTTAGGTCACGTTTTTTTAGTCCACGACAGAGCGCGAGCGCGGAAATGTGCCGTAAGGTACGGTTTGCAGAGACCGACTACCGACACCAAGAACGGCTGCAAAGGAGACTACTGTAAGGTGGACTTGGCCAGATCACGAAACAAATTTCTACACATCTTGTATCTTGTCCTTGTTAGATATGAGAAATCATACCAGGGTACTTGCTTGAATGAATTTTTTTGCTATTGGTTGAAATGTGGGATTTATTTGTTTCGGGTGTGTCATCTTTACAAGTATTATATTTTGCACGAGAAATTACGTAACTGCTATGAATGGTTCAGTGCTGAAAATTGTTAATAAGTAATAGTGATTTTCCTGTTCTCTCAAAAAAACCTTGAAAAGTAATAAATAAATGGTATCATCACGCCCAAAGCTTTTTTAAAATGTTCAGTGATATTGAGCAACCGACCTTAAACTTTAGTGTTTTTTTAAAAAAGAATGTACACATTTGGTGGACGGGTCAATGTAATGTAACCAGTTCAGTGTAACCCTCACGAGTAGTAGTTTTTTTTTCCCAATCCTTATCATTTGGATTCTCAGCCTCAGCCACTATTCAACAATTCCTATATCAGAAAAAACAATCGGAAATTCTAATTTTCGTGTGAAACAATTACAGTAACATTGTAAGTGTTTCAGTTCAGTCCCCCGGTTTCAGTCAGTTTCAATAGTACAGTAACTGAGTAAGCTTGGCCACAGTGCCTTCAGTCTTTACAGTATCTGTGAAAATATCACTGAGAAAATTATACGAAAAAACGCAAATAAAATGGTTTCATAATCACTGCCTAAATTCAAGAAAGATTTTTGAATAGCCAGTCATTTTATCTTTCTTTTTTATTGTGTATTTTATTTTTATATTTTCGGGCCTTCGCAGCGGGTTCAGGTTACATAACGAACTGTCCACTGTGTTTCATCGTGTCCCGTGGTGCACTGACACGTGCCAGGATGAACAGCTCCAGACAAAAACTCGAGCTCGCTAAACTTGAAAGAGTTTGAGCCGCAGAATGAAACTTTCAAAACAACGTCCATAAAAACGTCAAGCTGAGTTTCACGGAGGACTTTATTTCCGATACCTTGAATACATTTTCTGGAACATAGCCGGTGAGAAGGATGGAAGTATTTAGATAACTGACAAGATAACACTGTTGACTGACGTAAATCGACCATCAAGTCAAGATATTTCCATGGTATAAATGACAGTAATGGCACCGCTCAAACCGCAATTTAGATGGTCATAAATGAATATTAAAACAGGTACTGCACATCAAAGAAAAAGGCCGATCTATGGGAGAGATCGGTCGTTTGCACCCCCCTGACCCCCACCCCCTCATAGGCCCCAATGGTCCCCAGTTTGGTACTCAAGGTCCGGCCAACATTTAGAGTGCAGTCGGTTAAAGCAAGGGCACTAGGACACCCGAAATAGTCATTTATATCGTTTATGATTCGATTGCACGTGATTTATATTCTTGTTCTCTGGCTTCGATTACTATTGTGTTTATTTCCAAAGGTCAAAGAGATCATATAAACAACGGTTCAGTTGGCTATACTGGCCAGTAACTGAACTGGAACTTCGTTCTCAAACTGTTTGAATAATACTGACTACGCGACCACGCGATATCTATTACGTCACTAATATCTTACCATCTCCCGGTGCTCCGTGCTAAAAATATGAAATATATTCTTTTCTTCTGTCACGGTGTAAAAAAGTGGGCTTGCGAAATAAGTTGGGCACCTTGTGGTACTCTCTCCTGTTGCGCATGCGCATTGGAAAGCTCGGCAAACGCATGAAAATACCAGACGTACCACGCAGAACTATTTCATTCTTAGAGGATTTTAATTTTTGTATTCATTTTATTTGGGCCATCAAATTGATTGACAGTTCTAGCACTGGCTACCAATGTACTAAACTAATGATGTAGGACTAGCCGGCTCAGTGGTCTATGTGCACGAACACATCTTAGCTGGACAGTTACCAAGAGCGCAATTGTTGACGCACCAAGCGTCCATGTTGGCATCCCCGGCCCAGGCTCCAATAGCACGGCACTTTCCCGGCGGTGGTGGAGGAGTTGTGTTTGGTGGTGCAGTTGTACCACCCCCTCCTCCAAGGGCGTTTTTGACAGCATTGATCAAAGGATACTTCCCTTGTCCGCAGACGTTCGTGAAGTCATCAAGATCGATAGCCCAAAACATGGCACCAAGTAGATCTTTTCCCTTGATCAAAGTATTGACCTTCAGCTTCAAGCTGGCGGCGTCGTCGTACCCAATCCACTGGTCTCCATAGTAACCATATGGTGCCTTGATGACGTCGTTATTGACGATGGTCAGTGGAAGCTTACATATCTCGAAATAACTGATGAAGCCTTTTTCTTTGGTGTACTGTCCAGCGTTTCCTGGGCCTTTGATCAGTGCACCGAGTCCAGTTTTACTAGGATCTTTCAGCGTGAATGAACGGCCATATGTACCCATGCCCAGCGCGATTTTCTGGCAGGGCATTCCCTTGTCCATCCAGTGCTGAAGAGTGTGAGACACAGTGCGCTTACTTCCTGGGGGTCCATATAACGCTGAGTGATGTCCCGTGTCGGGATTCCAGCTTCCATGCATGTCGTATGTCATCAGGTTAATCCAGTCAAGAACACCGGCCAACTTGTCCACCTCGTACGCTTTATCGACTACAGCGTCGCCAGCAGCTACTGCAGCGGTGAGTAACAACCTTGGGGTGTTATTTGCGACTGCGTACCTCTTGTATGCTTCAAGGAGCTCCTGACACAGGACAGTGAAGCGTTGCTTGTCTTCGGGTGGTGAGTTCCCACGATGGGCAGGGTACTCCCAGTCGAGGTCCAAACCATCGAAGCCATACTTTGTGAGCACAGCGATTGATGAATCTATGAACACTTTTCTGTTGGCTGGAGTCGACGCCATGCGTGAGAAAGGGCTTACAGCACCTCCTTCATGTGTCCATCCTCCAACGGCCAACAGGGTCTTAAGGTTAGGGTTAACCTCCTTCAGGGCATTAACTTCCTTGTACAGCTTGTCGTCGTTCCACTCGTACATCCCTAAGGTGTTGTCATCGTTAACTTTGGCGAAGGAATACATGATATGGGTACAAAGGAATGGATCGATATTGGCTGGTTCGTATTTCATCTGCCCATCCCTATACTGGGCCCAGTTTGTGAAATAACATACCCTGTAATAGGCATGTGAAGCTGATAAAAAGGCAATCAACAAGATAATAACTGACAAAGACTTCATAATGCACCGCTACAGAAGACACAAAGTTCTCAAGTAAGTGCAATAAAAACCTCAAATGAGATTTCGACAGATTCTCTTGTAGTCGCGCCAGATGTAAGTCACGTGAGAAGAAATTTATACAGCTGTTTGGTACAGAACTGGACTGTGTTTGCAGAGGTAAAGTTGGTCAACAGAGAACAGAAGAGAAATATCCATGAGCACTTTAACATGAGCCGGCATTTTACCGATAAACTAGTGATTTCTTTCGGTCTTGGTTTGGTTTAATTTAAATTAGTTTGTCAATATAGCGAAAAGGAGCGGTGTAGTACAACCACTTTCGCATTATTCGAACATCAACTATTAAATGCCGCGGGGATCTGCTTGAACTCAGTTTTGTATATTCCATGAAACTTAAGAATATATAAAAATTATTGGGATTACATTCTAGTGGAATTCGTTTAGTAGCGAGTAATTCCACCCGAGCAAACATCATAACGATATTTTTTTATTTAATATAAATTCATTCTGAAAATAAATATATTTTCTTTTGTCGATCTTGGAATTAAATATTAATTATGAAACCGTTTCTCAGCGATAAGGAAACAAAAAGAACAAGAGAGAACAAACGAAGCCGGAAAAAGGACTTAAGAATATGCACATTCACCTTGAATACTGCCATTAAGGAGAGACTAAGGGAGAGAGTTCCAGATACTCTTCTGACAAAGAAACTATACACTAAAAATTTATCCTGAGGCAAAGTCGGTGTTCTTTAAGGCGTTGTTTATATTATGGTCACTCACTGAGTGTTTTCTCTTATATCATATGTTTGGCTTGTTCTGTTTGAGTAAAACGAGCAACAACAAAGCCGAAATTAAGGCAATTTAGGAAACCAAAGCCAAAATCCCGACAAAACAGATAATGACTAGCTATAGTGGTCACCGCTGTGTTGGTGTGTTTAATACAATCCCAGGAACACAACAAGTGAATAAGAAAGCCTTTGGAACTGTATTGACGAAAGAACCTATATATTTCTCCAATTAATGAAGTAATTTCTTTTTAAAGCGCCCGAAACGTACAGCTAGTCGCAAACTTTTTCAGATTAATAAGTCAGTTCCCTTCATATTTTCCTAAAATATTTTGGCGCTAATTTAAATATATTTTGAGTCATCTAGGATCTCATATTGACATTGGCAATAAGCTTGGCTAATGACTCCTCAAATAGCGGAAAATAAGATAACTCGAGTGGCAGCCCGAAAAAAATGAAATTAATTTCGTAAAAAAAATGTAATGTAAGTGGCTTTAATTCTCTACTTTCGCATACCCATAATACTTTGCGCACTGGTATAACCTGTTACAGCGCTGTAAAAACTACAAGAAAATTAAACGTTCCTTATATCTGCTTTTATTCCCCATTAATTCATAAATCACAATTGAAAAATATACTGACCTCATTCAAAATAAGTGTAGATTAAATATTTTCGCTACCTATGTATTTCGTTGCAAAGAAAAACTAGTCGTTTGTAGGAATTTTTTAAAAATTGATCTTAGCTGCTAAGAAGTTTTCATTCAGAAATAAATACTGTCATTCATGCTTAAGCATAGTTTTTTACTTCCTGTTAATTGTCTTCTAGTTGCCTTCTTCTACTGCGTTAAAAAAGAAAGAGAATACACAACTTTGCGGTTCTTCAGACCTCAGTAAACTGAATTAGTACCCAGCCCTGAAGTGGTACAAACTGAATATCGTTAACTAAGTTAAATCAAGATAGCTTTCTTCGTGTCCTTCTAGCTTACAATTCTCCTTGTTGTTCTTTGACAGCTGCGTTTGTTACACCTGTAAACCACTCTAAAGACGGTAAAGTAAGTGATTGACAGTTGATTGATGCCTATAACTGTCAAGTGTAATGGGGAATGACATCGGCCATCAGGGTAGGACGGCTGAATGACACAGTGTTTTGAAGAATAAGAATGAAAGTGTATGAAAACTCGTTTTTTGACTTATTTAGAAATCCAAATTAAGCTGAATCTATGTCATTCCAATGTAATGCTTCAGGTATTTTGTACCTTTGATTGGCCTTATCTCCTTAACCAAGCAAAAATTTGTAAAATGTGTAAGCAAAATTGTACGTCTTCAGTTACCAACCTGCTGTACATTGATGCACTGACATGACAGTTCTCCGTCAACAGCTGTGGGCTGTGGGCGTGGATGTGTTAGGGAGTTGTAAAGCGGGTGGTGAACTTAGTCAATACACCTGAAGAGGGACATCTCAACAAGTAAACTTTGTTTAGTGCTATTTGTACAAGCTATAACCTCATTGGATGAGAACAGAAATGATGTCACGCAGCTGGTGCACTGAACACAGATGTTAAGTGGATACCAGAGCATATATACTTGACTTGAACAAGGGTAGTTACAAGTTGGGAGTAACAGTGGAAACATTATGCAACTCTTGACACTTTTGTTCTTGGGCTTGGCCTCTTACGCGGCGGGCAACTATGTTCGTGTGTGTTATCACACCAACTGGTCCCAATACAGACAAGGGCCCGCCAAATTCTGGCCTGAGGACATTCCACCAGAGCTGTGTACCCATCTGATGTACTCTTTCGCCAAGATTAACCAGAACAATGAACTTGCGATGTATGAGTGGAACGACGACAAGCTGTACCCCAGATTCAACGCCCTCAAGCAGAAAAACCCTGCCTTGAAGACATTCATCGCGGTCGGCGGCTGGAACCACGAGAACGCCAACAGCCCATTTTCTCGCATGGTCAAAACTGCAGCAACCAGAAAGGTTTTCATCAACTCTGTCATAAGAATTCTTCGCCAGTGGGGTTTCGATGGTCTTGATCTTGATTGGGAATACCCAGGAACTCGAGGTGGCTCACCACCAGAGGACAAGCAGAGGTTCACAGTTCTTTGCCAAGAACTCATGAACGCTTTCGTAGCTGAAGCCCAAGCATCAGGACGTCCAAGACTTCTTCTCACAGCTGCCGTATCTGCTGGAAAGAACACAATTGACAAGGCATACGAAGTTCAGAAGATTGGCCAGATCCTAGATTTGATCAACCTTATGGCATACGACTTAAGAGGAAAGTGGGAATCAAACACTGGTCACCACACAGCCTTGGAAGGACCTCCAGGTGACATCTTGACCGTGAAATATGCTACCCAGTACTGGATCGACAAGGGTGCACCAGCCAACAAAATCGCTCTTGGACTTGGTACATACGGACGATCATTCAAGTTGGTCAACGCCAATGAGAACGGAATTGGTGCTCCAGCCAATGGCAACCCCCCAAGAGGTGAATACACCAGAGAGTCTGGTTTCCTTTCTTACTACGAGGTCTGCAAGATGATGCCTAAGATGACTATTGTAAAGACCGATGACAGTGCAGTCAAAGCTCCTTATGGATATCTTAAGCAGGATTGGGCTAATGTATGGGTAGGCTATGACGACGAGAGAAGCCTGTACCTTAAGGTAGAGCAAGTAATCAAGGCCAAGGGTCTTGCTGGAGCCATGTTTTGGTCACTTGCGCTGGATGATTTCAAGGGGCAATTCTGTGGAAAGGGAAAATATCCTCTCATGAATGCAGTCAAGAAGTACCTTGGTGGATACGTTCCTCCCCTTCCACCAACTGGAGGACCCACCTTACCACCCTCTACTGATGGCCCCATGCCACCAACTAATGGCCCAACCCAACCTCCCACTCAACCACCAACTCAGCCTCCAACCCAGCCTCCAGTTGGCGGTCAGTGTGTGGCTATTCCACCATACAATGGAGCAGGTATGGATGCTTGGTGCACTGCTAACTGTGCTGCGGGTAACTGCCCTGCCACTCACTGCAAGTGCTCGTAAACAGTAACCCAAACAAAAACACGTGATCTGTAATCAAACAAAATTCTTTATTGTTCCGTTAGTAACAAAAAACTGCTAAAGTCTTCTAACTATCAAATAACCTGTTCTGAATAAAATATCTTTGAATAAATTAAATGCGTGCGTCTGTTATCATTTGTTATTTCTTTTGGTGAAGTCGAACTGTCATTTTCGCAGGGTGGTGGGGTGGGGTTATGGGGGGGGGGGAGGTCTTGACGTACTCGTACAATGGATTTGCATCACTGTACTGAGGATAGATCCACTGCAATGTAACTTATTTTACGTCGATAAAGAACGAACTCCTTTTCAGTGCCCTTATTTTAATCTTACTGTGCATGATTTCGTCAAACATGATGATGATGATAAACGTTATTTAACCACGCTACCATATTCAGCCCGCTGACCAAAAAGCCGGAAGACTCTGGGCTCGACATTGGGAAATAAGAAATAAGGAAGGGGGGGGGGGGGGGGGAGGGG
Source organism: Anthopleura sola (assembly GCA_023349425.1). Classification (NCBI taxonomy): domain Eukaryota; kingdom Metazoa; phylum Cnidaria; class Anthozoa; order Actiniaria; family Actiniidae; genus Anthopleura; species Anthopleura sola. The sequence goes on along the minus strand of JALHLI010000012.1, from coordinate 4,594,347 downwards.
GTCGAGTGCTCAAGTGGATTGGGTTCAAGTATCCAGAAACAACCGCGAGAGACTGTGTATAATTCAATTCCAAGATGGCGGACGGAAAGGTTTTATTTGCTTCACTTAGTAGAAAATCATTTGCATTTTCTGCTTTGTGTGTGAGGGAAGATGGTTTTCCCCCTAGCAGCTGTGTTGGCGGGATAGCCCTTGAGTGTTAGGGATTTGATTATATGCTAGAGGAAAGATTCTAGACTGAGAAAAAGCCTTGTTTACTATACTGGATATTTTTCAGTTTCTGGTGCTCCTCTAGAAAGTTTTCATATTGGCATTTATTGGGTTTATTAATGGCCACGCGGCATAGTTACCAACACAATGGATAATAAAGGAAGAGAGAAGAATAGTTCTGCCTGCGTGTCACACATTTTAAAGTGCTCTTTATGAAGCTGTTGGAGGTAAATTTCAGCTTACATAAAAACGTTCCCTCTGAGCCGCACGACTGCAGAGAGAGACATACCAGATGCTGTAAAAGGTAGACATTTTATTTTATGTACTTTGTGTATTCTTTTGTTCTTTACTTGTTCTATATTAGTGTGCATAATCAGCCATCCATTCGTTAATGGCCGATAGCAGTAGTTCATTTAGGATTATTGTTGCCATTCCGTCAAGATCGCACGAAGCGCTCATATTTCTACGGTTTTTTTAGCCTTTAGTCTCACGGAAATTAATTTCTGATCGTTATCCTTTAACGAACCTTTTATTTGTAAGCCTATTCTTCTTGTTTCCGTCCTTATATCAAATGCTTTAAAAGCTGCTTTCGAGGCGAATATACCCACATAAATATTAGCTTCTTATGTCTATCTAGATCTCTTCGTTCATCTTAGCCGAAGTCCAGATTTTTCCCTGTAATTTTTCCCCGATCTCATATCAATGTTTATTGTTATTATTCACGATCGCTTCCCTTAATTTTGTATTCATTTTAGCGATCATGTCGCAGTATTTATCTCATTCTAAATAGTACTTTGTATTTTAGGTCTCTCCATGAACATTCTCTCGTTTGCATTTAGCAGAGTTTTTATAGAATTTGGAAGATTAGATGCCGAAGTTTACTTCCCCCCAGGAGCTCGAACGGAAATTCGTCCAAGATGTATACCATGACATTGCCCCAGGATTCAGGCATACTCGCTACAAAGCTTGGCCTTATGTGGAACAGTTTCTAAAATCCCAACCTGCAGGGAACATTATTGCTGATGTTGGTAAGAAAAAGATTGAATTTTTTTATCAGTGCCTTTGATTTTTCTTAAGCTTATAATATAAACGTTGTTGAAGTTGTACGTGAGACAGCCACGGGCCTGTCAGGAAGTAGTGATGCGATGACAGATGTTTTATTTATTCATTTTTTTCCCATTTCACATGAATTTACTAGAGTCTTAGATTTGTAAAGTAATTTTTAGGTGCTGTCCCAAAATTTTTGTATGTGCGTTTTTCATGTGTGTCTTTCATGCAAATTTTTAAAAACCACATGCTCATCAAAATATACACTTACATGTAAACATATGCTATGAATTCTAAGTAATTATCCATTTGTAGAATTCATTTGAGATATATTGACTTCATATTATTCTATTGAAACTCATATCTCATAAGTTGACTTGCTTAAAGATAAAACAAATAAATACAAAAACCTTCAGTATGGTATGTAGAGCAACCTTAAATAAAATAATTGCCATCTTATTCCCAACAATATTCATGTTTTGACGAGTTATGGGTTAAGATGTTTGTGTTCTTTTTGTTTTGATAAAAACAGATTGAGAATAACTATCATAAGGTAATGAATATATCTGAAAGTAGAAAACTGCATGATTTAAATATTAATCTCAATTCAGACACGAGGCAAAGGTTTCAATTTAATGATATTCAACTTTGCATCCAAGCTCTCAGAATCCCTTTTTTTTGAAAGATGTTTTGACTTTGATATGCAAGCTGCTTACTAATTGACTAAGTTTTTGTCAAAGCACCAACAGCTCAGTTACAAGATTAGCTTTTAGTGCATTTTGAAGTTTTCCTTTTTATGAAGAGTAGATGAGTTTTATCGCTAGGATTCAGGTATTAATGGTAGGAAACAACTAGGGATGAGATGTGTCATGTCGTGATGGATGAGTACAAAATTTAATGCTGATATACCTTAAGTAGTTTTCAGTAGCCATTATAAATTGAAGTACTGTAACTACAGCTTTGCCCCTGGGGCCAAAGCAATTTGAATATATGGTAGAACATTTATTAAATTAGTATTAGATTTTTGAAAAAATTCGACTTAGGAAAGAAAATTTAGTTTAAATTATTTTTTATTTTTCCTAATGACTCATACAGCTTTTTTAAAAAAACTCAGTAGGCATTATCAGAGGTGTAATAATTATTTATTATTAATTAATCTTTGACAGAATATTTCTTCAAATTCAAAAATATGGGAATAGAACGGAAAATGGGAATTAAATTGAGATGAGAAATAGGTCGTCCATAAGAGCATTTTTTTTCACATTGATACAATGTATTTTAACTGTCATTTTTCTACTTCCAAGCTGATACCACTTTATTTACGTTTCTCTTCTCTGTTTGGTTGTCTTTAGGCTGTGGAAATGGAAAATACCTCGGCCTTACCACAGACTCATTCATAATGGGATCTGATACTTGCTTGAAGCTGGTAGAAATTGCCCATGACAGGCATCACGAGGTTGCTGTTTGTAACAACTTGAGGCTCCCCTATAGGGATGAGTGTTTTGATGCTGTCATTTCCATTGGTGTGATTCATCATTTTGCTTCAGCAAAGAGAAGGCTGAGAGCATTGCAAGAACTTGGACGAATATTGAGACCTGGAGGGAAGATGTTAGTTTATGTCTGGGCTATGGAACAGCAACAGAGAAAAGTAAGGCTTAAATGTTAATCAGCTAACAGTCGGCTGACAGGGCTTCTGGGGTTGCTGATCGTGCATATTACTGGCTTGGTGATTTGTAATGAGGCTATATTCAAAACCCCTTAGACAAAAAATTATTCCATGAACAGCCTCTCCTTCCCCTCTCCTTCCCCTCTCCTTCCCCTCTCCTTCCTTCCCCTTCCCCTCTCCTTCCCTCCCATTCCCACTTCTCCAAGGGCATGTTCACAGATTATCAAGCAAGGTGCATTCTGGTTACTTTAGCTAACACCCTTCCCCCTCGTGTAAAAAGGGTAGGTATTCCTCCTTGAGATGAAGACTAATTTTTGCTTTTCTATAATTTCTGCAGTTTGATGCACAGGATGTTTTAGTCCCATATACTGGTCATCAAAGATTCAGAGGTAAAAAAATGGCTATTTTAGGAGGAGGTTCCATGCATGTTTTAAGCTGGAAGCACTTCATCTTTAGCTATTTGTGTCTAGTATATATGCTGTTTATTCTTGTTGGGAGTCAGGTGGGTAGAGGGTTGTACCCACCTTACCTCCCCTGGGGTCTGTCTGCCTTTGGTAAAACTTTGGTAAGATAGCAGACAGGAATTTTTTAGGGATTGAACCTTGTTGCTCCATGAGGAAAATTTGGTTGATATATATATAATTACTGTATTATTTCTCTTTTAATTTGCAGGCAAGCGCAGAAAATCCATTCATAAAAATAATAATTTCCCAGACCTAGCCACCAACAGTCTAGCACCAAATGGTCATAGCAATTTGAGAAGGTCAAAATCATGTGACAAGCTGTTTGACAGGTGTCAAACAACTGAAAATACCAAGCACTTTGATCCAGAAAGTAAAAACACAGAAGGGCATGCTATTTCCTCTAACATCGAATTCAAAGTATTAAAAGAGATTATTCAGACCATAAAGAACAAGAAAGATCACCTTATAACAAACCTTAATGCACAAGTAACTAAACTTTATCCAGAAAAAGAGAAAAAGTTTGTGGATGGATTGTTGTCAGGACTCATTGGTAGATTTTTCGACAAGAACAAAAACACTCCAAGTGCAAATAATGACCAGCCTAATCCAGCTCAAGGAGTTGACACACCAAAAAGAATCACTAATGTCACTAAGTTTGTCTCTTCTTTGGTCAAAAGATTGTTCAATGAAAAGAATGATGAAATCATGAGTACAGATAAAACAGAACAAGCACCAAACGAAATTCAACAAGTAGAATTAATGAAAATAAGTGAAAAGGATCTCAAAGAAAGCTTCTACATTACCTTGACAGCTTGGGCAAAAGAGAAAATAAATGTCCTTTCATTTAGAGAGCGTAAGGAGAAAGTTAAACCCAGAGCATTGCTGTTACGAGGAGAATCTTGTGACAGTGAATACAGTGAGCTTGATTCTGAGGAGTACCAGCTTGCTGCTTCCGCTGCATGTTTCTTAGAGCCTGATGAAAAAAAGAGTGCTGTAGAAGTTGAAGCAAAGCCTCTAATTGATGATTCCAAGCAAGACAAGACTCCCCCACACCTTTTAACAAGACTGCTTATAGACAGCATTTCTTCTTCAAGTGACTCTGACAGTGATGGGTCTGTTGACAGAGTGAACACCGACTCAGGTATTTCAGACTCTGAACCACAGGAAACACTTCCTTCTCCAGCAAATTGCAGAAGAAGAGCTTATACTACTTCATGCTATGAAAATAAGCATTCAGCAAATGACAACATTGCTACTGGGGAGAAAAAACAACACAAGCTGCAGAGATATTATCACGTTTTTAATCAAAAAGAGTTACCAGATTTGATAGAGGATGGTGTGGATGGAGTTGATGTATTAAAGGAATATTACGATCATGGGAATTGGGCCGTGATCGCTGAAAAACAGTAATTCATAGGTTTTAACATTTTATCTTTCTCATAATAAGATTAGTTTCATGTCGTTTTACACTCACTCTCAATAACATGAGAAGGATTATTGCCTCACCAAAGTGGTTTTGATAGTTGTCAAAGAATTTTCATGATGTTGGCTGGAAGCACAAGTAATGGGAATAGGCCTGTGGAAATTGTCATGGAAACACCATGATTGACAGTTACCAAAACTAAAAATCTGTACCATGTCATGATGATTGAGGAACAAGTGTAACACCCAAATTTTATTGGGCTTTTAAATGAATACTTTTATTAACCATTCACATTATCAAATTTTAAAATGACGAGTTTTAATGGTTTTAAAAAAATTATTGTAATTTAATTCTAAGTAAGAAATATTCAACTTCAATTATTTTTTTAAATTTCAAATTTATTAAGTAATCATTGCATGAATTTCAATATTAGGAATTAATTTGTCGTATTCACATCTTAAATAGGTATATTTATTTTATTAAATTTGAAATAACGAAGTATTGTAATAGGTTACTTGTTGCATGTTGCATACCAAGCCTGAAATGCAGTATGGGTGATGTGAAAAGGAAAAAATGATAAGATGTCTGCAGGTTTTTCAAACATATTTTCTTCTGTACTGATATTATTTACATATGAATACAATACATATCAAGCTTGGTAAGCAACATGCAACATGCAACATGCAACATGCAACAAATCCTTCACCAACCTTTTTTGAAATAGCTGTATACTTATGCTCATCTCTCTAGACAACAGACACAATCAAGTTTGGTCTGGCAGCAGGCATACTAGCAGGCATTTATAGGGACTGTTACTTCTTCATGTGTGTTTAGGGAGGGGAGGGGGAGCAGGGGAAACCTGGAAGAATATCAGACCATTTTTATGAGTGGCAGCTGCAGCCACTTTTGGCATTTTTGAGTGGCAGCTGCAGCCACTAACAATTGTTGTAGGCGGCTAGTTATTTTAGTTTAAAAAAACTTTTTAAATTTTAACTTTATTAACATGTTATTAATTTATTTATTGAAATTTTGTTATTTAAAACTCAATTATATGGTAGGATATTATATAAACGTTTTTAATGATGACTATGGAGAAATCCAATTGTTAACAAAGAACGTTTTTTTAGAAATTTTATTATTATGAGGGTTTGGAAGCTGCACCATTGAGATGTGAGACAAAAGGCACAACAAGTAAAGGATGGGAAGTGGGTGCAGGAGAATGGAAGGAGAGGAAAACAGATGGATGTAGACCTGATCACTAGGTTCCCCATTTCATACTATCTATTCATTCAGTCACTCCCTTGAGAATTATTTCTCCTTGTTTTCAAGTAACTGTAACCATCAATGTGGATAAAAAGTGACAAAATGTGGTCTGAAATGGAAAAATGCTGATTAGGTCCACGTTCAATAATATTACAAACCGTTCATAACAATTACTGCTCATTTTTGATTGTGAATAAATAAACAATCCACTACACCTCTTGAAAGTGAATGCACTGACGCCAAGTATAGGTCTGTGACATCGATAGAGATATTGAATTTTGCTCCATGAAAATAAATTATTGAAAACTATATATATATATCATTCTTTTACTTATTCTTCCATTCATTTATTTAAGAATTTTGCGTTTTGGGGTTATTGACTCAGCTTGTTTTTTTAAATGGTACTTAGCTGCAGTGCGCTCGTGCGAACGAACATTTATCAAGTATCATAACATGACGTAATGTCTGGAATTTTTCCAAAATGAAAGTTTGTGGGATTCCTGTGTATATAAAACATGACAACAACACGTCTCGACCAATCAAAAGGCTTTGAATATCTTCAGCCATCTTGGGATTATTTCAATCAACATGACGCAAAAATGAAGCCTTATTTTACCTCATTTATAGTCTGCCTTGGTTATCAAGTTTGACCTTTTTGAACGGAATTATGTTTTCTTCAAAGGTTATAATTATTGTTGTTTTTTTGAGAATCTTCTCTTGTTGCAAATAACGATTTTTAAGCCGGCCAAAAAAGGTCATTTGAAAGAGAAACTTGAATTGATCAACAAACCAGGAAAACATGGGGGATATGTTGTTGGACTCTTTTTCCTACGAAGCAAAAGTGCTTCCACTTCAAGCTTTTGAAATATTAGGCCAGCTCTTCGAAGAACAGAAACTCTGCGACGTCGTACTTCAAGTTGGAGATAGAAAAATCAAATGCCATCGAGTGATCTTAGCATCTTGTAGCCCTTATTTTCGAGGAATGTTCACAAACGCAATGCTGGAAGCCTCTCAAGATATCATCTCTATTCAAGGACTTTCCGAAACAGCTGTTGCGGAGTTAATAAGATTTATTTATACGAGGAAAATCACGATTAACGTTGATAATATTGAGGCTTTACTGAATGCTTCCGCAGTTCTACAACTTGAGCCTGTTGTTCAAGCTTGTTGTGAGTTCATGAAGAAACATCTTCATCCATCAAATTGTTTGGAGATGAGAGCGTTTGCTGAGCTACATGGATGCATAGATTTTCTCCGTGTAGCTGATGCTTTCTCAAGGCGTTGTTTTGCTTCTTTAGTAAATACAGATATGTTTTTGAAACTTTCTGAGAAACATTTGCTTCAAATTGTATCAGGCAACGACCTTTATGTCAAATGTGAGGAACACGTCTTTGAAGCTATCATGAAGTGGGTTTACTTTAATCCTGAAAAAAGAGCTCAATTCCTTCCTGATTTGCTTTCTCAACTCCGTCTCCCTTTATTACCAACTAAATACCTATTGACAAATGTAGAATGCAATGAATTGATACGTCAAAACGTGAATTGTAGAAACTATATTGATGAAGCCAAGAATTACAAACTAAGCCCTGCCAATGTTAATTGTTTTAGAACTCAACCTAGGAAGAGTACAGCCGGTGCGCTGTTTTCTGTAGGAGGGAGAGGAAAAACTGGTGAGCCTTTTCAATGTATTGAGTGCTACAACTGGTTTGATGACTCTTGGTTTCCTACAGCCAGACTTTCGACCCCAAGAAGACATGTTGCTGTTGCAGCTCTGAAGGGGCTTGTTTATGCCATAGGAGGACATGATGGTGTACAGCACTTAAATTCAGTGGAATGTTTTGATCCTGTAAACAATAGATGGTGTGATGTTGCAGCTATGACAACATATCGACGAGGGATGTCAGCAGGGGTACTGGGAGGAGTTATTTATGTTGCAGGGGGTCTGGATGAGTCAACTTGCTTTGAAACTGTTGAAAGGTAGAGAAAATAGTGATGTGTTGAAACACAGTGTTAAAGCAATATGTCTAGAGCAGCATTTACAGTACAAATTACAATAATAACAATGGAGAAACATAAAGATTGTGAAGGTGTTTCTTCAAGCGTGTTTTTCTTACAAAAATCCAAACAAAAGAGCTACTTGAGGAGGGGGTGTTCACTGACAAATGAGTTCCAAAATGACCGTTGACGACCATCGCGACGTCCTGAAGAGGACATGAAAACAGGTAACATGGCATCCTGAATGTGGTGTCACAATGTCAATGGTTATCTTGGAACTAATTCATCAGTGCACGTGCTGTCGTGTTAATTTCACGTCACATGTTTGCTAAATCTGCATCATTTACTCAGTAGTTTTAAGACAGACCCTTAATGTTGGTCCAGTTTGGAATTAAACTCGCAACCTCCTCCACAACAGATCAATTCCCAACCATCTAATACAACCATGTTGGACCTGTAGTTGATCAAGAGAGTTTGACCTGAAATTTTCATCTTATTTTAGGTATGATCCTGAAGGCAATGAGTGGAACTTAGTTTGTCCCATGCTACAAAGACGTGGTGGTGTAGGAATAGCTGGCCTCGATGGGTACCTGTATGCTGTGGGTGGTAATGATGGCTCAGTATCACTACAGTCAGTGGAGAGGTATAACCCACATACCAACAAGTGGACTAAAGTAGCTTCTATGAACAGACGCAGAGCAGGTAAGGTCTCTGAAGGATATGATTAGACCCTAGAATTCCAGATTACAGTGCTAATCATACTTCTGCAATCTTACCAACTCCAGACATCGCAGGCATTTTGGCTTTTGTCAATCAAACTTACAACAGGTTGAGTTCATTCGGATCAAGAGATAAGGAAGTACCCATGACTAGGCAGATGTTTTCACATGGGAATTTCATAAATTTGATTGATGGAAGCCATGCTGTAAAAATCCATAATTTATGAATAAATACTATTATTATTATTGATGGAAGCCAAAACACCAGATGACTGGAGTTGGTAGGTCACAGAATTAGGGAATTATGCACTGTAATAGTCAAGCTTTCTTTCCTCTTCTCTCATGAACCTTTATCTAATCTTCAATTTTCACTTTGACTGTGGAGATCCATTAATGAGAAACCATTTCTAATGGGCCATTGCATTGAAGTGTTGTCTCCCCTCCCTTCCCAAGTTGGGATATTCACCTCCCCCCCAGGGTTTCCACTTGCCTCTATCCCCTTGAACAATGATCAGTTTTGGACCCTTTCCCTTCCCCAAAATTTTCAATTTTGCCTTTCATTCATCATTCGTTTTTTATAAGGATTTTGATATACAACAATCAAAGTTCTAATTTATCAAATTCCTGCTGTCTTGACCATTTGAATTTGTTTTATGCAAGTATTGTTAACGTGATTGGCATGGATATTTCAGGTGTAGGAGTAGCTGTTGTTGGTCAATACCTCTATGCCATTGGTGGCTTTGACGACTCCTCCCCACTCAATTCTGTCGAGAGATATGATCCTTCAACAGACCAGTGGACCTACGTAGCGTGTATGAGTACATGTAGAGGAGGAGTAGGTGCTGGAGCCATGGGTGAACGTATCTGGGCTGTAGGAGGACACAATGGCTCACAATATCTTGGATCTATGGAGTCCTATGATCCTGTAAGAGATGTATGGGAAGTAAGTGCTGAGATGAGTACTCCTCGTGCAGGCTCAGGTGTGGCAGGTTGTCTCTGTGATGTAGAGATGCTGAAAGATTTGAACTGTCTTGAAAGAAGTATTAAGACTGAGTAGAGGCTGGGCTAAATATGTAACTTAATGCAAAAAGCCCAATAATATTAATCAGACTTTTTTTTGAGTTGGTATTCACATCAAGTTAGACTGCAAAATGCAGATCACAAGACTACACAAACACAATTTAATGAAACATTTAAACTTCTGTAAAACAAAACTCTAAAACTTCCTTATTCATTCGAACCTCAACTTTGAATCATACATTCAAATTTTCACTTTTGGACATCCCACATTATATGGGTGTATATATATATATTTTCTGGAACTACACAGTACTCTGCACCTCACAACAAAAAATCTAAATATTTGAATTCAAACTAACTTTGAATGTCTTGTAAGGGACCATCCATTTTTTAATCAGTAGGGAAGGGAGAGGCACTGGGATTTGCTTTATAACTTATACAAGTCATCTAATACACTCCATTCTCATCACATAAATATATATTTTCAAAAAGGCTAGAGAAATGCTGATAAAATTATTAGTCTATAGATTCATGTACAAAGGCTATAAGGTTATTAATAACTATTGCTTGTTACTTAGAAAGTCTTGTCTCTTTTTATATTTGTGTAAATGGACAGAAATCAAGAACTAATTTCAGTCTTTATAGCTTTGTACTTCATCCTTCTTGACACTGCCTTTGGTATTTTTAAACTAAGTTTTACAGTGCGGACACTCCAACCATGAACACCTCAAGGTAAATTAGGGATCAAACATTTTTTAGGCGACATCCAATCACAACAAACAGCATAATTTATTTGATTTAGCAGTTTATAAGTTCACATGAGAAAGTTAAAAATATACTTCTAAAGTTTTTCTGTTGTTTGTTGTGATTGGATGGTGTCTAAAATTTGTTTGATTTCTTTGTTTTTATGGAGAGCGCTGATTGGATAGTTAAGAAAAAATGTCCAAGTGTTCAAGGTTCGAGTGTCCAGACCGTAATAATGCTGTTCGAGTAATGTATTTATTGACTGGATAGTTAACAAGTCATTTTACGATTTGTATTTTTAAACCTATAAATTATTCTACAGCTGTTTTTAGTCACACTAATGAGATATGAAGTTCAAAATCGAGTTCATGTGGGCATCAATCAAAGATAGACTGATTAGAATTTTTTTTGCATGCAATCTTTAGTTTGAGGTCAACAAGAACTTGATCTCCAAATCTTTTATTGGTTGTGTATAATAAACTTCTTTCATTTGGGTCTAATGTTTTCCCATTTTACACCATATGTCTTTTCCCTTGAGATAAATTTTGTTTTTGAAGTGCAGCATATGATATTTTATTTTATTTTATTTTCAAATATGAACAGTCAACATGTCCATTCAAAACGGTATTTGACCGGTCAAGTACCAAATTTGGCTGGACATTGACAGTTGATCGGCTGCTATTTTGAGCCCTGATATTTATGGCCTTTCTCATGCACAACCATTAAACAAATCTGGAAGAAATGATAGGCAATGACATAACTGAAATGGGAAAATATTGAATCAAGGTGAAACAGGTCTATTGAAAAATGGCTGTAGCTGATGTTGGATTTTGTTGGTTACATGTTGTAAAAAAAGATAAAATATTGTTCTTGTAAAATAAGGTTCACCATAAAATGTGAAGTCAAATATAAAGTATTTTTTATTAAAAAACTCTTATAGCAACAAGCCATGTCTAGAGTCTGATGAAATATTCATGATTTAAAAAAAAAGTGTATAAAAATAAATATAATTAAAAGATTTCAATAGATTTTAATAAAAATTTAGCATAAAATGTAAGTATAGGTCATGCGGCTTTGACTTTGTGTATTATGTCTTGTTTGTAGGCATTCCAGTTAACTTTCTGCTGTAGATTCTTCTGTAGAACTTCTTTGGTTGGATAAGGGACAACCTGTTGTTAACAAATTTTTAAAAAGTTGAATGAAAGACAGTGGCTTAGTGAGGGAGAAAGGGGCAAGACTTTTTTCTGTTTGATGGATGATGTCAATGCCACTGGCGTCAGGAGGGGGTGGGCTATTTGTTATTTGTTCAGTTTTTATATGAAAACGTTCTTGCAATTAGGTATATGTGGCACATGCTTTATTCATATACATCACACAAGATGTCTCATCCCTACCCTCCCTTAGTTTAGCGCCCGGGGGGGTTTAGCGCCAGGCTTCCTAGGATGTTCTAAGTCTTGGATAAAAAAAACGAAATTTTGAAGTAAAACGACTTTACTTACGTTATGTCTTATCCATGCCTTGGTGTGCTCCTTTGCATGTGCTACGAAAAACTTTTTTGAAATCATGACACACTCAGCTCCTCTACTAACCTACATAAAAACAATCATTTAAAATCAACCAATAAGATTGCCATTTCGTCATGTTTACGTTTTTCATTTTTTCATTTCCGAATAGGGCTCGAATGCTACCCGAATCTTGTACGAATGTAGTTACTAATTTGCATATTATCGCGCGCGTGCACATGCAAGACCAAAACATGCAGCCATCCAGCAGCCATCCTTAAACTAAAATTGGGGGTCAAAATGGCTCTTTTTTTCCCAAAAAGCAAATATTTTGGACTAAAGAAAAGGCGGGGAAGTATCAATGAAGCTGTCCTGAAGAAAGGTTATCATAAATTGGACGAAAACTTAGAATACTACTTCAAAAGCTACCACTGTAAATGGCCAAGTTCCTGCTCAATGAGCAAAGGTAAGTTTACGATAAATTCTAAGAAAAATCCACAAAACGCATCACCTCTACCTAATACTGAATACAAACTGTTGGTCACGGTTTTGGTGAAAATTATACATGTTTGTTGGCGGGGAACATTTCCCGCTATTTTCCATCTGTATCAGTACACAGGGAGCCCAAACCCCAATTGTGACCATCATTAATTGCGCTAAAATTCATAAAATTCCCAACAGGCTTACCAGGCTTACAGACGCTGTTTCGCTGGTTTCTCCAGTATTGTTGAAATCTAGATTAGAAAGACCCTGAAAGAAATGGGCATCGATTTATTAAAGCACAATCAAAAGATGATGGGAAGAAAATATATATGCATAAGATAGGCTTTGAACCCATTTCCACCGATAGAATTCGAAATTCAAAAAAAAAGTTGACATTGCAGTGCATTGTGGGACTGTTTTTGGGCGGAGAAATAGACGCCAACTTAGAAATATGTCCCCTAAGCTGCGTGTTGATAAGCACTGTAAGTCCAACTAGCCTTTAATATACGGATTACGCAGGGTAATGTTCTCTAGCCCGAAGGCATCAGGGAGAGACTAGCCAGACCCCACACGGTATTCAATCTAGCCTTTCTGGTGCATTGTTGTGTGCACCGCTCAGTCTCCGAGCGACATATTAGCACCTGGTCTCCCATTCGTTTCTGTTAAGGGGAATGTAACACATTACTGTTACCATGGTTGCAGTACTCACAAATATGCTTCGTGGGTGTCGAATATCGATTCGAACGAAGACTTGTTTCTTTGATTTCTTTTGTGTCATTCCATCCATATCTGTAACCGGAAACTGCATGGACAAAAAGATGAAAAATAAAAAATCTCTACCATAAAAAGGCAATTTTTCATGTGACGTCGCCGAAAAGCTAGATCGCACCATGTAACCATCCGTGCGACGTTGTGTTCACACGGTGAGGATCGTTGCGCGCGACGTCGCATTAAACGTCATGGGTGGTTACACGATAACGTACGACCTGTAATCGTTGCGACGTCGCTGCAACGTCGCATAAAAATCGCATCGTCTGTCTGCGCCTTAAAAGGTATAGAACATAATTTCTGAAAAATTAGGTCAGCCAAGGCCCCCATGAATTCAGTGGATGAAGCCGGTTATTCTGTAGAAATGTCACTGATAAATCTCATTTTATTTAGTTACATGATGGGTTTAAGTAATGTACAATCGCGGTAACAATGGCGCCCCAAATACAGATATTCAAATATTGTACTTACAATTGATGTTGTAGTTGAGGATCGGTTTCTACTGTCTCTAGATCTACTGTCGTCTGATATTGTGGAGTCTAAAATAAGAGGATTTGATTAGCTGAGTATTTCCCTATATATTTGTGGTTGTGGTGAAGGTGGTGTTGGTAGTGGCAGTGGAAATGATTATAATTTTACGTACAAGGACTATTCATCTAATATTCATAGTGATAGTGTACTTACGTCGTCCAGTGCTGAGCGCAGACTCACTCAAAGCAGATCTGATGACTCTTTTTCTCTGGGAGGACGAGGAATTCCTGCTCTTTGTTTTGATATGTCGTAAATCACATGAACTAGGCCTGTCTGTGAATAGATTAAGTGATCGATTATAAGAAACATTCCTGTAATGGCGCGGATACATGCAGGGTGCAACATTGTGCGCAATATTGAAGGCAATAGACCTCTTTACCTTCGTATGCAAATTGCCCATTTCAGACCACATGATATTCCCTTGAGAAATGTTCTTTTGTTAAAATATTTACGCATGAAAGAATCAACTCCCAAGAGTGGCATCACGTGGTCTGAAATGGGCACAACAAACTACGAAGGTAAAGAGGTCTATTACCAGTTTCAGTTACCGAAACAAACTCAATTTCCAGTCTTTTTTCATTACAATCAACGACTGTTTACAAACCTTTAGCTGTTTCTTTTTGTCCCTTATTTTTTGAATTCAGCGAGTATTGACTCAAGTTAGAATAACGTTCTTCAGTCAAGTAAGAAAGCATCTCGACGTGGGACACTTCTGCGTCTATTTGTTTGCCAGTTAACCTGGGTGTGGCTGCCTCCAGGTTCAGAAGTACTTCACACATTCCCTGAAGATATATTGAAACATCAGAAATGAAATGCTGTCTCTCTAAGACTACTAACACTGAAACGCACACTCATACATAACCATGGCTCTAATTAAAGCCATTGATTAATGGAAAGTAGCCATTGATAGAGGCGAGAAAGTGGTGTGTGCCTTCCTCGACTTCAAAACGCATGCAAACTTTGACACTAAAAAATCGTTCTCTCAAAAGTGTGGGAACGGTAAAATCATTTGAGGGAGTGTTATGAAGTGTGGAGGAGTGGGGTGGGAAGAAACGTCGACAGAGAAGCCGCGATGAGGAATAACAACCAGTGTCAAAGAAACGTAATTATTCCTGGAAAGAAAAACTTGGTAACGGGAATATTGCCTTACCGAGACGACAATGTAAACCCATTCAGACTTGCGGCTGTCTTTAACGATTACAGTTCCTCTTCTGAGACACAGAAATACAGGCAGATTATTCAGTGAAAGTTGAATGGTGGTGATGATAATGATATAAAAGATGATGATGATGATAATCGGATGAAATATAAAAAGCGCAGTAAAGATACATGTTTAGTTCATAGACGTACCTGAAATAGTGAAACATGCATTCGGTGTGGTTGTCAATCAGTAAATGGATAGGAAATCCGGCCAGGAAGCCAAGAGTCCTGTAATGAACACCAATAACAAGATGAGAAAATAGAAAATAAGCTAATCTGGAAAAAAATGAATCAAGTTGATTATCAGCTGAACGAAGGGATTTGACGCAGCATAGATTCTAAATGGTCACAAGATGGTTCAGGTTTCGATGGTCAGGATTATTCTCACTGGACAATAGGGACCATCCCTTAAATAGTTATTTGTCAGAGGTAAAAAGTGAGAGGATTTAGTTCTTGACTAGAGATCATTCATCTCACCTGCAGAACTTGATATGCCTCGGTTCTTCTCCATTTTTGCTTCTCCCCATGAATATACTTTGATAATCCTACGAGAAAGAATTGTCAGAGGGTGAGTGAGGTACACATTGCTTGCTTGAATGATTCTTTTGTCAACGATGTTCTAGCTACGGCCAATTAGGGGAATCTGAGCGATAGTGCAAATTAGGGCGATGACGATAACCTGATGTTGATGCTTAATTGGGTTTCCTCTTGAAATAAAGTAATTGTACTGTACTGCATTACACTGCGTTGCATTGTGTTGTTTTGTACTGTATTGTATGATGATGCTGGTGATGATGCCATAGATGATTACGATGATTATAATTAGTTACCTCTCTTCCGATGACTAGTAACTGTACAGCATCCTTGCTTACTACTGTAGCTGTTCTCCTGCATGTCTTCAAGATCGCTGTGTCCTAATTATTACGAAAAAATGGTAATGATTTCTTTAATTCAAAAATAAATGGGATAAATTGAGAAATTGTCTATTTGGGAACGTATATTTGAATCCAGTCGACTTTATAATTTTCTTGTCTCTTGGTTTTATTCTTTATTCTTTCTTTTTCTTTCTGATACCAAGATATTCTGTATGCATATTTTGAAATTAACTTTAAAGGTGCGGAAACGACGCGATTTTTCATGCGACGTCGCAAATATTAGAGATCACACCGTGTGACCGTACGACGTACGTTGCATGCGATGAGTTCTACTTGTGCGACGTTGCGCGCGGCGAATCTCACAACCAACCATCCAAAAAAAACACAAAACGATGCGTACTATAGATTCTCAAACTATGTTCAAAAGTTCCAGTGATAACACCATGACAACCATACTTACTCCAAAGCTTATCCCTCTCTTTAGAGTTGCTAGTGATGTAAAAACATTGTCCTCTTCTTTAGAGTGGTCGTTCTCTGATAAAACCGTGACTAGAAATATCCATATCATAGAATCAGTCGTTACAGAAGATTCTTCAATATATTTGGCGGGATGTATACTTCATGTGCACGCGTTGCGATAGTATTTGATGGATTTGTCATCGAATCACAAGGCTGAGATATTTCATGGCATAGTTTCCACCCCCCCCCCCCCTCATTGACGGGCGTGGACACAACATAGGGTGTTTGTTTGGTTTTAAGAAAGAGACCCTTTTCCAAAGTCAGAGTATTTTCTATTTACTGATATTAGTAAGACACGCATGGGGGTGGTAGTGAGGTACGCGCGCAACTGGAGTAAGATTAGTGGCCGGAAAGTTCTTTCCTAAAAACACAGTAATTCTGCTTACCTGCACCAGACATGATAAAGTAAAAGTTTTCAGGCAGGTGACTTTGCTTGATGATAATCTTATTCGCAGGGAGACTAAAATATAACGCAGTACGATCAAAGTGAATGGAGGTTTATATTACGTGCCGCATAGCAATATACAGCCATGTCCTTGTACAAATAATGTTCTCAAGGCTGCATGCTCTTCTAAACTTGACCATGCTGACTCCCAAAAACATAAATTATTAAATATTAGATTTCAAGTTTATAAGTGTCTCACTTTTAAGTGTTACCCTCGTGAAATAAAGACATCACATCACATCACATCACATCACATCACATCCCATCCCATCCCATCCCATCCCATCCCATCCCATCCCATCCCATCCCATCCCATCCCATCCCATCCCATCCCATCCCATCCCATCCCATCCCATCCCATCCCATCCCATCCCATCCCATCCCATCCCATCCCATCCCATCCCATCCCATCCCATCCCATCCCATCCCATCCCATCCCATCCCATCCCATCCCATCCCATCCCATCAAATAGTTCGCAGCAATTTTCTTTTCTTTTCTTAATTTTCTACTAAATATTCCTGTTTTCGCTACCCGGTGAGTGCGCAATTCTGAAAAAGGGTTTCTGACGTTTCAAAATTTTAGTAGCATATAGGAAGCAAACAAAAATTATATTTTAAAAATACCTTTGATGCCAAGCTACTTTACATATAGACTCCTGCATGTGAAGAGGAAGTTCGGCGAAAGCAGAAAGTGTTTGACAGGCATAAAGTACCTAACAGAAAAAGAAGTATTTGTTTTACTAACATCTGTAAGAACATATCTCGTCATTTTTTCGCGCAGAAAATGCATGCGTGTTTTTTCTTACTGTTTGTAGTTGATCAGGCGTTCTTTCATCGGCTCGAAGGTTCAGGATATTCCTCACTTCTTTACTGATTTGAATCTGTTAGAAAATAAGTTACATATTTGTATTAAGATATTCATTCTCTTAGCTCCTTGTGAAGCATAAGGCGAGAAGATATTCATTAGGGACTATATATTTCAGGATATTTTTACAGAGTATTGGTCATCGGTATATAGTGATGGTGTTAGTGGTGTGGCGGTAGGTGATTGTTGGTGGGTGCGTGTTAGTGGTGGATTGGTGGGTGGTTAGTGCCCGGTATGGGTATTTGGTGGATAGTGGTATGAGTCAGTTGGTGGGTGGTTGTTGTTCAGTGTTGGTGTGTTTGTTTGTATAATACCTTTATAGTATATCTCAATTCACCTACCTCTTTATTCGCCTTGAATAAGGTGGGATCAAAAAGAGCAGGTCCCGTATCAGCAGCAGGAAGACTAGTTATAAATGCCTTGTTCTTCATCATCATGTACCCTTCCATCATCTCAAGGAATGATTTACATATCCCTTCCCCTAGATCACGCTTAGGGTCACTAGCAAACAAGCACTCAGTGTTAGCATTGCTCAACGAAATCACGCGATACTTCTCGGTTTACTTGGCTAATTGATATAAAATATGTTTTACAATTAACATACAGACTGGGGTATGTTGCCGCTCAACAGGTTCTCGAGGGTGGGATGGCTTCTTGTCGTTCTTTTTAAGGCACAAATATTTATGGTTCTTAAAAATTATAATAATCCAAGTTCTCAAGACCAAACCGAAACAACCAACTATGAAATCTTTCGTGCTTGCAACACCTGACGCGAACAGTGTTTATACTCAAAAATAGCGGGGAGTCACAGGAAGGAAGCCACGATGTCGGGGAGTCACTTGCGGCTGCAAGACTAACTTAAAAAACAGATTCCTTATCTTTTTCATTTTGGCGCAAAACCGGCTCTTTTAAGTTACCAGGGACGGATCCAGGATAATAGGGGGACAAAGTTGCTCCGAGGGTATCCAGAGTGTGCATCCCCTACGCCCCTCCCCTGGTCCGCCCCTGGTTAGGCAGGTTTCTTTGGTTAGTTAGGTAAGATGCCAACCAGAGGTTTCATAAAGCCGCAGCACGTTGGAATACAGCTCAATTTGAAGGACAAAACAATAGGTTCCAATTCTCAGGAGAATGAAATCCTTTTGCTTTGTCATCCAAATTGAGCTGCTTTGACTTCACGTGAAAGGTGTCTATGGTGAGAAGAGAACATGCATGCTTAACAACAGCGTGCCTGGTTATGGCTATATCCATATATCACAAACCTTTTCAAAGCATTCCCTACTCTTAGTAACGTACGCACGATCCTGGCGATTCTTCGAAAACACTCTAATGGCTGAAACAAAAGAAAACAAAACGAGATAAACTGACTACTCACTGAGGTTAGGCTTAGGCTTAGGCAACTCTCATAATGTAAAATCAAGTGATCCTACTGGATAGGGTTAAGAAGATAGGGGTTAGAAGATTAGTGTGGAGCTGAGTTTATATTAGACTGCCACACTGAGGGTATATATACAGTGATGCAATGGAAGTGGACAGTATATGGAAGAGGGGGGAGGGGAGGGAGGGGTGGAGATTTCCATGACTATGCATATAAAGGAGATATATGGGCAAAAGAAGTGACTAATTCCTTTGTACCGAATTATATGCCATAAAAGCACTGGCTTTCGAAAGATTAATGGGCGCTCTTGACCTGATGTCCATAGTGACATGAGATGCAGTAGCTACTCTATCTTATTAATGCTGTAATTTCTTTGTTCAGATTTTGAAGACGCACGAAGCTGAACAAAGTCAAGTTTGTTATTGGTGATAACACCGAGACATAGCTCTTCTTACAAGCTATGTCTAACACAGTCAACATACTACCCTGTCATTCCAAGCAAAGCCTGATATATCAAGGTACCTCTGAAATAATCCATACATATAACATCCCATTTTCAATGATTTTTTACTACAAATCTCACATACCCAAGAAGCAAAACTCAACGCGTACATATGGTGAGCTGACATGAGTTTCAGGGCCTGAATCTCAAGTTAATGAATTGTGCCCCAAATAAAACAGTAAAGCGATTGACACAATCCAGACAAACTATTTGTTTACTTGACAACAACACATACTCAACCTTAAAATCGAGGCGTTCCACTTCGTTGCTAGCCAGGTTCGTTTTCCATTTGTCGAAACAAACCTTCACATTTTCCTTTCTTCTCAAATACTCAGTTTTCTTACTATCACTAAAGCCTTTTCTGGATTCGCATTTCGCAGTAGAATTAACCATTTCACCGTATCGTTCTTCTTCGGAAAACACAACTTTAGCCTGAGCCACTAAAGCTCTCCATTTCTTATATTTCAGATGACCTTGATCGTCCCAAAGAGGGACCTTGTTTGAAAGACTATAGCTTGTTTGCCTGTTGAAATCTATTGTTCGGAAAGGTTTGTGCTTTTCGCGGATTAATGGTGTTCTTGGGCGGCTGTAGTTCATGTTCACTTGAAGACAGGCAGAACAAACTCCTTGATACAGTTGAACCCAGTGTGGTATGGAAACAGTGAGTTTGAGTTGTCGGTCTTGTGTTCTGTCTTAGTGTTGACAACTTACTGTCATTATCGCGTTTACAGTTTTCATCGACATTTTAAGACGATTTTCCCCGCTGGTATCAAAAACAAATAATCCCTTCCTTCGCATAGTTTGCTCTCACGATTTCATGTGTAAATTCAAGGTACAATCGATAAAAGATGCCAACTTGCCTGGCATACCGCACCGGGTTAACTTGAATATACCACTTGTGTGTACGTGCGTGGTGTTTTCACAGAGGTCACGAAGTCGATTGACATCGATAAAACATGTTCTCACGAGCAAACGGTCTGGACATCCTCTCCCCTATGTTTCCCTTCACTACCCCACTTGGGAGCTTTGCGCGCTTCAAAAATGATGGCCAGTATGAAACTTCTGCTGAGTGGGCTTCCGAAAGTAGCAGCATAGGAGAATGAAAATTTACAATGGCTCTGCTATTGATACACGCTTAAATTTTCGATTTTCGACGTTTTCGTAAAATGCGAAACACACAAGAAAGTGTGATATAATGGAAATTTGGAAAATATTGCGTAGCGCCATTTTTTTTTGTTCCTGAAACCATTTTATTTTTGCGAAGGGAAGAAAACTCGGCGGAGAACCTAGCAAAAATACTGAATGCAAGGATAAAACCCGGCCAACAATCCACTCCACTAGATCACGTATGATGTGACACCACAAGCTGTGAGGTAACCCATTTTGTAGCGCAGACCACCCGTACTCTTCTCTACCCTTTAACAAAAATAACAACTAACCTGGAATACTTTTTCTTTCTTGTTTCTACTTCCACGTCTCGTGCTCTTCAAAGCACCAGTGCTTGAAAAACGTGGCTTTGTAAAATTCTGTATCTGTACGGAACCGCGACGCATGCGTGGATTGGGAATCGTCGGAAGTGCCACCTGATTTGTTTTGCGCGAGCGCACATTCGTATCCAAACTGGCAACTGGCATCAAACTTGCTCTCCGCGACAAAAACTGCCCTGGAGTCGTATCGGGTCGAATGCTGCTTCTTCGTCTTTGACTCTCTGTAAAGCCCGGTGTTAGAAGACTCCCCTCCCGTATACTGCTTCTACGCCTCGGGTATTCTACACTACCGGGTATCTCTGGATTATCAATGACACTGCTCCTTCGTCTCGTAAATTCAGCACCACCGGGGAACCCCACGAGGTTGTCCCGCTGACTGCTCTGTCGTCTCATGTCCTCTAAAATACTACCCGGTATGATAGGATAATCTCGGGTACTGCTTCTTCTACGGTATTCGACACCGGGCATTGTATTCTTATAGTTTTCGCGGGTACTACTTCGTCGTCTTGTGAACTCCACAGGCAGGTTGACAAGGTTATGGATGGTGTCTCCATTCACTGACTCTGTCTCGCTTTCCATGGGATGCGGTTTTCTAGGTCAAAACCGTACTTCTGTATATTTTTAGCGTCAAAATCTCAGAAATGTTTATCGGCGAAGTTTCTTCCTCTGGTTAACAACTTTCTAATCTGCTCACGGTAACTGAACCGGTTCCAAGGCTTGGAAAAGGCTCTCAAAGAACTGTCTTTACTTGTCCAAAATTGAACGATTTTAGAAACAGTTTTTCTGAGCTGTTGGCTTCTAGATGCACGAGTCCCTCATATATCGTTCATTACAGTTCATTTGGACAATATTTACGACAGAATGTTTAGCAGCGGTGTACCATGGAAATACTAAACAGAGACCAATATGACATTCTTTGAAACTTAGTCGGATGTAATAAACAAACTGAGTAACATAATGAGGTGTTAATTACATCCGTAAACAGTTTCTTTTCAAATTTGGTTTAATAGTTATTGATATTGGGTGTTAAGGGTTGTGTTAAGGACCGGCTTCTGGCAGTACGCTACACTTCATTCAACCGCGTTACCAACCGGCAAATTTTGAATTATTTAAAATGTCTGCCTCGGAGAAATGGCACCAGGAGTCGCGAAGAAAAAAATATCCTGTAACTGTAAAAAATGCAGAAGTGTCGATTAGACAACTTTCAGGAGAGCATCGTGTGAAAGAACTCCTGTCAAAATAAGGCTTTCATGGGATTTAGTTTTCACTGCAGTTAAACTTTTTGCAAACTTAAGCCAAAAGTAGTTTCATGCATGTTTCATGAAGAGTATGATCAAAAATAGCTTTTTCAGTTTGTTTTTCCGGGTTTTCTTTGCAGCAGAGAAATGGACCCTTTTCTTGACATGGAAGGGATGATGGTGATGATGATGGTGATTAATTCTCTCATGATCAGTAGAATAGCCGTGTATGCTGCAAAGGCTGCAATGTTGTAGTACGGGACGTACAGATACAACCCCTCCCAACTAGTAATATACCCTGTTACCCCACGATGTTTGGCGCTGTCCTTCAATCAAAAGAAAACAATAGATCGTATCAACTACTGTCCATAGTGAAATGAAAATGCGTTCGGTGTGAATAATAGAATAAAGAATTAAGAGAAAAATATCATATGCCCTTGGCAGGACTCGAACCCACGGTTTCGGTATACTAGTCCGACGTGTTAACCACTACACTACAAGGACCAACCACGCTGGTTACGCAGCCAGGCAGTTAACACGTCGGACTAGTATACCGAAACCGTGGGTTCGAGTCCTGCCAAGGGCATATGATATTTTTCTCTTAATTCTTCAACTACTGTCCAGTTGGACTACCAAGGTCTAGCGGGTTGAGGCACTATGATTCTAGATTTATGAAATCTATGACCAATACACATCAGCCAATAACATCTTTATTTTTCAAAAACTCACTACCAGCTTAACAATAACCTCTAATCATCATTATTCATTCGTTACACTCATACATACGATATGATTGGTTCTTACTGGCTGTTAGTCTATGTTAGTCTCTGTGTGGGGGAACTGGTGAGGATGGCCTTTCCCCTGCAGTCCATCTCAGCCACCACACAAAAGCTGATACACAGGCTTATGGGATATATCTGTAATGCTAATGCTATAGCAATATGTCAATGTTCTTTTAACATCTAAAGCTGATCATGAGTTAAAAGCCAAGGCTTAACACAGATGGATGATGGGCATAAGACAGGGATTCCAGTTATGAAAATATAGGAAAAACAAACCCTCTCTTCTTAGAAAACGTCCTACCTGTACCATCTAAGCTGATGAGGAGTTGTAAGGGGAAGCTTAAAACTGATGGAGGACATCGCTAGACAGGGATTTCAGGTATTAAAATATAGGAAAAAACAAACCCTTTTTCTTTTCTAGCTGTACCCTTAAGGTCAACCATCTTGATTTTTATGTATGGATATAAGTCTGACGAAGACATTTAAATACTACACTGAGTACCAATGGTACACGTCGGAATGCAGCTCAATTTGAAGAACAAAACAATAGGTTCCAATTCTCAGTAGACTGAAGTTCTTTTGTTTTGTCCTCCAAATTGAGGTGCCTTGACGTCACATGCAAGGGGTCTATAGCTTCGATATAGAGAAATGACTTAACAAAAGAAGTCCCTTGACAGGAAACCCAAACAGGGGCTCCCAAGATATAGAAAGGGTAGAAAAATTTACCTCTCTCCCTAAAAAAGCCACAGGGCTCCCACTCTGATAGATTTGACTATGGTAAATGCAGTGAGAAAAGACAGGAGGAAATAAAACTACTTAAGAAGTGGTGTTCCTATAACATCAAACCGCTAAATCGGTGAATTTCTTAAATTTTCAAATAACCTAACTAGCGACTATTTTGATTGATATAGCTCCATGTGATCTTTAATCAATGTCAGGAACGTCAAATGCAGCACCACCAGCACTGGCAGAAGATGCTGGGGGTGGTTGTGGGGGTGGATTTGTTCCTCCACTAGCTCCAGCTCCTGGCCCTGCTCCTGCTCCTGCTCCAGTACCGCCAAACTTTGAGGAGAGTTTGTCTATGACTTTCTTGACTTTGGGGTTGTTCTGGTATTTGCTGATGTTCTGTGGGTTTTGACTCACGTCTTGGAAGGCTGCCATCACCTCTTGGTCCTGTTACAAAGAGAAAGGCATTCAGTATTATCACAATTCAAAACTGAAGAAAACATGTTGCCTTGTAGAACTCAGGGAACATGGAACTATGCATATTAATAGTAATCAAAGATGATGAAGTTATATATGCTGTTACCAACCTGGAAAGCTGCCATTATCTCTGGATCTTGAAGAAGTTCAGTTAGGTTAGGTGCTAGAAAAAAAGATGAATATTTCCATAAGGCTAGATTTCATTTCATGTGTGGTATTTCACCAGGGAATCCCCCTGGCATCTCTTATTTCTTCTTCAAATCTCTTTTCATTTAAAGGAATATAGTACAACAGTACAATAGTACAATATTTTGAAAGAGTACAGCTATGAACTCTGACTAACCTCCTTCTGGCATTCCACCAGGGAATCCCCCTGGCATTCCACCTGGCATTCCACCAGGGAATCCCCCTGGCATCCCACCAGGGAATCCTCCAGGCATACCTCCAGGGAATCCTCCAGGGAATCCTCCAGGCATTCCCCCAGGCATTCCTCCAGGGAATGCCCCTGGCATTTCACCTCTTGTTGTTCCAGATCTTTTTCCTTGTTTTTCTTGCTCCTAAATTATAAACGTATAGATAATGTAAGTGATTCAAAATTTTGAAATTCATCATGGATTCCAGTAGCAAATTTATTCTTCTTGCATATGTTCATGTTAAAAATCTTTTCAAAAATCTTGGAAAACATTTGACTTGCCTTTCTTGCTTTTTCTCTAGCTTCTTGAACTCTTTTTCTAAAAGAAAATTGCATTGATTCATATCAAGGTGGCTGGCTACCATAGAAAGATGAAGCTACTGTGCATGCTACTATGCAATAGCAATGACACCATGACACAAGTAATTTGACGCCATGATTGTAATTCAAAAGCTTTTTCAGGGATTTTGTCTATAATAGGCCACCACTTAATTTAGTTCTTAATCCCAAATTAATCTTAAACTAAAGTGACATCAAATAAGTCACCTGAACAATACTATTCAGCACTTACAGTTTTTCTTTTTGTTTTCTTTCTTCCCTTTCCTCTCTTTTTCTTTCATATTTTCTCTTGTGTTCAGCAATCTTTTTTGCCTGTCCAGAGAAAAGTTTTGAAGATAACGGTCATTAGTACAATTTTAGAACTTCACATAGAGTTTTGATCGGAACAAACTTTGCCCGTCATAGTTAGATTGAAGGAGGCCAAAATACCTGACATATGAGAGTCAGGTAGGTCTAAGAAAAGCACTGTAAATTTGATTTAGATGGTGGCAAAAAAATTCTAACCTTTGGTTCTACTTGGTGGAGCCATTCATTGACTTGTTCATCAAAATCTAGTTTTGCAGCTGATCGTAGATCCCGTGCAGATTCTTCCCAGTTGCCAAGCAACCTAGATAAATGCAAAACATGTTTTTAAATTAAAACAATAATTAATTGTAAACCAGCCTCTAGCTGAAAATCCATTTTTGTT
The DNA here is from genome assembly GCA_023349425.1 of Anthopleura sola. Classification (NCBI taxonomy): domain Eukaryota; kingdom Metazoa; phylum Cnidaria; class Anthozoa; order Actiniaria; family Actiniidae; genus Anthopleura; species Anthopleura sola. Next base: position 4,568,585 of record JALHLI010000012.1, on the reverse strand, counting down.
AAATAAAGATGAAGATGATGATGATGATGATGGTGATGATCTTTATTATTAAGGGTTCTCAATGCCATCAATAGTTATATAACTTCTAAATTATTTATGCTTATTATATATAAGATTTTCTTTAATGATGGTGAAAAAACAACTTTAGGTACTAACTCATTTGCTCGTCCTCTCCACTTGAATGGCTGAGCAGAATCTGGGTTAATCTCATTAGCTCTTGTACTGTCTCTTATGGCAGCATTTGGCTTGTTCAATTTAATATAACAGCTGAAAAATATCCATATAAACATGAAGTTAAAGAAGCTCAGTTAAGTAAGGAAAACCAGATTAAATTATAAACATCAGATCATAATTTTCAAGTACTTTTTAGAATGATGCAATTTACAGTGCAAATTGAAAAACTGTCGGCACCTAGAAATATTCCAGGAATGTTCTGTTGTTCTTTGGCCAATCAGAATGACTCTCTAACCACAAGATAATGGAAAGATAACAATAACGCCTCTGATTGGTTAAGAAACATTCTTGAAAAATTTCTAGTTGCTCATGTTTTTGATTTGCACTGTAACAGATGCAAACTTTGTTTAAAAAAAGCATAACACTTTACTGGCCTTACCTTGCTCTCTTAAAAAACAAAGGAGCAGATTTGGGATTTTTCAGGATTCCTTCTGTGAAATGTTTTATGGCTTCTTCTAAGTTTCCTGCAAATAATTACCCAAAACATGACTTATTACTCTATCATTTATGTACACAGATGATTAAAAATCCACAACTTACAATCCACAACATGGAAGTATTACTAACAGTCTTCTATAGACTCCTTTCAGCACATTTGAATGCAGCTCAATTTGAAGGACAAAACATTAGGTTTCCCATTCTCAGGAGATTGAAATTCTTTTGCTTAATCCTCCAAATTGAGCTGCTTTGACATCATGTGCAAGGGGTCTGTATCTTGCATGTTGATCCTAATGTTCTATACCAGAAATCTATTATGTATGTACCTATATAATATGTAGATTGTTATGTAAATTTACAACAGATGTTCAGAAATTTTGTTGCGGTAAGAAAGGACTATTTTGTGTGTTTATAATTAACTAGGGTACAGAGATAAGGGACTGTGGTCTCAAGTACAAAACCCTCAAAATTTCCCTTTTTCCATTTCAGACCTTGTGTTATTTCATTGAATATAATTCATTTGTATTCTCAGGTAATGCTTGAGAAAATCTAGATCTATTGGTATAGATACACAACTCAAGCAAAAAAAAAAACTTATTGCCAAGAGGTCTGAAATGGGAAAACATTATTCCCAAAGTAAAAGGGGGCTAGTATTATCCTTTTCAAGCTGCCAGAATGCCAATACATAATAAGATTATTGTATATATACCATCACTCATGGCAACCATTCCTTGACTTCTTAGTTCATTGGCTTGATCTCTCATTTCCTCTGTCACCTAGAAATTTTAATTTTAAATTTAAAGAGGAAAGATGAAAAGGAATATTTAATGCCAAGCCCATTCAGACTGGTCTCCTAGGGGGTCCATGACACACCCTTTAAACCCTACCCCCTAGTTACTAGTACTGAAAGCCAAGGTTTGATTTTTACTATCAATAACACAGGCACACAGTTATACATTACTCGTAATTAAGTAACCATTACACAAGAGCTGCATTGATTCTGTATATATGTTGCTATATTTAAGCTTATTTCATATCGCTATGCTATAAGGATATAATAAGCTCATTTACAATTCAAAGATGATGAAATAATTATATGATGGGGTGAGAATGAAACTTATGTATCTCCTTAAAAGCTATACATGTTACCAAAGGCAACAGTTACTATGCATGGGTCACGGAGTGACTTTTACTCAACCAGTTTATGAGATAGCAGCAAGTATTATTTGTAACATTGTTTCCTTTTGTTTTCTTATAACTATTAACCACTGATGATTAGTTTTTGTTTCATGGGTTGAGTAAAACCACTCTAGTGGGTTTGTTTATTGTTCAGTGGCTTTGCTTGTGGGGAAGTTTTATCGTTACTAATTAACCCTAGTAATTTTATACAAACCTCGATAGATGGATCACCCATTGGCTGTGGTTCATCCATGTCCGGTTCAATGCACCCTTCTCTATCAATCTCTATAATCGTAAAAAGAATTACATCAGCCTCATTATAAATTATTAAACTAATCTCTTAAAAAAGACAGAATTCTAACTGTTTTTTGTGAATTACCCCTTGATGTTATTTCACAAAAATGAAACCTACCAACATCACTTTCTTCGCTTTCTTCACTTTCCATTGCTTCTGGTTCTGGTTCAGGCTCAGGCTTAGGCTCAGGCTCAGGCTCCTATATTCAAATTATTACATTGTTAACAAAAATCAGCTGATAAAAATCAAATTAATACCACGGTTTCCTCAAAACTCCTCCCATATGATTCTGAGAAATGCATCTCTCCTTTCTTCATTTGTTTTATTACCTTCTTTGCCTCTTCTTTCATTTCTTCATCTTTTTGTTCCTCAGGTGGGGATGGTTTCTCTGTTTTGGGTTCAGGGGCTGGAGGGACTTGTCCTCCCATACTGGTAAGTAATAGAAATAAAGGAATTAATTCAAAAGTCAGTCTAAACAAACTATAGTTATAACCGAAAGTTTCTTGTCTGCTCTCAAGCAATCACGTGGTTTGCAACAGTTGAACTTCAAAACATTTTCTGAACAGCTTGCAGAATTCTTGATTATAATTTGCACCAAACCTACAAATTATTAGTTTTCAACGATTCCTAGATTTGCTTCACTGCATCCTTAGCTTGATTAACGAATTCATCAAGATAAAATTATAACAGGTACGCTGTCCTTCGTTCGTTGATTGGTGAATTACAGAAGAAAACAAAATGCTCTAAGTACATTGTACAAGAATGAACATAATGTTTAAAGCTCAAATATTATAAAATCCGGTGAAAAAGACATACTATAAATCACAATTAATAATTTTGCAACGGTAGATTACGAAAAATTTACACCTATTCGACATTTGAGGACTTTAACCAGTCAAGTTATTCTCACGTGTTTTTCTTACCTTTCAATCCATTCTCGGAAAAACGCCATCTCTTTCGAGTGTAAAACAGATGGGTTATGTTTACACATTTGTATAAAATTCTCCATCATGGTACGCTGCTTCGGATCCATTTTGTACGAAAACGATTCAAATCCACGAAGGATGGATTTATTATTGTCAAGACACGACACTTTTTGAGTACTCGTACTCCACTACACTGCTGCCCGACGACTACTGATTTCCTTCCTAGAACTCTACATCACGTGGGTCATTCCTTGGAATCCTATTGGCTTATAACTACAACAACGTCACAGGTATGTGGTATTTGAATTTTTTTCCTCAAAAGGGGGTGGAGGGGTCATCTTAGATCCACGAGGGGCCGGGCCACAGGTTGAAAAAAATTGAAGTTGAGCTTAAAATTTTTAAAGTAATTTCAGAGAATGAGAATGTTTTTATTTATCTTTTTATTTTGTAAGGAAATTTTTTAAACCTCTAAAAGTTGTTTCCACAGCCACCCAAGAGAGTGCAAATATAATTCATCATTCTATTAAATCTTAACACAATAGTACCCTTCACAGTTCCCTGCACCATCTTGAAAGGTAGCTGTGCCTTGGCATCAAAGCGAGACAATTGGTGATCTTTCAGTGATAGGGACCTCTTTTAGCACCCCTTGCCAATTAGTCACATGCCTCTATCATTGCAAGCTCACCGTTCGTTTCGCTTTGATGCAAAGGCACAGCTACCTTTCAAGATGGCACAGGCAGCCGTGAAGGGGACCATTCTCATTTTCATGCTTATTATCAAAGCTAAGGTTTAAAGGGGGAGGGGCGGGCTGCAAAAGTAGGAGGGGTGGTCCACTGTAACGGGAACACATAAATCAAGAAGTTTGTCATGATCATATTTTCAAATTTTAATTTAGTAGTCAGATATCAATTTAAATTACAGACATTTTTGTGTCTCTCACTAGTGGGGAGGGGATGTTACTAGTTTCATCCCAAACCAATGACAACACCACATATATAATTTATTAATGTATTTCAGCTATTTGTATAAATTATCTGGATATAATATATGTTGGTAAAACATTAAACTGTTAACCATGATATCAATTTTAAACAATTCACTTTACAAAATTAATTCTAAAAATTCAACATATCTAACTGTCATCACCTGGAATGGCTACAGACCCCTAGCAGCACGTCGGAATGCAGCTCAATTTGAAAGACAAAACAAAAGGTTCCAATTCTCGAGAGATTTAAATTCTTTTGTTTTGTCCGTCAAATTGAGCTGCTTTGACATCATGTTAAAGGGGTCTATGAGAAACTGAAAACCAATAAATTAATTTAGTTGAATTATGTAATTTTAAAATATTAATAATTTCAAAACTGAATGATCGTTTGTTCTATATTTTTCTGTATGATAAATTTCATTTTAAAATTTTATAAAAATACCTTTCTTTAAATGAAAATTGAAAATTGGCCAAGCTTATTTAATAAAGGAAACAAAGAAATTAAGCAACTGTACTGGTACTAAATTAGTCAAAAGGTTGTTTCCAGGTAAAATTTGATAAGGAAGATTTAAGGAGGCTAGTTGATACATAACTGCTCAGCTGAATTTTTAGCTCTTGTTATGGCTGAGATATATATGTTATTTACTGGCCAGGAGGTCCACAAGGGAAAAACTGTGCCCAAGGTCTTGAATATACGAACCAAGGCCATTAGGCCTCAGCCCATTTTCAAGGCCGAGGGTACAGTTTTTCCTTATCTGGACTGACTTTAGGATGGTAAATAACTTATTTATCATGTTTATTTATTTTTTCTCCATGACTTTTCCACTTGTTTTGCATCTGTTCCTTCAGGACCCTCTTTTATTCTCGCGAGAATTATATTGGTGTTGCATTACAATGGGTCCATCCATCTTGAAGCAATTTTATATGTATACATGTAAAAAATATTATTCATGGCAAGGGCACCAGGATTTCAATAAATGCTACTGGGAATTGTCCAATGTTATCATTTAACTCCCCTTCCATCCATTCTTCATTAATTTGTTTCAATAGGATTATCTCATCTCCAGCCTGGAAAGAAAAAGAAAACAAAACAGATAAGATAAGAACCATAAATAAATAATAACTAGAATTTAGCAGTGGCATTTTCACAGAGTGGCTCTTCATTGGACACAGTTCAGTTGGATGTTTGCAGAGGGAGGAAAACTGTAGAACCTGGAGAAAAACTCTTGAAGCACAGGAGAGAACAAACAAGCAACTCTACTCACATATGAACCAGCTGATTTTATTATACTTGGCTTTAGAAAAATAGTTCTGTCTTGAGTTTGAGTTGTTTTGAACATACCTTGAAGGAGAGTTCACTATCAAGTTCTGCATTGAAGTCATACAAGGCTTTTCCCTTTGGCAGTAAGTGTTCCTGTGGTTGGAGTTTATGACCTTGGACTGAGAAACCAAAAACAGCAAAAGTTTTGAAATATATTTGAAAAATGAAAGGATAGGAGGGGGAAGTGAAAGGAAAATTAATGAGGATGGGAGGGAGAATAAACAAGTTAAAATAAAGAAAGGAATGGGAGAAGGTAGGAGAAGGTAGGTAGGAAGGAAGGAAGAGAGTAAAGGAGGGTCTGATGCCTTACCTTTATGATGCTGTGTTGAACCAGACACCTCCACATGTTCTACATATGCAGACGGCAGCATCCCTTTTTGACCATTCAGTTCTCCCTCCAACCAGTCTTCATTTATTTTCTGTAGTATTGTAATTCTATCTCCTTTCTTGAATGACAGGTCGCCTGCTTCATGACTGATGTAATCATGAAGAGCTGTTGTGACTGGAAGAGCTAAAAATAAAAATAATTTTGCTAACATTTAGACTCAAGCCATTTCAGTAGCTTATGTCATCTGAACTAAGCACAATTTGTATTTGGATGCTGGCTAGTTGCCATTACAGATCTTTCTAGAATACCATAACATTTATTCTTTACAAATCCTAACCCCCCTCTAGAGGGGGCCTGATATGTGATCATTCCACTCACTATGTCTTTCACCCACGATTGGAAAAAGACTTAATATAAAAGAAAATATAATGATCTGAGATTGACTGAGGAGTTATACCCTGTCTTACCATGCTTCACAGCTGTCTCTTGTAGTGGTATGTCCTCTATAATTTCAACATAAGCAACAGGGAACATTCCAGCAGCTTCATGAATCTCCCCCTTTAGCCACTCTGCATTAATTCTCTTAGTAATCTGTATGATGTCACCAGTATTGAACCTCAAATCATCTGGATTCCCAGAGTCATAATCATACACAGCTTTACATCTTGGACCAGAACAAACAACAGAGCTTTTCTTTGTGACTTTTTCTTGAGGTTTTGAGCTCTGTTTTTGTTGAAGTTTGTGTTTCATATCTTCATCAAAGTCTACAAAGTTGGATGGGAATATACCCATTTTTCCATTACTTTGTCCTTTAAGCCATTCATCATTAATCATCTCAAGGAGGTGGACAGTGTCTCCTGCATGAAAGCTTAGTTCATCATTTGATTGTGCTTCAAATTGATACAGAGCAACTGTACTGAGCAATGAAGACGAGTGTGGTGAGGGCTGTGGATTAAATACAAATTTATTAGTGCATTTTTCATAACTGGCCAATCAATTACCAACAAACTCCCATAGGCTATTTCTGACCTCAATAATTAAGATGCACTTGGTCTAGCTTGGGTACAAACAACACCATATAAGGCATGGTGGACAAGAGATTTTTGTACCCAAGGGAGTCCACAATGCACCATGTTTGCTATCTCAAAGGTCTATGTTACCTTGTGTGATGTTGATGGCTTTTCTGGCTCATGAGGTAAGTCTTCTATGATTTCTACAAATTTTACTGGCATCATACCTTCGTCGTCACCACATCTCCCAATGTACCACTCATGATCAACTCTCTTGATGAGAAATATTTCATCACCAGCCTGAGAGAAAGTATAAAAACACATTTCAAACAATATTCAACAACAACCACACAAAGAATGCCTGGCCAGAGAGAACAAAGAATCAGGACTAACGGTGAAAGTGGTGAATAGCTAGTTAACTGGCTCGTATAACTATATAAATGGCACTCCCTACCTTAAATGACAGGTCATCTATACTTTTCGCAACATAGTCGTACAAAGCTATGGCAGATGGTTCTATCTTGGTTGACACGACAGACAACACAACTGGTTCAGCTGGTTTCTTTTTCCTTTTCATTTTCTCAATATTTCTGTGTTCTTCTGCTTCCTTATCCTTGCCGATTGTAGCAGGCCTAGGATGTTTTAACCTGTGTTTAACCTCAGGTGCATGACTTTGTTTAACATGTTCTGGCTTAGTTTCAGTAGGTGCTGGAGCTTTTGGACGAGCTTCAAACTTAACACTAAAACTTGTAGCCTCAATTGAAGCCTTTGGTTCTTCTGGTGCTGCTTTCTTTGGGGGTCCAGGTCTGGGGGGTGCAGGTTTTGGGGGACCTGGCCTTGGGGGAGGAGGTGCCCTTCTTACAGGTCCTTTCTTGAGTTGAGTTTGTGAGCACTCTCCTTCTGGTGTCCCTCTGAAACCTTCAACATTTTCTCCTTGTGGGCTACCTGAGTCCTTTTTAAGTCTATTTGGCCTAATTATACTTGGAATTCGTTTTGTTTTATTAGGCTTCTTATCTTGAGCATCCTCTTTTTGACTTTCTAGGATGGTTCTTTCTGGAGGTGAAATAACTTTGGTTTCTTCTGCTCTTTTTTCTTTACTTTCATTCTTATTTCCAGCATCTTTCTTTGTTTTTGGTATGATAAGTGTTGGCTTGCTTTTGGGTTTTACTATGGGTTCTGGTGGTGGTACCACAGGTTGAACGGGTGAGGTAATTTGAGGAGGAATTTCAATGTTTTCTTGGTGTTTTGGGGGTTTCTTGGTAGCTGGAGGTGGTTTTATAACTGAGGGCTTTATAACTGTAGGCTTTGTTGTTTTAGTTTGTGTCACATTTTGTGTTTTATCAGTTTGTTGTAATGGTTCTTGATTAACACTAGTATTATCTTTGCCATTGGGTTTTGTCCTTATAACAGTAGGAACACTCTTTGCTTTGGTTGAAGAAGCAGGTTCAGTTACTTCTTTATTCAAATCTTCTTGCTCATTTGCTTCATTTTCAAAGAAAGCAGAATTATTGATACCAAAACCTGAATCAAAGTTATCAGGTTTACTCTTGTTAGGCTTGTTCTTTTTCCGCTTTGGCGCAATAGGTGACTCTCCTTGATTATCTATAATACTAGCATTCAAGAAACCAACACTTCCACTAGATTCCTCTCCAGGCAGTTCACAAACTGGCTTAGATTTTGGTCTCTGTGGTGGCTCTCTGTTTTTAGGGGTTTTCTGTACTCTATTGGGTGAAGGGGAGCCAGTGCTTGAAGAACTTGGTGAGAAAGGACTGGTTGGTTTTGATGGTACTACAGGAGCTGGCCTTGGAGAAGATGTTACTGGTTGTAAGGGTGGTACTACAGCATCAATGATATTGGGACGTGGGGATATAGGGTGTGGATGGATTGCTATAGGCTTATTCATTTCGGGACTTGATTTAGGCTGTGAATTGATTGGAGGAGGTGGTATACGACTAATTGATGTTGTTGTAGATGATGAATCTGGTACATGACTTGGTTTGAGAGGAGTTACTGTAGGTTGTGTGGGGCTTGTCATGTCAGAAGCAGCTGTTGGATGTGAGGGGACAGTAGCAGAAGCAAGACTCGGAGGGCTAACAATTCCAGGAGTTGTCATAGGTTGAGCAGATATGATGGTAATCTCAGGTCGTCCGTGGGATCTAAAAAACACAAACAGTTCATGAATACAGTAATTAAAAATAAACAAACTAAAAACTAATGCTCTGTGTTTCATAGGTCAAAATTCACATTCAAATTGCAGACAGAAGCTCATATCCTTACTTGGTAGGCCTTTGCTTCTTCTCCATAACAGGTGGTGGTATTTTTGGTACTGGAGGACTCGGCACAGGGACATTATCTTCATCACCTTCACCTAAATCTGGCCTTAAAGGAATTGGTGGTGGCAATCTCTTGCTAGGAGCAGCATTTGTCTGTGAATGAGCTTGTTCATCTTCCTCAAAGCTGATTTAAAAAAATAAAAGTAAGATCAGAAAGACTGACTATCACAGACTCAAGATTTTTCGTGATGCCCAAGCTTTACTCTATGTATGTGAAAACTTGAATTGATAAGTGGATATTAATGGATTCCTTGGTGTATGGATGGGTCAATGGATAAATTATGGATGGGTGGGTGGGTGAATTAATGGTTGGATGGATGAGTAGATGGATGGGGTGAATAGATTGGTGGATAGGTGGGTAGATGGATGGGATGGATAGATGGGTGAATAGATCAATGGATGAGTCAATAGATGGGTGGATGAATAGTTGAATGGGTGGGTGAATGGATGGATGAATTTTCAAATATTTCTACCTCTGTTCATCAAGGTCAGGTCTTGGTGGTGGGGGAGGTTTTGGCCTGCTCATATTATTGATAGTTTAAGAAACAGCTTTCCTTTTCACGTTTTACATCTGTAAATCATTAAACGAAACACACACTGATCAGATAAAACATCAACTATTTCTTTCTCTAAGTACAAAAAGATGTTTTGAACATTCAAGATTTGTTTACGAATATATATCGATCGTTTCGCAGTGTTTTTTTTTTTATTGCACTAGGTGTTCACTAACTAGATACTGGCACAGACAAATGGGCGGTTTAGAAAGAGGACAATATACTACAAGCAAAACCGAAGGAAATCCAGTAAAGCCCTTATGGACATCCAACAACATACATAAATCAAATCAAAACATACTTTAACTTCATTAATTTATTTAAATGAAATGATACGTATAACTTTCTTTCTTCTTACATCTTAGTTCGCTCTTAATGTCGTCTTAAAGAGATCGTATCGAACCAATTAGGAGGTATTTAGTAAACGAAAAACGAAATCAAATATCAAATATCAACGCAAGAAGACTCTAATCTTGATACTTACTTCCCCGGGAAGCAAAATAATTATCATGACGTGCCGATGGACATCGCCCTAAGAAACCTACCGTCTGCTTTCAAACATTAACCCAAGGAACAACAAATATATAGAATATACTACCTTTAGGACATCTGCTATCCAAAGAGGCCTTTTGAAGGCCTGTATTGTTGTTAAAATGACGTAAAAATCAGCTGAATATCTTGAAATACCAGTGACTTTGGGTTCAAAAATGAAACTTAGTTAACCGCTGGTTGGTATAGGATATACCGCGGGCATGTGTGGCTACGCAATGCATTGTGGGTAAACTGTCTGGCGGTTATTTTGAAATCTACAAGGCCGAACTGAGGAATACTTCGAGTACGGACCGGCTAAATCTGTTGTTTATTGACTGAAATATTAATGAATACTCTTCTGATTTTTATAGGTAAGTTTTTTTATTCTATCTCGAGGGTATCGTAAAGCTAGAGTGTTGTTTTGGACCTTTTTGAATTTTATCACGATTACTTTAATTCCGAGTAGCTGTTGGTTCGAATCTAAAATTGAAATAAGTCTTTTAAAAATTTGCACTATTCCTTTGTCTAAATAGTAAGAGTTTTTCTTCAGTATGGAATAACTAGACTTATGACTGAATCAAATATCATTGCTTGAGTTTATCCCAGTTTATGGACTAAAATCTCGTTATCAAAACGAAAACATAGTGAAATCGAATTACAGTTGTTGAGTTGTTGATGGATTGATTCACGAAGATGTTTTTCCATCGAAACAATTCTCACGAAATTCGTTGTGCAAGACACGCATGCACATTTGATGCTGGTTATATATATAAAATTTCGTTTAAGTTATAGTAATTTAACTCATTTTTTTAAAATAAATAGGATTGTTGTAGGGTCCTTGAATTGAAAACAAAGAGATATTATTTAGTGAACCATATCTTTAGCTCCCGTACTGCTACCCATTCGTTGTTTCCTTCACTCATTCCCCATGACTATCCTTGCTAATCAATTAACTTTTTACATTTCAGAATTTTCTAATCTATTAATATATTAATATATACTGTATGTCTGGACACTAACTGACCAACTGACCAAGATGCCAGAAACAAGCACAGAAAAGACTATCCCAGTTCAAGTAGCTCTAAGAATACGGCCACTTCTTCCTAAAGAGATAGGAGAAGGGTGTCAGGAATGTATTGATATTACACCAGGCGAACCACAAGTTGTCATGGGCAACAATAAAGCCTTTACTTATGATTATGTATATGGTACGATGGCTTCGCAGAGTGACCTATACAATCAGACAGTGGTTCCTCTACTCAATAGATTCTTCAAAGGATACAATGCTACTCTTTTGGCATATGGACAAACTGGTTCAGGGAAGACTTATTCAATGGGTACTGGGTTTACAATGTGTACTAACAGGGATGATATGGAGGTCCAAGGTGTGATCCCTAGGGCAATCCTTGATTTATTTACACACATGGAAAACAAGAAGGATGAGACTGAATTTCTTTTGAAAGTTTCGTTTCTTGAGGTAAGGGAATCATGATTTGACTTGTGTTGTTACTATAAGATAAGTGTTAGGGTTCTTACAGATATATGGTCAATTTCCAGCCCCTTGTATATGTATATAGTCCCTCCAGTATTCAAATAAAATGTAGAAATTTGATTGGTACTCTGAGCAGTTATTCGAATTCCTGCAGTCCAGACTGGTCTCCCTTAAGCTAAACCGGGTTCATAAGGACTCCAAAAATCAAATTGACCAAATACGATAACTGTATGCCATTATTTTTCTTGTACCAGATTCATAATGAAGAAATACATGACTTACTGAATCCTACCTCGTCAAGTGACAAAATAGCAATAAGAGAAAATGTTGATGGTGGCATCAAGGTAGGTTGAATATCTGATTTCCACATTCTCAGGCACCACCACATTGTATTTAGGCTCAGATTTCCAGCATGTGTATAGACAATGTCATATAAGGCATGAAGAACATTTGATATTTGTATCCAACGTAGACCAAATTGCACCGTGCTCAATATCTTAGAAATTTTCTATGTCACAGATTGCAGGTCTATTGGAGCTGCCAGTTGTATCAGGTGAAGAGATGGTGAAGGCACTATGTAATGGATCAGCATCAAGAGCAACTGGTGCCACTGCAATGAATAGTACCTCAAGCCGTTCCCATGCAATCTTCTCAATTATCATGGAACAGAAGGATAAGACAGGAGAAGGGTAAATGGATTCATAGTTTGTTAGATTATTCAAATTTTTAGCAAAGATATGGGTGCTTCTTTGACAGGAAGTCCTCATAATTTTATTCTTGATGTTGGGTATAGCCTCAGTCTGCAGATGTACTTAGGGTTGTCATGCAATGTGGAATGTTCCATGACAATGTGACAACCCAAAGAATATCTGAGTAAGAGGCTAGGTGCATGTTAGGTAAATTGAATGTATTAATTTTATTAATAAATAATCTTTTCTATTTTTTCTATGTTTTCCATTTCTTATGCTCATATTTTCTATTTATTTTCGTTTCTATTTTAGTGACATAAAGAGAGCAAAATTTCATCTTGTAGACTTAGCTGGTTCAGAGCGCTGCAAGAGAACCAATGCACAGGGAGAGCGTTTCAAAGAAGGTACTAATTATGGGGTCAGGGAGTCAGGTCTTAAAGTGACTGTGATCCCCTTCCTATTTTCCAATTTTCCTCTCTTTCCAAAACTTAAAATCTTAATTCAAATTTAATCTGTGGGTTAGCCATGCCTTGATTCTGATCACCCTATAGACTGTTTCAGGGTATTGATAAATTTGAATTACAAAAGTGTGATTTTGAACACTGTATTCTTTAATTATTTAACAAAGGAGTGAACATCAACAAAGGTCTTTTGGCTCTGGGGAATGTCATCAGTGCTTTGAGTGATGAACAGAGAAAATCCAATGCCCATGTGCCTTACAGGGACTCAAAGCTGACAAGACTTCTACAAGGTAATGTAAACATGGGCTATTCTATTGATTATCTATTTCCAATTTTCATTCTCTTATCCATCCATCCATCAGTCTGTCTACCCGACCGTCAATCCATCCATCTCTCCATCTCTCCATTCATCCATCCATCCATCTGTTACATGTGTTTCTCACTCTGTTGTATATAGAGCTGTTATCCAACATCCATCACATCCATCCAATTATCCCTCTTGTCCATTTACCCATCCTATTCTTTCATTCATTCTTTCATCCATCTAACATTCATCCCATTATTCTTATCTTTTATCAGATTCCTTGGGAGGTAACAGCAACACAGTAATGATAGCCTGTGTGAGTCCTGCTGACAGTAACTACGAAGAGACACTCAACACACTTCGTTACGCTGACAGAGCAAGACAAATAAAGAACAAACCTATCGTGAACAGAGATCCTGTGTCTGCTGAAATGGCTAGACTGAAACAGCATGTAATTATAAATTCGATAAAATTCTGGCTTATTTTTCAAAGTTGAAAGGAAGGCTAGTATTGACCTCGTGACTGAACTGATACTGGGATGAGATCAAAAGCTCCAACCTTCAACTAACCTTCAAATTTTATCGATACCCTGAAACAACTTCTGGGCTGATCAAAGTCAGGGCATGGCTAACTCACAGATTGAACCCTGAAACAACTTCTGGGCTGATCAAAGTCCGGGCATGGCTAACTCTCAGCTCAAATTGGAACTTAGCTTCACCGAATTAACACTGTGCAGTTGTCTGGTCAAGGATTACGATAATCTTTTAGAGTTACTGCAAAGCACGACCCTTCACTTGTATTTTATAAAACTGCAGTTTAGGTACATGTATCTTTTAGAAATTATTGTGATTTATGTTTCGTAGGTTCAAATGCTTCAGCTTCAGTTATTACAAGGACAAACTATCAATGGGACCTTACCAGATGCAATGGGGTAAGGACGAGAATTTAAGAATTTCGAGTTAGTTCTACGTCTATGCGTTGTATTTCATCTTGCTTTCTTTCACTCATCCCTTTCCATCCTCCCATCTCTTTTCCTCCTCCCATCTCCTCTCACCAGGCTGTATCCATCTTCCCTGTATGTTACTACCTAAAATTAAGGGGATAATGTGCAGCATAGCTAGATCGTTCAACAGTTTCTATTTAGCTCTTCAGCAGGCATAATATTTTTTCATGTCATTTTTTTATCAAGTTTATAATTTTTTTTTCATTCTTTCTTTATCAAAAGAAATGGATTGAACTGGCATGAGCTGTCAGAACGTGTTAACCAACTGGAGGTAAGAGTTAATCTTGGATACTTTTTTCTTAAATGTTCATTTAAGTGGTGAGTGTTAATGTGTCTAAGCCACTGGGGAGTCAGGATGACATGGTGGTAAGACCCGTGCTTCTCACCTCCGAGGTCCGGTGTTCGGAACCCAGTCGCCACATGTGAGCTGAGTTGGTTGGTTCTCTTCCGGCGTTCCGGTTTTTCCTCCGTCTTCTCAAACTGATCCTAACTAATTCAAACTGGTTAGAGCTGTGCTCCAGGGTCATACATGGACTGTATAGCAGCTCCCAGAGGCGCCTTCTCATGCTTTCAGTTCGACCCCGTTGAGCTGCACCACTGATGTACTTTGCGATGGTGATTAGCGATGACAAGTTTAACTATAACTATCAGGCTTGTTCTCATTCTTTGATAACCTCTTGTACTGATTTTCTTTTGCTGTTCTTGCAGGAAGAAAACAATAAGCTGAGTGAAGAGCTTCACAACTCTGTTGACCAAAATACGAAGATGTTTGAGAAGGTTTTAATGGTACGTCTTTTAAGCCGTCTTTCTGCAAAAAGATTCTGATATGAGATATGGAAAGGCATAGTTGGCATTCCATGCTCGTTTTGTGCACGAGGCTGGAACATTTACTAAAAACTTAAAGAATCTAGCTCCACGATGTTGAGAAAGCTTATTTACACACGCACATGTTACACCCACAGGCTGAGCTTGCGAGGGACAAACTGATAAGAAAACAAGAGGAACTCAAGAAATATCTGAATGAACATGAGTAAGTTGTAAATCGTAGTCAAGTTGCATTGTATTGATGCATCCGTGATGCAAACCGTTAAGGGTCTCTTTGCCTTTTTTGAAATGACAATCTTTGCGCGCGAATTTAAGTCTATTTTGATGAGATATAGTCAGTATGAGTGTGAAAAGTCACGGCACGGTTACGGCGCGGCGCGGACATGGCACTGAATATCGAATATTTTCATACACGGCACGGCACGGACACGGTCACTGCAAGGCGCGGTCCGTGCCGTAAGTTTTTCATAGTCAAAACTGCTCTAGTTAATAAAAACCGTATTTAGTATTAAAGTGTAGACATTTATGTTGCCATTTTGTTTAGAATCAAGCTCGACCCTGTTCTGCAAGATGACCAACCTGTCGATCAGGAGATGGATTTAGCTACTGAACTGCAGAAAAAAGTGCAAAATTTTGAGGTAACAAATATATATATATATATTTCTTCTATTAATTATCATTGCTTTCTTCCTTTTTGTAGACTCTCCTAACTATAGTAGTATTTGCAGGCCAAAACAGTCGAAAAAATTATCTACGTTATTTATGTTGCTTCAGTTATTTATTATTATAACTTTCTCTTTTTCGTAGGAGAGTTGTACTTCTGCCATGACAACCGAAGACCATGACAATAGCAAAAACTCTCTGAAAAATGTAAGCTACTTCAAAATGAAGAAAGAAATAATGTTCAAGGGGATTACCTTTACCATTGGTTTAAGGAGAAAACTTAATTTTCATTTTACTTACCGTATCCACCATTATAATTGTTTTCAGGATCACAGCTACGAGGTCGATCATGTGGACCAGGACAGCAACAACTCCCTACCCTCCTCCCCCATGAATAGTACGTTTGATTCCCAGCATGCACTGCGTCAGGCCGAGCTTGGGCGTCAAGTTCAAGATTTGACAAAAGCGTTGGCAATGAAACAAGAGTTGGCCTTGAAGTTGCAGCAAAATGAGGGCGCCATGAATGAAAAGATGGTTAAACAGTACGAGGTCAGTAGCTATGATATCTTCAGTGATATTCCTTCAGATGATCACGCAACGCGGTGATCACGCAACGCTCGTGACAATGAAAGAGATGCGTGACGACCCAAAGGATGTCTACACTAGTGGCTATCCATATTACCAGTCCTGTGGAATTCTTGTCGTTGGCCTTCGAATGACCCAATGTTCTTCAGCATTAAATGCTTTCTACAGGAGTTCTTTCTTTCCGAATTGTCTGACTTTTATCTATCAAAAGGAGTTGATTTTTGTTCCATCGCGAAACTTAGTTCCACGTGGTGTAACGGCAGTCGAGTTACACCACGTTTTAATTTCATATTGCGCATTTGAAAACCCACAATATATGGGCTGAATGAAGTTCTTCAACAGGTAAGTAGGACTAGCAGACCATGATTTTATATTTCTTTCTTTCAGACTACCGTACGTGAGCTGGAATCAGAAATCGGTAAACTTGAAAAAGAAAAGTCTGAGCTCGCACAAGCTCTTATTGCTGTTAAATCCTCAACTAATTCTGAAGGGTGAGCTGGATTTTGTTAATTTTGCTGGGGCGCGTTAAGTGAATATAGTGAAACCACTTTATAGATCCTTAAGTCACGGGTACACGGTGCAACATTGCGCGCAATATTGCCGGCGGTGTTATTGAAGTAGGATCGTTTTCTACTTCAGCATCATTGCGCGCATCTAATTACATCGTGTGTCAGTAGCTTTCCGTTTTGCGCACCGCGGTGTATATTTTCATAGATGCGCACAATGTAAAATCATTTATTTGCAATGCACCATGTGGCTTATATTTCTTACTTTCAAACTAAACCAGGAGTTCCAAAGATAGGTCTCGTATCAAGGAAATGGAGACAAAAATCGCGGATCTAAAAAAGAAACAGGTTTGTTTATCCTTCAGTTCTAAGGTAGTAAACTTCCATAACCACAGGGGCGGGCAGTCTCCGAGTCGTTGGATGTTTAGGGGGGGGGGGGGGGGGTCGGTAAAATCATCTGTTTTCTTTTCGAAATATTAACCAACCCTCCCTTACTGGTTGGCAAAAATATCATAACCCCCAATATTTCACCCAGTTTATTATTAAACCCCTATAAAGCTGCATACAATCACAGGGAGCCCGGCTTTCCTTTGCCACATTCAATATTCATTATTCTTTACGTAATTGCTTTTTATGGGTTTCCTGTGGTTTAACATCGGCTTCGGTTACACAAGCTGTAATCAGATCTGTACTGTAAATTGATAACCGTTGGTAACGTGCTCTTTATGGGTTGCCTGTGTTGTTTGAATGTAACGCACCGTCTATAAAGCATTCAAAAGAAGAGAATCTCTTCTTTTGAATGCTTTATAGAGAGTGCGTTACCAACGGTTATCAATTTACAGTACAGATCTGATTACAGCTTGTGTAATCATAACCGATCCCAAACCACAGGAAGCCGATCTTAAACCACAGGAAACCCAAAAAAAGCAATTACGTAAAGAATAATGAATATTAAATGCGGCAAAGGAAAGCCGGGCTCCCTGTGATACAATTAGTAACAACCCCCCTATATAGCTTCCGAAAAAAATGTGACTCACCCCCCCCCCCCCCCCCATACAGTAATAAATGAAAGCCCCCTTACTGTTTGTAGTCATCATTGTTTGTTGGCTGTTTTTGTTGTCAGGTTGAATTACAGAAACTTCAGCGCCTCAAACAACAAAGCGATTCGACGATTACTAAATTAAATACTGAAATCCAGGTAAGATTTTAAAAACTGTACATTTAGAGTGTTCCTTGCCTTTTTATGGGGAGTCAGGATGGCGTGGTGGTAAAACGCTCGCTGCTCACGGCACCTCTGCGATCCGGGGTTCGATTCCCATTCGCCCCTTGTGAGCTGAGTCTCTTTCTGACTTCGAGGGTTTTTTCGATTTTGCAGCTGTGTTGCGGGGTCATAGATGGACTGTATAGCAACAGCGCCCTCACAGTGCTTTCAGTTCGACCCCTTTGAGCGGCGCCACTGCTGTATTTGCGGTGGTGATTCGTTTTTTAAATACCATTTTTTTGCATATGATATGTATATAACTTTGGTTCGAAAGGATGGGCACACAGCGCATATCTTTGCGCGCATGCTGGGGAAGAAAATTATGTCAGTCATTCTTCAAGACAAAGATTATAGTACAATTTTTTGCACTTTGTGCAGCGTGAAAATTTTTATTTGTTCGAGTTAAATTGATAAAACTGATCATAATATTGTTGTGTTTTTGCAGAGCATGAAATCAGTCCGCGTCAAGTTGATGAGGCAAATGAAGGAAGAATCGGAAAGATTTAGAACATTGAAGAAAGAGAAAGAGAGAGAAATAATGCAACTAAAACAACAGGTAAGCTCACCCGCTTGTTATGTGCCATGTCGGTCAAACGAGGACAGGCCAAAATTATGTATCTTCCTTTCGAATCACTCAGTCACTCAGTCACTCAGTCACTCAGTCACTCAGTCACTCAGTCACTCAGTCACTCAGTCACTCAGTCACTCAGTCATTATTTTTTACGCTTTTTCCCCAGGACCGCAAGCGACAGTTTCAATACAGCAAACTGCAAAACATTCATCAAAAACAGCAAGCGGTTTTGAAGAGAAAGACTGAAGAGGTAAGAAATTGCAATCTGCAACATGGATAATTAGACGCAGGGATCCCAGTTTTCTTTTCTTCGGAATCCTCCTAACTGTCCTAGTTTCTTGTTACCCAGGCTGCGTCAGCAAACAAACGACTTCATGAAGCACTCTGCAAAAGGAAAGAAGCAGCCGAGAAGAGAGAAAATCATCAAAATCTACAAAATAGACAGTCAGAAGGGTTGATTCCAAGGATGAAGGTAACGTAATGTCTGTCATCGTGTCTATCATTAGTGTCTGTCTGTCCGACAATTATTGCTGAGTGTCCGCCAGCAGTACTGTCTATGTGCCCGTCAGTGCACTGTTCATAGTATAAATAGATTTGTGTCTTTAATAAGAAGTTTTAATGTTGTGTATACGCACCTCAATTTTTAACATGTGCTTCTGTGTATCATCAAATATTAGTGTTTGTGTGTCCGTAAGAAGATAGAATGTGTGTGCGCACCTCAAATTTTGACACGTTTTTTGCCTCATTATATTTGCTTCGCCGTCACAAAGTCAGTGATACGGTTGGGAACCACAACAGCGGGTAGCCAATTACTGTCGACCCTTTATTGTCTCATTAGTGTCTGTGTGTCTGTAAGAAATCGAGAGTGCCTGCACTAGTGTGTCTGTCGGCTAGCGTGTGTGTGTCTGTAAGAAATCGAGAGTGCCTGCACTAGTGTGTCTGTCGGCTAGCGTGTGTGTGTCTGTAAGAAATCGAGAGTGCCTGCACTAGTGTGTCTGTCGGCTAGTGTGTGCGTGTCTTTCAGACACTTGTGTCCATTTACTGTCTGCGCTAAAACAATCAGACATTAACACGAATAACGGTATTCTTTTACCAGTCATGGCTAGGTCACGAGATCGAGGTTCTCGCCAGTGTCAGTCTGGCCAAGAAGACCCTAGAAGAACTGATTGAAGACCGGAAGACGATTTCTCACCAACTTTCTGAACTGCGAGGGAAAATACAAGACGATGAAGAACAACCACCAAAAAAGGTAAATAATAGAATCATCAATAGAACAGATCTGATGTTATTAAAACATCAGTGGTGCGCACGTGCCGTGACCGTGCTGAATCTGAGCATTCTGGTTGGTCGAACATATTTTATTGCGTTCTGATTGGCTCTCGATTCTGTGCCGTGACAGTTATTGTACATAAGCTGACATACGAATTCCTCTCTACACTGTAGTCACTAAGTTTAATTGCGGTTTTCAATACTCCTCTCACTGTAACATCGCAAGTAACTAACTTTGGTCATTAGAACTACAGAACGTCACACTGTTAGAAAACACCTTCCCCCAAAACATCCCCCTCAAATTAATTTTGCAGCTTCGCACGCAAAATTCCAATCCCCTCTTATGGAAGGAAGCATTAAACTTAGTTCTTAATGATAAACAATTCTTTCCAGAAAAAGTTATCGATGGGTGGTGCGGATTCCGATGACAGACATCCAGCAAACGACGAACAGCGAACAAGGCTGAAGACGCTGGAGGCGGAATTGAAAATCAAGTAAGGACCTTTTAATAGCAGTTTTTGAAATATTGAGCTGAATTTTGAATATGATAGTGATTTTGAGAGTTCTGTTATG
The DNA here is from genome assembly GCA_023349425.1 of Anthopleura sola. Taxonomy (NCBI): domain Eukaryota; kingdom Metazoa; phylum Cnidaria; class Anthozoa; order Actiniaria; family Actiniidae; genus Anthopleura; species Anthopleura sola. Next base: position 4,548,249 of record JALHLI010000012.1, on the reverse strand, counting down.
ATTTTGAAAGTATACGTTTTGTATCCTTTCCCTCCTCTCTATCTCTTCCTTCTCTCACTCGTTCCCGCCATCTTTTTCTAGCCAATCCGATTCATTTATTCCATCATCATTCCCATTCATTCATCTATTCGTTTATTCATTCATTGCTTGACTGATTGGTTTCAGGACTTCACAGATTGCCGAATTGCAACAACAGCTATTAGCCGCTGACAATCACGGTTAGTAACTTGGCGCAACATTCGTTTTACCCGCGTAATCTAGTTCCAAGTGGACACTTTGTTACAAAGACATATTCACATTACATAATCTCCAACAGTTTCAGGTGAAAGGTCCAAACATCGATGGAACAATATTCATACGATGGCGGAGGCTAAAGCTGGCTTACAAGTATTGTTATCGATGGTAAGTCAGAAAACATTCATTTGTACGCTTTCATGGCTAAAAGTGGCGCGTGTTCGAGAAATTGGCGGGAAAATGAGCTCTTGATGTTAAAAACACTGTTAGTTCTTACTGCGCATACTCGACTAGGGTGACACACTTTTCACAGTGCTGAACATGGGATCGCAGGCTCCTGGGAAGAATATTCAAAGAGAATATATATATATATATATTTTTTAAAGAAAACAAAGAAAGCCTAGGAAGTGAGGGAAAGGTAGAGAGAAAGGGAGGAAAAGTCTAGCATGAAAATATCCCCAAAGCCAATCACCAATCACTATATTTCTCATGTTTTTTTTGGCCAATAGTATAATTAAATCATTATTATTTTACTGATTGAATGTCTAGTCTGTGGAGGCAAAGGCCAAGCAAATAAAGATAGAAAAAGACACCGAAGAACAGAAAAAAGAATTGGAACAACTGAGCAACAAATCAGCGGTAAGTTACGAAAAAAAAAAAATGGATTTTATTTTTCAATAATGTATAGATTTATATAATGTTGTTGTTGATAATTTAGGGCCTGACTAAAAAACACAGAGACCAGTTGGACTTCCTCCGAAGGGATTATGATACTAGAATCACTACGATACAGAAGGAACATGAAGATAAGGTACTACACATAATATACAACGAAGGCAAGATGAGTGGTTTTCTGCGCTATCAGGTTTACACATTCTTAAGACAAGGGGTTGGTCCTCCGGGTAGGGGGTTGGGCTGTGGGCTAATCTCCTGCACCCGGAAAAGAATACGGAAAACGAAATCATTGTCACCTCACCTGTAGGTGAGGAGGCAGAGGAAAACAGGGGATTACCAAACTGTACGCGCCTGCTCTACAGCGCGCCATGCCGCGACCGGAACTCCCCCAACCCCGGTCGATCCTCGGTCGGAATATTCTAAGAAACAAGGACTGTGCGGGTTGTGGCTTTTCTCCTTATCTGACATTTCTGTTTCATACTTAAAAAACATGTGTTAGTGTTCTTGAATTTGCTTACTACAGCGCGGTTAAAAAAAAAAGATTATAACACAAGGAACGCTTTTATAATTGTTAAGTAGTTAATATCTTGGTATCTTAGTAAAGATTTCCTTTTTTCCCAAGGTTCTGCTGCTTCTTCAACAAATACCAAGTGAAGAAGAGAAAGCAAACGTCAAACGTCTTCGCGAAAACATACTACTCAAAGTAGGTTACGTTCCTTTATCTAAAAACAGTCGACCAGACTAAGAGAGAGTAAGGGAATAATGCAGATATGTGATGCCCCTTTACCTGCTACAAGCGGTAACATCGCACCGTGCGGCACTTCTGCAATACTGCAGAAACTATTTTTATCTGGTTTTACGACGTCGCGCACCACTTTGCATCGTGTGTCTGGTCTTAGGTTCGGTTTCATGAGCAAGAAATCTGGTCGAAAATGACACGGTTACAGAGCATGTTCGCGAGAACGGTGTTAAGTATTAGTCTTAGACAGCGTTTTCAAAACATCACAGTTTCATTACATATTCAGTGGATGTCGTGTAAACGCAAGGCGTAACCGAGTAGAAAATAACACGATTACGAATAAAACCGTATCAGTGTAAATGGGGCCTCAAGCCATCTCACTTTTTAATAACTGATAAGAATCTCATTTTTTTATTTTTAAAAGGAGAAAGAATTAGAAGAGAAGCAACAGGAAGCTGATATTCTCCGACAGGTATGTCAGCTTTTCACATTTTATTTTTATTCTTTTTATTTTTTGACATTAATGTTTTTTTTTAGAAGAGGAGGACTTAATACTGACCAAAAGAGTTGTATGTATTTACCTGTAGTTAAAATACTAACTTTCTTACAGAAATTCCTTACGATAACCGAGGCAATAGACAATGATAACGAATCTTCAGTCAGAAATATCGTGTCACCTACAGAGGAAATATCACAGGTAAGAGACTAATGCTTACCAACTTGTATCGCGCAAACATTTGACTTCATATAATATGTTATCATCATCATCATCATCATCATCATCATCATCATCATCATCATCATCATCATCATCATCATCATCATCATCAACATCATCATCATCATCAACATCATCATCATCATCATCATTAACATCATCATCATCATCATCATCATTAACATCATCATCATCATCATCACCATCGCCAACGTCACCATCATCAACATCATCATCACCATCGATCGCCACCATCAACATCATCATCATCATCATCATCACCATCATCATCATCACCATCGCCACCATCAACATCGCCATCATCATCACCATCAACATCACCATCATCATTATCATCATCATCACCATCGCCACCATCAACATCATAATCATCATCATCATCCTTCAGCATCATCATCATCATCATCTTTCAGCATCATCATCATCATCATCATTCAGCATCATCATCATCATCATCATCCTTCAGCATCATCATCATCATCATCCTTCAGCATCATCATCATCATCATCTTTCAGCATCATCATCATCATCATCCTTCAGCATCATCATCCTTCAGCATCATCATCATCATCATCCTTCAGCATCATCATCATCATCATCTTTCAGCATCATCATCATCATCATCCTTCAGCATCATCATCCTTCAGCATCATCATCATCATCATCTTTCAGCATCATCATCATCATCATCCTTCATCATCATCATCATCCTTCACCATCATCATCATCATTATCATCACCATCATAATCTTAATCTTAATGACGCAGTCAAGTCCTCAATGACCCAACGAATTGCCTTCAAGGAATACTTTCTACTTTAGGATTCAGAAATGATCGTGGAAGATATTGAAGAAAAGGTTTTGGTGAGTAAGTATAAAGAAGAGGAAGAGCATGAAAGCGAAGACGATACAGATGACATAGAAGGGGATCCAAACTGGGTGGAAACTCCTCGCATGAAATTTCAGAAAATCACCAGGAGATCCAATGAAGTTGTGAAAAAAAGCAAGGTATTTTGTCATGCAAACCCTTTTTTCATTTCCTTCAGACCTTTTTCTCAGTGTTGTGCGCTGAATATTATTGAATAATTGTGCAATTATTCAAATCCAAAACTTTTGCTTCTTTTCCCCGGCTCTAAAAAAAGTCAAAAGTCTGTGGCATTTTTGTCGATTTTAAGGCCTTTTATTTCAGTGTGCAGGAATCCACGTAAAAAACAACAACAAAAAAAAAAAAAAAAAAACGCGATAATACGAGCAACAAAATCGTGCAACTTGTCGCGCAGCGTTATGTTGCAAGTTGCCGAGCGAATGTTGCTCGTATTACCACCCCGCGCGCGACAAATTTTCTTTGTTGCAGAGAGTAGAAAGAGCTTCTAGTTTTTATAATAAAGTCGCGCAACAGAATTTTGATTTTTGTTGCTCGTATTATCGCGCCTAGAACCATAACACTCGAATGGTTTCTGCATTCCAATACTATGACTGGAAACGGTGACCGAAAGTACACGGTTTTTGATTGGTTCAGAGCGGAAGCCATTTGAGAGTCACAATGACGTGATATTGCTTATAATGTAATGTATGATCTCCTTATTTCAGCCATGCAATTGTAAAGGGAAGTGTATGACCCAGGCTTGCAAGTGCAAAAAGGGAAAAACACAGTGTGATGATGAATGTGGCTGTTTCAAAGCTAAATGCATGAACAGACCAAGAGTAAGTTTGACATTTGACTCCATTATTTTTGGAGATATCAAAAATATTCACAAATCCTTCTTTCCTTTCAGGATCCAGCCACGCCCATGCTCCTAAACTCATCCTTCGAATCCGAACTTTCGACTACAAGCGATGACGATCTATCGAAGCTCAAAACCAAAAAGAAAAAGCGCATTTCGAATACAGAAAGAAGAGCTTTGGTCAACTCAAACAGGATAGGAAATCCAACCAAATCAACGCTGTTTCATGCCGGAGGAAGAGAAAATAAAGCACTATCTTCGCGTTTCCTTACGAACAAAAATAAAACGCCGTTTAAGAGTTCGTCGGCTTCCTCAAGTTCTTCAGAAAAAGGGCATAAAATACGCCGAAGATCAGGCGTTCTTTCCAAGAAGCCTGGCGTGAAAGACGCGACTTCTCGATTTTTAGCAACTTCTCATCGAGTTCTTAAGACACCTGGGTCAGGTTTTACTCCTCCAAGAGTGTTTTCTTCTCAAACGACGAAAAATAACGTGCTAAAAAACAGTAACAAGACAAGCAATGTGGAGAACAAGCAACGCAAGAGGAAGTTACACAACCCTAATTCTTTAGTACTGTTGTGAATCCAACATCATGATGAAACATAATCTGTTGAATCTCGATCACGAGTGGAAAAAAGAGACATGATAAATGTGATAGTCATTAACTGTCGTTTTAACACTGAATGTTTGAGTCTTACTATGCAATCTTTCCACAGATGTGCATGGAGAACATCAAAGTTATAGTGCATGATAATCATGCTGTTTTCTTCAGTTATCTTGACTTGACGTAGCATTCTAAGATCAGTATTCTAAGCAAAGACCTCTTTAATTTGGGTGCAATTTTTTTCTACTTTAGACTACTTCGAAGTGTGGTTGAATTGAATTACTAATAATTCATATTGATGTATCCTGGAATACTCCCGTTTCGAGATCTCTTTTATGCTGTGTTAGCCTCAAAACCGTGTAATATATTCTTTTATTCAGTAACAGCCCGTGGAAATTCAAGAGATCTGTGTGTAAAGAAGACAATAAAAATACTTTGAAATTTCATGAGTTTTATCTAAATTTCTGCATAATTTACGCACAATTGAGGCTAACACAGCATAAAAGAGAACTCGAAACGGGAGTATTGGAAAAGTTTATGCTTTTAATTAAAATTAAGGTAAAGAGATTCTTTGCTGAATTTCATATACCGGTATATTCACATGGCACATTTTTAGAAAATTAAAAAAATTTATAAAAAATGTCATCGGTTGGAGATCTGAAACTGAGAGCCACTGAACATAGGTCATTGCTCAAATGTAGTAGGAAGATGGCATATTTGTTGCAAACTACTAATTAAAAAGACAAAATAATAGCTGTTATTTCAAATGCATGCAAATGAGATATTCTTTTGTTTAAGAATCATACAAGTGAGGCTCTTGGGTCAATACAATGCTTGTTGTCTCATTTGCAACTCATTTGCATGCATCCGTAATAACAGCTATTATCATTTTCCTTCATATTAAATTCACAGCCCACAATTAATTTTGGTCTCAGATTTCAGATCTCTAATCAACAATTTATTGAAATAAGTGTAAATTCAGGTGGAAAAACAGCTTCTAACAGAGGCCTGTTGATTGTAAATAGTTCATTGGAGGGATGTATGATTAGAAAACCATAGGAAACCCACAATCATAATTTAATACTGTATTTTTGTCTGGCACTTGGTGTAATACTTCTATTTTAAAATCACCAAAATATTGTGTTTTGCTTTTGAGATCATAATTTTGACGACAAGTTGCAGAAAATTGGTATAAATGACCATGAAAAGGAACTAATTCGGCAGACTTCCATGAAATTCTGACCAATATTTAACTATGTATGTACTTAATGTACATAGAACATTAGGGTGGCCACAGTGTTCCCATACACCCTTACCAATTTATCGTAAATAGGTCAAAAAGCACATCCTCAACTTTGAGTATACCCCTATTCAAAATCCTAGATTCGCCCATGAAAATTTCATTTACTTTATTATCCAGCACTATTGCACTTGAATTATGAATTGTGCAATATATATTAGTATTAGCCAAAAATTGTAAATATTAGGTTAAGAGTGTACATATAAGATTGTAAAATGCAAAGAAAAATGCTGTCTAGCTGCAGAGTGCAATAAATTACTAAAATCAAATTTTGCCACAATCAACTGCATCTTTATTTTGGTAGTTAATTCATGTCCAAGTAACAATAGAATGACATTAGAAAGAAGTACAATATATCAGGCTCCTAGCAGTGGGAAAGGTGGGTCCTCCAATAATTTTGGATGTACTGTATATGGAGGTTTTGCACCATCACGTGATGGCAACCATGACAGGAGATAGGAACAATTGAATCGGGTCTAATCTGATTTACAAGAGAAAGAATTCAGTTTACCGGGGGGAAAAGACTACTGTCGTATATCCTGTAATGGCTGCCATCATGTGATGGTGTAAAGCCTCTATTGAACACTGAAAATATTAGGTCTGTTACTAAATCATAGGGCGTTTTAGAATATCGCACCTCCAATACTTTTGACCTAGGGCCCCCCAATATTTTTGGCCTTGCTACAGCCCTGTTTAACATACATTATGAAAAATACACTAGTAACAATACAATACCTGTATTCAATTATTGTATTCCACTTGGATATAAATGTAACTCAAAGTGAAATACAACAGTTTTGCAAATCTACAACCATGAGGCTTTTTAAAACCAGCATTCATTCCTGACACTCCCCTCTCACTCTCTTCAATCTTCTCTGGTAATTCTGCCCCCCCCCCCCCTCCCCCCACAATCTTCGCCCTCGTCCTCAGTCAAATCACTTCAATCATTCGCTTCACCACTTTTATAGTTTTGATTCTCTGTCTTCCACCAGATCTTTAAGCCTCAGCAACGTAATTTTCTTCACTTCCTGTATTCCTGTCCTCAGTTCTGTGTCTTTATCATTTTCGACCCTTCTTTTCAGGCCATTGATGATGGCGTCTTTCTTGTTTTCACGTGCACAAATTACAAAAGGAAATCCAAACTTTGCGCGGTAACTTTGATTCAACGAGTCAATAATGCTTGCTTCTTGTTCAGTAAGATTTCCGAGGCCTGCTTTAGCTTGTTCTTGCTTGGATTCAGATGTTAATTCATTTCTTTTTGCATGGCGTCCAGCAAGGTCAGGGTGACATCGGAGGATTCCCTCCCTACCGCATGTTGGCAAAGCGTCCAGGAAGTCACTCATGGCCAAGTACAGCTTGTCTAGGCTGTCAAATGGTCGTATTGAACTCACAGAAGCAGCACAAAGTGGAGTCATCTCCACAACATTGCCAAATCGTTCTATGAAATCCTCGTGAGGCAGCTTATTGACTTCCTCAATGCTTACTTTGGACGCCATTTTCCCCAGACTGATACAAAATCCACAGGAAGCCCAAGACTAGATGCGTCAAATACTTCAAAATAGGCTTTATTCAAGAGATTATCGATCATTCATATAATATTACAGTAGCCGGTTAGATTGTTAGAGTTTAAAATTTCGATTCATAGAAGCAAACTTTAATATTTTCAAAATATTTTTGAGATTCCATATTTAAACTTGTATGTTTGAAAATGTGAAAAAAATAACTAAAACCTATAAAGCAGCACAACAATGAAAAAGGAAAATAATAGGTATAGTCTTAACTAGTCATCACATAATCACGAGCATCTGTAAAAAAAAACAAGAGAAAAAAGGTAAAAATAGATTCAAATTTGTATAAATTAGCATAAATGTACATATATTAGCACCAGTCTTTCGTGAGCGAAAGCAGCACCAAAACAAAGATGGCGGTTCACGTTGGTGGTTTTGGTGTCGTCGACATTATTGTATTTTCTTTGACTCTAGCAGGTTCTGCCATTATCGGAATCTACTTTGCTAGAGTCGGAAGTCGTCAGAAATCAAATAATGAGTATTTAATGGCTGGAAGAAGTATGTCTTGCCTTCCTGTAGCGGTTTCTGTCCTCGCTTCGTTCGTCTCTTCCATAGCTGTTCTTGGTACACCAGACGAGATTTACACGTATGGCTGCCAGTATTTCCTGTTAATTTTTTCCACTTTTATAACAATACCTCTCGTGGCGTACGTTTATTTACCAGTATATTATAATCTTAAATTAACCAGCGCATACGAGGTAAGTTTTTTAAAGTTGAATATTTCGTTCGTGAAGTTATGCAAGGATTTTGTAGGGTTTGCTTATATTACGTAATGGAAAAACTTTCCATCTGACCTCGAAGAATCGAAGTAAATGTTTAAATTTGTGAATTTAATTGACTAAAATATATAATTCCTAGATAAAATCCAAGAATTTTTTTGTATATAATTTGGCCCATGAATCACATGACTGGTGTTGTTGACCTACAAGGATCATTATCACCCGTTATGACCTTTGTAAATATTTGACATTTTTATGCGGTGTTTTTGCTCTGTCATAAAAAAAAAACTGTATTTAATGTTAAATCCCTGCCAAGGAAGGTGTCAGGCACCAAGGGTCTATCCAGGGGGAAGGGGTTGGGTAGCTACCCCCTTCTTCCCTGCTAGCAGAGTCTCCCGTGTAGACGAATCCTGGCAGAAAAATTGGGAGACTCTGCCGGTCCAGGCTGTTTTCTTTGATATACCACTATCCACAACCATGGACAAACCAAACAGATTTTTAAACCGGTTTTAACCGGAAATAGGCAATAGGCATGAACAAATGTAGAACACCTCCTAACAGTTTTTGAGTCCATGGTACTTATTATGACAGGGTTGCTAAGTTACCAATCAATGCACAACAAACAAAATGACCTGGACCGGCAGAGTCTCCCATTTTCTCTGCCAGGATTGGTCTACATGGGAAACTCTGCTAGCAGGGAACCCCCCTTGGAGTTTTGAAAACATTAATTTAAATTTTGTCTGACTGACTCTGACTCTCTCTCTTTCCCTACCACAATGAAATTCAAGCCCTTTTCTGTGAAAGCAGTATGGCTATTTTTTGATACAAAGTATTTAACTAACTTGATATTGGAGAAAAGCATCATAATAATAATATAATATTCATCATTTTTTTAGTACCTTGAAAGACGATTTTCCAGAAGTGTTAAGGTTCTGGCATCTTTAGTATTCATCATTCAAACGGTATGATCATGCCCACACAATAGTGTTTTACAGTTAATATTATATTCAGTATCTTTACTTTACTTTGAGTATCTTGCAATCACTGCAGTCACTGCGTTGCGAATCAAGAAATTGTGTCTATTGCGCCATTGAGTCTACGTACATGTAAGCTAGGATTATAAGGTTATCGTCATTCTACTTCTAGGTTGATTAAAACTAGTTAGTAGAACAGAGCTACTTCCATAGTGAGTAGTTACAGTGCTGAGTTGTCAACTGTAACGTGTGACACTAAATAAACATTATTATTATTATTAATATTATTATTATTATTATTATTATTATTATTATTATTATTATTATTATTATAGCTCTAGCATCAATTATTAATGGTTGTTTTTTCCTCTTTTTTAGCTTTTGTACATGGCCATTGTTTTGTATGGGCCTGCACTCACATTAGAATCTGGTAAGGAAAACATAAACTTCTTAAATTATAGCAAAATAAAAACAGAGGACAGAACGTTTCAAAGACAGCTTTATAAATCGCTTACACTTTAAGTATAATATTTCCCTGTAAGGTTCGTAATGTATGTTTTATGAACAAATAAAGATTTACTTTACTTTACTTTCCATCAAACTATGTTATATCATTGTTTTTACATTTTTTAGTTACTGGTTTTCCCTTGTGGGTAGCTATTCTGTCTGTGGGTTTGATATGTACTTTCTACACGACATTGGTAAGTAGTACTCCTTAAGGCCCGTTTACACTAGCAACTTTGTCGCGCGACTTGAGCGGCGATTTTATGGCGATTTCACGGCGATGATCGCAGCCATGTCGCGGCAATTCAAACATGATCGAAATTTAGTGCAACTCGCTGCGATTTGGGTCGCGATAAAATCGCCATTGAAATCGCCGCTGAAGTTGCGCGATAAATTTGCTAGTGTAAACGGGCCTTTAGCCTTACACAGGGAAATTTTCCTAAAAAACATGACTGGTTTTTCTAAATAACATGATGGTTTTTACCATTTCAGTTATTAACCATTGCTGGCTTTCATGTGAAAAACATTAATGGGATAAATTTGGATTTTCCAACAATGGTTCTTATAATGGGAATTAGTAGAATAACCATTCAAAAACACACTAACGTTTTTTAGGAAAATTTCACTGTGTTAGTTTGGGGGGGGGGGGGGGTTATTCGGGTTATTGATTAATAGGAAAGTATTATTTTGATTATTATTATTATTATATTATTATTTAAAAATATTTTCTACAAACATTTGACATACTTCTTAGAATATATTTTTTGTCACATATAGGGTGGCATGAAGGCTGTTATCTGGACAGATGTATTCCAGGGTATAGTGATGTTGATTGGTCTGTTTGTTATCATTATCGTTGGGACATCTCATGTTGGTGGGATTTCTAAAGTCTTTGAGATTGCAAGAAATGGGAGTAGGCTGGATTTTGAGTAAGTCTATACTTGTTGATTCCCTAATAATAATATAGAAGACCAGTAGATTTAATTATTTAATTCTCATACAGGAAGCCTACTTTTTTCCTGCTCACTATTCCCCCCCCCCCCCCCCCCCCCAGATTTTCAACCCCTGGTAAATTGTAAATTTGGAAATACCGGTAGACCCCAGGATTTTCACATTTCCATTGTTTATTTCTCTCATACATCTATTTCTAAAAAGGTTGAAGAGGCCAGTGGTGAATAGTGGTTGGTGAGATAAAATAACCAATTGAAATAAAAAAAAATCTATTTAAAATTCACGAGATGAATGAGCCATACTACTCACCACCATAAAGTCTACTCTGAATGGTGCAGGCATTGTTTACATATGAATATGAAGAAATTCTTATCATCCCATAATTCTTTTAAGTTGTGCACCAATCATTGTTCGCCATTCACCGCTTCAACCCTTTTCCAGTGTCCCAGTGTCCTAGTTTTGTACCTTTACCCACAACGATTTTCCATCTAATTTCAATCCTTACTTTCCAGGACTTCCTGATATTCTCAAATGTAAATTAATGGTTTATTGCAGATTCATTATTGATAGGGTTCTGGTTTTTATTACAGTTACTCTTTTGACCCAACACATCGGCTTACATTATGGATCATGCTTTTTACTGGAGTATTTCAAAATCTTCCTGTTTATGCAACCAATCAGACAGCAGTACAGAGGTTTTTAACTACGAAATCATTAAAAAGTGCTCGAAGGTATACATGTATGTTTAAAAACATTCTGTGTTTGTTACATATTAGTAAAGCTTTTACCAGCAATATGTGGTTTTTCCATACAAGCCTTGTAATTTTGTGTTTGCTCTGACCCTCCACCCCCTGGAAATTTCTAATTTCCTCCATGGTGGGGTATGGATAGTTTTTGGTACCACATAATCAAAGTCATGCTTATGGGTGTGATAATGCTGCAATAAACCTACAATGCTTGAGCATAATTTTTCACCCATTTCAGACTATATTTCATTCCCTTGAGTATCATTCCTTTGTTTAACAGTTACACATGAAAAGACACATGAATATGGATACAACTGAAACAAAAAATGTTGTCAAGAGAATGATGGTCTGAAATGGGAACATTACCCCCAAGCTGAAAGGGTTTATTATTAATTAATTATGATCTCTGTTTAGGGCTGTATGGGCAAATATGCCTCTAACATGGCTGAATATGATCATTACGACACTAGTAGGGCTTGTGCTGTATGCATACTATGCAACATGTGATCAAATGACAGCTCACCACATCAGAAAAAGAGATGAAGTAAGTGGAATTTCAAAAAAAACATTTCTTTAAGTTAGTGTTTTCGGTGCCTCTTAATATGGAGTGTTAGAGGTGTTAAAAGGTTATGGTTGGTGTTAGAGTCTCTGCTCTGAGATAAGTTCTTCAAATACAATACATCCTTTCCACTTCATTGGGAAGGTATTGATAATTTTAATTTTGAGTTAATGCATGTTGGGTTATTGATCAACTCAGTGTCAGCCATTCTTTTCCTAACTGTCACAACTGGTTATTTTTACCAACAGATCTTGCCACACTTTGTTGTCAATGTTCTTGGTAAAAGTGTCCCTGGACTGCCGGGAGTATTTGTGGCTTGCCTGTTCTGTGCAACTTTAAGGTGTGTTTAATAAAAATGAATTGTTCAATAGCATATACCAACAGTTTCTGAATATTTTTATCCTCTGGACTTGAAATCATATGCGAGTACAGTTCATTGGTTCTCTCCTGTGCCTCAAAGTTTTTTTTCATGTACATCTTCTCGAGCATTACTGGACACAAAAAAATAATAATCAAGTGCGTGATATGTGATCTGAGTATAGGAATTCAGTGAGATGTAACAAGACCTTGGGCAAAGATGTTCTTTCCTTAGTATGAACTTATGTCCCCAGTAGGTAGCAAATAAAAGCTAAAAATAATTTATGGTGTTTTATTTTTCCACAGCACAGTGGCATCAGGACTGAACTCCTTAGCTGCAGTAACTGTAGAAGATTTTGTTTCCTATTTCAAAACCATTCCACGTGAAAGTGAAACTTTCTATTCTAAAATAATAGGTAAGTGTATGATAATAATTATACTGTCTTGTAATAAACAGACAAAGTTGGTTAGTGTCACTCCCTTTAGTATTATCTTTCTTTACCAATAAGACCCAAACAGATATATTGCATTCAGAAGAGTGATCTTTGATGTGAAAGGACATCAATATGATTATTGGATGGAATAAATCGTGAAAATGAGATAAAAATGAAATTGAATGGAAGTTATTTCAAAATTATGAGGATAAAATCATAGTGAAAGTATTATATAATAATAGTCTTTTTTGACCAATTTTATTTCAGTTTTAGTTTATGGTATTATTGCATTGGGATTGGCATTTCTTGCATCCAAACTTGGCATGATCCTGCAGGTAGGTCCAATAAAAACAACATTCAGAGCAATCAAACCAATCAAACTCCACAAAAAAGCATACTCGTCATACGCCTTTTCTGAATTTGAAAAACAGGATGCATTGTGGTCTAGCTTCAGTACAAAGAACACCATGTAAGGCATGACGAACAAAAAGATGTTTGTACCCAATCTATACCACAATGCACCATATCCTCTATCTCAGAAAAGGTCTATGCAACCACATTCCTCAAATATGGAAATCTATGGAGTGCTTCTTAGAAAGCAATGTCCTATTGATTGTTTATTATTTTCTAATTTTTTTTCTTCTTTTTTATCTATTTCATAGATGAGTGCTACTATGTTTGGAGTAATAGGAGGTCCAATGCTTGGGTTATTTACCCTAGGGATCTTAACAAAAACAGCAAATACCAAAGTTAGTTTATCAACATTACAAACCTGTTTGCCTTGAGTGTAATGTTTTCCCATTTCAGACCATGTGTCATTCTCTTGAGAATTACACTTTTTGTTTAAATCATATCAATATTCATGTGTTTTCTCATGAGCAACTGTCAAACAGAGAAATGACACTCTAAGAAATGACATGTGGTCTGAAATGGGAAAACATTATGACCAAGGTAAAGAGGTGCATTGTAGAATATAATAATTTTTTTTCTCAATTACAAAGGACTCAGCTCAATGTGGCCAAATCAAAAGCATACAAAGGGGCTGCAGGCAGCCACCTTACAACTCATCTGACCACGGGGCACTGACAGCTCAGATTGAATTAGGGTTGATTTTTGCTGGGGGAGGAAAACCAGATAACCCAGAGAAAAACACTCAAAGCAAGGGGAGAACCAACACAACTCAACTCACTCATAGTGTCAGGTCTGGTAATCGAACCTGGGACTATAGCAGTGAGAGGCGAGAACCTACGCACTACACCACCCTTGCTTCCCCTCAGATTCAGCTTCAAATCAGTTACATTGCAAGCTACCAAAAGTTATGCATATTCAATGTCATTTATGATTATTGATTTAATGATAGTAGTCATTCAAGATGTTGACTGCAGAATTAAGTATCTTCTTAATACTTTATATCCTTGGTTTCAGGGTGTCTTGGCAGGTGTCATAGCCGGGTTTTGGGTGGTGACATGGATTGCTATTGGTGCACAAGTGTATCCACCAAACTATCCCATTCTACCTGTGTCTATAGATGGTTGTTTGTCTAATAGTACAGCCATCAATATCACTCAACCTGCTATTACAATATTGGAGTAAGTAATGGTATTTGTCAATTATGAAAAGTGATTTTTTATCTTACTGATCTATTCAGTAATCCACCAAATAATATATATATATCCATCTCACCATTCCCTCCGTCCCTCCTTCCATCCATCTCATCCCATTTATTGATTAATCCATTGATCCCATCCATCCATCTCATCCCATCCATTGATTAATCCATCCTTCCATCTCATCCCATCCATTGATTAATCCATCCTTCCATCTCATCCCATCCATTGATTAATTCATCCTTCCATCTCATCCCATCCATTGATTAATTCATCCTTCCATCTCATCCCATCCATTGATTAATTCATCCTTCCATCTCATCCCATCCATTGATTAATTCATCCTTCCATCTCATCCCATCCATTGATTAATCCATCCTTTCATCTGTTTGTTTTTCAACTCAAATTTCTCTTTAATGTGGAATGTAATACTGAATAGAACATTATTTTTTTCTTTTGCTCAGGAAGTCAAGCCATACTATATACAATATTTCATTCTTTCTTTATGGACCCATTGGTTTTATCTTTACCATTCTTATTGGATACATTGTCAGTTTTATATTTAGTAAGTAAACCATTTCTTATAATTTGAAGCTACACAAACTCTTTTTTTTTGAATGGCAGAATACACCCGTTTCGCATTCATTCCAAACTGCTATTTTTGAAGACTATAGACTCATTTGCTCAGCATTAGCCTGTGCAAATGAGTCTGTGGTCTTCAAAAACAGTGGTTTGCATCGAATGCAAAACTTAAGTGTATTGCAGTCAGAATGGAATGTTGGTCTATAGTTTTTCAAAAATGTGCAGTTTCTCACCAGTAGTACTGTATGACTGCTATTAGCTATTGCTAACTAGGTACTGTTTCTGTGGTTAAATCTTCAGGAAGTGAAAATCATCACATGATAGACCCACGTCTACTTTTTGATTACTCTTCTGTCTTCAACTGTAATGGAAATTGTCAGAAAAAAGACGAAACTCACTTGGATGAACTGGATAGTGACCAGGTAAGTACTGCTCAGACGTCAGTCATAATCACTATAGTTTTCTTTTGTCTGACGTATTCTGATTTAAGTGGTACAACTACTACCAACATCTTGCCTACTACCAAAAACCTACAAATACCCTAATATCCATACCTAATATCCTACTAATTAATACCCAGGGTGTAGCCAGAATTTTTCAAAGTGGGGTGCACAAATCTGAAAAGCTTTTGGTTTGTCCAGGCTGCTGAAATGCCAGGCTACAGGCTACAACCAGATCGTTTTATTTTTCATCACTTATTTTGTACAAAGTGGGTCACAGGCACTCTGGGATCCCCCTTAGTGACTCCCTTGCCCAAAATACTGTCTGGCGGTTGCATTCTTTATTATTACTGCATTCACAAGGCACACACATTTTTGATGCCAAAAAGTGTCCAAATTTAAATATTGGTGCAGCTTAAGTGCAGCAAAATTTTATGGTAAATTTGTGGACATAATCCCCGGCTGTCCCCCCCCCCCAAATTTCTGGAATTTTTACAATTAAATTTCTACAATCAAAATTAACTGTGAGACAGATGTGTGTACTTTTTGACAACAACAATATTATCATCTAGAAAACTGCATTTTATAATCCTAGATATTTTCATTGTCTTACTGCAATTCTCAATATTCTGTGAACTTGGTAGTTGTGAGTTGTCCGTTGGAATTTGGTTTTTCTCTGCTGCCAGTCAAAAATATAAAAGGTACTGACTGATTAGTTTTGATTGACGGCAGGGAAAAACCAATATCACATGTGCAGTTGATATGTCTGAGTTCGCAGAATATTGAGAAATTTTCACAGTAAAATCACTTCCATATAATTCTTTAATTTGAAATTCAAATTTAACCACTTTTCATGTCACATAAATTAACCAAAAAGGGAAAAATGTTTCTAGGAAGATAAAAGGGATTCACACTGACGCACTGACCATCACAGCACCAACCATATGGTACCTCATCTGTAATAACCTAGCATAACTAATAATATAATAATAATATTAAATAATATATAAATAATATATAAATAATAAGATTCATTCTAAAATATCATGGCATTCTTCAGTTAATATTATCAATGATGAAAATTATAATTATAATTATAACTATTATAATGATGATTAAAACCACAGCACCAATAACCTTAAATAATTTAAATATGTTAACTTCACTTAACAACTACAATGATGATGATGATGATGATGATGATGATGATGATGATGATGATGATGATGATGATGATGATGATGATGATGATGATGATGATGATGATGGTGATGGTGGTGATGGTGATGGTGATGATGATGACGATGACGATGATGATGGTGATGAGGATGATGATGATGGTAATGATGATGGTGCTGGTGATAGTGGTGGAGTGATGATGATGATGGTAATGATGATGGTGATGATAATGATGGTGCTGGTGATAGTGGTGGAGTGATGACGATGATGGTAATGATGATGGTGATGATAATGATGATGGTGCTGGTGATAGTGGTGGAGTGATGACGATGATGGTAATGATGATGGTGATGATAATGATGATGGTGATGGTGATAGTGGTGGAGTGATGACGATGATGGTAATGATGATAATGATGGTGATGATGATGGTGCTGGTGATAGTGGTGGAGTGATGATGATGATGGTAATGATGATGGTGAATATCAAACATAAAAATATCTAAATAACTTTTTTATATCTTTGGAATAGGAAACTGCTCCCTTATTCAATCAAGAGGTTAAAGTACAGTGAATTCGTAAGAGGAGATTCAAATAACCACTCAATATTCATAGTTTTTATACAAATATTCATATATTTATAGCAAAATCAATAGAGTGTAAACAAATACTGGTAATATTTCGTAGATTGATGAATTTATGCTTTCTTGACTACGCCTCGTGTTCCCAAGATTGCTTTTCGTGCTCTACAGCTCCAAGCCTGTTTATATTACAGAACAGAAACATGCAAGCGCATTCTATGTTCCTTAAATCATTATCCTATTTATTTAATTTGTGGGAGTGTTCAGGGGAAAATGAAAAACTTCGGATAAACATAATCGAATATTGATAAAGATATTGATTAAAATAAATATTTAGATGATAAATGTTTGGATGATGAATATTTATTTTGTGATTAAGGTGATGAATTTATATTCAGAGTTATTTCATGGAATATTGGTAACCTGATTGTGTTCTAGGAGTGTTTTATTACACATTTAGGGTGGATATCAGTGTGCATAAAGGCGTGATTACACGGTGCAATTTTCTCTGCAACTTGTCTCGCAACGGCTAAGTGACACAAGTTGCAAGAGGGTTTACACGGAGATACGGAGATGTAATCGTGGCCAAAAGTATCACAAGTTGCAGAGAAAATTGCTTCGTGTAATCGCGCATTAAAAACTGATACGATATAATTTCACGCTATAAAACTGTAAATTATATGATCGACCTAAATTCAAGTTGTAAATAAAAACGATATCAACCTCTTACACATCGAAGGCGCGATTACAAGGAGCAATTTTCTCTTCAACTTGTCTCGCAACGGCGTTGCGACACCACTAGTTGCAAGATCGATCGATCGATCGATCGATCGATCTATCTATCTATCTATCTATCTATCTATCTATCTATCTATCTATCTATCTATCTATCTATCTATCTATCTATCTATCTATCTATCTATCTATCTATCTATCTATCTATCTATCTATCTATCTATCTATCTATCTATCTATCTATCTATCTATCTATCTATCTATCTATCTATCTATCTATCTATCTATCTATCTATCTATCTATCTATCTATCTATCTATCTATCTATCTATCTATCTATCTAAGAGGGTTTACATGTTGCAACGAAGACGCAATCGCTGAAAGCAGAATTATACATTTCGCAACGATTGCTGACACTTGTCTCGCAACATTTTTCAAATTGCACTGTAGGTTACACGCCGCAATGCTCCATACAGCTTGTGTCACAAAGCCGTTGCGAGACAAGTTGCAGTGAAAATTGCTCCGTGTAATCGCGCCTTTAACCAGGCTTTAACATGTGATAATCTCTATGATCTGATAATATTTTCAAGGTGGTAGACACCAACTAAGTGCTTATAAACCATTTTCTTTTTTAACCCAAATAATAGTCACAACTGATAAATAAAGGTTCGAAGTTTATACTGATTCATTGAGCACCGAAATTCCGCGATAGATTATTTTAAAACATTGGAAATATATTTCGGTAAAAGAGTTTGAGCGATTTAAATCTGGCCGTTTTGAAAATATTGAGATGTGAACTCTTAAAGGTACTTATTTTTGAAGAATTAACGACTGTTGCTTCCACGGAAAGATCTAGAAATTATCATATTTGCTTTTTCACAGCCAGTGAATAATGTGTCTATGACTATTATATCACGAGTAGCCGAGTTTCAAAGCGATTTCTTAATATTTTGTCTAGGAGTAAGACCGCCCGTCAAGGAAGTAAGCTTGTTTTTGACGCATTGTTCGAGCCCAGCCTCAGTTCTCAAATTTGGCTCCAAGAACTTTCAAATTCAAACTCTATTTTTACGAAATGATCTATTTTGATTTGCTGTTTCAAAAAATTAGTTCAGAGTAAAATTTCAAGCCATTATTCTTGGAGTACTGATTCAAAAATCTCATCCAAGTTTTTTTATGATAGTTGATGACCTCGCTTCAAAACTCACTGAATAAATTATGGACGCTACCTGAAGAAAACTAAGTAGTATGTAGTACAGAAGATCACAGAAGTGACCGTCAACACGGAAGTTAAACAAGACCATCCAAAATGTTATTGCTTTCTTCCTTAATTTTGCAATTCACGACCCCATTGAGTATTGACTTAGAAAATTTAGTAATTTTCCCCTGGATTCAGCACTTTTTTTTTTGCATAAAGTTTGAATATTCTTCCAAAACTTTTCGGTTTGTGCTTTCGCTTTTAGAACTACGTACACTGTTGCGTTATCACAGAGGTCTCGTGATGCCAGTTTTTCAAATTTAAATTTCTTTGTTTAATTGTCTTGCTGATAGCGTCACAATAATAATCATTTCCTAGAAATTGCGAAGTTTACCGAAGAGCTCGATAGCGAAGTTGAACAACGTTTCTTTCTTCAACGTGTCTTTAGTCGGTAAATTTGAAAATGGACAGAGCAAAAGCGATGTTCAATCTTTGTAGAATTTATCATCGTCAAAATGACGAGAAAAAATCGGCTTTTTGTTGTGGTTGTGTGGTAAAATGTAGCGATCAGTCTCTGAAAATTGCTACTTCCAAGAAAATAAGGAAGTTGACGGGTGGCGAAGTCTTCGCTAAGTTTGAGGCTATCCCAGATAAAGAAATCAAACTACAAGTTGATGCGGAAGAAGAAGGCGAAAAAAGGGGAATCGCTTATGTTTCATTTGACGAAACCGCATTTGAAGAACGTCCCGAAGGCTTATTAATGGCAAATCTTATCGGGATTGACGAAATTGCTTGTCGACGTGTTCCGGTGTTCGAGAAATGGGAACAGCTCGACGGCATAAGTCAGATCAAGCACTACGATGTTGTAAAAGATCAGACCGGATGCACTTTACAGATCCAAGCTGGAAATAACAACAGGGTCATAAAGAGCTTACGCGAAAGCGACAAGTTCCATTTGCTTGTTCGTGGTGCTCCAATCCTTGATGATAGCTTCGAGTTCTTTGGAATTGTGGATTTCGTGCTGGTCCGCAAGGAATCCTTTCTGGAACTTGTCTATCATGGAATACAGCAAGCCCCAACAGGTATGTATAGAAGATGCGACGATATAGAAATGGCATACATGTAACATATGCTGTGTGTGTCTGTGTGTCTGTGACATCGGCAGAATTTCTATTTTATAGTCTTGGTTAGTGTAGTAGAAATGTTATATCTTTTTACCATTAATATAGTACTTTAGGAGGGGAATTGAAGCGAATAGGTGATACTGTATGACAAATCTGAAAAATATCACTGGCTATATGCCCGGCAACCGGGCACGGACTTACAGTTGGAATAAAATATGTTTAATCCAAACAACGCTAGCTAAGTTTATTTAAAAGTGTTTACTGATACCCATGGTATTGATTTCAAATCCTCGTTAATGCTCGGCATAGAATACGAAGGCAAGTTCCGTGGCGCTTGCCCCTAAATTTTTAAAGAATTTGTTTTCAAAACTCACTCTAGGATATTTAGATCCTTGAGTTTAGATCTGTCTGAAGCCCCTTGGACTTCGATTTCAAGTCTTTTTTGAATCGGTCCCTTTCACAGTTCCCTGCACCATTTCACTATGACGTCATAGCTTGTTAACATGAACAAGAATAGTAGAAATTTAGTCTAAATCTTCTTTCGTTTGGGATATTTAGTGTAATATTTAGCTGCTATATCCTAGAGTGAATTTTATTTAGTACCTGTGAAGGAAAGGTGACTTCATTTATTTATTTTTTTGTTTAGTTACTTATTTATTTATTTGTTTTTGTTTGTTTATTTATTTATTTGTTTTTGTTTGTTTATTTATTTGTTTGTTTGTTTACTTTTTTTTTTTTAATTTTTTTTGCTTACTTATTTATTTATTTATTTATTTATTTATTTTGCTTACTTACTTATTTGTTTGTTTGTTTGTTTACTTATTTGTTTGTTTGTTTGTTTACTTATTTGTTTGTTTGTTTGTTTACTTATCTATTTATCTATTTGTTTTTTGTTGGTTTGTTGATTTATTCAGAGTTAAATCACTAAACCCGTGAAATAAATATTAGACTAATACACTTTAGTAGACCCTAATTACATTGTTTTCCTTTTTTTACACTTTAACAAACAATTCCTGTTTCTCGGGTTTAGTGACTTCAGTACTGTATTCATATATTTACTTGTAGTCAGACCCAAGCAGCCAACGGGACATCTTGAAACACCACCACAAGGACAAGGATCACAAAATGTAGCAGTTAATGCAGGTTTGAAAACTAGATTTTACAGCCAAAACGCTTCAAACTTAGCCTAAGTATCAGGCATTCGAAGCGGGAGCCTGGGGAGAGGGGAAAGGGATCTCAGGCTACAATAGGTTCCGCGGCTTTGATCTCAAAAAGGCGAATGGCGATCGATGATTGGCGATTGCACGACCTGTGGGGCAAGATTTTCTTCATATTCATACTAAAACAAAATGCCTGCACTATTTAGCGAAATCCTTGAATCATGACTGTGAATTTTCAGTTGAAAAGGTCTCATTTTACTTGGTTATTTTACCTCGATTACCAATCGCCAATCACCGATTGCCAATGGCCGTTCGCCCCATTTTGAAATAGCTGTCCATAAACAGAACCTAATGAATGATCTTTCTCTTCTCCTCAGAGGTCAATATCAGGTGTATGTGTCATGGATCATGGCTGATTGCAAGTGCTAGTTTGGCATACAAATATTCGGGGGATAACCTCAAAATATTGAAAGATTTGGTCCAAGATATGGTGCTTCCTGCTGGCGCTTATGTACGCAACATTATATTTGGCTCTGTTACCTTTGTCGTAATAGTTACAGGCTCGAACGCCTTGGAGGAATTATGGCGAAGGTATGTGTTTTTTCATCTCATTGTGAAGTTTGAATCACTCGTGCCATAATTCCGGCTAGATGTTCTTTTGGTCTTTCATTTACCAGAGACTACCTCGGTGTGGTTTTTAACTCGTGGATACGCGAAGCGTAGAAAAGAGTTATTGTGAGGGGTCTGATTATGCAAATGTGTCACTCACTCGCTCACTATTACATTAGCAGATCGATATTTAAACATAAATCCATCATCGTGCGTCACCTGCTTACGAATTACCCTCACGAATCATGGACAGGTTTTTCGTAAATTCACGAATCCCGAAAATATAATTAATGAAAAACCTTGATACAAGGATTCTGGGTGTAATACGAATTTTCACGAAAACCAGGCTATTCGAAATCACGAATCACGGTCTTCAAAATAAGCAAATCACGCATCACGGGAGGACTGAAATTCACAAATCACAGACCTTTTTTTGAATAGACCTTTTGTGAATTTGTAAAAACAACTGTGTCCCTTGATTACAGACTCATTTACGCTGGTCTGGTTAGCCTCACTTCAGTGTCAACAATACAAACATTTTGAAATTCAACGGACCTTCACTGGGATACATGGATATTCTACACAAATTCGAAAAAGGTCTATTTCACAAATCACGGTCCAAAAAAGGCCGAATCACGGATCACGGAAAACCCCTTCACCACCCAGATTACTGTTATATAGACATGAGAAGGTGACGTCAGCCTAACCGAAGGACTTGGAAAAAAGACTATGATAATAGTTTTCGAAAGGTACCCAATCAGCATTTGCTTATAGCAAGGAGAATTACTAGGGAGTCCATTTTCCTCTGCTTATAGGTACAAAGAAGGCAAATTGAAAGAAGATTTTGCCGAGAACATTTTCAAAATCAGTCAGATGAAAGCTCAAGGAAGCATTGATCAATCTGCGGATTTGATCGTTGAGATGAGTGAGGATGAATACATGAGAGCTAAAGAGCAACTCACCATATTCCAGACACCAGGTAATAGTCCTCTTTACCTTAAGCGTAATGTAACAAAAAACTTATTATCTCAATTTGTAGCTTTCCAATATCCTTCGTATTAAGGTTCATAAATAACAACGAAAATACATTCTTAAACAAGTTTAAATTTTGAAAATCCGACAAAATTTAGCGGAGTTACGGGAAGTCAAAGTGATCCAGATTTCTATATATTTTGCTGGGTTTGCCCCAATTCAAAATGGCGAACGAAACCGTGAAGTGGCCTATTCAGCGAAAGAATGCCGCTTGTAGACCTTTCCCTCGCGACTTTGACACCTATAGGGTAGGGGTAGCGGGATGAAGGGTGAGAAAGCGTTTATGGTAACCTCGTTAAAAGTTTGCCAGTGAACGGCGATACGCATTATACTATGGCTTTGTACCAACTTGCTAGTAAACAGCGCATCAGCTTATTACTGGGTTGCTATGGTAGCAAACCAGTCTTGAAATGAGATCCATTTTTCCGTGGTCAGGTAGACCATAATTTCACACGTCATGATTGGTCGAGAACTTGTAAACAATGTCCAATGTCCAATGAAGTTGCCACACGACATCGAGGACGATGTATTTATAGCTTTTAGTGTTGTGTCACTATAAATTCATTCGTTCAGGGTTCGTGAATTAAGTACTATTTTGTCTGTAGGCACGTTGCGTACTACTGTCTTTAGGTTTTTTAACGCTACGCTTAAACTACTTACAAACACACACGCTGTACGTGGTAGACACAAACTAAAAGATGTTATTGAGCGATTTTGGAACGGGTTGGTCCACATACTCAAAGAGAGAAGTCTGAGAATCTATGAGCTATCTTTGAGACATGTTGAGAATCTATGAGCAAACTATGGTATGAGAATCGTAGATCTAGACAAACTAGTCAAAATAGACTAAGATAATCTATAAACTACCTAGCTATGATCAAACTAGATCCTACCAGATCTCAGATACAAAAGAATATACTGAGACAAACTACAGAACGAGAGACAAACTACAAAACGAGTGACAAACAAAGCTTTGATGAAAGCTGACTCCAAGAACTTGTAGAAGTCAGACGAGCTGATAGTGATCTACAAGAAAGCGAACTGCCAAGACTTGTTGAATATTTCCATTTATGAAAATACAGAAAACAAAAACTGAGGGAAAAACAAATGACCAGTTAAACACATTTTGGCTAAGAGTATTTACATTGATAAAACGTTTGTTTTGCAGCGAACAGTTTCGATACTGAAATAGATATGTATATTTCATCAGCTAGTCTTGAAAGGTACTCTAGTAGGTAAAGTAGAAATGTAATATGCGTTGACAAGTCAGTAACGCAACACTAATGTCTTACTAGAATTTAAAATGTTTTTAATAAAGGGGGACTTTGAACCCAAAAGGAACACTTTGGTAAGAAATAATAGAGTATGAGGATTGGTGATTGGGGGAGCTCTCGCACAGGCAACCCAGTGAACGCTCAAAGAGCGTCTAGTTTGTTACATTTTACAGGAATGAGGTTTTTACCCGCTCCATTAATTGTTCGAACTCTTTTTTAACATAGCCAGAAGCAAGTAAATGATATGATTCTTGTTATGATTACGAGATTATATATTGTCACGTTAATTGCAAGTTGCGTTACTGATATCATGTTACCATAGTTATACTTATATTACTCTTGATATGTGAAAATAAAGTCAGTTGTGTTCACCCGACACTAGTATCTACACAGTTATTACATTGGCGACGAGGAGTTCTGAACCCGAAATCATGGCTACCTACGGCACGATTGGAGAATATCAAGAAAACGAAACATGGATCCAATACGTGGAAAGATTGGAACAATACTTCTTAGCCAATGAGATCGAGGAGGAGAAGAAAAAACGGGCGATCCTACTGAGCGTGTGTGGGTCAAAGACTTATGCTCTCATTAGAGATCTTTTACAACCCAAAAAGCCGGGGGAAACCGACTTGAAGGAGATATTAGACGAAGTTGGGAAGCACTACTCACCGAGTGAAATCGTCGAGCGTTTCAAGTTCCATAATCGGAAACAAGCAGAAAACGAGAGTGTAGCGGAGTTCATCGCGGGATTGCGGAAACTCACGGAACACTGCAATTTTGGAGAGACGCTAGACGACATGATGCGAGACAGACTCGTCTGCGGCATACGAGAGGAGAAGATCCAACGAAGGTTACTGGCCGAACCAGACCTCAAGTACAAACGGGCCGTAGAACTGGCACTGGCTTTCGAGTCAGCTTCAAAGAACACGCTGGACTTGAACAGCAAAGTTAGCGAACAGCCTGCAGCAGTTCATCGCGTTAACAACCCTCAGCCCCGAACATCGCAGGAATGTTACCGCTGTGGAGGAAGACATCAACCTTCACAGTGCCGGTTCAAAGAGGCGAAGTGCTACAGGTGCGACAAAAAAGGGCACCTCGAAAAGATGTGTCGGGGACAAAAGAAATCAAGCGAAAAAGAACAAGAAGGGACGGAGAGATCAAGCAATAAACGCGGATATCAGCCATCACGAGGACCAACGTATTTACTCCGCGAAGAGGCAAATGCAGTCGAAGAGACCGACGAGTACGACATGTACCACATACAAGGAGAAAAAGGGAATGCTCCCAAGGCTTGGACAATCGACATTGAACTGTGTGGGGAACCACATAAAATGGAACTAGACACTGGAGCAACGAGAACGATTATTAATGAAGCAACTTATAACAAGCTGCGTGATGTGCAACTTATGACTTCAAAAGCCCTCCTAAGTACTTATACGGGACAAAAGATACCGGTCCTGGGGGAAGTCATAGTCCCAGTCGCCTACGAAGGACAGAAAGGAAATTTGGCAGCCTTAGTCGTGAAGGGTGAAGGTCCAAATTTACTCGGACGTGACTGGCTTCAAGTACTCAAGATAAACTGGGAGACGGTATTCAAGATCAAATACAACGCCCCCAAGCTCTCCCAAGTATTGGAAGCACACAACGAAGTCTTTAAAGAGGGACTAGGTACACTGAGAGGTACAGCAGCTAAGATTTACGTGGATGCCACAGCAAAACCAAAATTTTGTAAAAGCCGTCCTGTACCATACGCGCTGAAACAGAAGTTGGAACTCGAGTTAGATCGCCTAGTCAACGAAGGAATCTTATCTACAGTGGAATTCAGTGAATGGGCCGTACCCATTGTGCCTGTGTTGAAACCAAATGGGTCAGTACGCATTTGCGGAGACTATAAATGTACCGTCAACCAAGCATCCAAGCTAGACAATTACCCTATCCCCAAAACCGAAGATTTGCTAGCAACGTTGGGCGGAGGAAACAAGTTTTCAAAGTTAGACATGTCTCAAGCATATCAGCAGCTATCCCTGGATGATGAATCAAAACAGTACACGACAATCAACACCCACAAGGGACTTTATCAATACAATCGACTCCCTTTTGGCATTTCGTCGGCACCGGGAATATTCCAACGTATAATGGAAAACCTATTACAAGGAATTCCACGCGTCGTCGTACGAATCGATGATATCTTAGTCAGTGGTGCTGACGACGAAGATCATTTAAAGAACTTAGGCACTGTCCTAGAAAGACTTTCTAAAGCGGGACTCAGGCTGAGGAAAGAGAAATGCTTTTTTATGGAGCCAGAGGTTATCTATTGTGGATACGTTATCAACGGAAAAGGGGTCAAGCCAGTTGCAGATAAAGTGGAGGCGATATCAAAGGCACTAGAACCAAATGACGTGAGTCAATTGCGTGCATTCCTCGGAATGCTCAATTATTACCACAAGTTCTTACCGGATCTGTCAACAGTTCTCGAGCCGCTGCACAGATTACTACGAAAAGAAGAAAAGTGGCAGTGGCAGGAACAGCAAAAAAAGGCGTTCGAGAGAGCCAAGGAGCTGCTTCAGTCGGCGCAATTGCTTGTACACTTTGACCCAACTAAAGAAATAATCCTAGCAAGTGACGCCTCAAATTATGGAATCGGAGCTGTCTTATCACACAAGATGCGTGACGGAAGTGAGCGTCCAATTGGCTACGTTTCTCGAACATTGAACTCAGCTGAAAGGAACTATGCCACCATCGAAAAGGAAGCGTTAGCTGTCCTTTTCGGAGTCAAGAAATTTCACCAATTTATTTATGGACATAAGCCTCTCGAGGGACTATTCAGCGAAAGGAAAGCAGTGCCACAGCAAGCATCACCAAAAATTCAACGGTGGGCCCTCACGCTAGCAGCATCTTACAAAGCGGGAAGAACAAACGAGAATGCAGATACCCTCAGCAGGCACCCACTGGACGTATCACCGTCTTGCGTCCCACAGCCTGGAGAAACAATCCACCTAATGGAACACTTAGACGGAACTACTGTGCACAGTCAACAGATCAAGGACTGGACCCGAAGAGATCCCATTCTTTCACAAGTAGTTCGCATGACCTTGGAGGGATGGGCATCGGCTGAAACCTCGGAACAGAATGCACCCTACACAGCCAAGAAATCTGAGTTGACAGTAGAAGATGGTTGCTTATTATGGGGAGCTCGCATCGTGATCCCTCCACAAGGTAGAATTGCAGTGCTCACAGAGCTTCATGAAGCCCATCCAGGAGCCTCCCGAATGAAAGCTCTAGCACGGAGCTACGTATGGTGGCCTGGTATGGACAGAGACATTGAAAACCTAGTACGTCAGTGCGAACAATGCCAGCTACATCAGAAAACACCAGCTGAAGCACCACTACACCCGTGGGAGTGGCCTAAGGAACCCTGGACCAGAATCCACATTGACTACGCTGGACCATACAAGGGAGAAATGTTCTTAGTGGCCGTGGATGCTAGTTCAAAGTGGCTGGAAGTACATCCAATGAGATCAACCACATCCACCGCCACAATCGAGAAACTGATGGAAATTTTCGCGACGCATGGGTTGCCCAAGACCGTGGTGAGCGATAATGGAACGAATTTCACGAGCGCAGAGTTCGAACGATTCATGACGCAAAATGGCATCAAGCACATTAAAGTGGCGCCATACCACCCTGCATCCAATGGGCAAGCTAAAAGAGCAGTGCGGATCTTCAAGGACGGCTTCGAAAAGATGGAGGGAGGCAGCATACAATCCAGACTGTCAAGATTTCTGTTCCGCTACAGAACTACTCCTCACTCGACTACAGGAGTACCCCCCGCACAGATGTTAATGAAACGAAACCTACGAACAAAGTTGGATCTATTACGCCCTAACATTGCAGAGAAGGTCTACGCTAGACAGAGTGAACAGAAAGCTACCCACGACCACCACGCAATAGAGAGAGAGATACGAGTCGACGACCCGGTCTATGTACGTGATTTCAGAGAGAAAAAGGCATGGCTACCTGGAGTCATCCAAGAGAAAACTGGCCCAGTGCCTGCTAAAATAGCCCTGGAGGAGGGAGGAATAGTACGCCGCCATCAAGATCATGTGCACCCCAGAGATGTTGCGGAAACTGCTCCTCCGACTCCACCTACAGAGCCTTCAAGCGACTCACCAGATTCACCATTTGTTGAGGAGACGCCTATGACACCTCAACCTGTGCGCCCTGCACGTATAAGGAGGCCGCCCAGCTACTTGAAGGACTATGAACAATGATATTTACTCAAAGGATTACAGACAATAACATCTACTTAGATGATTTCGAATGATAACCGTTTAATGACTAAGGGGGAGGAATGTTATGATTACGAGATTATATATTGTCACGTTAATTGCAAGTTGCGTTACTGATATCATGTTACCATAGTTATACTTATATTACTCTTGATATGTGAAAATAAAGTCAGTTGTGTTCACCCGACACTAGTATCTACACAGTTATTACAATTCTAGTTGTGTTAATCATGTTTTACTTTCACAGTTAACGCTATATTTGAAAATGTGTTCTCATTCTAGTTCCTCCCGATGGGAGTGTGCCAACCCTAGTTACTTTACCTCAAAACACTAGCTCGAGTGACATAAAGAACGAGATACCAACCGGTAACCGTAAATCATATACTATAAATAAATTTAGCAAGTGGGAGGCACGGTTGGCGTACGCTGCTAATGCGTCGCCTCTCACCAAAAATTGCGTCCGGGCTTTGTATCGTATGTGGGTGAGTTGCATAGTTTGTTTGTTCTCTGCTCTGCTTCGAGGAATTTTTGTCCGGGTTCTCCGGTTTTCATCCACAAAAATAAACATTTCCAAATTCCAATTTGATCATGCAGGAACTGAAGGGCAGATTGTGAGAGCTGCATACCTCGAATGTTAAACCCTCGTAAAACAAGGCGTATCCACCTTATGAAGGAACAGATGTAAGGATCTTTTTTGGGGAAGGGGAGGGAGGCACAAATGATCAAGTGGGGTTGTGCACTGAGTGAAAAGGGGATAAATTTTGAGCAATTAAAGGTGGCTAAATTTGAGAAATTATATCGAGAGTCTTTTAGAGCCAAAATCAAACAGGACTTGAAAATATTAAATGTTATAAAGAAATATATGTGCCACTGTCTGAAGATGAGCAACACTAGCTTTATATCATTTGCATGACATATGATCTGCTTTCATCTGCCTAGATGGATCGACAACTCCAGGCCGATCTCAAGACAACCAGCCAGAAACAACTGACGGTGGCCAAAACATATTGTCACCAGGTAACCAATGAGACTATACCTGTGTTACTGTAAGGTTCACGTCAAACACCTATGTTGGTGGGGGTGGGGCACGGGGTGGGGGGGGGGGGGGGGGTGGGGGTTACTGTAGTCTCAAATCCTTCTCCCTGATTCCCAAAATACACCATGTCTCAATACCAGCCTACGTTGACAGGCAAACACTGCCCGTCATGTGCTATCAACCAGAGAGCATTCTATTGCTTGGTATCAATCAGCTGAATAAATCTCAAGAATCTCATCTCATTTTTCAGTGAAGGGCAAACACTATCATCCACTTATGCATTTCTAATTCTACAAAAGAACAGAAACGCCATCATAAAAATGTGACGCGCTATCATAGCTTCAGGTTTTTAAAAGGATAAGTCCAGCAAGGTTGTCGACTTCCAACAGAAGGAGGTCGGTAACTGTCCATTATACACTTACCTGTTAGCTTTCCATTTTCCATTTTCTCTTTTTTAGCTGATCCTCTACAAAGTTTATGGAGCTACATCGATTTTCGTGATCGATTTTCCAGTGTCTTGAACGTTAAGTACGCACGTGCCAAGTATTGGCCTCATCTCGCTGATCAGTTTGGCATCGACCAGAAAATCCACGATGCTTTCTCCATGTCAGACCTCAATAGTCCTACTGAGGCATTACTTGAGCATTTGGAAGCCACTCAATCGGATTACAGTGTTAAAGATTTTTGCAATGACTGCAAGAAGGCAGACGCTTATGAAGTTTCCCGCATTGTGGAAGACAGTGTCAAAGGTAAAAAATCGAGACAATTGAGAATGATCGATGAGAAAGTATATATGCAACTTCTCGCCCAGCCTATCGAATATACAGCTATTTCAAAAAAGGTTGGTGAAGGTTATGTTGCTTGTTGTATGCTGCATGCTGCACGTTGCTTACCAAGCTTGAAATGTATAATATTCATATGTAAATAATGTCAGCACAGAAAAGAATAGGCTGGAAAAACCTGCAGACAAAGTCTGGTAAAGTCACATATTGTTGTGACCTTTCGCTGCTTGGATTAAGAAAGATTAAGGTTTAAGATAAAGGAGAAATATTTTTCCATTGAAGACAGGCTAAAATGACATCTAAACTTTAAATAACGGTTCAAAAACAGGAGCTTAAGTGTCTTGAGGTTCTAATGAAGTGATAAGGCCTACTTCAAGACTATTTCTATACAGCATTTCGGGCTTGGTATGCAACAAGCAACAAAACCTTCACCAACATTTTTTTAATATAGCTGTATAAACGCACATGGCAGTACAATTCAGTAATAATGCATCGACATCCTGAAACAACCTCTGCATGGGCTGACCAAAGTCAGGGCAAGACTAACTCACAGATCGAATTCGAACTGATTTAGTAGTGTCTTACTAGGTTTTACGGAGAGGGAAAACCAGAGAACCCAGAAAAAACCCTCCAGTCAAGGGAGAGACCTAACAAGCTCTACTCAAGTCCAAGAATCGAACCTGAGACCCCATGCATGCAGAGGTCAGAGGCTAAAGCACTACCGCTCTGCCGGATGATTACCACCATTTACTACTAGTTGTAGTCAAGACAACCTAGTAAATAAATAGTTCGTTACTTGTGAGCTGAAATCTTTATTTTTTGTTTATAAAAAGCTGGTACTCTGGATAATGAAGACCTAGTGAGCGAGATATCGCCGGATGTTCTGAATGAGGTTGTACTGAAGCTGGACCGTGAGAATAGACTATGGCAAAGACTTGCAGAGATAAAAAAAATCCCTCGAAAGACGTATACAGCTTTCCAGAGTGATAAAACCACCAACCCAGCTCGTCTATTTTTTTATCTTTTAAAAACGCAGGGCCCTGAAATAACGGTAGGGAATTTGAAAGAGAAATCGAAAAAATTGCAGCTGGAAAAGATAATGAAGATCTTGGAAAACTTTGAAATCTCAGGTAAAGCCGATGTTACACGAGACGATTTGCATCGACAATTTTTCGCGCAACGCTATTGCGTGAAAGGTTTATACCATGTAACATATCAGACGATTTTTAGAGTAACTTCGAATTAATTAAGACAATACGCTGCGAGTTTCTGATGACGAATTTTCACAGCGTTGCGCGTTGTGCCTGCCTGCCTGCCTGCCTGCCTGCCTGCCTGCCTGCCTGCCTGCCTGCCTGCCTGCCTGCCTGCCTGCCTGCCTGCCTGCCTGCCTGCCTGCCTGCCTGCCTGCCTGCCTGCCTGCCTGCCTGCCTGCCTGCCTGCCTGCCTGCCTGCCTGCCTGCCTGCCTGCCTGCCTGCCTGCCTGCCTGCCTGCCTGCCTGCCTGCCTGCCTGCCTGCCTGCCTACATACAAGTTCCTTCCTTCCTTCCTTCCTTCCTTCCTTCCTTCCTACCTTCTGTTACGCGGCAGTGTCGTAGCGAGGGGGGCCCTCCTAAAATTTTCGGGTCGAGCCTTTTTTTGTTTGATAGATGATGTTAATGCCACTGGCATAGGGAGGGGGTTGGCACGGCCCCCCACCCCATTTTTGGTAATTAAACAATCGTGGAATAAGCCAGTTCGGAGTTTCAGAATCGTTTTCAGTGCGCATGCGATTTTATCCCGAATTTCTCACATTCTTTTGTTTAATTAAGAAATTCGGGATAAAATCGCATGCGCACTGAAAACGATTATGAAACTCCGAACTGGCTTATTGTTTGTGTTTTAGTAATTTCGTTACATTTCTATTCTGGGTGCCCTTCCCCCCAAATTTTACGTTTTTATTCTAGGTGCTCCTCCCCATCATCAATGTTTCTGAGCGTCACATATAATTAATGATCAACAGATGATAAGATGCTTCTCAAGGATCTCGCAAAAAAAAGCCCAGATGCTAAAAGTGCGATAGAATCCTTCCTCAACAACCTTAAAACAGATTTTCTGTGGAAATTGGCAAGCCTCTACCAAAAGGAAGGTCTGATGGAAGATATTGACCTTGAAACGGAATTCAGACAACAAGAAGACGTCCACAGCCCAACTAGTGAAGTGATGAAGTATGTCTTAACTAGCCTACCTATACGATACACTATCGAGGATCTGATAATCAAACTGCGAAACATAAATCGCAGAGACTGTTTCGACATTCTGCTACCATACCTTAGGGGTAAGTACTCTTTGTCTATTCGCTTCTCTGTTCTATATGAAGTATGTAACTATAACTATAGCCAAAGTCTATAAGGATGTGAAAATGCGAACTGTTTGTCTGTCTGTCTTTCTAAAAGAGGGGGAGGCATCCATTTATAAGGACATGTAGGGTCGCAAGATTTCGACATGCATCCCCCCCCCCTTCGTTCTTGGTATTCTCCTATATTTTGCCAAAACAATTGATCTCACCCCCTCGAGCTTCTCAAAATAATCTATCCCACCCCTCACCCCCATGTACCCCACCCCCGAAACGTTTCCAACTGTTCCCCTATCAGTCTACATGCCCTAATAAAATAAATAAAAGTCCCCTAGCGCAATTTAGCATATTAGTTTATGCGGAATAGACCACATGAAAAATGCGTGGTCATGGATATTGCTTAATCAGCTTATCAGTTTTTGAAGACATCATTGCTTTCATTGTAACGAGTATATCGAAATAAGTAATCTTCAAAAAATTCAGTTTGAAATTAGAAAGATTCGTATGGAAACAACAACCAAGGGCCTATCAGCCTCGTTTTCATGTTTTTGATACATTTTTTTGATGTTTTTGATACATTACATTCAAATGCTTATTTTACCTTATGCTTATTTTTTGCTTAATGCTACCAAATTACTAATTTAGACATGCTCTTTCTCGTAGTCGAAATATATTTTTGAAATCATTGATCATTCATGGTGCTAGTTCCCAGTCTTTTACTCGTTTTTCATATGGTCTATAATAGGACATTCCCGGATTCGCTTGGATGTTCACGAAACAATGGTTCCAAGCTGAGGTTGGCCTTGATAAATAAAAGAATCGAGTTCAGTCTAGACTTGAAACCGTTGTTTCGTGATCATCCAAGCGAATCCGGGAAAGGTCTATAATCTCAGTCGAAGCTCTGGGAAAACAAAGGAATGTACACAATAATTGTTTTTCTTTTTCGATATCCTAAAACATGCATGCAACCAACTTGATTTTTTTGCGCAGTTCATTTCTTAACCTGTTGCTTTCAGGAGGCATGAATGACATCGAAAAAATAACAGAAAAGCTCGAGAGCCTTCAGGGTGAACGATCTGAAGGACAAAATCAGCCGTCTTCTAGTGATGAAAGAGCCGCATCCGGCATCCCAGCCTCGGACGAATCAGATAAAAAATACGTCATGACTATCAATACTGCCACCACAAAATAAATTCATTTTACTTACGCATGTAAACCCCTTACAGTATAGACACTTGGTTCAAGCGTGGAACTAGCGAACTCAGTGATGGTTGAGGATCGGATCTTTTACGGCTGCTCACGAAAAGTTCATTACTTGTTCATTACATTTCAGTACAAATAGCACTAATAGATTACATAAAACCAAATCTGAAATTTACAATTCAATGTAAAGCGCCTTTGATTATATAAACTTTTATCCCACACCAAAGAAAATACAGCCAATCAGAATGCAGGAAAGCCGTTGTATATTCGTCGGTATTTCACTCTTCCTTCCCATCATGCACTGCGCATTGAATCTACGCATTTGTATTTTCTAAAGGCTCGTGTGTATACTAGAAACTACAAGTGACTCGTGGGATATTCCACAATATACCACTCGAAACCATTGTATAACTAGTATATATATACATAGAAAGGGAACTATATAAATCATAATTCATCATCTTATAAATATTAGACAGGTTAAGATAAGATAAAATAAGATAAGATAGGATACTATTGCTAATAGATAAGATAAGCTCTCATTTACTCTTTGATTTATTAGTTAAGAATTTGACTTTTTATCGAAACGTATATTTGTAACATGTTCGCTAAGGTCTTACATACAACAGCAGCCAACAGAAGCATTTACGTCATAGTTGTTTTATTACAATGCATCATGGGATGCACTATGGTAGAATGGTACCTTTCGGGTATAAAATAACATACAGTGCATTGCGTATACAACGAATGGCGTAAATACTTTAGGGCGACAATTTTGATCAGTATTCAAGTTATAATTTTGATATTGTAGCTAATCCGCACTATAACGAAAACGTGATTTTCGGGTTGTAAGAGCAGTCTCCATAAGCAGTAATTCAATGTCTTCACTAGCTTAGATCCCCCTTAACTAATTGAAAGAGAATGCAAAGGGGAGATATTCAGTCAACAAACTTGTATTATGTAGTGGGGGTACGTAAATAAAATATATAAAATATATATAGCTATGGCTATCCTGATTTTCCTTACACTACCCTTATGAAATGCCCTAATCCCCCGCAACACACACAGATACTAGAGTCTGCTGTTCTTATTTTCTTCACGTGAATTCACTCAGCCTCTCTTTTGTTGCTGTGAAAATTAGCAACCCCTTCCGGAAAGAACAAAGTACTACATCCTGGAAATAAAATAGACGAACTGTGAATGGTCTTCCCTGTGGTAAGATGGGTTCCCCGTGGTAAGGTGGCAGAGGAGACCTAGATCTAGCACAGAATCGAGGCTACATTCAAGTTTGGATCAAACAAAATTCGGTCCTGGAGGAAATGAATGGAAATGGAAAAAGCAAAGACTTTACCACAAACTTCGGGTAAGGAAGGAAAAGATGGCGACGAACGAACTTCGGATGATAACAAAGTAAAGGACGAGAAGAGTGAGGATATAAAACCAATTACTCCTTTCGTTAAAGGAACTTTATTAAACTAGGTCTGGCTTACAAAGATACTACACTCTTCAAGCGTAACGGTTACGAAAATATCATTTAATTACACTGCATTTTTTCATTTGAAGTTCACTTGTTTTAGTAGAATTAAGCTAACCATCTTTCTTGAATATTTGACCAACTTTAAGCTAGTTTCATTAATTCCTAAAAACTTTACTTCCACAGGATAATCATATAAGGAATAGTTTTCCTTGTAAAATGTCTTGTCTGCAGTTTTTGTTTAGATATTTACAGCCCCCCAGCAGTGTTGATATTTGAACGGAACTGTAGTCTTGGCTAACTTTCCTTGACTGTATTAGCAGTGTAAGGGAAAGGGGGATTTCCAAGAAAAGGGATGCTGGATGAGTGACGATGGGATTGCTTTTGGTGCACAAGTGTATCCACCAAACTATCCCATTCTACCTGTGTCTATAGATGGTTGTTTGTCTAATAGTACAGCCATCAATGTCACTCAACCTGCTATTACAATATTGGAGTAAGTAATGGTATTTGTCATTTATGAAAAGTGATTTTTTTATCCTACTGATCTATTCAGTAATCCACCAATCAAGATATATATCCATCTCACCATTCCCTCCGTCCCTCCTTCCATCCAGCTCATCCCATTTATTGATTAATCCATTGATCCCATCCATCCATCCATCCATCCTTCCATCTCATCCCATCCATTGATTATTTCATCCATCTATCCCATCAATCCATCTTATCCATTCATCCTATTTGTCCATCCATCTCATCCTATCCATGCATCACATCTCATTCATTCATCCATCCCATCTATCTTATCCATCCATCTTATCCCATCCATCCTATTTTTCCCTCCATCTCATTCCATCCACTCATTTATCAATCCAGCATTTAACAGTATTTGTCTAGTTCATCTAGGTTAATCCAAACTCATCCCACCCATCCACTCACCCATTCATGCAATTATCTTACCAGTATTTATCTATTAATCGCTGTTAATCTCATTTAATCTCATGCATTTCATCTATTGTTTCTTATTCCATCCTTTGTGTTTGTTTTTCAACTCAAATTTTTCTTTAATGTGGAATGAAATCCTGAATAGAAAAAAACTAATTTTATTCATTTTTTCTTTTGCTCAGGAAGTCAAGCCATACTATATACAATATTTCATTCTTTCTTTATGGACCCATTGGTTTTATCTTTACCATTCTTATCGGATACATTGTCAGTTTTATATTTAGTAAGTAAACCATTTCTTATAATTTGAAGCTACACAAACTCTTTTTTTTTTAATCATTGGCAGAATACACCAGTTTTGCATTCGTTCTAAACTGTTGTTTTTAAAGACTATAGATGCATTTGCTCAGCCTAGTTTTATAAGTTAGCTCTTCAAAGACATTAAATTTTAATTGTGGGATTGGTATTATTCATCTTGTGCATTCTTTACATTACAGTTGGATGTTGCTAATGATTTGCTAAAGTCAACTGTAATGTAAAGAATGTGAAAGTTGAACAATTGATAGCCCACAGACTTTTAATGATGTCGTTGAATAGCTGACTTATAAATGAGGCTAAGCCTGTGCAAATGAGTCTGT
This sequence comes from Anthopleura sola, assembly GCA_023349425.1. Lineage (NCBI taxonomy): Eukaryota > Metazoa > Cnidaria > Anthozoa > Actiniaria > Actiniidae > Anthopleura > Anthopleura sola. Next base: position 4,511,207 of record JALHLI010000012.1, on the reverse strand, counting down.
GGTCTTCAAAAACAGTGGTTTGCATCGAATGCAAAACTGGTGTATTGCAGTCAGAATGGAATGTTGGTCTATTATTTTTCAAAAATGTTGCAGTTTCTCACCAGTAGTATGACTGCCATTAGCTATTGCTAACTAGGTACTGTTGCTGTGGTTAAATTTTTAGGAAGTGAAAATCATCACATGATAGACCCACGTCTACTTTTTGATTACTCTTCTGTCTTCAACTGTAATGGAAATTGTCAGAAAAAAGACGAAACTCACTTGGATGAACTGGATAGTGACCAGGTAAGTAGTCGTACTGCTCAGACGTCAGTTATGATCACATATAGTTTTCTTTTGTCTGACGTATTCTGATTTTTAAAAGTGGTACAACTACTACCAACATCTTGCCTACTACCAAAAACCTACAAATACCCTAATATTCTTACCTAATATCCTACTAATTAATACCCAGGGTGTAGCCAGAATTTTTCAAAGTGGGGTGCACAAATCTGAAAAGCTTTTGGTTTGTCCAGGCTGCTGAAATGCCAGGCTACAGGCTACAACCAGATCGTTTTATTTTTCATCACTTATTTTGTACAAAGTGGGTCACAGGCACTCTAGGATCCCCCCTAGTGACTCCCTTGCCCAAAATACTGTATGGCAGTTGCATTCTTTATTATTACTGCATTCACAAGGCACACACATTTTTGATGCCAAAAAGTGTCCAAATTTAAATATTGGTGCAACTTAAGTGCAGCAAAATTTTATCGTAAATTTGTGGACATAATCCCCCGACTGCCCCCCCCCCCCCCCCCAATTTATGGGAGTTTTACAATTAAATTTCTATAATCGAAATTAACTGTGGGACAGATGTGTGTGCTTTTTGACAACAACAATATTATCATCTAGAAAGTTGCATTTTATAATCCTAGATATTTTCATTGTCTTCCTGCAATTCTCAATATTCTGTGAACTTGGTAGTTGGTATTTGTCTGTTGGAATTTGGTTTTTCGCTGCCACCAGTCAAAAATAAAAAAGGTACTGACTGATTAGTTTTGATTGACAGCAGGGAAAAACCAATATCACATGCAGTTTATATGTCTGAGTTTGCAGAATATTGAGAAATTTTCACAGTAAAATCACTTCCATATAATTCTTTAATTTGAAATTCAAATTTAACCACTTTTCATGTCACATAAATTAACCAAAAAGGGAAAAATGTTTCTAGGAAGATAAAAGGGATTCACACTGAAGCACTGACCATCACAGCACCAACCATATGGTACCTCAACTGTAATAACCTAGAATAACTAATAATATAATAATAATAATAATAAAAATAAATCAGTAATATATGAATAATAAGATTCATTCTAACATATCATCATGGCATTCTTCAGTTAATATTATCAATGATAATAATTATAATATAACTATAACTATTATAATAATGATTAAAACCACAGCTGCACCAATAACCTTAAATGATTTAAATCTGTTAACTTCAATAATGATGATGGTGATGATAATGATGATAATGATGATGGTGCTGGTGATAGTGGTGGAGTGATGATGATGGTGCTGGTGATAGTGGTGGAGTGATGATGATCGTGATGATGATGATGGTGATGGTGATGATGATCGTGATAATGATGGTGATGTGATGATGATGATGTTGCTGGTGATAGTGGTGGAGTGATGATGATGGTGATGATGATGATGGTGATGATGATGATGATGGTGATAATGATGGTGATGTGATGATGATGATGTTGCTGGTGATAGTGGTGGAGTGATGATGATGATGGTGATAATGATGATGGTGATGGTGATGATGATGATGGTGATGTGATGATGATGTTGCTGGTGATAGTGGTGGAGTGATAATGATGGCGATGTGATGATGATGATGATAAAGATGATGGTGAATATCAAACATAAAAATATCTAAATAACTTTTTTATATTTTTAAAATAGGAAACTGCTCCCTTATTCAATCAAGAGGTTAAAGTACAGTGAATTCGTAAGAGGAGATTCAAATAACCACTCAATATTCATAATTTTTATACAAATATTCAAATATTCATATATTTATAGCAAAATCAATACAGTGTAAACAAATACTGGTAATATTTCGTAGATTGATGAATTTTTGCTTTCTTGACTACGCCTCGTGTTCCCAAGATTGCTTCTCGTGCTCTACAGCTCCAAGCCTGTTTATAATACAGAACAGAAACATGCAAGCGCATTCTATATTTCTTTAATCATTATCCTATTTATTTTATTTGTGGGAGTGTTCAGGGAAAATGAAAAACTTCGGATAAAAATAATCGAATATTCACAAAGATATTGATTAAAATAAATATTTAGATGATAAATGTTTGGATGATAAATATTTATTTTGTGATTAAGGTGATGAATTTATATTCAGAGTTATTTCATGGAATATTGATAACCTGATTGTGTTCTAGGAGTATGTGGATGATGGCTAGTGAACACTAGCGTGGACTGCGTCGGTGTTTCTAATGAAACAGTTATCGTAGATTTATAAGTTATACACCGTAGTGAAAATGGAAACTGACGTTTCGGACGTTAGTCCTTCGTCGGAGTCAATCAAAAAATCATTGACTCCGACGAAGGACTAACGTCCGAAACGTCAGTTTCCATTTTCACTACGGTGTATAACTTATAAATCTACGATAACTGTGTTCTGGGAGTGTTTTATTACACATTTAGGGTGGATATCAGTGTGCATAAAGGCGTGATTACACGGTGCAATTTTCTCTGCAACTTGTCTCGCAACGGCTAAGTGACACAAGTTGCAAGAGGGTTTACACGGTGCAATGGAGATGCAATCGTGGCCAGAAGTATCACAAGTTGCAGAGAAAATTGCTTCGTGTAATCGCGCATTAAAAACTGATACGATATAATTTCACGCTATAAAACTGTAAATTATATGATCGACCTAAATTCAAGTTGTAAATAAAAACGATATCAACCTCTTACACATATAATAATAATAATAAACTATTTCTTAGCAAGCGCATTCCAAAAGGCGTCTCAATGCGCTTTACAAAATAGGAACCTTATAACTAAAAAAAAATTGATTGATATGTCTAAAAAACATCGAAGGCGCGATTACAAGGAGCAATTTTCTCTTTGACTTGTCTCGCAACGGCGTTGCGACACCACTAGTTGTAAGAGGGTTTACACGGTGCAACAAAGACGCAATCGCTGAAAGCAGAATTATTCATTTCGCAACGATTGCTGAAACCTTTCATTCGCAACGATTACTGAAACTTGTCTCGCAACATTTTTCAAATTGCACTGTAGGTTACACGGTGCAATGCTTCATGCAACTTGGGTCACAAAGCCGTTGCGAGACAAGTTGCAGTTAAAATTGCTCCGTGTAATCGCGCCTTTAACCAGGCTTTAACACGTGATAATCTCTATGATCTGATAATATTTTCAAGGTGGTAGACACCAACTAAGTGCTTATAAACCATTTTCTTTTTTAACCCAAAGATATTCACAACTATGGCAGGTAAAGGTTCGAAGTTTATACTGATTCATTGAGCACCGAAATTCCGCGATAGATTATTTTAAAACATTGGAAATATGTTGCGGTAAATTAATTTGAGGGATTTAAATCTGGCCGTTTTGAAAATATTGAGATGTGAACTCTTAAAGGTACTTTTTTTTGAAGAATTAACGACTGTTGTTTCCACGGAAAGATCTAGAAATGATGATCGTTGCTTTTTCACAGCCGATGTTTACACAACCAGTGAATAATGTGTCTATGACTATTATATCACGAGTAGCCGAGTTTCAAAGCGATTTCTTAATATTTTGTCTAGGAGTAAGACCGCCCGTCAAGGAAGTAAGCTTGTTTTTGACGCATTATTTTATGCCGTACTTCGAAACTGAAGCTCAGTTCTCACAATTGGCTTCAAGAACTTTCAAATTCAAACTTTATTTTTACGAAATGATCTATTTTGGTATTTGCGTTGAACACTAGCTGTTTCAAAAAAATTAGTTCAGAGTAAAATTTCGAGCCATCATTCTTGGAGTATTCAAAAATCTCATCCAAGTTTTTTTTATGATAGTTGATGACCTCCTTTCAAAACTCACGGACTACCCACAGGTAGCCCAAGCGTAGAATTAGTGGGTTGTGACGTCATTAGCTTCAGTGTGTGTTCAAATTTCATATGGTTTGAAAATATGCTTTCAGAAAGACTTAAATTATTTAATGCTTTTGAATAAAGTCTCTACAAATGTTGTTTGGCAGTTAAGGAACACTTTGGTGATGAAATATTGGCATTGGCATATCGCACGTGCTTGTACATTCGCAGTCGCTTTTTTCTCACTTCGCCCCGGCATTCTTGTTTTGAATTTGATTACTACGGTGGCCCAGAAGGGTCAACAAAAAAAAAAAAAAAAAAAAAAAAAAAAAACACAAAGCAAATAAAAAAAAGCACAACACAAACTTAAAAAATATAAATTTGTTTGATTTTGAGTGATTCAGAAATACTCTAAAGCCGTAATTTTCGTATTTTGAAAGATGGCGGTGGCCTAAACGATACTTGGAAAAAACGAAATAAAATAAAAATACTATAGAAAAGACCTTTCCTTACACACTTCCCTCTGGCTAAATGCTAAATCTTATTTCCTTACCGAAGCAGAGATATGATTTGAAATGAAAAAAAAAACTGCGAATTACTCAAAATCAAGCAAATTTATATTTTTTAAGTTTGCGTTGTGCTTTTTTTTGTTTGCGTTGTGCTTTTTTTTATTTGCGTCAGCGTTGTGCTTTTTTTGTGTGTGTTGACCCTTCTGGGCCACCGTAGATTACAGCAGCTGAAGCGGCATAGCTTCAATGGATAGTCATTGCGATACGGGCCGGGTGCATGATGCGTAATGCGACCGAAAGTCCGGTCTTATTTCCGGTAACATTTGGCCTTTCCCCTCCCTACTACGTGTATGTTTTGTATTTTTCGCCGAATATTTTTCTTGATTTTTGGCTGTATTGAATTTCCGCGCATAGCCACGGCTTGCTTTTCAAATTTCAAAAAAATATTTCTCGGCATCGTGTGGACAAAAAATATTCTCTAAAGCTTCAAATTAAAGGAAATTTATTGGAGAATTGATTTCTACGGCTAAATTTTCCGATACGTTTGTTGTTGTGGAGATATGGAGCTCAAAGTAAGGGTCGGTGTAAAAATTTGGAGGCGCTGTTTCATTAGCCTGCGTAGCGGCCCTCTGTAAGGTTTTTTAAAAAACCTTACAGAGGGCCGCTACGCAGGCTACTGTTTCATACCTTCCCATAATATATACATAGGGAGAGCGAAGCAAATTTTCAAACCGCTCAAAACCCCTCAAAAACACAATTTCATGCCAATATTTCATCACCAAAGTGTTCCTTAACTACCAAACAACATTTGTAGAGACTTTATTCAAAAGCATTAAATAATTTAAGTCTTTCTGAAAGCATATTTTCAAACCATATGAAATTTGAATATATAATTTACTCACTGAAGCTAATGACGTCACAACCCACTAATTCTACTCTTGGGCTACCTGTGACTACCTGAAGAAAACTAAGTAGTATGTAGTACAAGATCAAAGAAGTGACCGTCAACACGGAAGTTAAACAAAACCATCCAAAATTGTATTGCTTTTTTCCTTAGTTTTGCGATTGAGAATTGACAAAAAAAATTTCGTATACCTACAGAATACCCTGCAAATCATATGCACACATTAAGAACTATGATTTCTGACTATTGTTGTATGCCTCGTTCTTCAAAGAGTTCCGACTTCTGCATATGATTGGCGGGTAATTGCTCCATTGTTTTGCTAATAGCGTCTCAAAAATAATAATTTCCTAGAAATTTTAACAAAGAACTCGATAGCAAAATTGTATAACGTTTCTTTCTCAAGTGTTGTGTCAAGTGTCTCAAATTTGAAAATGGACGAAGCAAAAGCGATGTCCAATCTCTGTAGAATTTATCATCGTCAAAATAACGAGGAAAAATCGGTTTTTGGTTGTGGTTGTGTGGTAAAATGTAGCGATCAGTCTTTGAAAATTGCTACTTCTAAGAAAATAAGGGAATTGGCGGGTGGCGAAGTCTTCGCTAAGTTTGAGGCTATCCAAGATAAAGAAATCAAACTACAAGTTGATGCAGAAGAAGGAGGCGAAGAGAGGGGGATCGCTTATGTTTCATTTGACGAAACAGCATTTGAACAACGTCCCGAAGGCTTATCAATGGGAAATCTTAGTGGCATTGACGGAATTGCTTGTCGACGTGTTTCGGTGTTCGAGAAATTGGAACAGTTCGGCGGCATAAGTCAGATCAAGCACTACGATGTTGTAAAAGATCAGACCGGATGCACTTTACAGATCCAAGCTGGAAATAACAACAGGGTCATAAAGAGCTTACGCGACAGCGACAAGTTCCATTTGCTCGTTCGTGGTGCTCCAATCCTTGATGGTAGGTTCGAGTTCTTTGGAATTGTGGATTTCGTACTGGTCGACAAGGAATCCTTGCTGGAACTTGTCTATCGTGGACTACAGAAAGCCCCAACAGGTATGTATAGAAGATGCGACGATATAGAAATGTCATACATGTAATATATGCTATGTTTGAGTGTGTGTGTGTGTGTGTGTGTGTGTGTCTGTCTGTGTTTGTGTGTGTGTGTGTTGTGTAGTGTGTCTGTGTGTCGTGACATCGGCAGAATGTCTATTTTATAGTCTTGGTTAGTGTAGTAAAAACGTATTTTTTCCCCATTAATATAGTACTTTAGGAGGGGAATTGAAGCAAATAGGTGATACTGTATGACAAATCTGAAAAATATCACTGGCTATATACCCGGCAACCGGGCACGGACTTACAGTTGGAATAAAATATGTTGAATCCAAATAAATTTGAACATACCTTGGTCCTATGTTATTGTTAAAGGTATTTAGTGTCATTCTGGGTGATTTTTGGCCGTTTTAGAACGGTGTTTTTTTTAAATTGCCCACTAGCACTTTAAGTACAATAACATAGGACCAAGGTATGTTCAAATTTATTTCAACAAAAAATACGTTGTATATCGCCCCATACATTTCCTGTAAAAATAGCTAAAAATGGATTGTTTGGGCTGCCTGTGTTCAAATTGGCTGTCAAAAACCGTGAGATGGTTTATTCAGCGAAAGAATGCCGCTTGCAGACCTTTCCCTCGCGACTTTGACACCTATAGGGTAGGGGTAGCGGGATGAAGGGTGAGAAAGCGTTTATGATAACCTCGTTAAAAGTTTGCCAGTGAACGACGATACGCATTACTATGGCTTTGTACCAACTTGCTAGTAAACAGCGCATCAGCGTATTTGTTACAGTTTACAGGAATGAGGTTTTTACCCGCTCCATTAATTGTTCGAACTCTTTTTTCACATAGCCAGAAGCAAGTAAATGATATGATTCATGTTTTACTTTCACAGTTAACGATATTTCAAAATGTGTTCTCATTCTAGTTCCCGGCCCCGATGGGAGTGTGCCAACCATAGTTATTTTACCTCAAAACACTAGCTCGAGTGACATAAAGAACATGATACCAACCGGTAACCTAAAAACATATACTATATAATAAATAAATTTAGCAAGTGGGAGGCACGGTTGGCGTACGCTGCTAATGCGTCGCCTCTCACCAAAAATTGCGTCCTACCGGGCTTTGTATCGTGTGTGGGTGAGTTGCATAGTTTGTTTGTTCTCTGCTCTGCTTCGAGGAATTTTTGTCCGGGTTCTCCGGTTTTCATCCACAAAAATAAACATTTCCAAATTCCAATTTGATCATGCAGGAACTGAAGGGCAGATTGTGAGAGCTGCATACCTCGAATGTTCGGCTATAAGCCAATAGTTAAACCCTCGTAAAACAAGGCGTATCCACCTTATGAAGGAACAGATGTAAGGATCTTTTTTGGGGAAGGGGAGGGAGGCACAAATGATCAAGTGGGGTTGTGCACTGAGTGAAAAGGGGATAAATTTTGAACAATTAAAGGTGGCTAAATTTGAGAAATTATATCGAGAGTCAAACAGGACTTGAAAATATTAAATGTTATAAAGAAATATATGTGCCACTGTCTGAAGATGAGCAACACTAGCTTTATATCATTTGCATGACATATGATCTGCTTTCATCTGCCTAGATGGATCGACAACTCCAGGCCGATCTCAAGACAACCAGCCAGAAACAACTGACGGTGGCCAAAACATATTGTCACCAGGTAACCAAGGAGACTATACCTGTGTTACTGTAAGGTTCACGTCAAACACCTATGTTGATGGGGGTTGGGCACGGGGTGGGGGTTACTGTAGTCTTAAATCCTTCTCCCTGATTCCCAAAATACACCATATCTCAATACCAGCCTACGTTGACAGGCAAACACTGCCCGTCATGTGCTATCAACCAGAGAGCATTCTATTGCTTGGTATCAATCAGCTGAATAAATCTCATGAATCTCATCTCATTTTTCAGTGAAGGGCAATCACTATCATCCACTTATACATTTCTAATTCTACAAAAGACCAGAAACGCCATCATAAAAATGTGACGCGCTATCATAGCTTCAGGTTTTTAAAATGATAAGTCCAGCAAGGTTGTCGACTTCCAACAGGAGGAGGTCGGTAACTGTCCATCATACACTTACCTGTAAGCTTTCCACTTTCCATTTTCTCTTTCTTAGCTGATCCTCTAAAACTTTTATGGAGCTACATCGATTTTCGTGATCGATTTTCTAGTGTCTTGAACGTTAAGTACGCACGTGCCAAGTATTGGCCTCATCTCGCTGATCAGTTTGGCATCGACCAGAAAATCTACGATGCTTTCTCCACGTCAGACATCAATAGTCCTACTGAGACATTACTCGAGCATTTGGAAGCCACTCAACCAAATTACATTGTTGAAGATTTTTGCAATGATTGCAAGACGGCAGACGCTCATGAAGTTTCCCGTATTGTGGAAGACAGTGTCAAAGGTAAAAATCGAGATAATTGAGAATGATTGATGAGAAAGTATATAAGCAACTTCTCGTCCAGCCTATCGAATATACAGCTATTTCAAAAAAGGTTGGTGAAGGTTTTATTGCATGTTGCTTGTTGCATGTTGCTTACAAAGCTTGAAGTGTATTATATTCATATGTAAATAATGTCAGCACAGAAGAAAATATGCTGGAAAAACCTACAGACAAAGTCTGGTAAAGTCACATATTGTTGTGACCTTTCGCTGCTTGGATTCACATCACCCATACTGCATTTCGGGCTTGGTATGCAACAAGCAACAAAACCTTCACCAACATTTTTTAAATATAGCTGTATAAACGCACATGGCAGTACTATTCGGTAATAATGCATCGACATCCTGAAACAACCTCTGCATGGGCTGATCAAAGTCAGGGCAAGACTAACTCACAGATCGAATTCGAACTGATTTAGTGTCTTACTAGGTTTTACGGAGGGAGGAAAACCAGAGAACCCAGAAAAAACCCTCCAGTCAAGGGAGAGACCTAACAAGCTCTACTCAAGTCCAAGAATCGAACCTGAGACCCCATGCAGAGGTCAGAGGCTAAAGCACTACCGCTCTGCCGGATGATTGCCACTATTTACTGCTACTCGTAGTCAAGACAACCTAGTAAATAAATAGTTCGTTACTTGTGAGCTGAAATCTTTATTTTTTTGTTTATAAAAAGCTGGTACTCTGGATAATAAAGACCTGGTGAGCGACATATGTGATATATCACCGAATGTTCTGGATGAGGTTGTACTGAAGCTGGACCGTGAGAATAGACTATGGCAGAACCTTGCAAGGACAAGAAAAATCCCTCAAAAGACGTATATGGCTTTCCAGAGTGATAAAACCACCAACCCAGCTCGTCTATTTTTTGATCTCTTAAAAACGCAGGGCCCTGAAATAACGGTAGGGAATTTGAAAGAGAAATCGACAAAATTGCAGCTGCAAAAGATAATGAAGATCTTGGAAAACTTTGAAATCTCAGGTAATGCCGATGTTACACGAGACGATTTGCATTGACAATTTTTCGCTCAACGCTACTGCGTGAAAGGTTTATACCATGTAACATATCAGACGATTTTTATAACTATTAGAGTAACTTCGACTTAAAGCAACACGCTGCGAGTTTCTGATCTGAAGTGGAAACCCTCGCAACTCAAAATGACGAATTTTCGCAGCGTTGCGCGTTGTGCCTGTCTGCCTGCCTGCCTACGTACGAGTTCCTTCCTTCCTTCCTTCCTTCCTTCCTTCCTTCCTTCCTTCCTTCCTTCCTTCCTTCCTTCCTTCCTTCCTTCCTGCTTGCTTGCTTGTTACGCGGCAGTGTCGTAGCGAGGGGGCCCCCCTAAAATTTTCGGGTCGAGCCTTTTTTTGTTTGATGGATGATGTTAATGCCACTGGCGTAGGGAGGGGGTTGGCACGGCCCCCCGCCCCCACCCCCCATTTTTGGTAATTAAATAATCTAGGTGCCGCTCCCCATCATCAATGTTTCTGAGCGTCACATATAATTAATGATCAACAGATGATAAAATGCTTCTCAAGGATCTCGCAAAAAAAAGCCCAGATGCTAAAAGTGCGATAGAATCCTTTCTGAACAACCTTAAAACAGATTTTCTGTGGAAGTTGGCAAGCCTCTACCAAAAGGAAGGTCTGATGGAAGATATTGACCTCGAAACGGTATTCAGACAACAACAAGATGTCCACAGCCCAACTTGTGAAGTGATGAAGTACGTCTTAACTAGCCTACGTCAACGATACACTATCGAGGATCTGATAATCAAACTGCGAAACATAAATCGCAAAGACTGTTTCGACATTCTGCTACCATACCTTAGGGGTAAGTACTCTTTGTCTATTCGCTTCTCTGTTCTATATGAAGTATGTAACTATAGACAAAGTCTATAAGGATGTGAAAATGCGAACTGTTTGTCTGTCTGTCTTTCTAAAAGAGGGGGAGGCATCCATTTATAAGGACATGTAGGGTCGCAAGATTTCGACATGCATCCCCCCCCCCCCCTTCGTTCTTGGTATTCTCCTATATTTTGCCAAAACAATTGATCTCACCCCCTCGAGCTTCTCAAAACAATCTACCCCACCCCTCACCCCCATGTACCCCACCCCCGAAACGTTTCCAACTGTTCCCCTATCAGTCTACGTGCCCTAATAAAATAAATAAAAGTCCCTAGCGCAATTTCGATAGCATATTAGTTTATGCGGAATACTCTACATGAAAAATGCGTGGTCATGGATATTGCTTAATCAGCTTATCAGTTTTTGAAGACATCATTGCTTTCATTGTAACGAGTATATCGAAATAAGTAATCTTCAAAAAATTCAGTTTGAAATTAGAAAGATTCGTATGCTCCTTTCCGTAGTCTTCCCACAATCCCTTATGATCCCAGCGCGAGCTCGAGGTCAGGGTAAAATTTGCATATTTTTTATACATTTTCATGCAAATTTTACCCTGACCTCGAGCTCGCGCTGGGATCATTAGGGATTGTGGGAAGACTACGGAAAGGAGCATGGAAACAACAACCAAGGGCCTATCAGCCTCGTTTTCATGTTTTTGATACATTTTTTTGATGTTTTTGATACATTACATTCAAATGCTTATAACTTTGCAGAACTCTACCAAATTACTAATTTAGACATGCTCTTTCTCGTAGTCGAAATATATTTTTGAAATCATTGATCATTCATGGTGCTAGTTCCCAGTCTTTTACTCGTTTTTCATATGGTCTATAACAGAACATTCCAGGATTCGCATGGATGTTCACGAAACAATGTCCGAAACAATGGTTTCAAGTCGAGGTTGGCCTTGATAAATAAAAGAATCAAGTTCAGTCTCGACTTGAAACCATTGTTTCGTGAACATCCATGCGAATCCGGGAAAAGTCTATAATCTCAGTCGAAGCTCTGGGAAAACAAAGGAATGTACACAATAATTGTTTTTCTTTTTCGATATCCTAAAACATGCATGCAACCAACTTGACTTTTTTGCGCAGTTCATTTCTTAACCAGAATACTGTTGCTTTCAGGAGGCATGAATGACATCGAAAAAATAACAGAAAGGCTCGAGAGGCTTCAGGGTGAACGATCTGAAGGACAAAATCAGCCGTCTTCTGGTGATGAAAGAGCCGCATCCAGCATCCCAGCCTCGGACGAATCGGATAGTAAATACGTCATGACTATCAATACTACCACCACAAAATAAATTCATTTTACTTACGCATGTAAACCCCTTACATTATAGACACTTGGTTCAAGCGTGGAACCAGCGAACTCAGTGATGGTTGACGAGCGGATCTTTTACGGCCGCTCACGAAAAGTTTATTACTTGTTCATTACATTTCAGTACAAATAGCACTAATAGATTACATAAAAGCAAATCTGAAAATTACAATTCAATGTAAAGCGCCTTTGATCATATAAACCTTTATCCCACACCAAAGAAAATACAGCCAATCAGAATCAAGGGCGGATCCAGGGGGAGGGTCCGGGGGGTCAGGACCCCCCTGTGATACGTAGGGTTGCACTGTATTTAAGTAAATTTAGTACGAATAACACATTTGGACCCCCCCTCTCCAGGTCCGTAGTAAAAATCATATGTCGTCGCACACTTCTTTGTTTTTTGTTTTTTTGCTTTGGCGACTCTTTTCAACGTTTGGACCCCCCCTTTAACAAATTCCTGGATCCGCCCTTGAGAATGCAGGAAAGCCGTTGTATATTCGTCGGTATTTCACTCTTCCTTCCCATCATGCACTGCGCATTGAATCTACGCATTTGTATTTTCTAAAGGCTCGTGTGTATACTAGAAACTACAATTGACTCGTGGGATATTCCACAATATACCACTCGAAACCATTGTATAATCATAATTCATCATCTTATAAATATTAGACAGGTTAAGATAAGATAGGATACTATTGCTAATAGATAAGATAAGCTCTCATTTACTCTTTGATTTATTTGTTAAGAATTTGACTTTTTATCGAAACGTATATTTGTAACATGTTCGCTAAGGTCTTACATACAACAGCAGCCAACAGAAGCATTTACGTCATAGTTGTTTTATTACAATGCATCATGGGATGCACTATGGTAGAATGGTACCTTTCGGGTATAAAATAACATACAGTGCATTGCGTATACAACGAATGGCGTAAATACTGTAGGGCGACAATTTTGATCAGTATTCAAGTTATAATTTTGATATTGTAGCTAATCCGCACTATAACGAAAACGTGATTTTCGGGTTGTAAGAGCAGTCTCCATAAGCAGTAATTCAATGTCTTCACTAGCTTAGATCCCCCTTAACTAATTGAAAGAGAATGCAAAGGGGAGATATTCAGTCAACAAACTTGTATTATGTAGTTGGGGTACGTAAATAAAATATATAAAATATATATAGCTATGGCTATCCTGATTTTCCTTACACTACCCTTATGAAATGCCCTAATCCCCCGCAACACACACAGATACTAGAGTCTGCTGTTCTTATTTTCTTCACGTGAATTCACTCAGCCTGTCCTCTTTTGTTGCTGTGAAAATTAGCAACCCCTTCCGGAAAGAACAAAGTACTACATCCTGGAAATAAAATAGACGAACTGTGAATGGTCTTCCCTGTGGTAAAATGGGTTCCCTGTTTTAAGGTGGCAGAGGAGACCTAGATCTAGCACAGAATCGAGGCTACATTCACGTTTGGATCAAACAAAATTCGGTCCTGGAGGAAATGAATGGAAATGGAAAAAGCAAAGACTTTACCACAAACTTCGGGTAAGGAAGGAAAAGATGGCGACGAACGAACTTCGGATGATAACAGAGTAGAGGACGAGAAGAGTGAGGATATAAAACCAATTACTCCTTTCGTTAAAGGAACTTTATTAAACTAGGTCTGGCTTACAAAGATACTACACTCTTCGAGCATAACGGTTTCAAAAATATCATTTAATTACACTGCATTTTTTCATTTGAAGTTCACTTGTTTTAGTAGAATTAAGCTAACCATCTTTCTTGAATATTTGACCAACTTTAAGCTAGTTTCATTAATTCCTAAAAACTTTACTTCCACAGGATAATCACATAAGGAATAGTTTTCCTTGTAAAATGTCTTGTCTGCAGGTTTTGTTTAGATATTTACAGCCCCCCAGCAGTGTTGATATTTGAACGGAACTGTAGTCTTGGCTAACTTTCCTTGACTGTATTAGCAGTGTAAGGGAAAGGGGGATTTCCAAGAAAAGGGATGCTGGATGAGTGAGGATGGGATTGCTATTGGTGCACAAGTGTATCCACCAAACTATCCCATTCTACCTGTGTCTATAGATGGTTGTTTGTCTAATAGTACAGCCATCAATGTCACTCAACCTGCTATTACAATATTGGAGTAAGTAATGATATTTGTCAATTATGAAAAGTGATTTTTTTATCCTACTGATCTATTCAGTAATCCACCAATCAAGATATATATCCATCTCACCATTCCCTCCGTCCCTCCTTCCATCCATCTCATCCCATTTATTGATTAATCCATTGATCCCATCCATCCATCCATCCATTGACTAATCCATCCATCCCATCCATCCTTCCATCTCATCCCATCCATTGATTAATCCATCCTTCCATCTCATCCCAACCATTGATTAATTCATCCGTCTATCCCATAAATCCATCCATTGCATCAATCCATCCATCTTATCCATTCATCCTATTTGTCCATCCATCTCATCCTATCCATGCATCACATCTCATTCATTCATCCATCCCATCTATCTTATCCATCCATCTTATCCAGTCCATCCTATTTTTCCCTCTCATCTCATTCCATCCACTCATTTATCAATTCAGCATTTACCAGTATTTGTCTAGTTCATCTAGGTTAATCCCAACTCATCCCACCCATCCACTCACCCATTCATGCAATTATCTTACCAGTATTTATCTATTAATCGCTGTTAATCTCATTTAATCTCATGCATTTCATCTATTGTTTCTTATTCCATCCTTTGTGTTTGTTTTTCAACTCAAATTTTTCTTTAATGTGGAATGAAATCCTGAATAGAAAAAAACTAATTTTATTCATTTTTTCTTTTGCTCAGGAAGTCAAGCCATACTATATACAATATTTCATTCTTTCTTTATGGACCCATTGGTTTTATCTTTACCATTCTAATCGGATACATTGTCAGTTTTATATTTAGTAAGTAAACCATTTCTTATAATTTGAAGCTACACAAACTCTTTTTTTTTTTGAATGGCAGAATACACCCGTTTTGCATTCATTCCAAACTGCTATTTTTGAAGACTATAGACTCATTTGCTCAGCATTAGCCTGTGCAAATGAGTCTGTGGTCTTCAAAAACAGTGGTTTGCATCGAATGCAAAACTGGTGTATTGCAGTCAGAATGGAATGTTGGTCTATTGTTTTTCAAAAATGTGCAGTTTCTCACCAGTAGTATGACTGCTATTAGCTATCAAAAATGTGCAGTTTCTGACCAGTAGTATGACTGCTATTAGCTATCAAAAATGTGCAGTTTCTCACCAGTAGTATGACTGCTATTAGCTATCAAAAATGTGCAGTTTCTCACCAGTAGTATGACTGCTATTAGCTATCAAAAATGTGCAGTTTCTCACCAGTAGTATGACTGCTATTAGCTATTGCTAACTATGTACTGTTGCTGTGGTTAAATTTTTAGGAAGTGAAAATCATCACATGATAGACCCACGTCTACTTTTTGATTACTCTTCTGTCTTCAACTGTAATGGAAATTGTCAGAAAAAAGATGACACTCACTTGGATGAACTGGATAGTGATCAGGTAAGTACTGCTCAGACCTCAGTTATAATCACATATAGTTTTCTTTTGTCTGACGTATTCTGATTTTTAAAAGTGGTACAACTACTACCAACATCTTGCCTACTACCAAAAACCTACAAATAGCCTAATATCCTTACCTAATATCCTACTAATTAATACCCAGGGTGTAGCCAGAATTTTTCAAAGTGGGGTTCACAACCCTGAAAAGCTTTTTGTTTGTGCAGGCTGCTGAAATGCTGAATCCCAAAAAGGGGAAAAAACAGGCTACAGCCAGATTGTTTTATTATTAATTTTATCACTTATTTTGTACAAAGTGGGTCACAGGCACCCTAGGATCCCCTCTAGTGACTCCTAAAATACTGTCTGGCAGTTGCATTCTTTATTATTACTGCATTCACAAGGCACACAAATTTTTGATGCCAAAAAGTGTTCAAATTTAAATATTGGTGCAGCTTAAGTGCAGCAAAATTTTATTGTAAATTTGTGGACCTAATCCCCCGACTGCCCCCGTCCCCCCCCCCAAAATTTATGGAATTTTTACAATTAAATTTCTACAATCAAAATTAACTGTGGGACAGATGTGTGTGCTTTTTGACAACAACAATATTATCATCTAGAAAGTTGCATTTTATAATCCTAGATATTTTCATTGTCTTCCTGCGATTCTCAATATTCTGCAAACTTGGTAGTTGCGAGTTGCCCGTTGGAATTTGGGTTTTCACTGCCGCCAGTTAAAAAATATAAAAGGTACCGACTGATTAGTTTTGATTGAGTTTGCAGAATATTAAGAATCGCAGTAAAATTACTTCCATATAATTCTTTAATTTAAAATTCAAATTTAACCACTTTTCATGTCACATAAATTAACCAAAAAGGGAAAAATGTTTCTAGGAAGATAAAAGGGATTCACACTGACGCACTGACCATCACAGCACCAACCATCCACTGATTCATTGAGCACCGAAATTCCGCGATAGATTATTTTAAAACATTGAAAATATATTGCGGTAAATGAGTTTGAGCGATTTAAATCTGGCCGTATGAAATTGAGATGTGAGCTCTTAAAGGTACTTTTTTTTTGAAGAATTAACGACTGTTGTTTCCACGGAAAGATCTAGAAATGATGATATTTGCTTTTTCACAGCCGATGTTTACACAACCAGTGAATAATGTGTCTATGACTATTATATCACGAGTAGCCGAGTTCCAAAGCGATTTCTTAATATTTTGTCTAGGAGTTAGACCACCCGTCAAGGAAGTAAGCTTGTTTTTGACGCATTATTTTTCGTGTTGTACAAATAGTCAGATAGAATACTTTGAGGAGTTATTTTGACATGATTTGATTTAAGAATCACTAGTTGCCCCCCCCCCCCCCCCCCAGTCAAATCCAGAAAAGTCATGTAATTGATAGAAAGCAAGAACTTTCAAATTCAAACTTTATTTTTTACGAAATGATCTATTTTGATTTGAAAATTAGTTCAGAGTAAAATTTCAAGCCATTATTCTTGGAGTATTCAAAAACCTCATCCAAGTTTTTTTATGATAGTTGATGACCTCGCTTCAAAACTCACTGAACAAATTATGGACGCTACCTGAAGAAAACTAAGTAGTATGTATTACAGAAGATCAAAGAAATGGCCGTCAACACGGAAGTTAAACAAGACCATCCAAAATGTTATTGCTTTTTTCCTTAGTTTTGCAATTCACGACCATTGAATATTGACTAAGAAAATTTAGTAATTTTCCCCTGGATTCAGCACTTTTTTTTGTAAAAAGTTTGAATATTCTTCCAAACTTTCCGGTTTGTATTTTGCTTTGTGTTTTGCTTTTAGAACTACTGTTGCGTTTAATATCACAGAGGTCACGAGGTGCCAATCAAACAATTGTTTAATTGTCTTGAAAAATGACCGGGCACGTCTCCAAAAATAATGATTATTTCCAAGAAATTTCCCAAAGCGCTCGAACGGAACGTTCGCAAAACAATTCTTTCTGAAAGCGTCTTTTGGTAAATTCGAAAATGGACGAAGCCGAAGCGAAGTCAAATGTTTGTTCGATTTCTTGTCGTCCAATTGATGGGGGAAAATCGTTACTATTTGGCTGTGGTAGTGTTATTAAGTTTAGTGACCAAAATCTGAAAGTCGCCACTTCCCGGAAATTATTACACGTATTATCAAAGGAATCGACTAAGGTCGAAATTATTGCCAAATTTGAGGCTCAAGATCAAGAAATCAAGCTACAATTTGCTACAGAAGAAGAAAGCTTTGA
The DNA here is from genome assembly GCA_023349425.1 of Anthopleura sola. Lineage (NCBI taxonomy): Eukaryota > Metazoa > Cnidaria > Anthozoa > Actiniaria > Actiniidae > Anthopleura > Anthopleura sola. The sequence continues at coordinate 4,493,107 of JALHLI010000012.1, read as the reverse complement.
AAATGAAGACGAGGGAATTGTCTATATGTCATTCAACGCCACTGAGTTTACGGGACAACTTCCCAATGGACTTGACAAAGCAGACCTCAAAGAAGTCGATGCTATTGATTGTTTTGTTCCGGTGTTAGAAAACATGAAGCAGTTTAATGGAAAAAATAAGTTCTCGTTCTACAAAGTCGTAAAAGAAACAGACAAATGCAGCTTGGAAGTAGAGATTGGAAGTAACAAGCGAAGTTTTTACAGCAAATGCCAATTCCAAGAGAAGCACCTTGAAGTCCTTGGGTCTCCGATACTAAGCAAAGAGTACAAGTTCTTGGGAATTGTGGATTTCCTAGAAATGGAGGATAACGAATCCTTACTGAGAATAAACTATCATGATGGAATTCAAAAGAACTTCGTAAAAGGTAAATGTTTATTACTTTACTCGACTGCGTCTAGCGAGATTGATCAATGTGCCCCGAGGGCCCCAGGTACTGTGCACAGACGTATCTTTAATATGGTCACGATCGAGTGATATTTTTAAAATGATGACCGCTAGATCCTTACCGGTAATTGAGTTTTTGGCGTCTGTGGACTCGATAGCTTCTAGGGGCCCAGGTGGTGGCAGTTTTGGCGTCCGTTATACTAGTATTTAACTAAACTGACAATGGAAGTTTGATGGACAACCACCATAAACGAGCCCGCTTATGTTATTTGCCGAAGTCGCGAAAACGCGAAAAAGCGAAAACTAAAAAATTGCTCACCCAAGTAGGGTGTTTTATTTGCTAAATAACCTCAAGCTTGGCGTATTGCTAGTATTTTGGTTTAGCCCTCCCTCGCCGGGTTGGTCAACCGAAAAAAATCGAGTTTGCAAAGCAGGCTAGGTCAACCCTTTTGAAGGGACTGATATTTAGTTACTGATCCCCCATTTCTGCACTGCTATTTTTAATAGCTTATCAAGTCTCTTTATTGGAGGTTGGGGTTCAGAAGGGAATATAAGATTAGATTTCAGTCGTGGATGGTCATGAGTTTTGATTTATGATTTCAGGTAGACCAAGCCAAAAACAACGGAAAACAGTTATTGCACAAGAAACGAACCGTGAGGCTGAAAATAAGCTATCTCCAGGTACAAGCTAGAGTTTCTTTACAGCCGCTAGATTGCGAAAAATCAACTGATTTAAATGAAAATAAGACACGGTTGAAATGCCAGTTCACTCCCTTTATTAAAGAGCTCAGGGCAGGGGGTGGTTAAAACTGTGTCCTGATTGGTCACTGATTGGGCATAGACTATATCGCTAGTCTGCCACAGCAATGCATTCTGGGACTGTTATCTCAATCACCAAACAAAAGACGTCATGGACGTCATGCATGTCTGTTTTTCTTTTGTTTGGTGTTATTTGACTGATAGTTAATGAGTCCTAGGATGCATTACTGCGGTACAAAAGCGATATAGTCTATTCCACACTAAACTTAAAAAAATCATTCAACAAAGACATGCACTTTTTTCATTGTATTGAAATCCATTTAAATCCGGACTTCCAAACTGAACTGGTGTGATCCCGGACCCTCCAGAAAAGCTCAAAACTGATTACCCTTCCTTCCACCCCCGAAATCATACATATTGTGGAAGAAAACTTCAGTGACTGCCTGACGTCCACGAAAACCCTATTTTGTGAGGGGCGGATCCAGAGGGTGTCGGGGCATTGTTACACTGGACACCCCCAAAATAAACGTAAGTACAACATTTCTGGATCCGCCCATGTTTGTGGTGACGGATTTCGCGCTTGGAAAGTGCTGTAAAATCGTTAATATTAAGTCTTTTCTAACTCCTACGAAATTTGTTGTAAGGTCTAATTCTCTAGACTAACAGTTGCTTTCCTTGTTTATTTTTTATTTAGCTGACAAACTAGCTAAATTATGGAACATCAGTATCGACTTTCGGGATGTATTTTCCAAAGTGTTGAACGTGAAGTATTCAGAAATCAAATACTGGCCTCATCTCGCCGAAAAGTTTGGTATTGATAAAATTATCTACGAAGCGTTTTCCACATCAGACATCAACAGCCCTACTGAGACATTGCTTGATTATTTGGGAGCTTCAGAACCAGATCTTAATATTAAAGAGTTTTGCGAATCTCTTGATCTTGCAGAAGCCAATGATGTTTGTCGTATTGTAAAGGAGAGTATCGAAGGTAAGAAGATTGTAATCGTCGAAGAAAGAGTTTATAGTTTTGCTTCGCAGTAAGTGTAAAAAAAATAGGGTCTTGAATAGAATTTCTACAGGCTCTCTTCAGTTTTCCCCTCTCCCTCCCCTCCCCTCCTCCTCCCCTGTCCCCTGAGCCTGTTCACAGCCTAATGATGAAGCCACATTTCCTCTCTGCTGGGAAAAGTTGGCCGGAAACTGAGAAAACACACTTCTTTAAATACTTAAGACGCAATTACACGGAGCAATTTTCTCAGTTTCTCTGCAACTTGTCTAGCAACGGCGTTGCGACACAACTGAGTTGCATGGAGCATTGCGGCGTGTAACCTACAGTGCAATTTGAAAAATGTTGCGAGACAAGTTGCAGCAATCGTTGCAAAATGATGTAGAATTCGTTTCTACTTTTGGCAACGATTATGTATCCATTGCGCCGTGTAAACCCTCTTGCAACTTGTGTCGCAACGTCTTTGCGAGACAAGTTGCAGAGAAAATTGCACCGTGTAATCGCGCCTTTACACTTTTTTTCTTACTTTGTTTTTTTCAGCTGGTGATTTGTGTGAAGATGATCTAGTGACTGAAATATGTGATAAGGCACCAACTGTTCTGGACACAATCACCCTGAAACTAGACCGCGAGGATAGACTATGGAAAAATCTCGCAAGGGTGAGGAGCATCCCCAAAAAAAAATATTTATCTTTCCAGAGTGATAGAACCGACAACCCCACGCGTCTTTTGTTTGATGCCCTGGCAGCAGAAGGTCCTGATCTAAATATAAAGAATTTCAAAGATAAGCTGGTAACATTAAACAAGAAAGACTTAGTGATGATTCTGAATAAATTTAATATTCAAGGTAACTATATTACAAAACATTAAATTTTAAGACACCCTTCCTTTATTCCTTCCTTCCATCCTTCCTTCCTTCCTTCCTTCCTTCCTTCCTTCCTTCCTTCCTTCCTTCCTTCCTTCCTTCCTTCCTTCCTTCCTTCCTTCCTTCCTTCCTTCCTTCCTTCCTTCCTTCCTTCCTTCCTTCCTTCCTTCCTTCCTTCCTTCCTTCCTTCCTTCCTTCCTTCCTTCCATCCATTCATCCTTCCTTCGCACTTTCTTCGTGCCTCCTTCCCATCCATCATTTCGTCCTACTTGTCTCAGCGTTGTGCGAGCACGAACATCGACGGTATATTTTATGATTTATGTTCAATAGACACAATGCTTCTGAGGGATTTATCAAAACATCCAGATGCTAAAAGTGAGATCGAAACCATTCTTAACAATCTAAAGACTGAGGACCTATGGAAGCTGGCTAGTCTCTACCAAAAGGAAGGTCTGATGGAAGATATCAAAATCGAGCAAAGATTCAGACAAAAAGAAGACTGCAATAGCCCAACTTGTGAAATGATGGAATATGTCCTGTCTAGTCAAACCCAGCAGTACACTATTGAGGACCTATTGATCAAACTGAAGGCTATAAAACGCGAAGACTGTTTAATCAGTATAGAACCCTACCTAAAAGGTGAGCCATTGTAAATATATTAACTTCAAGAAGAAATTCAGTAGTGCTCTAGACAAGCTATTATTAACAGTTTTGAAATTGGAGGGATTTGTACGAGAAAGCGAAAGCCAAGGCTTCAGTGACAAGCTTGATCAAACGCTTAAAAACTCAGCATAGATTTATTTCGCTTCATATTTTGAAAATGTCCTAAATAATGACTCATGGTTTTTCACTTGTTGACGAAATATTTTAACTTCATTCACTACTGAAAAGAATTGATATGAGGTAAATAACACACCTTTCCTTAAAAATAAATATCAAAGAAACAAGACGACGTTTCGTTGTCATTCAGCATCCTTGCAGGATCATCATGAAACTGAAATGAGTAAAGCTGCTTTTTACAGTAAAATCTAACGATAATTTTGTTGTACATGGAAAAGTTCAGTAACTGAAATTCTCCATGGCTTATTGTTTGCAGGAGGTAAACAAGATATTGATAGAATCACAGAAGGAATCAAAGGAATTAAGGTTGAACCGCCATCTGACCGACCTCGACAGGTTTCTAGTACTAATGAGGAACCCAATGGTGTAGCTGCAACAGATGAAACAGATGCAAAGAACCCTTATGTTGTTGTTAAAAGCTACTAATCCCGCTAAACTTCCCGTCGTCTTTGAGTAGCTGTTTTATACCCCTGACATTTTTACGCACCATGCATGCAAAAATTGTATAGGAAATATCACTGTTCGAGAAGTATTAATGAAAAATACCACTTCTTTTGATAAAAGTAAGCCACTTTCAGGGAGTAATCCAACAACATAAATCTCACCTAGCTCCTATTCTTTGTACTAATTCTTTCTAAAATGTCATTTGGAGAGGGGAGAAACCAGGTCTCGAAGTCAGTCTAAAAAATCTGAAAGAAATGTCAAGGAAATCTAGGCAGACGCCCGGCATGCCCTCGGAACTATATTGTTCAGCAGTCGCATCGAAACGGCAACAGACAAGGTGGACTAGGCGGTGGAGACTAGGATGAGCTGGGGGGCTAGAGCCCCCTCCGCCTAGCTTGAAATGTTTTGAATCCCCCAATTGCAATTTGCTTTTTCGAGCACGTGGGATTCTTTTTAATCGTCTTTCTTTACATTTACTGTGCATCAGCTTTTTATATTTTTGGTGATATTTATTTTTTGCTTTTGTTTTTGCTTTGTTTCGGCCATTTTGGCGGCGATTTCTAGCCCCCCCTCCCCCCTCACTTTTCATGTCTTTCCGCCGCCCCTGAATATCAGTCGCGGAAGGGGAGAAGGGGGCTTTACGGGGCTTTCCACTTATTGGCCAAGGGTTTTTTATTTAATTTTTCTCCTTAAAATAATACTGATTTGCTAATCTAGTGTAAAACAATCAGTCAGACCATTGAAATAATGTCTGCATACCATTAGAAATGATAAGATAAACTATACATTAGTAACATTGCAGCCTGACAACCAGTTTTCTACACAACCTAATGCCGGTTAATTTTAGCCTTCCACTAAAAATAATGATCCTACATCCCTGCAAAAAATGCCATCTTATTGAGTAAGTGCTAGTCTCCTTTGCAGCCGTTTTTAGTGTCGGTCTCAAATCGAGACCGACACTAAAAACGGCTGCAAAGGAGACTAAGTAAGTGCCGGCTGTTTTCATTGTAACTGCAAAGGTTACCTTGGTTTTGTTGTGCGTTTTTATAAAATCATTTTTGCATAAATTTCACGAAAACCATCTGTCGAAAAGAAAAGTTGAGTGGCGGGAGAAAAAATTATTCATATCTCGTTTCCAAATACGCACAAATTGAGTGCTCCTTCAACAAAACCTTTTTGGTGGTGATGATCGTCATTGACAAATGTTTCTTTAACAGAAAAAAATCATAGAGTTTTACATTTTAAGGTTTTTAAATCTTGAAAATAATACTAAATTAGTGCACATGTGTACCGATCTTTGCTGGTTCCATAAAAAAGATGATCAAAAGATGAAAAGATGATGGCTCCCTTCAGTCTCGTACCCAGAACTCCTCGGTCTAAGAAAGGATATCTTGAGTTCCAGTTCTTGAGTTCCTGTTGAGTTCCTGGTACTTGGCAAACAAGTTTCTTTCCAGAATAGCGGCAAAATTCTAGAATAACCAAAGGAAAGAATTCAGCTAACTGTAGTACAAAGAGGTTTCCTACGACTTTCCGTGCTCAACTTGGATAGAAATTTGAACATTTTCAGGAATCTCCCGTGACTGAGTGCACTAAACTTACACAGCTGACCCTGACGAAGAATGAAGAATTCATCAGGTTCGGCAAACTTAATTCTTTGTTCTTTTCTTTTTCTTTATAATTCAATAAGGTTTCATTACGTAGCTTTATACAACTCGATAGTTTGTTCTTGTGATAAGTTTTAAGACTGAGCTGAGATATAGACAACTTTGAAAGCAAACTGAGCATATGTTTCCGGCATAATGAAGGCGGAAGTTAAGCCAGTTCTCATGGGGGCCATAATGAATTTTCGACAGGAATGTCTGATGAAATTATTGTTTATTCTATAGTTTTGCTGTATAGTTATTTTTTTTCGCCTGATGTAGTTCCTATCGTACAAATCGTTATGTCTGTTAAGCCTGGTTTTCACTACGACGCAAATTTTTGATACTTGTGCTTGCGCTTGTGCCTGTGCTTGTGCTCGCGTCGTAGAGAAAACGGTATTCCTGCTTGTGTGTTGTGCTTGCGACTGTGCTTGTGTCGCTAGTGAAAAAGGTATTCCTGCTTGTGACTGTGCTTGTGACTGTGCTTGCGTCGCTAGTGAAAAGCAGGCTTTAGCCTCTAAGTAATGGTTTTCGCTTTAATATCCTTCTTACGAACGAATGATATGGAAGTTTTCCAAGAAACCCAAGCCAACCTCTTAATCTTATTTTTGACCTTTTGGAATAAGTAATTACGTACTGAATCGTACAGTTGATACATGTCAGTAATACTTCAGTGTTTGAAAGACTTGAAAGTCGCTATATAAACACTCAATCAAGCTTCGAATCTAAGCTTAATCTCCCAAAAAAGCCCTTCCTTCCTTTGATTCCCTTGTCGCGCGCCAAAATAATTCTTATCATCGACAAAATAAGTCGTAATTCGACATGAACAAAATATACTCTTCGTTCTTTTTTCTATAGTATATGTATATGAGAAAACAGACGTCCTTTCGCTCAGTTTACAATGCGGTATAGGAGAGGCAAGCATTTTCAACTTAGCACAGTTCGTACAGTAACTTATTGCGATTTTAAACCGCCAATACGGGTTCATATTGGCGGCTCTCTCCCAATGAAACTTATAGGAGAATCGCGACACTGGTTGGTAGCATCAAAGGTGCTTGACGTGATACATATATTCGGACAAAATTTTCCTTGCGGAAATTTAAAAAACATTACCGACTGGAAATTATCGAAAAATAACATTTGATGTTAATCGTACTAGAACTTGCCAAAGCGCCTTTTGTGAGCATTGCTCTGGTCTCATATTTATAGCACAGCCGTGTATTTTTGACACCGTGTTTTCACAAATGTTCTTTCATCGTCCGCTGAACAAATATAACTTATAGGTCTGACAGCTAAACTAAGTCGGTGACCCAGAGTTTTTTATTTGCTCATTTTATTTCTAATATGATGTAATTTCATTATATCATACAAAATCAAAAGAAAAATCTGACGATGGGATCTTTTGCCCACGAACCAAAATATTTGCAAATGGTTAGAACGTAATCATGACACGGATGACAATGTGAAATACAGCTGTTGTCAGCTTCCGTCAGCAGCTACTGCCGTGTATGACGTCAATAGTATCGAATGGAAAAACGATGTCCGGGTCCAAAACGAAAAGCAGTTCTATGAAGATTTTTTCTTGAAATACGTCACAACTTTAAAGCTCTATATTTGTCATTTTCATTTTTGCCTAAGAATACCCCGCATTTTCATTTTCTGGTTAAAGGAAAATTCTTTAACTTTTGATTGACTTTGGTCTTTGATCATTATTTTTTTGCTCTTTCACTACAGTATGACGAAGGACTAACGTCTGAAACATTATACAGTTAGTAACCACTAGTCACTCCAGCTGATCTAAGAAAACATATTGGCAAATCAGAGTCAAGAAAATTTGCAAAACTGAGGTGTCATCCTTAGTAGCCAGAAGACTCCGGAAACGGTTAAGTTTTTATTATGTTTTCACACTAAATGATGAATATCATACTAATTCTATACAAAATATCAATAACCTCTCCTGAAAATCTAAATTTATCTACATGAGATATAATTTTTGTAATTCGATTTTCGAAAGCTTCATGACACCTCAGTTTTGCTATGACGTCATTTCTACTTCACTATATTTCAGATCCACTTGCTATCATATATATATAAATTTATCTTCCCTGGCCTTATAACAGATAGGAAACTCATTCAACTAGTGCGTGGCGTGGACAATATCCTAGATGGACAGTCTACAATTACAAATAACCAAGGATCGATGGGAGAACAACTATTAGGCATACAAAACACTCTTGACCGTCAGACTATGCTAATGGAAGGGCAAATAAACTCTCGTGAAGACCAATCAGGTACGTATGAATGATCAAGGTTAGTCAATAGACCCCTCAACTCATGAACTTTTCATACCTAAACTACCACAATCATTTTCAAAATATATTTTCCTATACAAGCATCAAGCAGTGCATGCTCAGGGGCCTGATTAAAAAGTGGGATAATATTTTGTAAAATATGCAATTTTTTTTATATATTTGACTCAAAATTCGCTTAACGGTGCGTGATCTTAAATATTTAATGAAAATTGTGTTTGACAAGAAAAATACAACTAAAATATAACATGTTTTACAAAATATGTGAATGCTTGGTGCGTGTATTCAAATGTCGAAATGTCCTTTGAGAATACCAACACAATATTGAAAATTAGCACAACAAACAATGCTACCGAAAGGGATTCTGGAAGTGTATTAAAACATCATCATGCTTGAGGCCTATTGGAGCCGGTATATGTCTGCAGCCAAAGCATGGCACGAGGTCCAAAACGTCACGACTATATCAACCCCTTTCTCTAGTTCCCAGACCAATCCTTGAATAGTTAAAACCTTTCCAAGACCCTCACAGAATTATGTTCTAATTTAAGGAGCAGCAGCTAAGGAATCAGTTGGTGTCCAGGAAACAAACGGTGATAAAAAGAAGCTGTCTCCAGGTATTTAGTTAGAAACTACTGTTTGAACAAAATGCATGGATCACATGTGCCAGTATACTCATTACTGTGTGTGTGTGGGGGGGGGGGGGGGGGGGGAGGGGGGGTCACATTCGGAAGCTATATAGGGTGGGGAGTTGTTACTAATTGTATGCAGCTTTATAGGGGTTTAGTAATAAACTGGGCGAAATATAGAGTGATTGTGATATTTTTGCCATCCATGAAAGGGGGGGGGGGGGGGTTGGGCAATATTTGCAAAAGACAACAGATGATTTTGCCAACCCCCCCCCCCCCCATACACTAATAAGTGAAAATGAAAGCCCCCTAAATAATGCACAAGTTCAACACTGAATACAAGCACCTTGAAACAGATTCAACAGACTTTTACTCAGTGTAACATTTGGATATTCTACACAAAATCTGGAGTACACTCAGGGTTAACCTCGATTTTGTGTATAGAATACCGTTTTCATGCGTTCCAGTGAAGGTCTGTGGAATTTCAAAGTGTTTGTATCGTGGAAGTTGTGCATTCTTTACTTTACGTACTTTACCCTGAGTAGAGCAATAATCAGTGGAATTTTACCATTTCGAAAATGGCCTATTTACATAGTTTTTCACCTGTATTCGCCAGAGGGCAAAAAAGAAACCAACACCAACCAGCGAAGAAAGTTGTCAAAAGGTATATAGCTTGTTCTAAGACTACACGTTTGTTAGGTCATGCAGGCGCTGCATGTCATTTGTGAATCTAGCTCTCCATTAGAGGACTGTGGGTAATTTGGAGAAGGGTTGGTGGGTGGATGGGTATATAGTGGAAATCCTGAAAGGACCATTTTCCAGGGAGTAAAAAGTCCATTCGGCATAACACAACCAGCTTAGGGGCAAGGTCAAAACAATGGTGACCCTCAGGAGTTTCATTTGCAGTGGCCCTAATCCTTTCACGGAAAAATGCGAAGAGTGACCGCATCGCCAGAAATTCCGAACGGACATGCGTATTAGTGGCGTTATTCTTACAGAGTAATCCTATACTTACAGTTCTCAAATTAACAGAAAATGTATGGAGCTAGAGTTTTGATTCCTCGATATCTTGCAAAATATTTAACTACAACACCTGCACGGCTTAGAAGTCCAACAACTAACTTGCAAGCTTTAATAAAAATAATAAATCAGAACCAAAACTTTAAATTACAATTCGGTTTTACAAAAACAAAAATACTAGGGTTTTAAGTGCCCAATTTAGTGAAGAAGACCTAGAAGAGCGCGAAATCCCTCAACTATTTTGGTCTCAAAATCATGATTATCGGGTACTACAACAGCTGCACGGCTTAGAAGTTCAACAACTAACCTTCAAGCTTTAATAAAATTAATAAATCAGAACCAAAACTTTAAATTACAATTCGGTTTGACAACAACAAAAATACTAGGATTTCGAGTGCCCATTTTAGTGAAGAAAACCGGAAGTGTGCGAAATCCCTCAACTATTTTGGTCTCAAAATCATGGTCATACGTATAGCTCTATATCAAATCTTGTTTGAAGGATTGGACTTTCGTCAATTTTTCTGCCAAGTTTCAAATGTTTTGGCCACAAACTCATTTCGGTTTTTCATCTCTCAATATTTGCAGTCATTAGACGTCGAAGCTCTGAAAAGAAACACTTCCGGCGCGACATAAACAAAAGATTTCGTATTCATAGCAGGCGTTATTTTTTATTGAAAATGACTGAAAAATCGAGGAAAGATAGAGAGCAGACGCTGTTCAGACTCAGCGATTCTTATATAATAATAATACGGTGTTGTACGTAGGTTTCACTGATTCTTATAGACAGTTGGGGCTTCGGGACATTTTTGTGGAATAATCTTGGTAAGCGAGCGAGAGCTACATAACACAGAAAAACTATGTACTAATTATAACGCACCGAAAACACTCTGGGATGATATTATCCTCGTGTTCCCTTGAAGCCGGCATCGAACGGCGAAAATCCCTTCCACAGCGCTAAGAACTCTGAATCCTTGTATGATAAATTAACGTTTATCAGTAAATGAGGAAAACAAAGAATTATTCCATAAGCTAACTTTATGACTAAGTGAGATTCCCAACGGATTCCACCAGAGGCGCTTCTCTCTCGCCTCCGGCTCGCCGTATAAAAGCCATTGAAAAGCGCCTCTGGAACCAGGGTAGCAAAATATCTGCCGTAGATAAATAATTTAAAGCAGCGAACAAACCTTTATGTTCAATGCTAAGTTGTGATGTATGAACCAATTACAATTGAGATAAGACAATAAGAATGATTGGCATTTATTTTGTATGATTCTAATTTTGCATAATATAGTGCCCGCCCACTTTGGTTCGGAATTTCTGACGATGGAGAACTGAAAATACATGTCGATAAAGTTTCATTGCCTAAACATATTAATCGCTATAGTGCCATATTTATATACAGTGGTTTATCTTTTTATGCATGATAGAAATGCCAGTTAAAGAGCTTTGGGCAAAACAAGGTTTTCGTGACGAGTTCTCCAACGAGATGAACGTACAGTACAAGCTAAACAAAATTAAGCATTGGCCTTATCTAGCAGAAGAGTTTCGTATCGACAGAGATATAATCGATCAATGTGGGACCTCTGATATCGCGAGTCCATCAGAATCCATGTTAGAGACGATGGAACGAAAAAAGCCCTATCTGAAGATAGAAGAACTTTGTCAAGTTCTGAAGGATGCAAAAGCTTATGACGTTTTGAAAATTGTTGAAAGAGCAATACAAGGTAAACTGAGTAAGAACAGGATGAGTAAAGCCATGTTCAAATGTCGTTCATTTGTAGTTTTGCTCTCATTACTGATATTATAGTTATTACTTGCAAGATTGTGTTTGGGAAGCACTTGTCTCTCGCCAATGCCATCCGGGTTTGAGTCCCGCCGGGCTCGGTGTTGTATGTGAGTAGAGTTTCTAGGTGGTTCTCTCCTGTGCTTCGAGTTCTCCGGGTTCTCCAGTTTTCCTCTCGCGCGATCAACACAGCCCAAGACGTCTGGGTTTTTGGCTGCCGTCAATCAAAATTTACTACAGCTCGGACCATTGAAAATTTGATTGAAAGAAGCCAAAAGCCTAGACGACTAGTACTCGCATTATGGCTAGTTGTCTGGGTCACGTAATTATGAAAACTGGTGTAAGTGCATGCTACCCTCGTAAAACAAGGATGACTATTATTTAGTTAGGAGACTTCTAACTAAATTAAACTTACTATCTTTTATTTCAAGCCCAAGAGATAACACCCAATGACCTTGTTTCTGACATGTGGGATAAGTCTCCAGAAGGAATTAAGCAGGTCATTCTGAATCTCGACAAAAAAGGCGTTTGGAAAGACGTAGCGAAAGTGCTTGGTTTTAAAAAAAAGCATTGTCAGTCCTTTGAGAGGAATATGGATCCAGCTTTAAACCCTACTCGTGACTTGTTCGATGTCCTTCGAACCCAGCGTCCTCAATTAAAAGTGAAAGATTTTGAAAAAAAGCTTGATCATGATGAAATAGACCAAGGAAATGCGAAAGTGTTGAAAATCCTTGCAGATAATAATATTTCAGGTGAACATCATTGCCTACCATATTCACAGGGATCCCAAGCTGGATTTTAGCGACTAGGCCTAATATTGTCTTTATTGGCATTGATATCTTGTTTTTGCCGTTTTCGTCTTTGCGGCTGAATTTCCGGGCCATCAATGCAAAAAAAACAGGCCCGTTGCTAGGATCTCAAAAGGGGGGTTCGTTTTTCTGCCAATCTCAGCTAGTCAGTTGCATTTTTATGCTTCCAGCTTTTCTTGAAGAAATGGGGTTCGTTCAAACTGTCGAACCACCCCTAGCGACGGATCTGAAACTGAAAAAGATATCGTTGTTTCTTGAGAAAGGAATGGATGATTCATCACTACATAAATTTACTATAATTATGCAGATATCACTGACCTATAGTCTCCAATCTGACAGTATAAGGACAGCAAGCCTAACAAGGCACTCTTGTACCTTATACTGTTTTCTTTTCTTATTGATAGGTGATATGCCCCTTCGCAATCTTTCCAAAATACCCAATATAATGCTTGAGATAGAGCACATTCTAAACGATCCCAAAGACGAGTCCTTATGGCGCCTTGCTGAGAGTTTCAAAACTGGAGACGGCGTTGATATTGACGTAGAAATGTTTCGACACCGGGGAACCGATGCAAACCCGACCTATCATTTGATGGAGTATATCATTGCGCGTTTTCCTGAGGAACAGACAATTCAGGATCTGATCAAGCACTTGTTAAATATTAGCCGTCGGGACTGCCTGGGAATTATTGCAGAATATCTTGAAGGTAGGTGCAATTATAACTCGAAGCCCCTCGTTTTCTGATCCAACATGCATGGTTATTTTCATCCAACATGGCGGCCATGCCCTTTGTCAATTTCATTCTCTTGGAAATTACTGCAGTTATGGGGCCCATATGTGTTTCCCAACCATCCATCCTATCGGCCCATCACACCATATCTTCTCCATGCAATAATCCCACCCACTTATTCATACATTCGTTGAAAAGTAAATTCCATCGAAGGTAAAATTTCCTGAAACAGTATACCAACAGGAATAAAACGAAATTTTTTCTTTAGGTGGTAATACAGAGATTGAGAAGCTTTGTCAGGAAATGGAAAAACAGATGCAAATCGGCGAAGAACGCAAAGACGCATTAGAAGGAGATAACGACGCGGACGATGATACCGTAACCGCCGTGTGACATTAAGTTCTAGAAAACGAATATTGCATGCATTGTATTCAGTAAACTGATATATCTGCTGTGATGGGCAACCTTTGTAGCTAGATTGAAATTTAGATTTAGAACTGATATTTTTATATTTTTATATTTCTTACTGAGATAAAAATGCCTACGTTAAGGTGAACACTCAAACATGGTTAGAATTTTGATTGCAAAATAGGGTAGAAGATGGCGCCGGTAGATATTCTGACAATCAAGTTTAACTGTAGTACCATCAATCCTTTTTATTTTACCATTCTTATGTATATGTATGCTACATTTATATGAAATTTGTAATGATTTCATTCATATTATAGTCTTAGAAAACTAAAGAAACACAAAAATACAATTTGAAAATTTACTTTAATCTTAATATGCCATGGCAGCATTCCGGCAGGATTTCTCAAAAGGAGTGGGGATGGGGAGAGGGCAGCTTTAGATTAGATTCGAGCTTAGATTCAAAAAATCCTCCTCTCCTATCTTATCCATGTAGTTTTTATACCAATAAGAAAGAGATGGTCAACGATACCTATGACCCTTCCTGGCTTTCCTTAACTCTAGAAAGGACAAACTGACGGGGGAGACATGAGTGTGGTGAGTGGGTATATAATTGGGTTCCCTGTGGCAGGTTGCCAGAGGAGGCCTGGTAAATCCAGCACGGAATCGAGGCAACTTCACGTTTGGACCAAACAAAATGGCGTCGAAGAAAGTTGATTGCGGGAGTAGCTCTTTTTTATCTTTAAATACCACCGATATAGAAACTTCAAAGACTGCTTCGATTCCCATGAACACATTTGCTAATGATGGAAGTTTCTTTGAACAGTACAAAAAACGAATGGAGGAAATGGAAAAAGTAAAGACTTTACCACAAACTTCGAGTAAGGAAGGAAAAGATGGCAACAAACGAACTTCGGATGATAACAAAGTAGAGGACGAGAAGAGTGAGGATAAACCAAAAACTCCTTTCGTTAAAGGAAATTTATTAAATCAGGTCTGGCTTACAAAGATACTACACTCTTCAAGCGTAACGGTTTCAAAAATAGTTAATTTCACTGCATATTATTAATGTTCACTTGTTTTGGTAGGGATAAGCTAACTATCTTTCTTGAATTTTTGACCACCTCTAAGCAAGTTTAATGAATTCCAAAACTTCACTTCCACAGGATACGCATATGAGCAATAGTTTCCCTTGTAAAATCTCTTGTCTACGGGTTTTGTTTAGATATTCACAGCCTTCCAACAGTGTTCATATTTGAAAGGAACTGTAGCCTTGACTATCTTTCCCTTGACTGTATAGCAGTGTTGGGGCAAGGTGGAATTCAAAGCAAAGAGATGCTTGATGGGCTTGGGGAGGAGGGAGGTTTAGCTTATGAACCATCTCCTGGTAAAGAAAAGGGAATAAGCTCTTTTCCTTGCCTTTCCCAACAACTCCTGCTTAATGTTTCAGCAAAATTGATCTTCACTTAGTCAGCATATGTAACCAATGGTATTATATTTGCTGCACTATGGATGAGTAGTGTTTTTAAGGAAAGAAAATTGCTTCTTTTATGTTTGAAATTTTCAACTTAAATCTTACCATGTGAGTCTTAATCCTAACGACACAGGGGAAAAGACCACTTCTGACAGGACGCATGGGTGGGGCCTCCAAACAATTCCATGCTAAGAGGAAGAAGCTAGAAAAACAAGCCGCAGAGGAGAAGAATAATGAAAAAAGCAAGGTAAACACATTTATTTTAAAAAAAATTAAGCAAAGAGTTGCAAATATCGGTTGAATCAAGAGCTAAAAATAATGGTTGTTCAATGGCCAGAGATGATGACTGGCCATAATGGACTGATAAACATGTGACCATTCATTGTGACTGGTCAAGAAGACCAGCCAGACATGCTGACTGGCCGTAATTTTAGTCCAGGAATCAATGGTGTTGTAGTGGTAGTGTCCCTACCTCTGGGACTTGGGTTGAATTTTGGCACTCAGCATTTTGACTTCTATTATGTTCATGTAGTGTTAGCTTTATGCTTAAAAAGCTTGAGGGTGGGGTGGTACTAGAATAGAAGATAGGAAAACATAGCAGACAAGTACATTTGTACGTATACCGGTAAGACTAAAAGTAGGGTGTAGCAAAAAAAAAAAAAAATTTTGGGGGGGGGGGGGGGGGGGGAGTCTACAGCCTCCTTAGACTCTCCCTCTCTGAAACAGTGTATTTATAGAGGGCATGTGTAAACTAAGGTCCACGGTATACCTGGAAGAGCAGTTTTGAGCTGAAGCATATTGGCTTTAAATGTACACCTTCATGTTTATCTTTTTAGTTTAGAAATGTTATTTGTAAGGAAAAAAATCATCTTTAAAATATATTTTGACTGGTTTTAGGATGACAGCAAAAACACAGCATGGAAAGCTTACATGGAAGAAGTAAAGAAATACAGAGAAGGATCTTGTACAGAGGAAGTAGATAGAGTACGACCACTTGTCAAATAATTTCATCTATGTCTATATATATTATTGTCACATCTGTAATTTTGTAAACAAGCAAAAAAATCATGGCCATTTGATGTCACACATGACCACAGTGAAACCTAAAGTATCCTTGATCTGTATCCTTAGTACTACAGGGGCCGGTTGTACGAAGCCTGGATAAAGTTATCCACCGGATAAGAGTTATCCATTGTATAGAATTTGTATAGGTTTTATCCGCTGGATAAGGATTTATCCGGTGGATAGCGCTATTCAGGCTTCGTACAACCGGCCCCAGTAGACCAGCAGTATTCGGGTGCATAATTTGCTGTTTTTAATAAGGGTTTCTCCACTATGATTGATTTTGGTGGAATTTGTTACCGAGTTTATACCTATTTCAATTAAAGTTGATAACGGGAGATCTGAAACCAATAAGAATAATTATTGTAGGTGTAAACATGAATTTTTGTGAATGAGAGCAATAAGTGAAGAACAAGTGTGCTGGATTCTTTGAGCAATGATTTGCACTGGCGAATTGTATGGCTTCAAGTCAATGTAATACTGGGCTTAAAGAGGTGTTGGACATTCTAGGTACCGTATATCAGTTCCTTTAAATTGAGGTTCACTTCCGAAATACTGGAGATATTCAACATCATTCAAACATGCTTTTACAATTAGTTGACCTTTCAACATGAAAAACAGGCATTTTTGGGCAAGATCACATGCACTATTGACTCTGCCCAAAAATGCCTCAATCATGTACGTGCCTGCAATAGTTTTGAAAGCTCTCACGCATCTCGAAAATGGTCTATTACAATAAATTATTGGTCTCAGATTGACCATTTCAGCTCTCCCGTTATCAATGTTAGTTGAAAAAGGTATTTATCTTTTTCCATCTTTTTCCTAATAGATGTAAATTTCACATCATCAAACTTTAGCATACAGTAGATTGAAATGAGTTCATTTATATATGTATCACATCAGTCATGTTTGACATCAAATGGATCTGATAAAAAATGCTTTTTTGAAGCAAAGAAGAAATGATCAGGTATTGTAATACACTATAATTACAAAATCATGTCGACATTGAGTGAGTGACGTTACCTTTGAACATTTAATATTTATTCAACACTGTTCACTTTACAATGAAATTACAGGAAAAATTAGGCACTTATGTTTACATCATTTTAGCGTTAGTTTGTGAAAGAAAGCATACCCACTACTGGTAGTGTTCAGTGCTTTAGTTATTTGAATAAGTACTATGATAAATTATACTGTCTAAATAAGGTTATCTATTACCCTGCGGTTATCTTTTACCTGCTAAAAGGAGGCTCTGCTCACAGGGTAGTTAGCTTTAGGTTGACTGGAATAAGTTTTATTTCTCAAAATAAAAATTCATGATTGCATAAAAGGTGTGAAAATAGACTGACAAGATCAAATCAATTTTTGGCCAAAAATGTCCCGTTTTGGACATTTTATGAAATATGTATGATTTTGAAAAAGGTGTGAAAAACACTTAAAATTGATCAAAACTTTTTGGCCAAAAATGATCAGATTTCAAATTTGATGAAAAATTCATGATTTTTTGTTGTAAAAGGTGTGAAATTGGACCAAAACTAAGCAAAACTGTGAGCTACACAAACATAGAAAACATTGAAAATCACAAATGACAAAAAAAATAAATCATAACTGGACTTCATTTATTGAAGAAAATGGACAATTTTTAACGGCTTCCAATATTTGGAAAGTTTGGAGGTAGAGGAACTTTCAATGTTGCTGTTCTAGTTTCAGTACTTGCTTCATCAGCTTTTCTTTTCCTTGATGTTCCACTTGTCTCAATGGAACAACCAAGTACCCTCAAATGATTACTGAGTCTAAAAGATCAAAAACAGTAGAATAATGATATAGACCTCTTGCAGCACGTCGGAATTCAGCTCAACTTGGAGGACAAAACAATAGGTTCCAATTCTCAGGAGATTGAATTCTTTTGTTTTGTCCTCCAAACTGAGCTGCCTTGATGTCATGTGCAAGCGGTCTATGATAGAAGTCAATAGTGGAAATGTACTTTGTCGTATTTCTTTGCAAGACTGGCACCAAGGCAGGTGATTGCAATAGGACATGAAGTGAAACAAAACTCATTCTGAATTAATAAGTAATATTATAGCTCATCAACATTTCATATATCTTATTTTCAACATAAATCTGGTTGAAATGCTAAGTAATTATGTCGACACCAGATTATTTGCTTTGCGTTGATATTGTAACCTTTCGCCATTGCCCCTAACATCATTGTACTTTTAATGGCAAAACTTATGCCTCTAAATTTTTTCATTTCTTACTCAAGTGACAAAAAATATGGCTTCTTTTATACAGCTTTCCATAATCACGTTGGTCATATGTTTTTTTACTGCAAAAAGGGTGAATTTAAGTTATGCAATCTGGTGGCTAAACAAAGTCAGTGAACCACCTTTTTATTTGCTTCTTTTACTTCTAGTATGATGTACTTTCATTGTGAATTTTTTTTTAATCTGATGATGGGGTCCTTTGCCCACAAACATTCTGTAATAGACCTCATCGGCTTGGGTGTAATGTTGTCCCATTTCAGACCCAGAGCTTTCAATAAAAGGCAGCTACCTGCAGTTTATCACCGGATACTTCACCTTAAACTGCCAGCTATTTTGCCAAAAAAAATTAATTCATTGCCAAATAAAGTTATGGCCCCTTGGGGGATACGGACCCCTACTTTTTTGGATTGACCGTCTACTCCAAATATTATTGAAAGCTCTGCAGACCACATGTCATTCCCCAGAGTATCATTTCATTGTTTAACGGTTGTGCATGAGAAGATACATGAATATGGATACAACTCAAACAAAGAATCTTATTCTCAAGAAAATGACACATGGTCTGAAATTGGACAACAAACCACCTAAGCCGATGAGGTCCTATTACAGTAATTCAAATAAATGCTTTTGTCTTACTTTTTGGGATCCATTTTGAGATCTTTGGCTATGACCATACAATCCATAATAAATTCATCTATGATGAGAGTCAGAACTAGAATATATGATAGCAGCCTGTCTCTAAGTCTTTTTGGAACCAGTCTGCAGGACAAGAAATCAATGTTATCACCATCATTGATTATCACATGTACTGATCAATGGTGGTGCATAAGATGAGTAATAATGGTGATGATGTTGATGATGATTAAGATGTTTATGAATGATGATTAAGATGATGTTGATGAAGGATGATGATGTTGATGGTGATGAATGATGATTTTGATGATGATTAAGCTGATGGTGATGATGAATGTGATGGATGATAATACTGATTGCAATATACCCTAATATATTTGCAATACTCAAGCATGAAATATTTGTTAGAAAGACATTTTATGGGTACAATAAATTGTTGTTGTTGTTGCAATGGATAATGGTACTGATGATTATGGTGTTTATGATGAACTGTTGTCAATTCCTTTGTGTATAGAAACAAGACAAACCTGGCACTTCTTGACTTCTGTGGATTTTCAAGAGTAAAAGTCGATAAAAGTCTTTCTTGGATTTTGTCAGGGTACCCATGAAGAGGATCTGCACAACAAATTGCAATGAGAGTAAAAATAAACTCCTCTATTCAAAAAGTGTATCTGGAAACTATAAAACTATTATATGTTCCATTTTTTAATTTTCAATTTTTTTTTTTGGAGGGGGGGGGGGGGGGTGAGGTATAGGGCAAAGGAATTTGTTAAAATACCAAAGACAGGTTTTTCAAGCATAATAATGAGGCCATGTAGCTCCTACCTTTCTTTCTTAAAGCACTAGCATTGAGATGATACATTTGAATCATATATGACAAGTACAACAACAAGCAGGATCTGTGAGCTCGTTGAGATGAATGCAAGGGCATTACTGCTAGATGCTGCAAGATGTACTCTGGAAATCTAACATGCAAGAGACACAAAATATAACAATCTTAAACACTGTCAATATATTAAAAATATAAAAAGTATGAGATGTAAACATGCTTGGAGCTGTAGAGTATATCACAGTACATAGACACAGTCAAGCACACATTTTATATAGTTTTTATAAGATGAACAAAACGTTTGAGCTGGGCATTTTTTTCCCTGTCCTTTGACATGGGTTTTCGAGCATTTCAGCCAATCAGACCACGCATAGTACTTTCTCTCAAATACTTACTGTTATCAGCAATCCCTATTTACTCATTTACCTCTTTTTTTGTCTCCACTGATCTATCAGCTCCTTGTTGGCTCCTTCCAATTCCTTGGCTAATTTTTTAAGAACATCATATTCAGCAGGTGTGATAACTGATAGATTGTTAAGGTGAACAATAAATTTATCAAATAAATTCAATTGGCTTAGGAATATTTAGTACATCACTAATGATGCCTCTCAAATAAAAATATTAATATTACATTTGGAAAAACAAACGAAAAAAAACAAAAAAACCCAAGAACAGAAAAACCCAAACCCTGCAACAGGCAACCCAGTAGGGGTCAAAACCTTGATTGGAAGAACTGGCCCTTAAAGTTTGATGACAGCACTGAAATTTCATTAATTCATTGAGATTCATGCGGATATGACAAGAAAATGGTACTCTGGACATCCCCCTAGGATTGAGACCTTGCTGTGCCCCTGAGGTGAAGAACATCAATATATTTAAGTACACAGCATAAAAAGATACTGTCATCCATATCGTAGACTTCAGAAGGGGTTTCTGCTTTAATGTTGAAAGGTGGGATGGTAGATGATTGTTCTGTAGATGGTGTTTCTGGAATAATGAAAGCACAATCCCATTACTAGCCAAACAAATTGCTCACCACTTCTGCAACATCCACCCTGTCCCCAAAATGCATCCACACAAATAATGTAACATGCCCCTTCAAATCAACACATTTTGCTCTCAAATCACTTTGACCACATTGCAATCAATTACAATATCCTGCCCACAGCAATCTTTAACAACCTGCCTCAAAAATTGTACCACACATCCTTCCAATCCTCCTTCCTCAAAACAAAATCTATTTCTTACCAACCATCCCCTAAGATCCTATATTCCTTGCTAGTACAATGCTTACTTTGTTCTTGTTGAGATAAATTCAATAATTCTCCTTTCACTGCATCTATAACTGTACTGTCAAGATCATCTTTATCAATAAGATTTTTCTTTCTTGAAACAACAGATCTTTTCTTTTTATTGCTTCCAAAAGCTTCAGTCAAGCGGTCAGACTGGAATGAGAGAAATACAAAATCAAATATATAAGACATTAACTAGAGAAAAAATTCAAGGTGAGGCTCTGAGGAAAACAAAATAATTTATTAGGGTTACTTCATCGTTTTCCCAGAGCCTTAAATTGCTTTGTGCATGATCACTCAACCAGAATATTGAAAATGGGCTATTCTATCATCTTTACCGTAGTTTAGATATGCACTAAATTGTACATGGACACCAAACACTTTGAAAGATTTCTCTGGGACTTTTTATCTATTCATGGATTTTGCATTAAATAGACTCTAAATGACATGAAAATAACCATCCATAATTACATGATGAGTCAATATTGCTTGTAACTTTTTATAATTTCTTTTTTTGGGGAGGAAGAGTTAATGAGTACGATTGTGAAAGCAAAAAAGGCAAAAGAAGAAAGTATAATCCTACTTTTTCAATAAAAGATAACTCTTTTTTTCCATCCACTTCATCATTTGGTGAAGATGCTGCAGTTTTTTCTAGGAAAAAAAAGGAAAAACAAATTTTATCAAATATGACATCTAGAAATGGTAATGAGAAGAAGGCTATAATCAGCAGTCTTGAAATGTCAGGCCATGTTTTCAATTACATCAGTTTTCAGAAAAAAACCTTCAGTTGTTCTTGAATGCTGCAAAAGTATTATCATGATAATAAGCCACTTCTGATTGGCTGATTTTGACTCTGCTATACTTTCTCATCCACAACAAATCAGCCAATCACAAGCAGTCATTCTCAGGATTAATCATAACATTTATCAAGGAAATGACTTTTCCTCATTTATAGTATTCAAGTATAAAATGGTGCTGCATGTAAAGTGATCTTACCTAATACTTTAGGCTGCATCATAAACAACTGTGAATCATAGATTTTCATTTTCCCAGTATCTTTATCAAGGACTCCTACTAGATATCTGTCAGAGATGGAAGAATTGAAAAATTGTATCTTGAGTGTCATCATTAATAGCAACAGTTATGGCTGGAGCATTAGCATGAATAATCTTAACATAATCATTAGTACCACCACCACCTCCATTTCTGCCGCCATCAACATTCACAATCATCATTATCTGACCACCACCACCATCAACATCTTCATTATCATCTGACCATCATCACCATCACTACCATTGTCATCAACAGTATTACCACCAACATCATCATTGATACCACCAAAATCATCACTATCATCATCATCATCATCACTATCATCTGACCATCATCACCATCACTATCACCATCATCTTCATCATCTTTACTATCACCAACATCATCATCATTGCTACCACCATCATCAGCACAATCAGCACCATCATAATCACTGTCATTTTCAACCTATAATAATAACAGAACAATGTGACCATCGCTCTCATCATATGGTACTAAGTCAAACCATACATACTTGCACAAATTGTTCACTCTTGCAAACTGTCCAAAGTTTTGCCCAACATATTGCATGTGATTTGTCTTAGCTGTCTGCATATGGTGAAACACAAAATCATCCATTAGTCAAATAACTTGGCTGGGCTCCCTGTGGTAAGAACTTTAGATATAGCTATAGATTTGTTAAAAAATTAACGCATTGAAGGGATTTTAGCAAGAATAAAATCCCTAAAACATACCAATGTTCTCCTCTGTTTCTTTCTAATATCAGATGAGTCCTTCCATCGATAATAAGAAAAGTTAACGCCATCTTTCTTCTTTCCTTTCCGACTAGACTTCAAACAACCATTTGTAAATTGCACTGTAAAACCAAAACTAAAGCTGTCAGCCACTTGAAAATCAACAGCATTCAAAAATATACAATAAACAATCAATTGATCTTGAATTTTGTTCAAAACCTTACCAACGAGAGGTTGTAAACCTTCTTTTTCCAGAGGGACATATTCAAGCTTTGCAGTCGCCATCTTGGATTCTGGAATATTTACTACACGTGACACCTAAAATCTTCTTGCGCTATGATTGGTCGAGATTGAAGTTCATTATCCAATCAGAGCGCGTTAATTTCTTTAATTAATTGGCTATTTTTTTGTGTTCGATTGGAAATGTAAGCGAGTCGATTCTAGCCAAGTACCTGCCGTATTTACCATTTTTCCTTTGCATTATTTACGATCATATAACACTCTGGTTACCTATCAGGCTCATTCCACGCTGAGGCAAAGTCTTTTGGTATTTTCCAGCTCATTTTGTCGGGAGAAATGGATTTTTTTCGCTAAAAATGACGTCGATAAAAGAACTGTCTCCGTCGTACGACGAAGAGGATTTTCTGGAATTGAAAAGCAGACTAAAGGTGAGGAAATATTTTTCTTCTCGCGAAACTAAAGTCTACAATGTAATGTCAATAAGAAAATAAGTATTTGTAATCCCAGATGATCTATAAATTCAAAAACTGGAGTGTATATGTATATGCAATTTGTCCTGGAAGTCAAATAACGACCTCCCGTTTAGCGCGGTTTTGTTCCCCCTTTGTGTTCAATCTATATTTTCTTTTATGAAGCATATTTTCTAATTCACAAACAGCTCCTAGCAACATACCGATTATGGTTATAAATGAACTTCACTAGCTACGACGATGCTTATCAAATACTGAACAATTACATTTATACTAAGTTTGTCTTTTCTTTTTTTTTTTTTACAGCCACTTTTCGAAGCGGACCCATCTAAGGTAACTATACAAATTCCAGCAAAAATCACATTATCATTTTGAGAGTGATTGATGACGTATTTCAGCTGTTCTATTAATTTTATTTCTGCGCGCGAGGTGAATGTTTTGATTGCTTTCCGTCTTGCTTGAGTATCATCTCTACGATATACGTACAGATGTCTTCTTAAAGGTGATCGAGTCTTATAGTTGATTATGTAGGAGAATGTTTTTGTATTTGTGCAGCTATCCGATAACTGCCGTGTGGCACGGCATGTGAAGACTCGAAGTGATGACTTTGATTTGCATAATGAAACGAAAATGTTTTGAAGCAATTGAAAGGGGAATCATATAGAAAAATCAATGTCAAAGGCTAAATTATACAAAAATCGCGAGAACAGGGAAGCTCCTTTTTTTAAATTTCCTGCGACAAGAAAATATTCTCTTGCCTGTGATGAACGCTTTTGAGAGGTTTTGCTAGTAATTTGAATAATCAGGTTATATGGTTGTAAACTGAAAAATGCTGGCTTTTCACGAGAACTGATTCAAACCACATTTGTTGCGCTAAGCAAGAGAGAGAGAGAGAGAGAAAGAGAGAGAGAAATCTTATTCTATCTAATAATGCTAGACGTGTTATCGTTTCCTTGAAGGCTCAAACTGATGCATGCCTAAAACGTTTCTTACGAGGATTTGAAGATGTAGACGAAGCTTGTAAGGGGCTTCTGAAATACATTAAATGGAGGGAGGAATATGGTGTGGACTACCTCAGTAACGATGATGATGTTATACGTGAGGTTGATACGGGAAAAGCTGTTGTTCTCGATTTTCCTGACAAAAGTCACAGGTGAGTAAAATTGTTGTTTCATAGTACTAAGAAAAAACATATACAGGCCTCTTTCCTACAAGTAATAAACTTGAGCAGTGAAAGCAAATCTCCTGGGTCCTGGGGTCCCGACTACATGGCGAGGGCTGCGTTTTTTTCAAGACTTTTGAAATAAATCTACAAGAGAAAAACTAAATTATAGAGAGAAAAACAAGCTTACTTTCAGATCGTGGATTGTGACTTAATAATTGATTATTGTGTTTACCCAGACCTATCATAATAGTGACTGCAAGACTGCATGATGCCAGAGAAAGTGATCTCGATGTCACAACTAAATTTATTATTTATACTTTGGTAAGTGAAACTAGTGGATTGCGTGATTTGTTTGCACTGTTTTCAATCGGTCGCGCATTTTAATTTTGTCGTAGAGAAAGAAAGAAAGGAAGAAAGGAAGGAAGAAAGAAAGAAAGAAAGAAAGAAAGAAAGAAAGAAAGAAAGAAAGAAAGAAAGAAAGAAAGAAAGAAAGAAAGAAAGAAAGAAAGAAAGAAAGAAAGAAAGAAAGAAAGAAAGAAAGAAAGAAAGAAAGAAAGAAAGAAAGAAAGAAAAATTTTAACTTTAGAAATTGTAAAGCTTGTCCTATAAGCCAGTTCAAAGTTTGAGAATCGTTTTCAGTGCGCATGCGATTTTATCCCGAATTTCTCACACCTTCTTTTGTTTAAACCTACTTTTGTTTTTAATTAAACAGAAGAAGGTGAGAAATTCGGGATAAAATCGCATGCGCACTGAAAACGATTCTCAGTTAAACTTTAAACTGGCTTATACGTTTTGCAAAGACTGAACGCGTCATCTCAATACATTCAACCACACAGGAATGTGCAACCAGAAAATGTGACGAAGGTGTCATTGACAACATATGTATTCTATTCGATCTCAAAGTAAGTAATATTGATATTGAAATAACAGAAACGTGTAAAGGTTCGAATACAAGCCTTACCTTGTTAGAAGATTTGGAGATTAACGGTTGTTGTTTACAGCGCTGCAGGGGCGTAGCGAGAATTGAAACGTAAAATTGGGGGGAGGGAAAAACAGAATAAAAAAGTACAAAAAAAAAAAAAAAATCACAGACAAACCCCCCTTGCCCCCCCCCCCCCCCCCCCCCCCCGCTACGCCCGCCACTGCACAGGGATTAGATTCGTCAAACTAGTTTTGATTATATATCACTCAGTCTTTGTTTATTGTTACTGTCCAAAGGGTTTCTCGTTTTACAACATGGACTATCAGTTCGTAAAGCAGTTGATTTGGCTGTTGACAAGGAGGTTTCCCGAAAGACTTGGACACTGTCTTCTTTTGAACTCGCCTCTTATTTTCAGTGGATGTTGGTCTATCATACGGCTATGGTTAGTACTATGGATACCTCGGCAACATAGCTCTCTTGTTGTCTGGGGCATTTTCCTTCCTTTTCTCATTCATCTTCCCTTCTCTTTCCTTCATCCTTCTCTTCTTGTCCGCCTTTGGTACCTTTGTCTGCACTCACCACA
This sequence comes from Anthopleura sola, assembly GCA_023349425.1. NCBI lineage: Eukaryota > Metazoa > Cnidaria > Anthozoa > Actiniaria > Actiniidae > Anthopleura > Anthopleura sola. Next base: position 4,466,723 of record JALHLI010000012.1, on the reverse strand, counting down.
TTTTCCTTCCTTTTCTCATTCATCTTCCCTTCTCTTTCCTTCATCCTTCTTTTCTTGTCCGCCTTTGGGACCTTTGTCTGCACTCACCACAGTAACCTTTTATCCTCGTCCGATCCAACTCTAGGGAAACCATCCCTTCTCCTATTACCTCACTGTCGTCTTCCTGACCTCCACAGCAATGTCTCTTCTATGTCCCTTCTGCCAACCTAATGATATGATCAATATCTCATCGCTTTATTCCATATTCCATCCATGACTTCCCAATACGTCTTTTTATCCACTTCTCACAGGATCAACGAAGTGACAGCAAGCAAGATAGTCTTCATCAAAGACGATGATCACCTCTCAGAATTCATTCCGCTGGACATCCTACCCAACTCCGTGACGTCATAATGACGTCATTCCAAACCTTTCCTCTGATGTCATTTTTAAAAATTTATCGTTCATTCACTCAGTTAGTTGCAGTGTGACAAATCACTCAATCTCTCTCGACTGTTTTATATACTTATTCAAGATATTCAGTTATTAATATGTATTTATAAATTATTACTTATTCTGAACTGGACTGACACTATCTTGGGTCCCTTCTTGGACAGTTAAACTGAACCATGCCAGTTGCATCATTAAGTTTTGAATTACTTTTTTCGTATTGAACTTTTTGACTCAATGAAATACTGAAGAGTATAGCCAGTGCTGTTGTTTTATGTTTTTACGATGGATTCTTAGTATGGAATGGTGGTGATACTGTAGTTGATAGAAATGTCTGCCGTACGTCTGTTGATGAAACTACTGGTCGATCATCAGAGAATGATCTCTGTTAAGTAGGCATATTGGGTGCGCATGATTTATGAATGTTCGGGTGATTAAGGTATGGGACAGACAGACAGACAGACAGACAGACAGACAGACAGACAGACAGACAGACAGACAGACAGACAGACAGACAGACAGACAGACAGACAGACAGACAGACAGACAGACAGACAGACAGACAGACAGACAGACAGACAGACAGACAGACAGACAGACAGACAGACAGACAGACAGACAGACAGACAGACAGACAGACAGACAGACAGACAGACAGACAGACAGACAGACAGACAGACAGACAGACAGACAGACAGACAGACAGACAGACAGACAGACAGACAGACAGACAGACAGACAGACAGACAGACAGACAGACAGACAGACAGACAGACAGACAGACAGACAGACAGACACACAGACACACAGACACACAGACACACAGACAGACACACAGACACACAGACACACAGACACACAGACACACAGACACACAGACACACAGACACACAGATGAAGGAGTTAAGACATTGTATTAAATTCTAAATTAAAGTTAGTTGAATTGAGTCAGTTGAATTAGAATCATTTTATTGATGAAATATGCATAAGAAAACGTTAACTTATTTTTAGTCACCTGTCCACTTTTTGTATGAAGGAAACTAAGCTATTCTCAGCGGTCTCACTGTGGCTAATATATGAGAAGTCATTAGCATATCCTATCACTTTACTTGCGACCTTCATCACGGCCAGGACGCGTCTCCTTCGCTCTCAAGTCTAACCTAAGGCTACGCAACAATTTTGAATACAGCCGAACTTCATAAGGGCAGGTATAGTAGTACAGTGTTTGGCTCATTGCTTAGGTCTGTGTTACAATAATTTTATTTCAGTCTATTTATTGCCGCTTTAAGCATGCATACTTCGCCTTGTTTTACACGTGTTTGCTTGCTTCAAATCAGTTCTGTCGTGGTTCTACTTCAAAGATAAGTAGTTTTATGTCCTGCTTTGAAGACAGTAGCTCTATGAGCTTTCCTTATTTATCTGGTAGTAAAATTTTGCTAGCTTGTGAAAGTTTTCCATTTTATAACGGCACTGTGTTTCCAGATGAGAATAGAATAATATAGACCCCTTGCAGCATGTCGGAATGCAGCTCAATTTGGAGGGCAAAACAAGAGGTTCCAATTCTCAGGAGATTAAAATTCTTCCGTTTTGCCCTCCAAATTGAGCTGCTCTGACGTCACGTGAAAGGGGTCTATTGCGAGAGCATATGCACTTCCCAGATGCGGACTCGCGCACCTAGCTGGTGCATTTAGCAACGTTCTTCCTCTGGTTTGTAACTGCGGAACGCGTTCACCTTGGGTCTGTTGCACTACGTCAAAACTGAATAATTGAAACATAAACAACCACCTCCACACAAGTTGGAAAACCGCAGTCGTAGTTGAAGCAATAGAAGTAATTTAACTAGTCGTTACTGCTATTTTTATAAACATGCGAACTCGGTAGCTACAAGATGCACGCTGAAATTTGGTTTTTCGCTTCCGTCAATCAAAAATAATCAGTCGGTACCTTTAATATTTTTGACTGGCGGCAGTGAAAAACCAAATTCCAACTGGAAACTTGCAACTTCAGAGTTCGCATGTTTATGAAAATAGCAGTAATAGAAGTAATTAACTAGTCGGACAAGATATTTTTATTCCCTTGACTTTATTATCCTTCAGAGCGTATAATTCACACTTACTTTTACAACATGACATGGTTCATAAATTAAAAAATTAAAATTTCTTTCGACATATTTCTGTCACATTCAAGTAATTTCACATTCAATAATACTCCATTCTATGTTATTTCTGGCGGTCTTACTGGCAGTGACTTTAAAATGGCTTTCTTGAGTTATAGACCAATCAAGAGCCACCAAGACCATCCAACACATTACGAAAAGCATTTAAGACCTGCATTTTGCTTTCTCTAACGAAACCTTCCCAGAAACGCAATATTTGCCATATTACAAACTGCACGAATCTTGCATGTGCAATCGTCATGAATTTCATCGTATTTGAATTATATCTAATGTGTGACCAACCCTTTTCTACATCGATAGACCTAATGAATTAAAATTCTATGACGAACTTGTTTTATGCTTTTCCTCAAGACACGAAAAAAGAAGTTTATCTCCATTACAATTTCGGTTTTCATCAATTCGAAAATTTCATTTTTTCCATTGATAAGAAATTTCGATTTCGATCTAGAAATTTCGAAATCTTGTATTAGTGACAAACTCAAGAACAATAAACAGAATTATTTCAGTGTATTCTGAAAAAGCACTAGAAAAGAACATCTCAAGTATATTTTCTCACGATACAGCCAATCCTGGACAAAGACTCGAACTGTAAGACGAAGCAAAAATCGTTTCAGAGTCTTTGGACCAAGCAAGGTAGCACCGCGAAAAGTCATAATTTAGACTTTTTAATTTCTTTTAATACAATAATTATTATTATTCACATCTTTCCTGTACATTAAAACAATACATACCCCTGAAAGTAAAATTTTATCACTAAAACATTAGTCCCCTCCAAGCTGTATTTCTTGTTGAACATTATTTTATAATTTACCCAAAATTTGAACTCTTTTCGTAATATATTCTAAATGTCTAGGATTTCAATCTTGAGGCTTCTTCAATATTGATTCTTCTTTGAAAGCTAAGTAATTTTGCCTCAAATATTTGTGGTAATTTTAGATATGATTCTAGTATTTCCTATTTTGACCCTGTGATATTGTTGTAGATTAGAATTTTGTTATTGCCAATAAAAAATAATCTGTGGCTTGTGGTTTACTTAGCATTGATAAAATTAAATATACTTAATAAACCATTAACATGATAGATCTAATTTTTCTTTAGTAAGCAGGTTTAGTTTTAGTTTTTAGCGTCTGCAATGTGCAAAGTAATGTAAGGCTTTGGGTTTCAAAAATGAGGTGATGAGAGAAGCAGTTTTTAAGAATACATGAGTACATGCAGAAAGAATTCAGTGCAACATAATACTCATAGATCCATTGCTAGCACCTTATCATAGCCAATGAGTGAACACTTTGACGTTAACTGGGTTACAGGACAATGTTTCAAACATTTGAAACTCTCCTACTTTAAATAATTTTCATAAGAAGCTGTTTAAAACTGAACACTCCTAATTAGGGGCTAAAATTTAAGGTGTGATTGAAGTCTAGCCATACAGATTGACTGGATCAAGTTTTCTAGCCAGTGTACAGATGTTCCTTTTCCCTCCCCCTAGGGAGAAATGGGGGTCTGAATAAAGGCTACATAATTCCATTCCAAATTTCTAGTGTTTTAAATACGTCATAAGATACCCTTGAAAAAATCTGATTGTGCATCCAGGTGAACTAACATAAACACTTCTAAAGACTTGCTAGAGTTCAAATAAACCTGTTTATGAGTTCAAGGCATGCTACATTCCTTGTAGTATTCCTTGTTACTTGGGGTTAGCCTCAAAATTTTGCCATCAAGATATTCCCAAATACCAAGGGTAAAGCAAAGATTGCATAACTTCAACAATACAAGAACTTTGAAACTCCACAGACCTTCATTGGAACACATGAATATTTCTACATAAAATGGAGGCTAACCCTGAGTAACAGAATTCAAACCCGATTATTTCTACTTATCATAGAATTCACCAACATTAGCACCAGTATAATAATATTTATACACCCTAACAAAATATATATTTGTAACAAAATAATAGCAATAATTTAGTGTGGCATTACCTGGGAAATAACTTAATGTATGTTATTCTCAAATTCTTCAGTCGTATTTATTTGTCCGTTCCATATAGAGTCAAGGAAAGTGCCTTTAGATAGCCAGTTATTTTGCTCTTTTGATCATACATTCCTAAGCTATCTTCATCCTGTAGGACATCCTCAAGTTGTTGAGCCTCATCTTGTGAAGCAATTTGATCCCTCATGTAGTCACCACCAAATCGTCCATGTCTAATTTCATCATGGAATTTATCATAATTATTGGCTAATTCTTCTGCTTCAGACCGTTTGAACTGCCTTGGCTTTTCGTCTTCATAACCTGCACCATATGGGAAGGGGATTTCATTTCGATGTGCCTTCTTTCTACGCCGAGAATCTATTTCATGTTTTTCTTCCTCTTCCATGTCAAAGGTTTCCCTCTTCTTATTCATGGAATCGGAATTGTCAGTGAATGTTATTTCCCACCAGCCTGCAGGGTTCTCGCCCCAGAAGTGAACGGTCATGAAGGTCCATCTATCCAGCCCATTTGAGGAGCTATCGTAACGACGGGTAGAGAGTAACATGCTGTCTGTTCCCATTGGTGAACGAATGCTGATGCTTAAGGCTCCTCTGTGCTGGTGTGCTAGAGAGACAGTTGCTTGAACATGTTCCAGTTTCTTTATCTCATTATTTTGTCCCTTGCATCCATCTGTCCAGATTCGTACAACTATCTTTCCGTTCCTTTCAAATTGTTTATTTGCACCTTTGATGCCGTTCACATTGCATACGTGCTGGTCTGCAACATGCTTCCATCCTATTGCTCCATTGATGAGTGCTGATGCATTTAACCGTCCAAATCCAAATTTATGATTGAAGAGAACATTTGCACCATTTCGTCTCCATCCTTCATCCTTAGGGCTTGTTACCTGTGCTGTTTGGACTACAATGTGCTGGAGATCTCGCCAGGTGAGGTTGGGATTGGCCTCGAGTACCAATGCAAATATACCAGAAGCAAGGGGAGCAGCTGACGATGTGCCACGGAATTTATTAGTACACTTGTGGTGGAGGTCTGTTGTCACAAGAACAAATTCTTCTTCACCCCCTCGATGGCTGTCTCCAGTGAAAGTCACACACATGGTAGATGAACACTGCTCATCATAGTATGTGGACAAGCCATAGGAGCTGACGGCACCTACTGATATGGTATAGATGCTTGAAGTGTAGCCATCACAGTTACAGTCGTCATCTACAAGACCACCATTTCCTGTGGCCCAGACGAAGATTGATCCTTTGCCTAAAAGATACGCAAGATTAAAACAGGTCAATATATGTAACCAAATAGTTTTAGTAGATAGCAAAAAAATCTCAAAAGTACATTTAAGTAGGCTTTTTTAGAAAATAAATATTTACGATGCTTTTCGCGGAGTCAACAATGTAAATATGTACTCTAAATACGATAAATCAAATTATTACTTCTTTGCCAGAATTTTCCCAAAGTGCTGAGGTAATAATGCTTTCAAAAACACTAATTTACTTTTTCAATTAAAGTGAGAAATTTTCTTGAAATATCTTGTTTCTGAGAAAGGCATTTTTACATTTTGCTTTACTTTTTCATACAACATTTTTATTAGCAAACATAATCTTCTCTAACATTTCTGTTATCTAAGCAAACACTAAGTAAGTCCTTAAGTTCGTTTTGGTCATATCTCCTTAGGAAAAAAACAGAAAGCTTAGGAAAATAAATAGTAATTGTAAAAAAAAAAAAAAAATTCTAAAAATTTAATACGAAAAAATCCTATATTTATTTTTCGTTTTATTTTCTCATCTCAGACACAACCCAACAAAGTGCTGACAAAAAAGCCATTTGAAAGCAGCTTGGAAGTATTTTCGCCTCAAACCAAACGCAAAAACTATTTTTCTTTTTCAAAATGATTCAAAACTCAAATAACATACGCTTAGGGAACCAAAAATATTCAATAATAATGAGAAACAATAGAAATAATTTCATTAGTTGTTTCCTATACCGGAGATGAAAAAAATATAAAATCGATTAAAAACAAAATCTTCTGCGTTTGCTGTCGAAAAAGAACTTCTGCAAATTAAAATCAGCTGGAGTTTAAAGGGATATTAGTTGCACATACTAAAAAAATATGTTTTCGGGCATGATAATGGCCTTCAAAGATTTTTCCTCTCTGACACCCACGTAGGGAAGTTAGAAAAATTACCATAAAGTTTCAAATTTTTTCTCTAAGAATTTTTTCCTTGTATGAAATATTTCGAATTCTTCTGTCAATGAATTACAATTTTTTCAAAAATTGAAACCAAGGGAAAAATCTTAGGTTAGAGATGACAAAAATAGATCAATGTAAGATCGATAAGTCAGTGAAAAATTAGATTTGATTCGATGGAATTCCACTGCTGTTGAATTATGAATGACCGCAAATTTGTATATTTTTGCAAAAGACACCTTCGTCACTGATATTATAGGCAAACAATCTCTAGTATTAGGAGGCCACCAAGATCGAAATACTGATAATATTTTAAGAATTTATACTCAAAACAGACCTATTTTTTTCGCCTTAAACTCATACTCGTAATAATTTTAAAGATTGAAGTTAAACATTTTATAAACAAACCAATGCCCTACCTCCTCGGCCTTTCATCGCTCCATCTTTCAATGCTTTTTGACCAAGTGGTCCTGGTCTTCCAAACGTTTTCCCGTCGTCTTTAGGGCCCCAGCAGTTACTGTAGATATCTACGTATTGAGGTTTGAAGCTGAGGGCATGAGATTCAAGCGAGTCTGTAGCCGTACCATCGAGCATTCTTACTCCTCCAAGACTCACATTCGGCGCGACTCCGACACCACATATATCGTTATCCGCTTGTGCACCAACTTCGCCACCACATTTCGTTCCATGAGCGTTGTATGGGTCTGAATCTCTTGGGAATGGGTCATGGTCATCCTTTTCTTTGCTGTTGAGATCGGTACTGGCTTTAGGGTCGTAGTTTCGTTTTAAATCCGGGTGAGTATGATCTAGACCATCGTCTAAGATACTAACAACAACCCCCTTCCCTGTGTATCCTCTTTTCCAAACAGGTAGAACACCGATGTCGTTACCCTTGGGAATACCAAATTGACCGTGATTTTTAAGATACCACTGCTTAGGGAAGGAAGGATCGTTGAAATATCTCTTGTCTCGTTCTTCTTCGCTCACTTCTCTCGCATCGAAAAAGTCTCGTTTCACTCTTTCGAGGATTCGTTGTTGTTGAGCCCATTTGACTCTTGGGTGCGCGATCAGCCGTTTCGTTAGCGTCATCGTAGACCTCTTGCTTCGTTTGCCTTTCTCCTCGCGAATAAATTCATAATGTCCTGGTAAAGATCCTATTCTACCAATATTCTTGAACCCATAACTACGAGCGATTTCGTCCACTTCAGAATCATCATCAGAATCGAGTTCAACTGCCCAAATATTACTCAAACCCTTTCCATCTTCGCGGTCGAACGGTCCTAACTCTTCGGCATTTTCTTCGACATCAGATACCACCAATGTTCCAATTAAACTAGTAAAAATAACCAAAGACCATAAAGATAGTCTTAAATTCATTTGGGGAGCTAAAAGGACACAAAGTCCTTGGCTACAACACTATTTTCGACGAGCGAATGTACTTGCTCTCTTCGGAATAAATTTAAGAAAGATCAGAGGGTCATCTATGCATACATTAAACAAACCGCTTACGAAGAGCCAATCAGCGAAGGGCTAGATTAGATGATGGCGGGGGAGTTGCTTAGCAATGTGACGACATACAGTTCAATACGAAGTGGGATAAACCTATTTGACAGTTGATTTCCGCCTTTTGGGGCAAAAAATATGGAATGAGCCTACGATTGGCTTGGAATATTGATAGCAAACGATTTTTAATAAGTTATTTTGTAAAAATTTTTACTTCGTTTAGCCAAGAGTTCACGTGAGTTTCACGACCAAAACTATGAGAACTTTACACACCATTCCATATGGAAAGTTGAATAAACGGATTTCCAATCGTATTTGTGAATTTTGTTCACAAACACTAGGTAACACTAGATAACGGAAAGAAAAGAGGAAAATAGGACAGGTGAAAAAACGCCGGAGAATTAGAAAGTATTTTTGGTCTGAGAAACGATATAACCTCGGACTGAATCATTCATAATTTCTAACTTGAGTATATCTTTTTCAGTTTAACTTAAAATGCTAGGCAATATAGAGAATGGGATTGGAAATCACATCAGAAATTATTCGGGTCTGATATATTCTAAGTGCAGACTTCGTGGCTATCTTGGAACATAACTCTAATAGAGTGAAAAATAGAAACCTTATTTGATTAGATGTTTTTTAAACTTTCCTTTTTGTATATTTGGCTGCCTTAAGCTAAAGAGAACAGGTGAAAAACTAAGTCTATAATCCAAATCAATAAAGAATTAGGTCAAAATAGAATTTTGAATCGAGTCGACTAAAATTTGAGCAATATATATTACATCAGTCATATTCGTGGGATAAATGAAGGAAAGAAAAGGGAAGGGAAAGATTTCAATCTAAGAAAAACGAATATTGTGATGAATTTATCAATTTAAATTAAAACAATTCTATTTTTCATATATTATGCAAAAATAGAAATATAAAAATAAAAGAATGAAAACAGTCTTCAGTAGACACCCGATCAATCATTGAAAAACCTGAATATATTTCTAAAGATCAAAACAAAAACTGAGAAAAATCCAAAGAAACTCTGAATCGCGACTGGACTGAAAAGTAAATAAAAGGACGAAGAAAGAAAAAATAGGAGTTAATAAAGTAAATATAGAACATTATAGCAAGTATACTTTGAGTATTGGTGCTCTGTACAAAACCAGGTATAATGGCAGCTGCATGTCTTTTCGTGTGCGTCAGTAGTGTCCTAACAGAATGTGTGTGTGAGTGGGTGGGTGGGTGGGTGACACACGACGTCAACGGAACCAAAATTCATTCTTTCCATTCAATTACTCGTTTGGATATTCCCTCGATGTTTTCCCCTTTAGTAGTTACACATATGAAACGATCGAAATACCGGGCTTTTTTACAGCAAGGACACTCGAACCGTGAACACTTTGAGGTTTTTTATCCTTTTTTTCTCCTTTATGCCTTGTGTGAATCGATTGGAAATATGATTTATTTTGAACAATAAGATTATTTGAGTTCAGTGCTTCATTTTCAGAAGGTTTGAAGCAGTAGAAAGTTCATAAAATAAAAATATATAAAAATATCAAGTGTTCATGGTTTGCGTGTCCTCACTGTAACGAGCCGGGAAATATTGTGATCGTAGTAGCTGTACTGATCCGAATTGTTCCGATTTTCATCGGAGATATGGAACGCCGAAACGTGAATACACCTGCACATGAACGGTAAAAACACAAAATAATAAATGAAAGCTAGCTATTGAAGTCTTCTGAAAGATGAAAGAAACTCTTTTTTAATTTCAATCATGCTTTTATCAGGCTTTAATTAAGTTTTTTACCGTCTTTGGTCAGTGTATTTTCATTAAAAATCTCATCTGAAATGAAAGTATTTCTCAATCGAAAGGCAAACTGACAAACAATGGAAATTGAAAATTATGATTGCGCTCAAAAATTTCAGATAAAATTTGGCAAGTACTACTATCATTTTTAGCTGAACATTTCTTTTTTTAGATGGCTCAGTAAATTCACTTGCATTAGGTATAACGTTGTATCCTAATTCACATGCGCAAGGTGAATATCTCAATTAAGTTGGAATATAGATAACAGTTGTTATCATGGCAGGATGGGTTATGGAAATTGGGATTGGAAAACACCTCACAGAAAATATAAAAGAAAAATCACATGCACAGCTGTTGCTCTAAAAATTTTGGAAATAGTTATTGTCATGCATAATTATCAAGGCAAATGGTGGCAAGCAAAATCTGACAAAAAAACACTACAGGAGACGAGTAGCCCAATGGGCTCCTGAGGAGACTATATTTGTTATTAATGTTCGGGGAGGGGAGGCGGGGGGTTAAGGGAGTCACCAAAGTTTTCATGTAACATTAACAAATAATTTATTGTCAATTCAATATTAGATTCTTAATATAAAGCAAGAACTGTTAAACAATTCGTGATATCGCGTAATGCTTTAAATTCCCAAGAAGTCGCCTCTAAAGATACATTTTTTTAAATATAAAGACTACTATTTCTTAAATAATGAATTTTCTACAATTTATCTTCCTACTTAATTAATAACTATATTATGAACTACCCCAAAATAAACCTTTTTAGATTGGGTGTAATGTTTTCCCATTTCAGACCACGTGACCTTCTCTTGAGAATAAGATTCTTTGATGGAGGTGTGTCATATTCATGTGTCTTCTCATGCGCAACCGTTAAACAAAGAAATTATACTTTAGGGAATGACGTGGTTTGGAATGAAAAAGTATTATCCCAGGGGGTGGGGGTGGGTCTAAGGGGTCAGACCATCTTAATTTGTCCTGTGTTTCACGATATGATGTCAATTCAGTTATAAACTCCATTTGATTTCATGTTATGTGTTAGTCAGTACCTGGACTTTCCTCGTTTTCTTAAATTATCAGTCTGCACTCGGCTTGGTCCTATTTCATTCACCGCAAAGTACATCATTTTTCCTTTACAGGGACTTGGCTTATGGTCAGTACCTATCCCCCACCCCCAACTAGAACCATTACTGACTATTCTCTATGTAAATGAACAAGACATACTTCCTGACTTGCCTTATAGTATCTGTCTGTCTGTCTGTCTATGCCCATCAGAAAATAAATCGATTAAAAGGCGTCGAGTAACCTGCCCCAGGGCCACAACTGTTGTTTGAAGGTCCGCTATCGTCGTCATCATCATCATCATTATCACGCGACTTTTGGGGGGTAAACTTGGGTTTAGTGAGCAGGCGTGACTCGTGTTCGATTTCCTGCGTTGAAAAAAAGGAAAAAAGAAACCCTCAATGAGTATAAATTTCAAGAGTACTTGACAGTTTAGTTGAACATATTCCCGAATACAAACGCATTCAGTATAACATTTTTGAGTACACGTTATTAAGCTTTACCAATGAACAAAGAAATGATACTCAAGGGAATGACATATTGTCTGAAGTGGGAAGAAAATAACACCCAAACACGAAGTTTTATTTTCATCCGTTTTCTCTTTTTCTTTCGTTCATTTTTAATTCATTTTGTTGTTGCATATAACGTTATAAGTCAAGCCATATTCTTGTCTTATCTATATCCTATTCAAGTTTTATCTTCTCAGACTTACACTGTAATCGCGCCACGTATTGGCCATTTACAAAACATAACGGTTCTCACTAATCATAACTTCTGAAAATGAAGTCTCCGGTATTCGAGAAATGATTAAAAGCCTGGAAGTGATCTGAACGACAACAGCGAGGCTATCAATCTGAATACAACAGACGCGCACTGTGAACAGGTGTAATATTACGAAACCTTGAAAGCAATAAGAATGAATAGTTCTCGCTAGGGTACATCCTATTCAAGAAAAAAACTTTCCGGTTTTTTTTAATCAAAGAGTTGATTGTCAACGGATACACTTTGTACAACAGAAAGAAGTCATGTACACATCCTGAATACGAAAATACATTCGAATAATTCAATCTAGAATGGGTCTATTCTTATTCTTTTAGATTTAACTTATACTGATTCATTAGATAAGGTGGATGGAATATTCTAGTTTTTCGCCAATGATTTAATAAATTAGAAGTCGAGACAATGATAGCGTTGTTATAACTGTATTGGTGGCAAAAATTACGATTAAGACAAAAGGAACCGCTTATGTACTAAAAGAACTGAATCACTTCAACAACTAAAGGTGCTAGAAAGGAAAGTATAAAAAAGTCTTTGGGGGAAATCGTGAGAAAAAAAAAAAAAAAAAAAAGAAAAAAAAAAAAGAAAGAAAAAAAGGAAGTTATCTTTTAATGACAGAGAAAACTTTTCAGTTTTCTTATCATCAAATGTGATCACCAATGCTATTAACACCATAGAATTTCATTTCTTGACTTTGCGATAGGGGAAGTACGTTCTGGAAAAAGCTGATCGTTATCAATGACAACTTCCATTATCCCAACACTGATCGACTTACAAAAAGTAACGAGAATTCGACGTTTGAAGAGGATAGAGATGTAAACACGTGGAGCAAACTTTCAAGTTTGATAAGGAAATGTTATAGCGGAACAATGCATGTTACAAATGTGTATCATTCACTCAAAACTGACACAAATTGAAGACTATGACTTGTTTGAATGGATGCATGGATGAATGAAAAATGATGAATGAAAAATGATGAATGGATGGGTGGGAAGATGGTGTAGTAACCATGGTAACGAAGTAGCTTCATGAGCAATTTTTGGAAGATTTGTTCTAGAACTCCTTGGAATAGACCTCTTCGGCTTGGGGGCAATGTTTTCCCATTTCAGACCACGTGTCATTCTCTTGAGAATAAGATTCTTTATTTGAGTTGTATCCATATTCATGTGTCTTCCGTTAAACAATGAAATGATACTCTGGGGAATGACACGTGGTCTGAAAGGGGAAATGGTTTCCTCTCGATCCGATCTTTTTTTGCGAGGACGACAGCGCGCACACTGATGAAAAACCGTTTTGAAAACGTGCTCGTGTCATGATCCGGCGTCACTGTTGTCGCTCCCTTCACGGATATTAAGAAAAATCAAGTCTACTAACCTGTAGATAAAGTAGGTTGTCAAGATTGACTGCATCTAGAAGATCTTGTCTGATCTTACATTCCTTGGTTTCCACAGCAACCCCAGACACACTGGGTTCATTAACATGACTAGGACCGATGTATTTACTAATGTTCTTATAGATTAACACATAGGGTGTGTCCTTGGGGAATCGTTTGGTAATGTCCGAGAAAGTTTCAAACCTTGCAGGCGATACTCTACTGTCGTTAAATAAACACCAAGCATGATTATCTGTGGCGACCAATTGAAGTGGTTTTTTCGTGTCTTTACCGTCACTAGTCTTCTCACTGTCTTCATTGACTGTGACGTCATCATGCTGGACCACGTGACCCGAGGGCCTTGCATAACAGTAGTAGTGCCCACTCTCGGACGATACCCCAGAATGCACCACAACGGACGTTAACGCGTACATAGTTTCTGAGGGAAAGTTCTCTAGCGGTAGCGCACTTGAGGCACTATCAGCTACCGGCATTTCTGAACTTTGAGAAGCGCATTCGAGATCTTGCTTAGTGCACTTTGAAGGAGGTGCTTCTATTTTTTCATCATTCAGGCACTCCTCTATAGGGGGTGTCTTACGCTCCTCCAATACATGAGACCCTCCTTTAGTTTGGTTCCCATGGTGATTGCTAGTTTCCTCTTCCTTGACACGGATAATATTATTCGACAGTTTTAATTTTAAGGGATATGTAACGCTCTGTAGGATCTTTGATCTTTGATGCGTCGTCACATTGTAAGAGAACCTTTTCAGAGTCAAGACAAGGAAACTCGGTGCTTTAGAGATGACGACACTGCGTTCAGCGTCTTGTAAACTCTGGCACTGTTCACAGTGATACTGGTTAGAACCTTCAAGAATTTCGGGTTCAAAGAAATACCCAAGCATTTCTTCCAAGGATATGCTCGGGTCTTCGGCTCCAACCCCATGGTTAGATGCCTTGCTCTGAGAGCCAGAGCTCTTAGGTAGTGAATAGTTGCTTGTAGGAGAGCTGGGCCCTGACTCTGAGCTAGACTCGCCTTCGCCTTTGCCATTGGATGATATCGATGGTACCGATGGGCGTTGGCCGATGTCTCCACCCTTTAGACTTCTATCAGAGCTTGGTACGTCGGTGTTTTCTACTGATTGGACGACGGGAGGTTTTCCCAGTCCCTTAGAGAAATCTCGATCCACCCCGATGTTGTTTTGAGGAAAAGCGAGAGGTAAATCAGTGAACACCTCTTCACAGTATGATACGTAGTTGCAGCGTCTACATCGATGACAAACTAGTAGTTTCCCTTCAAACGTGTCCTCGATAATGTTACTATGCATGTGCTTATGAGGGATTTTCTCTTTAAGTTCGCTTAAATTCGAGATGACCTTATCTTCTTCTTCAATTCTGTCCAGGAGGTACTTGAGGAACTCTGAACAATCTTGTTGGGACCCAGGTGTGAACCACGGGGGACGAGCCACGTGATGGAACTTGGCCGGAGAGTACGCAGTTCGCTGTGAAAAAATAAAGCCATAACATGAGTATAACGACGAGGATTGGGCTTCCTGTGGTATTTATAGAGGACGTTTCTATTTTAATTGGGATACCTGTGGTGAATAAGTTGATTGGCAAATCTTTTTATAAAAAATATAATATGGGATGAATAATGAAATACCCCATGCTAATGTGACTCAATATATATATTTGTACCTACCTGGGACATTTTGAGAAAAACAAAGAGTTCCTGCAGCCGATAAATGACTTTTTCAAGAGCCCTGCTGGTATTCCTTGACAGGAGTAAGTATTTAAACCTGTTGAAATTTCACAGAAAATATAATGAAGATATAATTAATTAAGTAAAAAAATCGTTTTAATTGTTGTTTCTTTGGAAATGAATGGGAAGCGATACAGCATATCTGTAGCTGTACCGTGTCTTACTGTAGCTGTTGTAACTTTCAGTTGTGATTGGATGAAATACTGAAGACAATGGGAAGCCATTTCAATGTTATGGCATGTTGTACCAAGCATGTGCTGTAAGCCAGTACCATATGTTTTCCACTCATATAAAAACTGCTCTGAACCTTTCAAAAGCTCAAAATACTGTTTACCCAAGAGCGCATGCTAAATGTTCCTGACCCCACCCTAGACAGATTTTTCACCAGTTTATACTTACTCATCCAGCATGTACAAGGCCTGTATAATACTGTTCATGTAACATGTATTTCCCAGGTTTACTAGCCCTGTTCTTCCTGTTTCTGATTTGGGTGTCATCCTAGATAGACATGTCTGGTTGAATGCCTGTGCAGACCATGCAGCCTGGGCAAGCCATTTCTTAATCATTGCTTCTGATGGCTTGGTGAATTCCTAATTGGGAAAAAAATCAACAAAAGAACATGATATTAAGATGAACAGAATTAATTCAGTGGTGGATGGCTGGAAGGGAAAATAGGATTGATTGATGGATTGATGAAAGGAAGGATGGATTGAAGGATAGAAGGAAGGATGAATGAATGGATGGAAGTATGGATGAAAAGGATAAGTTGGAAAGACTAACAGATGAATGGATCGATCAAATGAGATGTGATCCTACTAAAAAGTTTGCCCTACTTTTTCATCCCAAAATAGGAGACTCAAAATGATTGAACACAAAGAAAGAGGAGCTACAGCTTAATATGACAGAATACCTGTAGACTATCCAAGACAGGTTCATAGAGCTCTGGAAAGCCAGAATGCTGATACATCAAAAGGTGCATTAACTCAGCTAATGTCTGTAGACACGCCTTCGACGATGCACTGTTTTCTTTCTTCAGTGCTTTAACCAAGTCTGGGACATTTTCCACAATCTAACAAAATAGGCAACAATGTTAGTTCATTAGAGAATTGAACAAACCAAACTACAGGTAGAACTCAATCAAAATTGTTTAACTCTTCATGTGCAGAATCCATTGGTATACAATTGTGTATTTAGCATATGAAATGGCACTGAAGAGACCCTACTATATACAATCAAAAATGAGATGATAAAACAAAACGTTTTTTTAATAAACTAAACGATTTGCTAGGGCTACTAGAGTGACACAGAGTAATTTTCATCTAAGCCCTTCTAGATTAAGTTAGAATTTAGAAGTTGATTTTTGCATAGGAGGAAAAGATATAGAACCCAGAGAAAACACTTGAAGCACAGGAGAGACCCAACAAACTCTACTCACAACAACACTGAGCCTGGCAGGACTTGAACCTGGCTCGCATTGGTGAGAGGCTAGCACTCTCACTGCTACACCACCAAAACTAATCCCATACATAAGTAAAGAACTTTTTTAAAGTAGCCCTCTTACCAGATGGAATGCTTGTGGTGAATGCTTAAAGCTAAGAAGCATGTGTGATAATACTCCCATAGTACTGTCCCTGACCATTGGAAATAACAGCCTACTAAAAACCTGAAATGAAACAAAGTAAAGATATGTGGGAAGAGAATCCAGGAAATTCTTTAAATATTCCTAAATAATATTCTGTAATTTATAGGGTTAGTTGGACTTGTTTGTGCCCTTGTCTGTCACTGACACTGTTGCCTGTTGCTTTGTTTGCTTTTTTTGTGTGTCTTTTTGTCTCTCTGTCTGTCTAGGTGTCTGCAATGATCTGCCTGTAATTGCCCACACTCACTGTCTGTCTGTCTGTAATAAATAAACTTTATGAAAATCTCTAATCTTCTAGCTAAGCACAAGTGCATTGTTAATCTAGTTAATCATTGTTAAAAATCATTTAACAGCAGAGAAAGTTTTCCATGCTAAGTAATGTTATACTATATTTATAATAGATTATAAGACCTAAGCATATGAACTGTTCAGCCTTTAAGCTTTCATCAATTATTTCAAATTCTGTGGTTTTTACTAAGCACCATAGATTCAAGCCTTCTAAGAAACCTATTAACTGGTACATAATGTACAACGTTGTGGTCATTTTGACATTTTGCTTGCATAGTTTCAGGACTTGATAAAGCTCTTTTGGCCATGTCGGCTACGCTGTACTATCAATAGTCATGATTATAGGTATCTATATTAATCTATCCAGACTTGATGAAACTCTCTGAGGCATTATGGCTATAATGAACAGTCTACAATCATGCCTGTCAAGATCTTTATTAATCATCCAACCCCATACTATTAGGATTAGATCTCCATGTGCCATAATTACTGTAAATATGCAGACTACAATGATCCTCTAAAACCATGCATGCATAGTATGCGACTTGAATTATATAAATGTTATTCAACAGACTGGATGGTTCTTTTCAAAACATTCAAAATTAATATTTTTAAATTTAATGTTAAACTTCCCAACAAAATGAAACTGAGCTATGAACTCTTTCAAAAACAGAAATGATATACAAATCATTATGTTAAATCTCTAAAATTTATGTTTTCATAGGCAAATAAATTGACTATATATATGTATATATAATACTGTGTATTTTTTGATTTTTTAATGACAATATGAATTTGATTTGGTGCTTAAAATCATGACAATGCATGCATTGTCTAATAATTTGGTAGCCCAACTAGCATACATGTAGGTTAGTTTATGTATCATCTTCCTAACTTGTTTCATTGTTTGCACTACATAATTAAACACCTCGGCCTCAAACAAGTCTAGCTGATGACCACAACCTCAAGATAGAATCTTAACTAATAAATACTCATTAATTTTTTTTTATCAGGCATTCTGTTATACAATGTATTTTGATTTCATTCACTACTGCCTATATTTTATTATTGAATGGAGGAAAATTGGCATCATATTAACTCGGAAATACACTATGTGTACAAAGAGAATTGGGATTTTATTTATGCTATTTTCTTTTCTTTTTTTTTCTCTTTCTTACCTGAGGTAGTTTTTCCAGAGTCACTTGAATTAGAATATTGTGTTTTTTAGCCATAGCAAGAGCTCGTAAAAAGCATATGATCCACTGATCGACGCGTCTTCCTCCTGGCCAAGACAGCCAGCTAATCATACGAGTTAAAGCTAAAGCAAGATTCTCATTAGACACTGATGGGCTAGCAGCCACCATTTTAGTGGAACTGTCAATCACTTCTGGAGCAAAAAATTGAACAACTGATGCAATAGCAACAGATGGGTTAGGTCCAGGGGACGAAATGATTTTGAATAACTCAGTTAAAATTGGTATAATGTAATTTTGATTCTTTGTCAGTACACGATTCATCAAGGCTGCCACAACCCCAGCATTTCTTATACAAGTTTTTAATTCTTGTTTTGAGGATTTTGGTAAATCTGTTTTGGCCAGACAGTGTAGTAAAGAAAAACACGTTTGAACAAGATGGTCCCCAACTGGCCAGCAATGGCTATATTCTATAAGAAGACGGCAAACTGATGCACAGAAGTCAATATCTGATTTCTGGCTAATCCAAATATTAGCACGATGGCGAACTATGGTATAGAGTGCAAATATTTGAGGTGTGTGTTGGAGCAGTTCAAACGCTGTCCTGATGTAGTTCAACGACGCAACACTCATATCTTCGCTGTTTTCCACATAACTCAATAAATATTCCTCCGTAAAAAATCTCTGGAAGGCTTCTTTGTGGTGTTTTCCCCACGAAGTAAGGATTAATTTCCCACTGTCATTCAAAAAAACTGTGTTTTCTTTGGCCATCCATTGAGAACTTATCTCAAAGATGGATTTACACTGCTCTTCCGGTATCTCGTTTGCTGATTTCGAGACAAGTTGTTGTATCAGGGTCTTTTTCACGTGTTCTGGATGGTCCGAGGCCACTATTCCTTTAAGTATTTGGTCCATGTTTAAAGTTCTTGTGTTAAGATCCCATTTTTTCGCGGATAGAACAAGATGAACAGGACATCCACCGTATCTTCCTCGGCTTGTCTTATTGAAGGAAATACCCGGATGAGACGCAAAATTGTCCTAAGAGGGTAGGGGACGGGGTTTTTGTTTATATTTCGAACTTTACTTTCCAAGAGCAATATTTCCTGCATCTGGCCTTCAGTTTTATTTTAAACACAGCGAAACGCTCATTAAAAATAAGAACATTCTCAGTTTTGAAACGGCTCGCAACTGATTGCAAAAATGAACGCCTTGTTTCAATTATTTAAAAAAAAAATTACAGAAAGATTTTTTTTTTCAAATTAAGGCTATTATCACTAAAAAGTTGGGGTATCCAGTACAGGTAGTTTTAAAGAGATACGAACTTTTTCTGATACTAAATGCGTGACGAGCGTGACACATGATTAGAAACGGCGTGACAAACTCTGCTTTCGGCGCGTTTGCACGTCAAGCAAAGCATGCAGCCTTTCCCGCCATGCGAGCCATAAACACAGAGAAAAGCTCGACATTTTGGACTTCTGAAGTTCCAGGAAGGATATTGGAATTGAAGTCAAGTTGACATTGACTTTTTGCTTCAATGAAGATAGAAAATTCTGAAACATTTGGTACGTAAAAAGAGTTTTTAAGATTTTTTAGTGAGACTTCATGGATCAGTTTTTTAAAACTACATAGGTACAATTTATATTACACGTTAGTTATTTTGAATACATGGTAAATTTTGAATTTAATGTGTGATCCTTGTTTGCTTTTATTCAAGCTTTATGTTATACCAGAGATATAATATTTTATTGAAGACAAATGCTAGTTTTCGTGAACCTGTAGATGTAGATGCGCAGTACGTGTGCGCATGACCGTCCTATATTATTTTCACACAAACCCATAAAACAACCCCATAAGACTAAAGATTTTATTTTTCACAATGTATAGAAGGTTGATTTACATTTTATTCTACAGGTTTACAAAAATATGAAATTTAAAGAAAGCTTCACTTTTTTCGGGTGAGTACTGAAATAACACAGGGAGCCCAAATCCCATGTTATAGTGACAGGTAGCTCAGGCAGCTAGCTTGCAAGTCCAATATAGCTGGCAGTGTTACCCCTAAAGGCAAGGTTTTCAAATCCTGTTGGGTGGCACTGTCAATGCCTTCCTCACCCTCAGGAGCCATGAACCCGGGGGGGGGGGGGGAATGAATTCATCCCTTCCCTCACTCACCAAAAGCATGGCCTAAGATACCCAAGGTCTATCCATGCAAGATTCTAGGATCTCGCTTTTACTAAGTTTACCATTACATCTCTATATACATTGTGCTTATGATGTGTGTTTTTTAATCTGAAATACTTCAGAGTTAGCCGTCACATCTATATGTTTTTCTAGCTCATAAGAATATCCTCTTAACTATATATATCTTGTACATTATACATGGTTAAAACCTAGAGTAAAATTGAATAATCAAAATTGTTCTCAAATATCGAGGTACTGATGCTTGTAATTTTGTAAAACCAAAATCTTCATTGAAAATTGACTCGAAATTGAGTCTTTGTCATTTTTTTTGTAATACGTCATGCAATGAATTTTACTGCTAGACTACATTGGCCAAAATCCCAGCAAGCAATATATTTTAGATTGATTGATATCACTGTCTTCACGCATCTGGTATCCTCTTTTTTCCTAGTATGCTATTATCCAGGTTAATATCTTCATCCCTGACTATAGTTAGAGCTAAAATTAATTAGATAATTTGTGACAGCACTTACTAATTTGTCTGCCAAAATCTAATCACGTGACATCCATCTTTAAATACAATTCTATTTATATATGTTTATGTGCAAATACATGAATAATAAATAGAGCAGGTTTTGTATGAGCAGGAAATGCTTGGCACCATGACACTCTATTGGTTTCTGTAATTAAGCACTATGATTGGTTGAAACAAATTTTTGTGTTCTTTGATTGGTTTAGATTAAATGTTGTGGTCATGCATCATTATCTGCTCACAACTGTCATGAAACACTGCTCATTGTGATAATTAGTTAATAATTACTAATAATCATTAGTCATTGTTAATAATTATTCATAGTCCATTGATTAAATAATGGATTCCCAAAATATGGCTAACAAGAAGGACTGATAATTCGATGCTGGCTGTAATTTCCGGCCTCAATCTTGTTCTTACTGATACACAAGGAACTGTCAGGTTAGGATCTCAATAGTGTCCTTTAACAGACTCCCAGAAATTTGCGTTTCTCCAAAATCTACCACACGAGAATTTAACAAAAATGGTATACTAGATCAGCCACATTCCTGGTCAAGTTAAATAGTATGCACCCCACCACACATGTCTATTCCAATCTCTTACCCAGAGCCTGCATTCCTCCTGGTCAGCACCTTTATTCCCAGTCGCTGACCTGGAGGACTGTGGGCTTTGCGTACACATTGTTGTATGTGCATCCAAACTTAACTTAACGAGTCACTAAATAAAAAGAAGAGATGGATTTTAAGATATTATGTAGGACATTCTATTGCCACGTTTCGTTGGAAAATTTCAGAAAATTCAGAAAACAATCCAGTGTCTGGAAACGAGTGGACCCATAGAGCAGTTTTCGTATGAGTGTGAAAAGTCACGGCACGGTTACGGCACGACGCGAACACGGCCTGCGCGGCGGTTCTAAGGGATTCCCCTTCCGCTCCACCTCCTATTCCTCTCCTATTTCCCTCCCCCTCCTATTTCCCTCCTCCCCCAGAGCCGCCACGCAAGGCTAGTCGAATGTTTTCATACACGGCACGGCACGGCACGGCAAGGCGCGGCGCGCGCCGTACGTAAGTTTTTCATAGTCATACGAAAACTGGTCTAATAGTTTTCGAGTTTGGAGAAGAGCGCAACCTCAATTGATTTAATACCTACGATAATACCTTAATACCTACAGATTAATACCTACGATATTAGTTCCGTATATTAACTCTTTTCACGACGAGTCGATCGTTTCGCAATATTTCAATATTTTTCTGTTCTCATACTCTCGCAGCACAAGGAACTGCACAGCGCGTTGTCCTTTGGCTGTGTTAATACCATGTTTTTGTTTGCCATTTTTCTTGATTGCTAGGTATAGTTCGTTGTTTTGGTTGTTTTTGTTGGATCCACTGTGTTTATTTGAAGAAAATATGTGAAATCCTGATTGTTTGAGCTTTTCTTTGAAAAGACATTCGTCATTTAAGGTTTGCTAAAGAAAAAAGAATGAAATGAAATAAATATGAAGATGTTTGAAGATCATGAACATGAGGAAATACTATATACAAAAGAGACCATGAAGGACAGAGAGGGACTCTTCCAGTATGAGTTTTGGGACATCGGTATTCCTCGAAAGTTATTTTTTGATTGTGCGTACCCCTTAGGAATGCCCTTCCGCTTCCGGTTTCGTATAAGGTTCTTGAAGCAATTATGGCGGCCGGTCTCTTGTGTATACAGGATTCCAATAATGGCGACAACGATAACAATTAATTTTGCACCTGCATTACTTACGAAATAACAAAGATACAATGATAAAAACACAGATGGGTGATAGTAATGGCGTGACAGAATGGCGTAACAAGATGGCGACCAGAGTTGGGGGCGAGGCCGGGGGTGGGACTGAGAGGTTATGATGGTTACTACAGAATAACTTACTGTTGCATAAAGAACTCCATATGCAGTCATTGCTAAGTATTTCTGTGTTATTAGACTTTTAAACCGGACGATGCTTTCTGCGACCGACTGCATGATTAAACGAGCTGAAAATAACGAAACGAGATAAATAAATAATTATTAGCTAAATATTCCAAGTTAAGAAAGAACAACCGTAAGTATTGATACAATCTCACGGGGAGAGCCTTAGAGCGAGGAAAGTGAAACATACGGTACTGACTGTTTAAATAAAGTTATTATTACCGTACACAGTACGACATGCCGTAGTATTGAAACGGCTTCACATTGTCTTTCAGTAATTCACCTAATCACTACATGTAGTTACGCCTATACGTCACGGCTGCACTACGGCTACGAATCAGCTGTATCGTTTTCCACTCATACTTAGAGATCGCACCGTGTACAAGGTCGCAAAAAGTAGAGACGATTGCGACGCGGCGCGCGACGAATCTCGCCGTTCGCGAGCAACGTCGCACTGGTGCATGGTCACACGATGCGATCTAGTTTTTGCGACGTCTCATGAAGACATCGCATCTGTGTCTGCACTTTTATCCTGATATGTTTAGTTAAAGCAAAGTGAAAACTTCGAAAGTTAAGGATGAGTTGGATAAGAGCAGGCTATGCTTGCTTCAATCTCTGTTTTCTTGTCTATAATATACATAAGCTTGGCTTAGTATGTGTTCAACTCTGAGCATATGATAGGTATGTTGAAAAACGCGTTAAGCACAAAAATACTAGAGTATTAAAGATTACTAAGAACCTCAGCCGAGGCAGACAAATTATGAAGATTAACAAAGACAAATAAAAAGCAATCAGAAGAACTAAAAACATGAAGGAAATACTTGACCATCAAAGTCATCCGTCACAGCACGAGACGTTTATCTAACATCTCTTCTCCCGTTGCGATTGTTTTTGCTTTTTACATCCTTCATTTCACCCTCCTTTTGTTTTTGAAAACAAGGGCTCACTTCTTGATTAACCCCTCCACCAGGGGGGGTCCATGATGTGTCTGATAGACTCACGAAACAAGTAACTGCAGGTACATTTACCGCTCGTCTACTTGTGTCATTAGAAAATTCACATTATAGTTGACTCTGGATGGCCTTTTTGTGTACAGTGATAATAACAGATATGTTAAAAACCACTTGAACTGTTCTATTGGAACTAAATTTCCGGTAAAAATAAAGCAGACTGACTTTTTAGGAAGAAATTTCTAGCAAGAAAAAAAAAGAAAAAAAAGAAAAAAAAAAAGACCGAGGAAATGATTACATGCGTACAAGCGTATCGTACAAGCTGTGAAGCTGGTTGGCTTTAGTGAGTTTTGGAGTAAAAATAGCTCTGAAACTGTGGGAATAGTTACGATATCTATATGTAGGCATAATCTCGTCTATTTTTTACCAATTTTGGTCTGTCTATCACGTCGTGTAAGCGTACAAAACCCGGCGTGATATAACAGTTATCATTTCACGGACTCGTGCACCGGCTCGAGTAGCTTCAAGTATCTACATAATGTACACCCTGAAAGCGGTCAATATATAGCTGTTTAACGATATTTATAGGGGTGGATTTTCGATGTGTTATCTCGCGTTATCAAACAAAAGCAATAGATCAGTGATCGTCATATTTATGATCAATTAGCGGTACACGTTGAATTGTCCAGCAATTAGACTATTGACATGGAGTCTTGTATATGGCGTCGTCTTTCTTTAGGCAAATCAAACATCCATTTGCGACCTCTAATCTCTGCTAAAATGACATCACGGTTTCCTTTTCAAGTCAAGTGTTGATTTTTCTTCCACTAGTCCAATAGATCTTAAGGAGTTCGTGTCAACGTGGGGGACCAATGCGAGAAAAGTACTAATAACATTCGCTAGCGTTAATCCGCTCTGCTAATCCGTTTAGCGGTGTTTTGGGTCACCTCATTCACACCCGCGCGAAAATAGACCTCTATCTGTCACATGCTATTTAGGTTAAGCTCGTTATTAACAGTATCAGTGGATTTTACTTAAATTGGATGTAGTATTACCAAATGATATGATCTCATGTTCTATTCTCAGCCCTATTGACGTGAGAGACGACTGAACATTCTTTCACAACTTGGACAATTAAGTTGCTAAATGCTTTTCAAACGTCTTGTGAGCCAGTGTAATCACTTTAAGCTTGACCGTTTTTGTTGTCCTATTAGTTCTAATGACTCTAACTGACGCCATTATTATCATGCAAAATTGTCGGCATCTCCTGATCTCGGCTTAAGAATGGAACAGCCTCTTCACTCGATCTTGTCTGCTTATAGTCCATGACATAATCTCCTATGACCAATACCTCAGTCGAGATTAGCTTTAGTATAGGACTATGCCATGCGAAAAGTTTTTAAACTTTGAGTAAAACTTATCATAACTTCTCTTACAGGACTGTAAAAAGAACCAAGGAATTTTTCACAGAAGCTCGTCTTTGGCCTGCTTTTGCAGTTGTCAGTAGGTCCAATATATGACACAATTTCGAGTATCGCTGACTGTTATGCCTTTTTCCCCCAGACAAAACGATCAAATTCATCGATCGATGAATATGTCATTATCAATAGATTTTTTTAAGAAACTTGATCTTTAGAGTCTAGTGATCATAGCGATATGGGGTGTAATTGTTGCACAAGATTCTTGTAGCAAACTCAGTATAATAACAACTTTTTCGAATCCTGAAACAACCTCTGTGCTGATCGAAGTCAGGGCACGGCTACGGAGTTCACAGAGCGAGCTGAAATTTATACAACATGTTGGGTTTTGTGGAGGGAGGAAAAAAGGAGAACTCGTAGACAAATCAAGGGAGAGACCTAACAAACTGTGCTCACATGTGATGCTGAAATGAGCTCGAGAGTTGAGTCAAGACCTAAGACACCTTCTCAGTGGCGCTCCTATAGTTTGGCCAAAGATGTTGCTGAGCTGCAACAGGAAAAAACTAAATAGTCTTCAGTAAGACAGTTCATTTCTTTTTTTTTGGACTTAAAAAAATACTTACCAAACTTGCTCTTACGATGTTTTGTGCCCCGGATTTTTCCTGATGGAGAAATTTGAAGAAAATATCCAGTCCTGGAGTAGATTTTGACGACTGCACAGTTGGTTGGGTATCTAGTTATTCTCGTCCAATCGGATTGGTTATGTTGAGGTTTCGCAGGAGTTGGATGATGTCGCAGAACTGGGTTAGTTGTTCCTTGTTTAGCTATGTGGGAGTCTATTTTCTTAATCACCTTCGAAGATGAGGTTACCATCTGTAAACCCATCAAAACTGACAAACACACGAACTGTCAAAATAGAAAGAAAACATCAGTTAATGTATTCAACAAGCTGAATGGAAAAGACGTCGCGATGGTTTGGCTGGCTGGCGGGATGAGCCAAGCGTTGCTCCATCAACTGCAACCTTAAATCAATCACGACTCTGAAGAAATTTGAAGTCAAAATGAGTTAACTCAAGTGTAAGAAATTAAAAAAAGCTATAAGTCGCAGGTCATCGATGTTTAGAAATAAATTACACCAGTCTAATAATCTTGTATTTAGTAGATGTGTTGTAAACAGTGATAACAAAGAGATCAACCAAGTCATCTTAGTTACATACCTTAATGATTGTGAGTTCCATTCCTCTTGAGATGGTAGACGATAATGATGAGTCCAATGAGGGTCTGCTTCAATTTGTATCGTCATGACCATACTACCTCCATGGTGTCGTTACGTGTAGTAACC
Organism: Anthopleura sola; assembly: GCA_023349425.1. NCBI lineage: Eukaryota > Metazoa > Cnidaria > Anthozoa > Actiniaria > Actiniidae > Anthopleura > Anthopleura sola. The sequence goes on along the minus strand of JALHLI010000012.1, from coordinate 4,440,177 downwards.
TAACGAGTCATGTGTTCTCGTAGCGTGAATACGAAGGCTTTCCTTCCGTTGATCACCATTGTGTTTAGACCACAGAATAAGAATGTAAGGCGCGACTGCCGACAGCTTATTAATATCTCTTTTTTGCACCAGACGTGAATTAGTGGCGGACGATAATTGTTAACCTCTGAAGAAAGGCCCGAGTGCCGACTATTAAAGTATGACATTCCAATGGGGTGCATATCGTCAATTACTGTTATTGGTCCTTAGTGACGTTTCCTGAAGATTTTATACACTCCAGGAGCGACGCACATGGGATGAGTCAGGTTTTAGAATGCATTCTACTTCAGAAATAAACTTCACGGATATGCGCCATGGAATCCACTGATGTGTAGTTGCCGCATTATGATCTTAAAACAAGCCGCTTTGAATGCCTGGGATTCTTTTCTACGAGTTAAATACCCCTTTCGGCACACCACAAAAGAATGCATAAGTACGTCCGAAAACATAGCCATGTTGTTCATGTTGAATCTGCCATCAAGAAAGAATGATTGAGCTACGCATCCAGTAGCAACCGGTGTCACTACCATCGATCAATCTCCCTGCAGATTCCTAGATTGCAAGCTTGTTGATTTTGCATCTAAGTGCGTAAATGCCACACTCTCACGCGTACAATTGTTACTCCTAAGTAAATACAAACTGGATCCACTTAGTAAGACAAAAATAATGAATGATTTCAATTCACAAGAGAATTAAGCGTCATTTATCAAATGCCTTCCATAGGTACCGGCATTTGTGTGTGTTAGCAGTTCTTGCACGCAACTTGTTATTTTCCCGAGTCTTTTCCACCTTGCGGATCGCACACTACAAGAGTTAATTCGAGGTCAAACCATAATTTCCGGTATCCCTCACCAACTGGGCTTCCGTAAAACTCAGTGTTCAATGTCACAGCATAAGTACCTTGACCAACTATCCGTAGCAGTCATAAAGGATTTCGAACAACTGCGGAAAAGACCACGACATTTTTTGTCAAGAGCTGTGAGAAATTTGTCCTGCATTTTGATAGCCAAGTGAAAGCAAGGCGAGGATTAGTCAGTTGATCCAAAAATAAGTTAGTATATAGAAAGTTAGTCAAGGATATTGCGATGACACTGTGAACAGTCTAATTGCTCTCCTGGGCATTAGGGAATGCTATCGATTCACTAAACATCTTAAGAAAAGCCTGACGTTACCATAGACACGGTTATAAATATTGAAGGTTATTGCTCAACTTTATGAAGCAAGTCAACTGAATCCAAAAATCATCTTCCGAAAAAGAATCAGAAATGGCGCTTTGAATTGTACAAATTACAAAATAATACCAATTTGTACAAACAAAAAGAAACAATTTGCTGAGACAACTTTGAAATGTCAAGATATAATTAATGTATTATCTGCAAGTTAGTTAATTTCGTGAAAAGAATTAAGTCCAAAAATATAAATAACTACGATTTCGACCGAAAAGCCAAGGTCGAGGGCGTGAATCACTGGTGAACGTCAATGGAGATCGAAAACCTGCTTTTTTATTGGTTTTTCTTGTGTCGTTTCAATCTGCATCAAAAAGTAGTATTGAAGAGGTGACTACTGATGACGCAATGAACTCAACTCAAACTGATATGAACGTATGTTAGCTGTCCGTGATGTATTTGTTGTAAGCATTGCGGCATAGTGGGTCTTTAGAAGCGCAGCTGTACAGCTGTTAGCACGGTGACACTCGGTGAATATGATCGCGTGTTTAGCGACATCAGCACAGCGGGTGACATCAAAACATGGGTGGCATCTATAAACTTTATGAGGCTCTAATGTTTGCTCGTGATAAGTGTTTTGAGCGAAGCAGACGACACGCAATACTGACTCAGTCTGCGACTCGAGCGATTTTCAGTCTTCTTTACAGAATTTGATGACGTTACAGAATGATGAATTCAAAAAAGAAAAATTCCCCCACACACACTTCTCCCTATTTTAATTCTATTTTAAACTGATATTTTCAAAGGGTCTTAAAGTGTGGCTTGCAACCTCCAAAAAAATCAATCTCCTTAAACAACCTCTGGGCTGATCGGCTTTCAAAGTCAGGCCACGGCTAACTCAATCAAACCCTGTAACAACCTCTGGGCTGATCAGGACATGGTTAATAGACAGATCGAGTTTGCAACACCGTAACTAAATTTCACCTTAGAAGACTTCGAACGATGTTCATGGTCTGCTGATGCAACAATATCTTCAGTCGAAGTGTAACTTCCTAGAAATTGGACTAAATGTTAGGGTTAATTAAAAACATCCCAATCAGAATAACTATGATACTCATTAGTATGACTGGCCATACTTTTATGGATAATAGGCTTTTAAAACTCTTAATTTCGGCGTTTTCCTTTCTAATCTTCTTGGGTACTTAAAAGACCTGTTGATAGATTCTGTTCACCTGAAGAAGAGCATAAATTCTTGGTGGCCCGCCGCAGCAGATCGATTTCTGCCGAGCAAGAAACTTCCGGTACCAGTCGTCTGTAATTGCGTAACGGTTTTATGACCGCAAGTTATATGTTGGAGCTTTCTCGGTGGAAAGGAAATAGGAGGAAGCTAAGAAGACTTTTTGTGTGTAGCGTAATTAATTTCCTGTGCCGTTATGCAGTTATTTTAAGCGATTGACGAAGACTTTTAGCGGCGCGTTTCGTCATGGAACTGAAGTCAACCTAGTGACCCATCTAGCAAAAACGCTTATGATATCAATGACGGCAAGCCTGGTACGACGATGGGCTTACAATTGGCCTTGGGAGTTAAGAGCTATGAAACTATCATGTCTCAGCTTGATGGGAAATATATGGTCTTAGTTTATCTGATAATTAAAGGCTTCCGATTCCGTGTGAGATGGCCATTAGGAAAACCACAAGCCAACAAGAATGCTCTTAATCAGCCTAAAAACACTATACCAAGAAGAATTATGCTTACAACCTGAGTAAATCGTGATTTTGAGAAGATCTATCTTGCAGAGAGGAAAGTTCTAGTGATTACGGATGACGTCTGGTTCTACTTCCATAGCAAATCGGCTTAGGGATGCGTCCTTTCCTTTTTCATAAGCAACAGCGGGTACTTTGGAAGACAATTGAGATCGTTCTGGAAGTGAGTTGGCGTTGATGTTGTTCAGAGCCCAGCCATCTATTCCGAATTATTTCCGAAACAACTCTCGAGAAAAACAAACAAGGACAACACCCAATATTTTTATTTCCAAAAATATCGATGTAAAATGTGTTTATAAAAATGTGCTAACCAAAAGTACTTTCACTATCAAACCAATCGCGCGGGTAGTCCAGACATGGAATTTTTAAGGATGCCCGCCCACTATGAAGAGCATGACAAATTCTTTAACAGAATTATAAATATATAGAAGTTACCACACAACGCTTAGAAAAGTGCTGCTTTTCATGCAGCCTCTTTCCACAAGATTTCACCGAAGCCAATAATAGAAAAATATTTGTGAAAAGTCTTAAAATAGTAACCACAGTTTCCTTCATCCAAACACGTTCAATTTGTTCAAACACCGAAGCAGGAAATCTTTTGTCGGTAAATGATGAGCTGGATTAGTCGTTCTTTTATATTTGTTCAAAAACCGTACTGTGTCTAGACTATATTGCTTCTGTTTGGTTTGTAAGGTTTGTGAAACTACAGATAATTTGTTTGATGCATCTGAACGCGAAGGTGGAGTAAATAATGACACCAAAAAGTCCGCACGTATGATAAACGGCAAGAATCAGTCATAGATAATATTAGTGTTTAATAATCTTTAATGATAAGTCGTTATTTTGATCTTGAAGAGAAACTAGGCACAGAATGGTAGCTTCAGTGCATGTCTGTAATGTTATTAACACGTTATTAAGTTTTAAACTTAAATAAGTTAGATTTTAAGTTAAAACTGGTTTTTCACGAACACTTCCTGCGTAATAACTGTTGTCTAAAAACTAGTGAAAATAAGATGCTAAGAGAAAGTATTTCTTAAATTTGAAGTTGAAAACAAAAACAAACACAACATCAAGATCATCTTTAATATTCCATTCTTATTTTTGTCGGTTCATTCTTTATTTAGGATTTCAATTTAGAGCCATGGAGAGAAGTCGGTCACGCAAAAATACTGTACAGCGTCTTCCTCTCAAAACCTAAGCGCACGCGCACCACAAGTCTGTCGTTAGGACGACCAAGCTATTTGCTAACGTGCAAACAGTTAAGTGAAACAAAAAGATTTCAGCCCTCATTTTCTTTGTGGCTCAGACCAAAAGCAAACACCCACTGACGGCATGTGTCAATGAAAGCCGGTCCACTAAACTCGACCGAAGCATACCTTATTATTTTGTGATTCAAAAGGCCAGAAAAACTGCATTTTCGGAATAAAAACAAAACCCTTTCATTACAAAAGTATTAAGAACCATTAGTTTATGATGACCGTTTTGATTCAATTAGTATAGGAGATATTTTTGTTGGCACTGGTGGTTCTCTTTGATGTCATATTTTCTTGTCATTTGTATTGATTCTTTAAAGTAAAATAAATAGTAACTTCTAATATGCAAAATACGCTTTTGCTAAATTATTTGGATTGCGACTAGCTGGACACTCAAAGGATTCACACGCATACAAAACCAAAAAGCCGTCTATGAAAAGATAACTGGATGATGAAGTTGAGATGTTTGTGAGCTTGAAGCTGGCAGGGAATGGATAGTGAAGGCAGTGCACCAAAGTTCTGCGGCAACATTCTTGTGCGTCGCTCCAAACGACGGAGTTTCATCAACAAGTCTGGTTTTGATGGAGTGTTTGGTGTTCTGACAGACCACGAGTTTATGTACTATCGTAGTTCCTCTCAATGGGTGAGCTATAGAACTTCTTCGATAGATTATAGAAGGCTTTAATGTCTATTTTGAATGGCGTACAAGTACTGATCTTTTGTTTGTAGTTATGTGGTGAACCGCGTCAGTTTTGACAGCGAAATTAAAACTCGTTTTTTTTGCCTACATCATCGTGTAGGCTTGGCCGGTTTTAAGTGCTAATGATACTCATAATATAACTGATAAACTTACAGTTAATGTGTTAATAATACTTTCCCATTCTCGTACAATATGCTATCGAGCCATCGAGGGGTAAGACTGAATTCAGACGTGATGTTCGATAATGTCGTGAACTTAAAGCAAAATTAAACAAGACGAATGACACTAGCATTTTAGGTAACCGAATACCGACCAAATCACAAATTATCTCTCTGTTTGCGCAACCAATTAAATAATTCTTTGCACTAAGAATAAGTTGTGAAAATATTAGCCAAAAATTTCAATAGTGCGGCGGGTTTGACTGTTACTACGAATAAACGGAGGAATCGTAAAGCAAAGATTTGTCAAAATGCTAAAGAGAATTACTATGCCATGCAGAGCGAAACAGCCTTGCTATTTGGTTCTTCACAAATGGTTAATGTTACATACTAGACCATTATGTATCTTAGTGGCAGCTTAACCTCTCAGAAGCAACCAATTGACCCATATTTACAATGCTGTGTGCCTAATAATACATAGAGATCTGCACAAATTTGAAAATCTACTTTCTAAACAGCACGTTTTGTGTCGGGACGTATGACGCATTTGTTCGTAACTGCTTGCGCACGTTTTTATTCTTCTGACGCAAATGTAAAATCAAAACCTGTTTTTTTTTTTTGACAGACAAACAAAGAGAATCCTCAGTTGGTGTTCAAAACCACTGATATTCAAGCAGTGGAGGAAGTAGATGACGTTGCTTTTAGCAGACAATTATGTTTTCAGGTACGAGTGAGTGATTTACTGACTTACTAACTTAGCTTATGAGGTAGATAACTGCAATGTTAGTTATGTTTCCCTCACAAGATAAAGATAAAGATGATGATGATCGCTGATGGCGATGATGATGTTGATGATGATAAATTGTTATATTAGCCTTCCACAACCAACCAGCTCTTATATACTCAGTGTACTCTTTTATAGTCAGGCGCAACGAACTCACAAATCAAATGGACTACTTTGACGATACGGCGGTATCTTGGTATGGGGAAAATATACAAAACTTTGTTACACTAATGGCGTCCATTAATATTAACATTTCCCCACAAAACACTTTGACAAGAGGTGAATATAGAATATGGACATGAAAGAAAGAAAAATAAACGAAACTCTAATACATTATCCGACCTTTTTGTCAGTTTGTTTTGCCCCCTGGACGCCCGATAACGCGTTGCGATTCAAGATATAAAAGGAATGGCTGATACTACGTGGAAAAATAAAGTCCTTGTCACTTAACCAACATCATAGAGCCAGAGAAAACCAGGATTTGTTTTTTTTTCTTCATCAGATCCTACTAAGTATACCCTCGGCATTTCATACACAGTCCGCCCTTTCATTAATTCTGATTCAAGATGGTCGCCGTATCGTCGAAGTAGTCCATTGGAATGATTAGCATGCCAACAAACTCTACTTACATGAGAGGTGACTGCAGTGGTGAGAGATACATCACCCTTGATATCAGTCATTATAATAACCCTTAATATTATCGTTCTTAGATCATTTATACAAGTCGAGCAAAGCGAGACGAATCAACACGTACACTATACCTTGCAGCATACGAACTTGACGAGCTACGTTCATGGATGTCATCAATAAGATCAGGTTATATACATGGATAATTTTACTTTAACTAACTCTCTAATTGGTTCTTAGCCATTGTTAATAAGAATATAGACAACGATCCCGATGTCAGTGCGTAAATTTTGTAAGAAGTTCTCTGGATTAGGTTTCTTTTTAACTCGTGGATACGTTATTGTGAGGGGTCTGAATATGCAAATGTGTCACTCACTGACTACGGTGTTTTAGCTGATCGCGTATCGATATGTAATTTTTGCTGATATCTGTACATTCTTTAGTCATAGATGACAACAAAAATCTTCAACTCGCTTTTAATTTCACCTACATGTTTCTTCATTAGTCATTTTAGGAAACTAGAAATTTATTGATTTTTTTTAACAAGAAGGTAAACTTGGAAATTGGAGAAAATGGAAAAAATGAAAACCAAGTCTATCTAAAATCAAATCTGTATTATAGACGCGCACTTCGAGCGCTGCTTTCCCTTCTGAGCCATACTATTCTATTTGACGCGGTCACTTGATGTCTGTTAGAGACAGATAAAAATAGGTTTGTAATCATTTTTCCACAGTTTGTCTACTCAATCCCGTTACCCTGTTGTTCTATCATCCGGGAAAATTCACAGGGAGAGCCTGGACATGTTGTTCTTCGTTAAAACACAAGAGTAGTCCCGGATGTAAGCCGTCTACAATACCAGGTACTAATTGCGGTAACCATGACTACTAGGCCAAGAATCAAGAACTTCAGGGAAGGGGAGGGGAGGAGAAAGAAAAGTGGAGGAGCGTCCATGTAATTCCCAGGATACTCATGTTCATGTTCTTGGTCACTATTATATTCTTAACTAATTTCTTTCAGGACTTCCAGAAATAAGAAAGCAAAAATTCAAGGTAACTGGAAATGGTGTAAGAAAAAGACTACACCAGCAACAGCAGTAACAACAACAACAACAACAACCACAGCACCAACACGACAAAAACAACAACAAAATCAATAACTGACATAATACAGTAGAGTAGCTATTGTATTGGCCAAGATATTCATTTTGTTTCATTCGCTTCATGCTTTCCATTAAGGTTTCTTCAGCTATTGAGTTCTTTGGGTTCACAGTCATCGCGAACGAGTCATTTGATTCCAACCTCCCGGGATGTCTTCCCTTCAAAAAGGTAAATAAAGAATCAGTAACCCAGGAGGAAAAAAGAGAGTTGAAAAAATTAAAATAAAATGAAATAGATTCTGTATGAATGTGAAACAACAAGGCACGGTAACGGTACATATTGATGACAACCTTTGAACCAATCACAGCGCGCGCAATCAATGATTAACCAATAAAGATGCTTGGACACGGCACGGTCACGGTACGGATTGACGACAGTCACAGCGCTTGCAATCAATGCTCAACCAATTAAAATGCTCTGTTTTTCCATAGGGAGATCACCTAACTGTCACCGAAGCAGCTGGTAAACAGGAATGGAAGGCCTTTTCAGCATCATCGTAAGTCTTGATTTGTCTTATTGTGAAAGCGAATTCGTGCCATTCAATGTATATCATTTTTTCCACAGTACGAGTGAGTTTGGTGTCATTCCACGCGAAAGTGTTACAATAACAGATATTAGACAAGAACCGTAAGTAGTAGCCTAAACAAACAAATCTTATTCCTCAAGAGACTGACATGTAGTCTTCTGTTCCAAAAAAATTCTCAAATTTTATCAATACCCTGAGACATCCTATCAAAGTCAGGCGAAAGAAAAAATGGAAATCCGGGAGAAAACCCTCAAATCAACAAACTCTACTCACATGTGATGTCATGTCTTATGATCGAATCCGAGACCCAAGAATTATGCGAGTGGACAGCCTACCGTTTTACAACCCTTGATTCCTAACAAGTATATTCACCATCTTGTTACTGTCATTTCAGGTGGTATTTCAGTGATATCCCAGCTGGTTTAGCAACAGCAATACTAAGGGAACAGGTATACTACAAGATGGTTAGCATAAGAAGCTAGTATACTAACTAGTGAATGCATTCTAATTTAATGTCTTGTCTTCGTTCAGGATCCTGGATGCTTTGTTTTACGACTTAGATTAGCAGGTTCTGTCACTATACTATCTTTCAGGTCAGTTTTAACACTTGTGAATTGTGTGTTTGTTAATGAAAATGGGACTTGTGGAATACTTGCCAGTAGCTTTGTGAGGCTTAGATGTGCTGCCTGTTGGAGTGTTGGGTCTTTCAGTGAGGATATTACACCTTCTTGAGGAGTCTTTTGGTCGTTTTTGTCCTTGTTGGACGTTTGGGTTCTCCTTGTTGGTACGCCATGTGTCCTAATTGGGTCTTTAGGTACTTGTTGGTACTCGTGTTTCTTGTGAAGCCTTTTGGCCATTTTGGAGGGGGGGGGGGGCATTATTTGTCCTTGTAGGATCTTTGGGTCCTCCTTCTTGTAACTTATGCTCCTTGTGAAGATTTTTGGTCGTTTTTTGGGGATACCATGTGCCCTTGTAAGGTGTTGGGGTACTCCCAGTGGAGTTTAATTTGATTCTTCATATTGTTTTTATTTTAGAACTGAGACGACAGTGAAGCACATAGAAATCGCATTCGACGAATCATCTCAGAAATATCGAATCAAAGACGAGTCAGACTCTGTATCATATGCTAACTTCCTTCAATTTGAAACCATCCAACAGCTCTTGGACCAATGTAAACAGCACCCAAGTAAGTCATCCAATCACAGCACACTGCGTCCTGACGTCATAGATGAGAAGGAACTTGATTAGTGGAAATAAAAGAAAAATATTCTTATGATTTTCTTTCTTTTTCCATAGCTCTCGGACTTACGCTTGATAAATACCCACCTGTTCAAACAGTAGAAGGTAAGCCATATTCTTTGGTTTTATGGAATTTCACAGATGAATGATTTGTGTTAATTTCGTTGTTGAGCCTACGGTTTTCATGCTCAGCACCGAGAAACAAACTGCTGGCCATAAAGAGGTGAGGGCTCACTGAGGGAAGGGAATTGAATGCTTGCGCATGCTCATCATTATGATAAATTCGTATCTTTTTTACGATTTTTAGAATTATGGAAGTTAGACTGGAGCGATGTGAATCCAGGGGAAGAGATAGCATCTGGATTGCCATGGGTATTTAATCTTAAATCATGCTTAAATTACTTGTTCTTCTAGGGGAAGGTAATACGGGTTGCAAATCCATGTCCAAGTAACAATAGAACGACAATACAAGACAATACAATACATACAATATAGGACAATACACTACAATACAATACATGTATTGTATTCCACTTGGACATGGATTTATAACCGTAATACGAGTAACATTCGCTCCACAACTTGCAACGAAACATTGTTGCGCGACAAGTTGCACGATTTTGTAGCTAGTATTTCCGCGCCTTCACTGACATTTGATAATCGCAGGAATTATTGAACCAACAACTAGTTAGTCAAAGAGCAACGAAGAGGGGAATGTTCTGCCACTACGTCACCCGTACAAATCCTTTCCTCTAACCCACCAGAACTAGGATGAACTCAAATTCAAAACCAATCCAATTTCTCGTACGATTTTTTTCCCAACCTCGTATTTTGATATTTGCGTATCCCACCTCCCTACGTATCATATAACTTAGGAAGATTCACTTTAGGAACAACTTAATGCTTGAAGAAAAATTTACAGCCTACTGCTCAAAGACCCCAGGGCCGTAGAGAGGCCAAAAATATTAGGGGGGCAAGGTCAAAAGTATTGGGGGTGCTATATTCTAAACCGCCCTACGCATTAGTAAAATTCCTAAGATTTTCAGTGTTCAATATACAGTACATCCGAAATTATTGGGGGGGACCGTCCCCAAAGGCGCCTCCCCCTGCTTCGGGCCTGGACCCTCAAAGATGACCGCAAGAAACAACAAACAACAGTTGCCTAGCAACAACGGTATACATCAAAGAGGGCGGGGTTTTAGAGTATTTCTTTCTTATTTTTAAATATTAAAAGTCATTTTGGTCTTTGATCTCGTTAGGTGCTGATGGAAGGAAAATTCAGAAATCAAAATATTTTGATCCATCTTCAAAAAGAAGGTTGTTTAGAGACGGCGAAGGAAGGGTTCACCAACCAAGCAAGAATATTGATGTAAGTAACTCCATCTATATACTCTTTGATTCTGTTTTGGATTAAATCAGTAATGTCGAGATTGATTGATCATTGTTTTTTGTACAAAAAAGACAAAAAAGCCGAGGCTTTCCTCTTTGATAATCTACTTTTAATGTATTTCGATCGCGAAGCAATAAGGTGTAAAAAAAATATAATTCCATCAAAAATGATCGATTCCTTGGTTGTGGGTTTTTATTGCCGCAAATGTCTCCTCTTTCCGTAATTTACGAACTCAAGATTTCCCTTGTGACTGGACTACGTTTTATTTTTTCCTTTACGAAGTGGCAAAAAAATGATACGTTTCAAAATCAAGATCAAACTTTTCTTACCTTTTATGCTGCGAAAAAAAAACCCGCCTATATATTTATAAGTTTTTCATGTATGATGTAGATGATTCAAATGATTGGTAACGTCTTGTTTTCTGTCGCAGGACCCTGTGCCATGAGAATGTGGTAAGGTTTTGTGGAATGGGAACAAAAGGATGTCGTTGCTTTATGGTACACAGTTATTACCCTAAAGGAATTCTATCGGACTACTTATCAAGGAATGCATCACTACTAGTACTGCACCCCAGTGAATTAGTGAACATAGCTACACAGATACTGAGTGGGATGGCATATCTGGAAAAATGCGGTGTAGTTCATGGAGAATTGGTGAGTGGACAACTGGAGATCATGTCTTTGTAGCGTCCCTTGTTGGAACGGCGGCCTCTCTAAAAGATTACCTTTCTTTCTCGACCACCTCTCTTGGTGACGACCTTCATTCTCGACCACCTCTCTTGGTGATGACCTTCATTCTCGACCACCTCTCTTGATGACGACCTTCTTTTGATCAATGATTTCGCATATCGTCGTTATGTTATTTAAACTTGATGTTATTATTCAAACATGATCTTAAAGGTTGCTGACAACTGCTTGATTGGTGACAAAGGATCAGTGAAGATATCTGGATTTCATTGCGCAAGGTACGTTTTGATTGATCAGTTGAAATGAGGAACTCGGACGAAAGGACGGACGGACGGACGGACGGACGGACGGAGGGACGAACCAAATTGGACGTCTCCTGACTTTAAGCTTTTTTTTCAGTTCCTCGTGGTGTGCCAAACCATTAAGCAGGGATTGTCACATTAACAATGTCCCAATACCAGCACCAGAACTGGACAACACCAAACAAACCAGTAAATCCGATGTCTGGGCATTTGGTAAGTGACGGGTTAATACGCGGAATCTTACTACAATATTCCGCAAGGATCGCGCTATCCCTCAAAGGAATCTGACCCTGTAGATCATAGTAAGAGCCTGGGTGGGCTTATCAATCAGTGAGAAAAGGTTTGGAAGGAAGGACTGTTATTATTAAAGCACGATACTATTTGACACAAAACTGATTTGTCGCTCGGAGGCTGGGCTACCGTGTCCAACCTCCCACTCGTTTCATTGAAGAATATAATTCGCATGTCGAAGTCAGAATCCTTCAAAAATTCAGCCTCGAATATTTTTTTCTTTAGGCTTGTTGGTGTATGCAATTATAACCGCTGGACAACGACCGATTTTGAGCGTGAATGAGGTAAAAGTATCATATTTGTCTGTTATCATTTTTGTTAAGACAGATTCTGATATTTCGGCAATATTATCACTTATGTTTTTCTCTACGATCATCAATTTAGGTTTTAAAACTTCAAGACATTGAGGACATTCTGGATCATTTGGATGGCTTTGCTGACATAATGACTTTGTGTCTTAGAACGGTAGGGAAATTAAGTGAGAAAAGGGAAACATCTTCTATAGGACCATCAACGTTTAGAGAGACGTTATTTCTTCCCCTCTCTATTTTCTCATTCCCTCGCATCAAGTCATGCAAGGGCGGATTCACCCCCTATCATACCTAAGGTTCCATTGTTTGTTTTATCCTAAAATTTAGTTTTGCCACAGGTTTGAAGTAAGACCCCCCTCTGAACAATTTCCTGTATCCGCCCTTGCAAGGGATATTCATTCTATGAAATAAATCAAAATATACTCTACTTACTTACCAGGATCCAACATCTCGTCCAACCTTTGAGCAGCTACTACAAAGGTGTAATACAAATAACCCCTTACAGTCTACACCAAGTGCTTCATCGTACTCCCTGGAATTAGAAGGTAAGTCAGTGTGGAAGTCGAACTATTGTTGTATGGCCTTTGATTTAGTCCATGGACGTATTCAGGATTTATTTCTTATAAGAGGAGTCTCCTGCACTTCCCCAAAACATATGCACGTTACAAAATAACTAACTGCCAATGTGAAGGGGATGTCACAGTCACCAAAAGATCCCTAGACTTGATCCTGTTGTTTTAGCACAAGCTGCCCCCCCGTTATCCGGAAATAAACTGGAAAGGAAGAGGGAGACTGAGACGGATTATATAGAGAAATAATTTATCAAGAAAAAATTTCATTTTCCTTTTCCATAGGACCTTTTTCTGCCAGCAACGGTGCTGCGGTTTTCAACTCCATTCAAGAAACCCTAATATCCAACGAAAGCTTTTCAAAAGACATGCACAACCACACGCTCAATTCAGACGACTTTTCATTGGAAGACTCCAGTACCATGAACCAATCAGTGCCTTCGTTCGAGTTATCTAAGGTTTCAGGTAAAAATGGGCTGAGTTACTCCTGTGATGACGTCATGGAAAGACTCAAAATGGCGGAACTCGAAGCCCTGAAAGCGAAAGTACTGCAGGCTCGCGCAGAAGCTGACAAGGAAGAGATCCTCAAACAGGTGCAGGAAGCAGAGAGAAAATGTCTGAAAGAAGTGGAGCTTATCACAAGGACTTTTATCTGCCGTCTTAACGAAGCAAACGACAGGACCTCCGAGGCTGATCATGCGAGGTATGTTGCTGAAGAAGCCAAGAGACTTGCGGAGGAGAAATTCACTCTGTTTAAGTATGAGAGTGAGCGAACAATACATGAAATTAAAACTCTTCTTGAGGATACAATGCTAGACAGAGATGAATTAGCAGCGTCGCTGAAGGCGATAGGATTGGATGTCGAGGAAGAATCTAAATGCAGCACCCCAAAAAGAACTGATTCACTTAAAGAACTCGAGAACAAATACCAGAGGTATATCTCGACAAGCGATCGCACCATTCAAAACATGAAGTCACAACTCGTTGAAGTTGTAAGCCAGAGGGACTCGCTAGTACAGGAGAGAGACGCTGCTCGAGTCGAAGCAAGAGATACAAGAGTTCTTCTCGAGAATTCAATAAAAGAAAAGGAAGACTTGCTGTTTCGACTTGATGAATCTAACTGTGAGGTCGAGAGACTGGAAGAGACTATCTCGCGGATGGCCCACAAGAGACAAAAAGCTGAGCGCGAACGAGATCAGCTTCAAATTCTTACGGACATGTCTCTAATGAAGCTGCGTCATGCTGAAAAACCCAAGAAGAGACACTCATTGTGTACTCTACCATCAAATCAAGAAGGAAGAGACCCGAATTTTCAAGAACTTTCCATGGAACTCATGGGTCTAATGACACCAAAGTCAAAGAGAAGACAAAGCGATGGTACTATTTATGAAAATTCAGAAGTTCAATCGGCTGATGAAGCTTTTTCATCGAGCAGGAATGAGTCAGAAGACGAGAGATTTTCTTCATCTCCCCGGGGTAGTTCTGGCAAGCGCAAGCAAAGGGGTGCGTCTGTTGAGTATCGAATTCGTCAGGCGAATCTAAGACGAGGGTCAACGCCAAGGGAATCGGACAGTGAAACTGAATTAATATCATCATTAAGTAGCGTCAACAGAAGATACATCAAGAGCATGTTACACAACGAAAATCACATTGAAAACTTAAGCAAGGGAATGGTTAATGGATACGCTAAGGACACTGAAGTGTCGCACAGTGAAAATGAGGAAAATAATGTTGAGACTCCTGAAAAGAATGTTAATAGCAATGACAATGTCCAAAATGTCACTGTCAAATCGCTGCATTTTGAAACAATACACGAACAGAAAGATATAATTCCTGAAGAAAACAGAGACGACATCCAACACGAACGCTTGGACCAGCGAGACTCACTCACGTTTCAAATTCCCACTTTTTACGTGGAAGAGGTTGGAGATTGTGGACACCAAAATTCGGAAAACGCCGGAAAAAAGCAAAGCATCCCAGAGATCGAGATTTCACTTGTGGACGACAACGAAAACTTCACGAGCCAAGGCTATTTTTCAGAAGATGAGGAGACAAATGAACGTGTGTTTGTTGTCCCTTTGGAGAATGGGGACACTTCTATGGTGTTTTGTTTTGATAGTGATGGAGGTGCGATGAAGGGAGTCCCACAGACTATTCTATAAATACCCGGTAAAAACTGATTGACAACCGAAACTCAGTTACGGCTGTTTTAGGGGAACAAATAGACACCATTTTGGAAATGTTTCCCCTAAACCAGTCTTAAAATGCACTGTAATGCTAAATCGACCCAGTTTTTTCCTCAAATAACAACAACAACAACAACAACCAACAACAACAACAGAGCTGAGTGGCAATAGTAGTATATGAATGTTAAATTCTAAAAATTTAAGGTGTTTTTCTCAATAAAAGCAGCGGAGGGGGGGAGGGGGGTAATCACGAACCGAGCTTTTCCAAAGGTCAAAAATTAAGTCAGTCTAGTGCATGTAAAAAGTACATAGTAAGCTCCCCCAATATATGACTAAATAGTGCTGTTCAATGTATCATTGATAGTTTATACATAAATAAGCACTTCCATACCGAGCTTGCGCAGTAAATATGCCAGCAGTTAAAGATTCCTGTTTTTTTTTATTATCAAGATACGATAAATACGAATTGTACATTCTTAAATAACGATACAGTAAAATTTTGGCCAACAAAAAAATAAAGAGCTATTTATTTGACTAGTTCTTCCTATAGCTTGGAATTTTATTTGTTTTTGCAATGCCCCTTTCCTAAATCTCATATTTCTTCGCTCGGTTTCGTTTGTTGGTGAAGATTTTTTGACTGCGAAAAACTTGCCGTGTCGTGTAGTAAGATCTCGCGATCGCACGATGTTGTTAATTCAAGAATCTCGTGCCGTAACCGTGACCCATCACAGTTTACACACTTAGA
Source organism: Anthopleura sola (assembly GCA_023349425.1). Lineage (NCBI taxonomy): Eukaryota > Metazoa > Cnidaria > Anthozoa > Actiniaria > Actiniidae > Anthopleura > Anthopleura sola. The sequence goes on along the minus strand of JALHLI010000012.1, from coordinate 4,424,284 downwards.
CGAATTCTGCCAAAATGATCACATAAATACATATATATATACAAATGTCGAAACCTTCTGTTCCTTCACGTCCCTCTACAATATGTTTTAAAACATTTCGAAAGCACTTATGAGCGCACAGGCGTCACTCGTCTAACATATCAGGCCTGGTTACTATTGAGTTAATTAGTAGTGCTAAGCGGTTGTGCTAATCAATGAATCGGCGACAGTGTCACGAAAGGGTCGGATATCACGTCAAACACATCTAAAAACACCCCTGAATTAAAGTCTTGAAAGAAAACTTGCGAACAAACGAACAAAGAGGACAAAAATTCGGCCATGGAGCTGATAATTTGGTTTCCACTCGGTAAGACGTCTGTCAATAACTTCAGTATTATCTAAACACTACCGTAACATTAGCGACAGCTCGCGCCATTTAATTTCGCTTTACTTAAAGAAATCCTTATTATCTCGCGTTCCAATAACACTGACAATGCTTTAAGTGTAAGAAATTAAGAAATTCTTGGCTGTAAAGCAATGTAAATGTTGAGTTAAAGGAATGCCAACTGTGTAAACATACGTTAATATATAACAGAACTGTAGTGAACAAGGAAAATTTGAGTCGATTTTTTTCCTGGTGGAAACCGGAACTACGTATTTTTTTACTTTAACTTTTCGCTTTTTTTCTACATCTATTTTTGTTTTAATAATATTTTAAAATTTAATCTCATCTAAGTGTACATTTTCTCGCTTTTATTCTTTTTAAGATATTGAAATACCTTAATGTTGAGTATAGAATACAGGCATTTTTTCTTTCAAAATATTTCAATGTTCGTATTTAGTATTAATGACGTCAATCGTCTCCTAGCAAAACACGATATTTAAGTTTTATTATGACATCTATTAATATCATCCATCTAGATCTAAAAATTCTGGAAAAAATTCAGAATTGTTTCTATCCGCTTACTGTCTAGAATAACCTGGAAACTTTGTTTCTAAGTGGTAATCCCTGAACAAAGAAACAACTGAGTTAGCCTCAAAATTTGGTCTCTAGACTAATTGGACCTAATTCTTAGGATGCGAACAATTTTTTTAATGAATTTAACCAAATACAGCATGATGATTTCAAAATTATCTCAAATGCGCATATTTTATTTTACTTTGATCAAATTAATTTCGTTTTTTTTAGTCGGCGATGTCGTTTATTTTTCATCAATGAACTACGATATAACCCGGCTGCTGTATAAAAGTGGAACGAAAGAGATATTTGTGATGTATGGGGATAACGTGAGGTGTTTTCTTATAATGAAATAAGATATATATTATATTTATTTTAACTAAACAAATATCCTGTTCAACTTCAATGATCTCTCGTCGCACTGAAGCACTTCATGACAACCATTGCGTGTCATTTTAAATATTCTGATATCATCAACTATTTTCAAAACAAAGAAAATAAAATATATATGTACAAAATCGAAAATAGAATTATCCTAAAGACGCCATATATTTCTTGTTTCTGGGGAATTTTCAAAGAAGTCGAGAAATAGGTTTAAATGCTTTTTGAGGAGAGATTTTGGCTTGATAATTTTAGTGATAATTTATTGCTTGTAGGAGGATCGTGAAGGCTAGCACGTTATCGGTTTGTGGTCCAATATCAATGTAAAACCGCTTTTAGGTCTTAGTGATCACAGGAAGCCCGAGGTCGGCTCCTCTTTATCTCATCTTGAAGTAATTTACACTACAAATTGGAGATGAAAAAATTATTTGCTGCCATTTGTGAGATGGAAAAAAGGCTAAAAAACAAACCAAAAAGAACCAAAGATACAATCTGAAATGAAGCTCAAAAGAAACGACAAGCCAACGATGCAAGCTGTGATATTTTCTAGTCGCGCTGGCAACGGAATTTCAGATCTTTGTTGCAGCGAATATCATTAGCTATTTTTAGGCGTGTAATTTTCAGAATGTTGAAGAGAAAAGTTCAAGCTTTTGAAGTTTCTACAACATTTTTTTGTTGCGAGACATCGTTGCCGTCAACGTGGCGGGGCATGGTATACGTTGAAACTGTTTCTCGTGCTGATAACGCAATAAAAAAAAATCGAAATTGCAATGATGGCCAGCGCTAGAAAAAATTCTCACAGATCAAACCCTGAAACCACCTCTTGGCTGATCTAAGTCAGAGCATCAAGGCTAACTCACATATCGAATTTAGAATTTAGAAAAACAGGGGGGAAAATCCTCGTATCAAGAAAGAGAAATATAACAACAACGACAAAATAACAACTAAATTATATAAAATAAAAACGAGCCTTTGGTTTATTCTGTTGTAAATCGTACCAATGTATAGTACGTGTGTATTCGACTGTATCTTGCGAAAGGCCTATGAAATGTTTACATCATTTATTCTCATTTCCGCTCTTTTCATACACAGTGATGATTATATCGTCAAGTGTTGCCGCAGCCTCAGGTAAGTTGAATTATAAAGAACAGAAAACCATGTCAGTTAATTTTATATCATGATGCCGTATATACGGCATATAACACATCAAAATATGCGGTGTCACAAAACGATAGGGCACGGCTAGCTCACAGAAAAATCTCAAGGGGGAGACTTAACAGAATCTGTTCTCATGTTATGCTGAGTCCAGGAATTGACCCCAGTTGCTCGTGCCAAATTTTTTCTTCTTAACTGTCTAGTGCATGAATTGCAAGTTTTCAATATATTTCTAATAGACTTTATATTAGCTGATTAAAACCCAGTAATACCCTAGATCTGAGTCGAGTGCCGCAAATACCGCCCAATAATACCCTTGATTACCGATGGTATGTGAGCCTTTTTTTCTCTTTCCTAGATTGCGGTAAAGTAACGAACACATCGATGTTTAGTGGAACAATTCGCAGTCCTCTTGATACAATCAACAAGAGCTGCCAATGGAATATCGAACTCCCACCACGATATACGTCGTTCCAGATAGACTTCCATGATCTGAATCTCAGAATCTGTACGAACTGCTCTTGTGACTACATCGAGGTGTGGAACTCACGCAATAAAGACCCTAAACAATGGGTTGGAAAATTCTGCGGCGATCTTAAGGATAAATATATTGGTGCAAATCATTCAAATCATTTGGTGGTGGAATTTGGGTCCAGTTCATCGTCAGGGATGAAGAGTAACCATACGTTTCTCTCTTATCGAGGATTCGAAGTACCTACTACTACACCCCCATCCACAGGTAAATACTTGGTATACATATATAGATATATTGAGGTGAAGTGATAGAGATGGTGATGAATAAGGATCTTAATGATGATGGTATGTTAGGGGTGATGATGATGATATGATGGTGATGATGTTGATGGTGGTGATGATCAGATAGTGGTAAATTTGGTGTTGGTGATGATGGTGATGGTGTTGACGATGATGATGTGTGATGAATAAGGATATTAATATGATCGATATTGAGGATGGTGTTCACGTTGATGATGTGGTGATGATGCTGGTGATAATGGCTAGTGGTGAGGGGTAATGATGCTCGTTTTGGTGAGTGGTGTATGATGATGGTGGTGGTGGTGGTGGTGATGATGCTGGTGATAATGGCTAGTGGTGAGGGGTAATGAGGCTCGTTTTGGTGAGTGGTGTATGATGATGGTGGTGGTGGTGGTGGTGATGCTGGTGATAATGGCGAGTGGTGAGGGGTAATAATGTCCGTCTATTTTGTTTCTAGATTGTGGTAAAATGACCAACTCATCTTGGGATTACGGCAAGATTACAAGTCCTGTCGACCCGACCAACAAGAAATGTCTATGGCACATTGAAGTCTCATCGAGGAGCACAGAAATAAATTTAGATTTCCATGATCTGGAGCTCATGGATTGTCCCAACTGCTCTTGTGACTACATCCAGGTGTGGAGTTGGCGGAATAAAGAGCCCAAAACATGGATTGGAAAATACTGCGGCGACTTGAAGCATAAATATATTCATGCCAAAGGGAATAATGTCTTGGTGGAATTTGGGTCCACTTCTCATTCAGGAATGAAGAGTAACCACACCTTTCTGTCTTATCAAGGCACGGAGGTAGTCATTTGCTTTATCCCGACAAGAAATGGCATTCATAATGGTAAGTGATTTTGGAATTCATTCTGGTAACATCCAGAACTGATAATAAAGATGGTGGCGGTGATGATGATGATGATGGTGATGATAATGATGATGATGATGCCGCGGGTGATGATGATGATGATGATGACGACGACAACAACTAAGCAAAGGGAAATATTTGCGCGACTTCATAGAAATGGCGATCCTCTAGCTTTTGTCCATGCGCCATTTTATAATGATGATAAAGATGATTGTGTATGCAAGTATTCTTATGATGTTAACGTTGCGCATAATAATGCTGAATCCAAAAGATAGCTGGGATATTAGCTGTCATACTAGCCTGCAGGCGTTCCTGGTGGTCGGAAGGGGAAGTTTGGGCCAGAAAAAGAAAGAGGAGTGGACACAGTTCTTCTCGTACCCAACCTGGAACGTCTATAGGTCCCTTTAGAATGAAAGGAAAAATCCTCAACACGTAACTAGATCAGGGGAGTTTATTTATTTAATGGTAATGATCTCTTTTTCTTTACCAGGACCACGATCAGGGGGGGTCTTAGCAGTAACAGCCATTGGAATCGTCTTCTCAATTCTTCTTTTTATCGGAGCCCTCGGGTGTGGAATGTACGTCTTTAGGAACGTAATATCGAAAAGGGAACGCAGGGTTCGCCGAAGAAGACGGTCACAATTACAACAGCCACAAGTGGATGGACATCTCCCAAACTTACCTAAATTACCGAACTACTTCGATACTGATAATAATTCAGCTTTGCCGCCTTATCTTGGATTCACTGCTGATGTAAAGAAAGAGTTCAGGGAAAGCGAGTCACCACCTCCATACGATGAACCCCCACCATATTCCATAACAGAGGCTGCAGAGAATGCAGGCGTGGAAACAACTGTGCAGAATGTTACATCAGAATGTAATGCATAATGACATGATGTCTGCACGTGTAAATACTGCAAGTAGTTGGTCAAAACTGGAATACTAGCAGCTTTCCTTAAGCTATTAATCATCAGTATAGCACATGGGATTTAAACACTGCTGGGCTAAATAAACAAAAGTATTCTGTGATTGACACTAACCTCAACCGATGCACAACTAATATTTTTTGTTTTACAGTTTAAAGACATTACAAGACAATTTGTGTCACCAATAAAAATAAAACCTATCAGTATATATATAGCTTAGTGCAGTTTGCGAAACGGAACGAAGGAAACAAAGTGATCTGCGTGCACTTTGATGGGGATTTAGTGGCTAGTATTACGGTTTTCCTCTTCATAAGAGATCAGTAATGTCGTTTTGTTTTGCAAAGTAGCCATATGATTTTCGTTTCGCAAAGTGCAGCAACATACCGGCACTCATCCTTGTTTCGTGTCGGGTAAAATATCCGCGGGTAAATCAAACTACTGTAGCCATTATTTTAGTAGAAAATTGATATTATACTGCTGACAAGGATATAAACAAGAAGATCAAGCACCCTTTTCAATTGATGAAACTCACAAACATAGACGATTTTAGTGACTGAGACTTTGGTTGGGAAACCCTTGTTCATGGGCATGTAAATCGAACATAGATCTCGCAGGGTGAGAGTCAGTATGTATGGGATTATAGCTAAAACATTAACGTCTGGAATGGAATATCCTGGTTACAGAAGAGAAAACCGACTACTGAGATGAACAAACTCAACTTAAGTTCACAAAAATGGATTATTTGTGAATCAAAGTCGTTAAAGTGAAAACTAAAGTTCATAAGGTACAACCAAATAAAGTGCAAGTATCCTGCGGTTGTTCGGCACTCTGCGGTGTACCCCCTCCCCCCAACACCTCCCCCCGACACACACACACTCTTCTTTTCGCAACACCGCAGACCGTCGAACAACGCAGGCTATGCAAGTACAAGCTTTTTCATTTGTATTAACAATCTTGTATCTGTTATATTTGTTCATCGTTATACTCGCAAAATGTTTTCAATTACTATTTTCTTCTAGAAAAAAGATATTTGATTTGGGAACTTCGCCTTTAGGTATAGGACAAAACAATAGCTTTCCAATTCTCAGGAGATTGAAAATTATTTTGTTTTTTTTCTCCTCCAAATTGAGCTGCTTTAACGTCACGTGCAAGGGATCTGTAGCTAACATCACGCAGAATCGCTATTGTTTTACGGACATCAATGATCAATCAAATTATAACCCAACGCAGAGAGCGAAAATTTATCCATGAACTACCAAAGCTGTGATTGGTTCGCCTGGCGGCCTCCCGGGGTTAAGTGTATGCTGTCAATCATATATGAGTACTCTTTAGGGAATACAAAAAACGTCAATCAAACTCTTACGAAACTTCAACGAATTATATTATAATTATGGGTAAATTAATATAAATAAAAAAATATAATTAAGGGCTCAAAAGACGGACAGAGTAAGATAAATCAAGAGCGGAGAGAGAAACGGCTAAAAAAGACAGGGAGAAAAGCGAAAAGCATATGTTAATTCTAAAGAGAAAAAAGCCTTTGAGAAGCCTTTGTAAGCTGTTTTATCCTGTTAAGTATTGAAAATATGAGAGTGGTATATTTATTTACACAGTTCAGTTGAGATAGCAATTATCGCTCTAAATATAGTCACGTAGATTTAGTTCACACACAAGATTCGAATGCTTTGATTCTCAAAAATCGTACAAACTGTACGTTCAAGTGATAATTCCTAGTTGAAGTAATTGAATGATGAATATAGATGAATTTCAAGAATTACTCTCCCAACATTTGCATGTTGAGCGCATTATCACCAAGAAATCGAAATTTTGGTTTAAAGGCTAAAAGAACAATAAGCCAGTTCACAGTTTAAGAATTGTTTTCAGTGAGCATGCGATTTTATCCCGAATTTCTCACCTTATTTTGTTTAAACCTTTTGTTTTTGATTTAACGATTCTCAAACTTTGAACTGGCTTAATGGTTGAGTAAATGACGTCATTAATTAACTCACAATTCACATGCTAGCCAATCATTGACACAGTCTGTAGTTCTTTGTCATCACGGCAAGAAACATTCCTGAAAATTCGTGCTTTTTTTCCCGTCAACCTCAGCTGTGTAAAGATCAATTGTTACGATATAAAATATATCATTCTGTAAACGGAGCTTCAGTTACCAGTAGCACAGAGGTCCACTAATACTAAGAAGAGTTTGCTCCGAACATGAAAGGATTATTGGTCGTCTGTTTTGTCCTCAAGGTTTTTTCTACTCTAGCCTGCTGTCGTACTGGGGTAAGTTTTCATATCATATGTTTTCTTTTATCAATGCTTCAATGCTTTGATTTTATTACTCAAGTAGCTTTCGCTAATACTATGAGATCAGAAAAACTAAAGAAAAATTACATAAATAGCAAATGATAAGGCGTATGAAAAGTGCAAATGCTACCTGCTATAGCTAGTTATTAGTAGAAAAATATTGTAAGTTCAGTATTTTTAAGTCCAACATACAGGAATCAGAGTGATCATGCTCAATCTTCCGAGTTGGAGGCTCATGATTAAAATGAGCTAAAAGATTGAGCTAAAACAAATTATTATTGATTTACTGTTTCCAAATACGTTTTTTACAACTTTTAGTGATGGAACTATAAACGCACTCAACTACAACGTCTCAAGCAGGTGAAACAACTTCCTCTCTCCGCAAAACAAACCAGTATTCCTATACTAAATTCGTATCTAACTATAAAAAAAGTTACATATTTTATCGATAAAATTTGAAGATTGCATGTGGGTCACGGTACTAAGCTGAAACTGAATTCGGAATGGCTGAAGCGACTGAAACTGTGATGTTCATCCACTCATGTGTGTACAATATAAATTTAAATATCTCGGCATTAATTAATTTTCATGAGTGCTGTATGTCATGAAATGCCCATGTTAAGTAAATTCTATCTACGGCTGACAAAAGGCTAGGAATGTTAGTACGTATAGAGAAACTTCTGTTTATATGCCGCGAGAATTGTAACTAGAATTATCGGCTCACAATGCATTAGCCGGATAGTCTAAGTCCCTCTTTGACCTATTGTTGCGAAGCTTGTCAGTATCAGCAATTCGCTAGAGAAACTTCAGCAATATGTCGCGAGAATCGAAACTAGGATTAGCGAAAAAGAAAAAGCAAACTGAAAGTCTTAAGTGCCCCGCGGAGTTGCAGAGAAGGTATGACGCAATGTATTTGAAATGTCCGTCCGTCCATCTATCCCATCCATCCCATCCATCCCATCCATCCCATCCATCCCATCCATCCCATCCATCCCATCCATCCCATCCATCCCATCCATCCCATCCATCCCATCCATCCCATCCATCCCATCCATCCCATCCATCCCATCCATCCCATCCATCCCATCCATCCCATCCATCCCATCCATCCCATCCATCCCATCCATCCCATCCATCCCATCCATCCCATCCATCCCATCCATCCCATCCATCCCATCCATCCCATCCATCCCATCCATCCCATCCATTTATACTTCCATCCATCCATCCATTCGTTCGTTCGTTCAGGAAAGATAATAACTGGTTGCCGACTGTTGTATGTAATTTTAATTAATAAGGACACTTAGAAAGCATAAAATGATATCGGTGGTTTTAACAGCACTTGTCACCTGAACTTTGTCTGTAGGACCAGTGTTGCGCTACTTGGAAGCTCGTCCACGAAAACGACGCAAAAGGACGAACCGTCTCAGGCAACAAATATGCCTTACTGGCAGCTATACTAGCAGGAGCACGTGTTCGAATCAGCTGGAGTACAACTCTCGTTGAGGCTGATGGGATTTACGTATCTAATGAACACGCCCATGCAGAGTTTTTACAAGATGTAAGCAAATCATCGTGGAAGACTTACCAGGACGATGCGTATTGGTACTGGACTATGGTATCTACCAATGGATTTGTTCAGAATAGCAGGTAAAATTTAAAATCTTTTCGGGCTGCAGGGGTTATGAGTTGACCCTTCTTAAAATTATCTTGAATGTGAGGCTAACATGGAAGTACAAAAGAAATGCCACAAATTCCATCGAGAAAAAGTGCGATTTGTTTTGTTTCATTTTAGACTCGCATCCAAGATAATTTTAAGAAGGGTTAACTCATAACCCCTGCAGCCAAAAAAGAGACTTTTCAGTCATATATCGTGCTTTATTGTTTTGTGGTGTTATAGGTATAACGTTGGTGCCCATACTTCACGTGGTGCTTCAACTGGTACCACTGCTGCTAAATGGTACGTCAAGTCATCCTACTGCCAACGCGAGCCACTCTACGCTAACAGCAAATCTGGTCAACCAACCGCGGGGAAGATACAAGCCCTTAAGAATGCCGTAAACGCTGGAAAGGAGATTCGCGCTGTTACCTATAAATCGTATGGTTTCCCTCTGCAAAACATCGCGTTTGACGAAACAAAAGTGGCAGGCCAATTTCTAGACCACGTGAGCAAGTCATCATCTGGTAAGAACATCGTTTTCCAGAATAATGCTTATTGGTGGTTCACTATTATCAGTACGAGCGGAAAGCGTGACATGTCACGTTGGAGTGTTGGTAGTCACACGGATAGAGGTCACACAAGTGACAAAGTCAGTACGGAGTGGTATCAAGATCCATGTTGGGAGTTGGTATATTCCCATGATAAATCTGGTCGATCAACACAGGGAAGTTTGAAAGCTCTGATCTCCGCCATACAGTCTGGAAGACGTATTCGTATCCAGTTTCCAGCTTTGTCATACTACACCACTGAAGCTGATAACCTCTCCATTCTGAAAGGTCACGTGACTGCCCAAGCCTTGAAGCATGTCAGTAAAGCATCACTTGAAACCTTCCAGGATAATGCCTACTGGTACTGGCTGATGGCCTCTACCACTGGTACTGTACGCGCAACGAGGTACAACGTAGGAAGCCATGTGCACCGCGGAACATCAAAAGATAAATGGCCCATCAATTGGTTCGCAGATACCCGTCCGTGGAAAGAAGCTTTCGTACACAACTCCGCTGGTCATGGAATCCGTGGCTCAAAAAGCAATGTCGTTGATGCTGTAAGACGAGGAGCCTCTGTGCGATTGGTGCAAAAAAACGATGCCTACGCTTTTCCCGCCCAAAATTTAGTCATCAACGGAGCTGACGTTGCAGCAGGAACGTTGAATAGTGTGAGCATGCGCACCGCATCGGATAGCCAATACGAGAATGAAATTCAGCCGAATGCTTACTGGTGGTTTACCATCGTAACGACCACGGGTGAAAGAGACATGTCACGCTGGACAGTGGGAGAACACAAGAGCAGAGGTCACACCCAGGATCGTGTCGGACTGAAATGGTTCATCCAAGAATAGAGGAACTCGACTTCATATCAATTTAAAAACTTGTAACGTAACTCTAGTGAATGTTAAAGGCTAAAGCTAAACAGCATGCAACCTTATATCACTTGCATGGTATTCTAAGCATTGTTAAACATCATAATTGTTATCCAATAAAACTTTGTAGACTAATCCCAACCGAAAAACCATTACGTACCATCCGACATTTTAGAGTACATGGCGAAGAAAATGAGTGCATTAAACATCTTATTCTAAAAACTAAGTTTTACCATTTATCTCAACTGGTATATATATATTGTATCTTATTAGCCTTGCCTCCTTCTTTTCGCACAACACTTTACTAGTATAATAACAAGCCTACACTGAAACTACAGGTTCCCCTAATACCCCACTTCCAAGATATGCTTCGCTTGTCACGCACAAAGGTTTCAGTACGAGGCTCCGTGCTAAATTAAATTTATTCTTTTCTTCTGTCATGAATCACCGAGCATTTAGCAGGAAGACTCACAATGAAACCTTTGTGCGTGACAAGCGAAGGATATGTATCTTGGAAGTGCACTATTGCGAAGGCTGAAACGTTTTGCCCGTTCCTTCCCTACCCCACTATTTAGGGGAGAAAATAAGGTTCGTTAAAGTAAAAGGCAACACATTTCCATTCCCCTACGATGAATAATTAAACGGTGACTTAAGAAACAAAAAGAATATTGCATGTTATTACATGTCGTAATGAATGCGCATAAATTGGCAGTCATGCAACGGTTGACAAAACACGACATCAACAATCGAACAACCTTTGAGAGAGCTGCTTATGTTAATATCATTAGTAATATTCTAAAACTCGGTATTTTACAACAGCCGTAGAGATAGAAACCCAACATTTCATGTACAACTATTTACTGAACTACACAGCGTCAATTTGGTGCAAATATACTGGGTACTGGAGGAAAGGTTAGGAGCAAAATGTACTTGAAGAACGTCACAAGTGAAAACACGTTGCTTGCAAATTAACAGAATGAAGCGAATCTTTGATGCTTTAGGTAAGTCAAACCTAGACCTCAACTTTCGTATCATTATTACGAATGATACTACTATGAATCATATACAAAGCTAGAGTATATGTAAACACTGGAGTAACAGGGCAGGTAGCAAAGGCAATTGCAAATGGAAAATAATTTTCATGACGTATGCTTGTTTAATATATATCAAGTAAACTCGAAGCGAAAAACTATAGATAAAGCAGGACACAAGTCAGTATATCAGCATTAGTATCCTAAGCACGCCGTCCAAGTTTATTCAGTCGATAGGCTACAGAGTCTGAATAGGAATTAATAAGATGTGTGTCCAGAGAAACTTACAGTGACTTTTTAGATGCAAAACGGATCTCTGATATTTAGACTAAAACGATAAGATGCACCGATATTCCCTCTGAAGGAAAAGAAAACTAGAATACGAGATATACTCCTCGGATGAAATTAATATCTGAGGTCTGCATGCAAGGACATATATATATGTAAGAATCAAGAGTGCATTTTATTGAAGCAGTACTTTTACTTTGTCTTTGATTCTTGTTCGTCACGACATTCTTCGCATTTATAACGAATTCAATAACAAAGTCTATCTTTGCTACAAATATCCTGGGATTCTTTCGAATATAACTCGATCCTTAAACAAAAGTAAATGAGTATGTATCAGACAAATTAACCATACTAGGATAGGAGGGAGATGATACATATGATATGAGGATGGTAATGACAATAATAATCAAATATGACAAACATTTCCTTTAAAAAAAAATAATTCTATTTGCAATTGGAATAAATAAATTATCTGCTTATTTGCACAGTAAATGAATCTGGAAGAAAGCTGTATAATGATATTATCACTTCTTTGAGATATTGTTTTATTTGATGATAATTTCTTTTTTGGAAACCATTTCTGATGATGAGTTTCTAATTTATTATTTGGATATCAAGCAGTATTATCATTGCCAGCACTACCACTATCGCTATCATCACTGTTAACTTTCACATTACATTACCATATTTACCACCACCATCATCATCAGCATAATTACCCACCACCACCAACATCATCATCAACATAATCATATCATCACCATCATCATTACCCACCACCACCACCATAATCATATCACCATCATCATTACCCATCACCACCACCATAATCATATCACCATCATCATTACCCACCACCACCACCATAATCATATCACCATCATCATCAGCATCATTACCCACCACCACCAACATCATCATCAACATAATCATATCATCATCACCATCATCATTACCCATCACCACCAACATCATCATCAACATAATCATATCATCATCATCACCATCATCATTACCCATCACCACCACCATAATCATATCACCATCATCATTACCCACCACCACCATAATCATCATCAACATAATCATATCATCATCACCATCATCATTACCCATCACCACCACCATAATCATATCACCATCATCATTACCCACCACCACCATAATCATCATCAACATAATCATATCATCCTCACCATCATCATTACCCATCACCACCACCATAATCATATCACCATCATCATTACCCACCACCACCATAATCATCATCAACATAATCATATCATCATCACCATCATCATTACCCATCACCACCACCATAATCATATCACCATCATCATTACCCACCACCACCATAATCATCATCAACATAATCATATCATCATCACCATCATCATTACCCATCACCACCACCATAATCATATCACCATCATCATTACCCACCACCACCATAATCATCATCAACATAATCATATCATCCTCACCATCATCATTACCCACCACCACCACCATAATCATATCACCATCATCATTACCCACCACCACCATAATCATCATCAACATAATCATATCATCATCACCATCATCATTACCCATCACCACCACCATAATCATATCACCATCATCATTACCCACCACCACCATAATCATCATCAACATAATCATATCATCATCACCATCAATCACCCACTACCACCACCAACATCATAACCTACCATCATCATCATTAACACCATCGTACAATCACCCACTGCCACCACCATTATCATATCATCATCAACACCAACATCATCATATCATTATCACCTTTATTATATCATCAACATCATCACCATCATATCATCATCATCTTTATCATATCATCATCAACACCAACATCATCATATCATCATCAACACCAACATCATCATATCATCATCAACAACAACATCACCATCATCATTATCAATAACAACAACAACATCACCATAATCATTATTGTCAGGCTTGGATAATAATCTTGTAACAAAAAATATTTAAGTAAAGTATACGTAGATTTAGAGTAAACTGGTATAATGGAATCAAAAGTCCACCTATAACTTATCATATTATGCTATAGTTATTATAGTGCTAATGCTGCTCAAGTCCAGTAAAATCAGTGTACAAGCCGTGCAGAAATACCAAGGTAAGTTTCTTTTATGTCTTCATCTGGGTACTTGGCACCAATAAAGGTTAAGCGGGCTACCAAAACGCCAAAGCATCATAATCGAAAATTATTTCCTTTTTTACATGCTAACATTTATCTTAAATTTCTGCCATCAATTCCTCCCTGCTTCCAAATTTCTTATACCATCCCTTCGCTGTTCCTCTTTTTTCCTGTAGTATCATCCATTCATAGCTTGGTAGGAGCATCACTCATATTATTGCCTACGTTTGTTGTCATGCATGCAAGCCATGTTATTGGGTACTGGAGGGATAAAATAGGACCGCACTGTCTTGCTTGTTTTTGAGTCAGAAAAAGATTATCCCCAGAGAATAGGATTTAGGGAGGGTGGGTCCTCACATGGGACTTGCTTAACACCACTAACTAGGATTGTGAATTTGCCACAATCTCAAACTACAGTACCCTGTTATTCTTGAATTTGCTGGTATTTAAGAAAGGCTTCTAACATACCTCTTTACTTTGGGTGTAATGTTTTCCCATTTCAGACCATGTGTCTTTCCCCTGAGAATAAGATTCTTTGTTTTAGTTGTATCAAAAGAGGTTTTAATTTCCTTTAAAAAAAAATATTGATCAATCTTTCTTCATTACTTCTACTGTTCAATTCCTAGATTTGAAGCCTTTTTTTGTTTAGTAGAATCTGATATGGAACTCATACACTAAAAGAAAAGTGAAATTACCTGGATTTACCTAGTGGACTTCTAACAGGTTATTTTTTCTTTTAAAGAATTTCATCTAACAGCTCGAAACGGGTCATTTTCCAGTCCAAATTACCCGAAAATATACCCGAAAAATATAGAATGGACCTGGATTATACAACCTTCTCAATATGCAGTAATACTTGAAATTAAAGAAATGGATCTCTACCGTTGTTATTTGGTCGACCCTGCATATGAAGAATGTACTCGGTACGACCACGTGACTATATCTGACAACGGAATCTACTGCAATGGGATCAAACCAGAGAAGGTGATTTCCTTTCTTCCTTGGACGGAAATATTCATAACGTTTAAGTCTTTATACGCAAGAGAACAATGTCGTGGGAAAGGACTTAAGGCGTATTATAGAATGGTGATGGAGACTACGATACCTATACCAAAAACATTCGCCCCTACGTACTTGACGGACAAACATAAAACAGGTATGGAAAACAGTAGGATATCTTTGTGGGATAACTTTTTATTACACATTTAGGGTCGATATCCATGTGATAAACCGTAAATAAAAACCATATCAGTGAAGTGATATGCTTTACGGGAAATGGAAATAGTAAATTGTGTTATTGTATCCCATTTTCATAATTGCTGGTTTTCACATGACGTCATAGCCGCCATCTTGGTTGAACTTTTGTTATATCAACCAACATGGCTGCCCTATCTTTTGTTTTTCCATTCTCTTGGGAATGATTGAAAAACAGCAATTGCTTGGTTTCACTTGACGTCATTTCCTGTCTTGTGCGGAATGTTCATCAGCTGAATCACAAGTTTTCAATATAATTCTTTCTGGCTGACAGCACATGGTGGTCAGTGTTTCGGACCACCATTTGGAGCAGATAATGAGATTCGAAGACTTTTATCAGCTGATTGAATCCCAGCTATAGAGGCAAATAGAGCGGTTTTCATGAGTGGGAAACTATACGGCAAATTCGAAGTCGTACTGTATATCTTACTGTAACTTAAAGCGTTGTGATTGGATGAATTACTGGATCAAAGACAATGGGAGGCCATTTCGTACCGTGTAAATCACAAATGTTTCCCACTCATACGAAAACCGCTGTACTGTGCCGTGACTTTGCCGCCAGTCGTGACTCTCGGGACTCTCACCACTCATACAAAATTTGTCCTATTTGCTTTTCAGTGGATGAGAGCAAAGATATTCTTGAACTGACAATTCCAATTGCATTCGGTGTTGTTGTAATGGCTATTTTCTTGATAGTATTAACTGTCTGGTGTTATCGGAAGAAGTCAAACAATCGTCAGTCACCCCGTGGTAACCGAGATTCTAGGGCAATAGAGTCTCGTAACCGTCTCCTTGGTTTAGAAATAGAACAGCAGAGAGATTACGCGGGTAGACGACCAGGACAAGATGAATCAATAAGGTATTCTGATATGTTAAGGAATGACATTTTGAATGAGGGTGTTCCCTTGAACTACGGTCCACCGCCGAGTTATGATGAAATAAGCCGTAACGACAGTTTAAACCGGTCACGTAACTTGGAATGTCCACCGTCTTACGAAACTGCCATGAGCGAATCTACATCTCATAACCCTCAAAGGTTGAATCAGACGACTAGTGGTGTAGGTGTCACGGCTAATGTACATGGTCATACTCCTCGAGAAGATCCCAGTTCCAGACTACTAAACCAACTTCAACCAAATACTTCTAATGAAGTCAGGGCAAGCGAAAGAAGTGAAGTCTTCGTATAGAAATGAAAACACAAGTTTTACTAAACAGTGATGATGCTCAAGGAGATCCGGCACAACCAAACAGGCTCACCTTTGACAATTTCTCAGCTCAGAGAAATTAAGAAATGAAAGAATTTAAGTGTTTGTTTAGCTAGTGCACACACTTGTAATGTTTTCACCGTATCCAGCAAAATTTGAATTGGCTTCGATAGGCTTAGTTAGGAAATGGAGTGAGATATCAGTAGCCTATGGTTAGAGATTATGACAACTACACTGATGGGCTCCAGCCAAGAATTGGATAATAGGAACGGATTGTCTCTTCATGGAATGGGATGAAATGAAAATGGGATATCATTATACTTTCACTTAGATGAATGGAACAGAAAGAGTAAGCCATCAGAGGACCATGAAAAATGATACAAAAATAATATATCTATTATCTAAAGTGGGCTTCCTGTGCCTTTTCATCATTAAGCCCCGCCGAATGGAAAAGGAACGAGAGTCTAATAGACTATTTAGTCTATGCAAAAAGATCATTTACAATGCCATCTATTGCCAGACATGCGCGTGTTTCCACATGAAAGATGACCACAATCGTAAATTACAAACACCACGATGTTATTATTAAGCGATTATTTAATGATCGACACTAAAACAATCAATTAATCACTATTTCACATTTTTAACCGAAAAAGATATATTTTTAAACAAAACTTTATATTAGAGTGAAATAATTTTACGCGTTCAATTTAAAGTTAAAATGATAAGCTGAATAAGCAACGATGAATAATGCGACAATTTAAGAAAAAACTTGCACTGAAAGCCGATATGTCGCAGATGGAAATGGTAATGGAATGTAAAATAAGAAACAGAGCAGTAACACTATTCAGTCATAGAGCGGTTTTCGTAAGAGCATGGATGAATTCGAAGCCGTACCGTATCTTACAGTAGCCGTATAGCTACGCTTCGTGATTGGATGAATTACTGGAAAACAATGGAAGCCTTTCCAATGTACGGATGTCGTACCGTGTAAGTGCTGAACAGGCGACTCGACTTGCAGGGGAACCCATCCAAAACGGTTGATTAACAATTGAAGAGGGAAAATATATTATAATTATGATTGACTTTTATTGTAATAAATAAATACCCCAAAACAATGGCTTGAAAGTGCTGTTAATATTCATGATGTATGTCTTTCTATGACATGTGTCTACGTACGTCACATCTAGTTTACGTCACATGGGTCATTATTGTCGCCATTGGTATTGCTTTGATGATATTGGTCGCTCTTTATCAGAAAGTCTAGAAAGAATCACTGCGAATGACTGAAACATCTTTCTTACCGACTAAAGTCGCAATTCAATATTCTTCCGTTCATTTATATCGTTAGATATCGTTGTATACCGTTCGTAACACGAAAGCGAAGGTCATCGAAGTTTGAGCCTTCATTTCAGACTTTATGTCTGCATCTTCAAAACTAAGAAAGATTTGAGCAACTAACGAATCTCTACCGACATAACGATAACCAGCTAGCCGCATTACTACTCGATACAGGGTTCTTCAGCTTAAAAAAATCAGAACTGGGCATCGATGATGAGACGAAGGCTTGACTTGTTGACAATGCGTGACGTTTTTGGTAAGTACGTTATCATTCACATGTAATAACGCACTTCGTTTTTATACTCGTAGTAAATAATAATCTAAAACTGGGTAGCAGATACTTTGTCGACTGTGAATGCAAGACCGATATTTCAATATACTTTTTATTGATAGGTACGGAAGAAATATATTCTGACATAAGTTTTATCAGTCGATGAAAAGTACAAATTGTTTTCGAAAACCAAAAATAGGCACTACGTCACGATACTACATTTCAGTTGAAAATGCGAGCGGCAAAGGATTAACTTGTGCAAACGAAACAAACACTTATTTGTATTACTTAAACTAAAAGATTCACCTAATCAATCGATCGAAACACACAAACACATAATTAACACGAACGGGGAACGCGGAACTCTTTCCTACTGCTCGTATCTTTATGGAAGTGAAAGCGAAGTGAACCATGGAATAATGACAGGATACTAATAATGAATAATATATATTTTTCACTGGGTTTATAAACCAATTCACGTATATTATATTCTTATCAGTAAATGATGATGATGGTAAGATGTGAAAGTGAAAATTCAAGTTAACTTGAAACGAGTGAATAATAGAATAAAGAAATAACTTGAAAAGAGTAATATAATTTTTTTTACATTCGTATACCGAATTAAAAATGTGCATATGTCTCGCCAGAAAGTACCTGTTGTGGAGAGCTCACGATCAGCTCTTGTATGGCAAATTAAAATAATGAAACAAAAAATAATGAAAATATATTTTTTTAATTAAACTTAGCAGATAATTGTAGGTTGTGTCAGATAAGGAGCAAGTACTAGTCCGACTATATATGTTGCCAAGCACTGTTATTGTTAAGTAAACGTTCGGCTTGTCATGCCATCATTATAAATGCTATCTTGATACAATACCGGTATCCGTAGAATAACTAATAAAAAATATTTTAGGATAACTAGAATTTGTGCTGATTGGTAAATCAAGACAGAAAATGGTCGTAATAAGAATATCTTGACCAGTTAACCCGAGATCTCACCGTCTTCAAATTGGGCGCCATTTTGAAAATCATCGAGCTGGAACGTGACGTCACGATCGGAACCAACGCTGTCCCAGCGTTTTCCTTAGAGACGCCCCCTCCCTCCTGTGCCATCATTATAAATGCTATCTTGATACAATACCGAGGCGACGTGCACTAACAGGTTTCATGACCCTATCCCCTTAAGACGAGCAGCTGTGTCAAAATGAACGACAGAAATGAAAAGAGCACTCTGACATTAGTAGAGAAGCAGAGTTTGAGCTCATAACAAGGGAAACAGGAGAACTGGCATTAAATATAAAATCGAATCATTTATAAGGATTTGTATGAAAAATGCGCTGGATGGCAGGAGCTTAACAGCCAACACTCTTCTGGCTACCAGCATTATCGAATATAGAAATTGTGTTAAGAGTTTTGCTTTCCTGATTCAACATAGGTATTTAATAAATAATAATAATAATAATAATAATAATAATAATAATAATAATAATAATAATAATAATAATAATAATAATAATAATAATAATGGTTTATTTCCAGCTTATCTTCAGGGTAGCTATACACCTGGAGTCTAATAAAAATTTGTCATTTACCTCATATGATCACAAAATTGGAATTTATCTTCCTTTCCCCCGGCCCCCCTCCCCCCACACACATTATCACCACTACCACCAATTTACTCAACTGATACAATTTTCACTTTCAGTTGCAGCAATATTGTTAATCATCTTCATGCAAATAGATGCACAAACAGTAAGCCACGAAAGTAAGTTCTGTTTTCCATTCAGATCGATTTTCGTATGAGTGGGAAACGGTACGGCAGATTCGTAGCCGTAACCACGCGTCGTGATTGGATGAATTACTGAAAGACAATAGGAAGCCATTTCAATGTTACGGTATGTCGTACCGTGTACGTAGTGTAAGTCAGTACCGTGTTTCCCACTCATACGAAAACAACTCGATTCCAACCAACACAATGCAGTGTTCGGTTTCATTTGTATTCCTATTCCATTCCTATTCAAATTCTCATCTACACTGGGGTGCAGAGGTTATTTTTTCTTGCTCCGGCGTTTGATGTTTGTCTTGCTCCGGCGTTTGTATGCGAAGAAAATACAAGTGACGAGTTGGATATCCACAGCATGTCACGAAAAACTATATCTTATCCAACACCATAAAAAATACAAAAGCGTAGATTCAACGCGCAGTACAGGATGAAAGGAAGCGTGAAATACCGACGAATATACAACGGCTTTCCTGCTTTGTGATTGGCTGTATTTTCTATGGTGTGGGATACAGTACATAAGAATATAATACCCTTTAAAGCCTGGAATAACACTGAAAATAGAGTGATGATTTTGGTTTGTCTTCTTCTATTACAGCCTATCTTAAGTCTACAGATGGCTCATTTAGTAGCCCAAACTACCCCTGGGGATATCCAAGCGGCATTCGTTACAAATGGATCATGCCAATGTCTTCTAAAAAACTGCAGATTGAATTCATCGAACTGGATCTTCATAAGTGTTATGTGAAGAAGAAGAACCAATATTGTAACGACTATGATTATGTGTACATTAGTAAAGACCACAAGTCCTATTGTAACTGGAATAGACCTACAAAACCTATAACTTTCCTTCCTTGGACACGAGCCTATATTAGTTTTTACTCTTCTTATCATAGCGCGGGATGCAAGGGGCGAGGCTTCAAAGCAAAGTACAGACCAGTATGGGATGAAACTACCACGAGTTGGCAGCAGCCGACAACGTTGTCCACCACAACAACTCGTTTCGAGCCAACAGGTAAAACGCGACATATAACTGTCAACGATAAGAATCCATACATGCAAACATTGGCGGTGATATTATTTGACCCTCGGTGCTTACAGTCAAAACGGCTCAAGCGTACCCCCCTTGTCTCCATTAATGAATTCATTATTCGAGTATTGAGTTCATTATTCACTCTGAGTTTTCATAAAAATTCGAAGACTCCAAACTTCACATTATATTCATTTCACAACTAAAATTCTAAGGGATGGCCTTTCTGGGGAGTTTTTTTACCTTGGCATGGCAATTGTTGAAGAATCCAATCTAAACTCAAGTAGATAACTTATTTTCAACTCTGGAGTGGATAATGAACTCAATATTCGAATAATCAATTCATTAATGGATCCTAGGGGGTGAGCCGTGTTGATTGTAATTGGCTGCCTTTTGGTCCCCATTAATGATTTCATTATTCGAATATTGAGTTCATTATTCACTCCGAGTTTTTATAAAAATTCGAAGAGTCCAAACTTCACTGTTCACTGGATTCTAGGGGGTGAGCCGTTTTGACTGTAATTGGCTGCCTTTTGGTCACTACAAAAATGAAAATATCTCCAAGTGTAACATTTCGAATTCTAATTCAGCAAAGATGGTGGTCATGAAAACCACCAACAACTAGTTTAGTGTCTTTAGCTTCTTGGAGTACCTAGTAGATCACCCCTACTGGTTTCTGAGATCTGAATGAAGGAAGCTTTCCATATACACTTTATCCTTGGGTCCAGAGGTTATTTATTTTCGCTTCGGCGTTTGCTGTTTTGATGGGAAGTCGCGAAGCGGAGAAATAACCTAGGTTCCTTTTCGTTTACTCGTTAAAAGCACCGGAATCGAAGTGACCAAGGGTTCATACGCTGCATGTTTATTTCAAAAAACGTTGTCGGAGAAAACAACAACAAAAACAACAACAACAACAACAATAATTTATCGTACCCCAAAGATTTTCTTTCTTACAAACATTTCATGCTTCAGTATTGCAAATATATAAGGGTATTGCATGGAGATAGGAATAGGAATTATAGGCATACATCTAAACACAAGTAATTGAGGACTGGTGCTTAAAATAGTTTCGTCCACTAAAAGCAACACTGAATATCTCAAATTAACCTCAGCGTTGACTTTCATTCAACTGTTTTTAGCTTTTGGAATGACCTAGTCTGCATAGCGGCGCTTTGGGGGAGGGGGGAGGGGTGTGCTTTAGGAAAGGTGAGGGGCGGAGGAAGGTGAGGGAGAGAATGACGTATCTCCCAATCGCTTATCGCCTATCTCAGTCCCATCTCTTTTAGCTACGACAACATTTTTTGAAACTCTTTTACCTAGGTCAGGTAAACAACTCATAGGCTTAAACAATGTTCTCATAATCATTTTCTAGATGCGAAAGACAGTGGACACCGATCTGAAAAGTTTTCCGGCACGCCATATCTGCTAATAGTACTAGTAGTCCCATTAATACTGGTTGTGGCGTGCTTATGCTGGGCCTGTCGAAGAAGTAGTCGTCCAACTGTAAATCAAAACATACTACAAACTTCTATTAACAACTGGAACTACCAGACAGGCAGTTCAGTAGTACCACACTCAAGAGAACACCCAGTTCGGAATACTCATCAAGATAGAACGTTTTTGACAGTAGACCTGCCACCACCGCCGAGAACTGGATATTCTGATGGTATCTCCCAAACTAGACAGCCAACTTCACCAGGCAGTTATTCTGTTCAAAGACAAACCAATGATAATGAATTGCCTGAGACGGTAGCTGATGATCCACCACCGAGTTATGATGAGGCTTGGCAAAACAACGATTTGAATCACCAGCGTTCGCAGAGTTTTGAATCTCCGCCATCTTATGAAGCTGTTATGAGAGAATCGAGAATCTAGAAAGTTTAGATCAGGAGCCTGTGGATAATGCAGGACGTTACGATAACGATATTCAGGGAAATGTACGACAAATGAACCTCGAATCAAATACTTCTAATGAAGCTAATTCAGGACTGAGCAGATTTGAATCAATTATATAGCGATATTGACTTTAAGGTTCTTGAGTAGTGATGCCACAAACTAGTCATTTTATAATGTAAAGCACGTGACTATATCTGACAACGGAATCTACTGCAATGGGATCAAACCAGAGAAGGTGATTTCCTTTCTTCCTTGGACGGAAATATTCATAACTTTTAAGTCTTTATACGCAAGAGAACAATGTCGTGGGAAAGGACTTAAGGCGTATTATAGAATGGTGATGGAGACTACGATACCTATACCAAAAACATTCGCCCCTACGTACTTGACGGACAAACATAAAACAGGTATGGAAAACAGTAGGATATCTTTATGGGATAACTTTTTATTACACAATTAGGGACGATATCCATGTGATAAACCGTAAATAAAAACCATATCAGTGAAGTGATATGCTTTACGGGAAATGGAAATAGTAAATTGTGTTATTGTATCCCATTTTCATAATTGCTGGTTTTCACATGACGTCATAGCCGCCATCTTGGTTGAACTTTACAAAATATCTTAATCAGTGTCTTTTGTTATATCAACCAAGATGGCTGCCCTAACTTTTGTTTTTCCATTCTTTTGGGAATGATTGAAAACCAGCAATTGCTTGGTTTCACTTGACGCCATTTCCTGTCTCGTGCGGAATGCAGTGGCGGATCCAGGGTTTTTCAAAACGGAGTCCAGATCGGGGAATAGATTGCTATGACGTCATATTGACGTCATATGACGTCAAAGTAAAAAAAAATGGCGTTGAAAAAAAAACAAAAAAAAAAACGGGTGCAGCGGAAACCGTCGCACTACCCCTAGATCCGCCACTGGAATGTTCATCAGCTGAATCACAAGTTTTCAATAGAATTCTTTCTGGCTGACAGCACATGCATGGTTGTCAGTGTTTGACTACCATTTGGAGCAGATAATGAGATTCGAAGACTTTTATCAGCTGATTGAAACCCAGCAATAGAGCCAAGTAGAGCTGTTTTCATGAGTGAAACTATACGGCAAATTCGAAGTCGCACTGTGTATCTTACTGTAACTTAACGCGTTGTGGTTGGATGAATTACTGGATCAAAGACAATGGGAAGCCATTTCAATGTCACAGCATGCATGTCGTACCGTGTAAATCACAAATGTTTCCCACTCATACGAAAACCGCTGTACTGTGCCGTGACTTTGCCGCCAGTCGAGACTCTCGGGACTCTCACCACTCATACAAAATTTGTCCTATTTGCTTTTCAGTGGATGACAGCAAAGAAATTCTTGAACTGACAATTCCAATTGCATTCGGTGTTGTTGTAATGGCTATTTTCTTGATAGTATTAACTGTCTGGTGTTATCGGAAGAAGTCAAACAATCGGCGTCAGTCACCCCGTGGTAACCGAAATTCTAGGGCAATAGAGTCTCGTAACCGTCTCCTTGGTTTAGAAATAGAACAGCAGAGAGATTACGCGGGTAGACGACCAGGACAAGATGAATCAATAAGGTATTCTGATATGTTAAGGAATGACATTTTGAATGAGGGTGTTCCCTTGAACTACGGTCCACCGCCGAGTTATGATGAAATAAGCCGTAACGACAGTTTAAACCGGTCACGTAACTTGGAATGTCCACCGTCTTACGAAACTGCCATGAGCGAATCTACATCTCATAACCCTCAAAGGTTGAATCAGACGACTAGTGGTGTAGGTGTCACGGCTAATGTACATGGTCATACTCCTCGAGAAGATCCCAGTTCCAGACTACTAAACCAACTTCAACCAAATACTTCTAATGAAGTCCGGCCAAGCGAAAGAAGTGAAGTCTTCGTATAGAAATGAAAACACAAGTTTTACTAAACAGTGATGATGCTCAAGGAGATCCGGCACAACCAAACAGGCTCACCTTTGACAATTTCTCAGCTCAGAGAAATTAAGAAATGAAAGAATTTAAGTGTTTGTTTAGCTAGTGCACACACTTGTAATGTTTTCACCGTATCAAGCAAAATTTGAATTGGCTTCGATAGGCTTAGTTAGGAAATGGAGTGAGATATCAGTAGCCTATGGTTAGAGATTATGACAACTACATGGGCTCCAGCCAAGAATTGGATAATAGGAACGGATTGTCTCTTTATGGAATGGGATGAAATGAAAATGGGATATCATTATACTTTCACTTAGATGAATGGAACAGAAAGAGTAAGCCATCAGAGGACCATGAAAAATGATACAAAAATAATATATCTATTATCTAAAGTGGGCTTCCTGTGCCTTTTCATCATTAAGAGAATGGAAAAGGAACGAGAGTCTAATAGACTATTTAGTCTATGCAAAAAGATCATTTACAATGCCATCTATTGCCAGACATGCGACATGCGCGTGTTTCCACATGAAAGATGACCACAATCGTAAATTACAAACACCACGATGTTATTATTAAGCGATTATTTAATGATCGACACTAAAACAATCAATTAATCACTATTTCACATTTTTAACCGAAAAAGATATATTTTTAAACAAAACTTTATATTAGAGTGAAATAATTTTACGCGTTCAATTTAAAGTTAAAATGATAAGCTGAATAAGCAACGATGAATAATGCGACAATTTAAAAAAAACTTGCACTGAAAGCCGATATGTCGCAGATGGAAATGGTAATGGAATGTAAAATAAGAAACAGAGCAGTAACACTATTCAGTCATAGAGCGGTTTTCGTAAGAGCATGGATGAATTCGAAGCCGTACCGTATCTTACAGTAGCCGTATAGCTACGCTTCGTGATTGGATACTGTAAAACAATGGAAGCCTTTCCAATGTACGGATGTCGCACCTTGTACGTGCTGAACAGGGGCTCGACGTGCAGGGGAACCCTTCCAAAACGGTTGATTAACAATTGAAGAGGGAAAAGTCTGATATATTATAATTATCATTGACTTTTATTGTAATAAATAAATACCCCAAAACAATGGCTTGAAAGTGCTGTTAATATCCATGATGTATGTCTTTCTATGACATATGTCTACGTACGTCACTACATCTAGTTTACGTCACGCGAGTCATTTTTCCCCCATTGGTATTGCTTTGATGATATTGGTCGTTCGTTATCTGAAAGTCTATAAAGAATCACTGTGAATGACTGAAACATCTTTCTAATCGCGGACTAAAGTCGCAATTCAATATTCTTCCGTTCATTTATATCGTTAGATATCGTTGTATACCGTCAGTCGTAACACGAAAGCGAAGGTGATCGAAGTTTGAGCCTTCATTTCAGACTTTTTGTCTGCATCTTCGAAACTAAGAAAGATTTGAGCAACTAACGAATCTCTACCGACATAACGATAACCAGCTAGCCGCATTACTACTCGATACAGGGTTCTTCAGCTTAAAAAAATCAGAACTTGGCATCGATGATGAGACGAAGGCTTGACTTGTTGACAATGCGTGACGTTTTTGGTAAGTACGTTATCATTCACATGTAATAACGCACTTCGTTTTTATACTCGTAGTAAATAATAATCTAAAACTGGGTAGCAGATACTTTGTCGACTGTGAATGCAAGACCGATATTTCAATATACTTTTTATTGATAGGTACGGAAGAAATATATTCTGACATAAGTTTTATCAGTCGATGAAAAGTACAAATTGTTTTCAAAAACCAAAAATAGGCACTACGTCACGATACTACATTTCAGTTGAAAATGCGAGCGGCAAAGGATTAACTTGTGCAAACGAAACAAACACTTATTTCTATTATTTAAACTAAAAGATTCACCTAATCAATCGATCGAAACACACAAACACATAATTAACACGAACGGGGAACGCGGAACTCTTTCCTACTGCTCGTATCTTTATGGAAGTGAAAGCGAAGTGAACCATGGAATAATGACAGGATACTAATAATGAATAATATATATTTTTCACTGGGTTTATAAACTAATTCACGTATATTATATTCTTATCAGTAAATGATGATGATGGTAAGATGTGAAAGTGAAAATTCAAGTTAACTTGAAACGAGTGAATAATAGAATAAAGAAATAACTTGAAAAGAGTAATATAATTTTTTTTACATTCGTATACCGAATTAAAAATGTGCATATGTCTCGCCAGAAAGTACCTGTTGTGGAGAGCTCACGATCAGCTCTTGTATGGCAAATTAAAATAATGAAACAAAAAATAATGAAAATATAATTTTTTAATTAAACTTAGCAGATAATTGTAGGTTGTGTCAGATAAGGAGCAAGTACTAGTCCGACTATATATGTTGCCAAGCACTGTTATTGTTAAGTAAACGTTCGGCTTGTCATGCCATCATTATAAATGCTATCTTGATACAATACAGAGGCGACGTGCACTAACAGGTTTCGCGACTCTATAATCTTAAGACGAGCAGCTGTGTCAAAATTAACAACAGAAATGAAAAGAGCACTTTGGCATTAGTATAAAGAAGCAGAGTTTGAGCTCATAACAAGGGAAACAGGAGAAATGGCATTAAATATAAAATCGAATGATTTCAGTATAAGGATTTGTATGGGAAAATGCGCTGGATGGCAGGAGCTTAACAGCCAACACTCTTCCGGCTACCAGCATTATCGAATATAGAAATTGTGTTAAGAGTTTTGCTTTCCTGATTCAACATAGGTATTCAATAAATAATAATAATAATAATAATAATAATAATAATAATAATAATAATAATAATAATAATAATAATAATGGTTTATTTCCAGCTTATCTTCAGGGTATCTATACACCTGGAGTCTAATAAAAATTTGTCATTTACCTCATATGATCACAAAATTGGAATTTATCTTCCTTTCCCCCGGCCCCCCTCCCCCCACACACATTATCACTACTACCACCAATTTACTCAACTGATACAATTTTCACTTTCAGTTGCAGCAATATTGTTAATCATCTTCATGCAAATAGACGTCCAAGCAGCAAGCCACATAAGTAAGTTCTGTTTTCGATTTTCGTATGAGTGGGAAACGGTACGGCAGATTCGTAGCCGTACCGTACCGTAGCCGTAACCACGCGCCGTGATTGGATGAATTACTGAAAGACAATAGGAAGCCATTTCAATGTTACGGTATGTCGTACCGTGTACGTAGTGTAAGTCAGAACCGTGTGTTTCCCACTCATACGAAAACAACTCGATTCCAACCAACACAATGCAGCGTTCGGTTTCATTTGTATTCCTATTCCATTCCTATTCAAATTCTCATCTACACTGGGGTCCAGAGGTTTTTTTTTTTTTTTTCTCGCTCCGGCGTTTGCTGTTTTGAAGGGAAGTCGCTCGTTTAAACCCGCGGGAAGCGAAATAGAACCTCTGGAGCCCAGGATAATTCTTATCCCTCTTATCGTCAGTTTCGTTTTCATTCTCGGTCCTATTTCCATCGCATCAGTCCAAACCCCCGCGTGTACATTTAGGCTGACTATCCATGCATGTAAAACAATAATAACTTAATAAGGAAGATTCGAATTACATATATACTAATTATACAATGGTTTCAAGTGGCATACCGTGGAATATCCCACGAGTCACTTGTAGTTTCTAGTATATACGCGAGTCTTTAGGCGAGTTTGTATACAAAGAAAATACAAGTGACGAGTTGGATATTCACAGTATGTCACGAAAAATCATATTTTATCCCACACCATAAAATACAAATGCGTAGATTCAACGCGCAGTACAGGATGGAAGGAAGCGTGAAATACCGATGAATATACAACGGCTTTCCTGCTTTGTGATTGGCTATATTTTCTATGGTGTGGGATACAGTAGATAAGAATATAATAACACTGAAAATAGAGTGATGATTTTGGTTTGTCTTCTTCTTTTACAGCCTATCTTAAGTCTACAGTTGGCTCATTTAGTAGCCCAAACTACCCCTGGGGATATCCAAGCGGCATTCGTTACAAATGGATCATGCCAATGTCTTCTAAAAAACTGCAGATTGAATTCATCGAACTGGATCTTTATAAGTGTTATGTGAAGAAGAAGTACCGATATTGTAACGACTATGATTATGTGTACATTAGTAAAGACCACAAGTCCTATTGTAACTGGAATAGACCTACAAAACCTATAACTTTCCTTCCTTGGACACGAGCCTATATCATTTTTTACACTTCTTATTATAGAGCGGTATGCAAGGGGCGAGGCTTCAAAGCAAAGTACAGACCAGTATGGGATGAAACTACCACGAGTTGGCAGCAGCCGACAACGTTGTCCACCACAACAACTCGTTTCGAGCCAACAGGTAAAACGCGACATATAACTGTCAACGATAAGAATCCATACATGCAAACATTGGCGGTGATATTATTTGACCCTCGGTGCTTACAGTGAAAACGGCTCAAGCGTACCCCCTTGTCCCCATTAATGATTTCATTATTCGAATATTGAGTTCATTATTCACTCTGAGTTTTCAAGTAAAAATTCATAAAAAAAAAAGACTCCAAACTTCACATTCATTTCACAACTAAAATTCTAAGGGATGGCCTTTCTGGGGAGTTTTTTTTACCTTGGCATGGCAATTGTTGAAGAATCCAATCAAAACTCAAGTAGATAACTTATTTTCAACTCTGGAGTGGATAATGAACTCAATATTCGAATAATCAATTCATTAATGGTCTAGGGGGTGAGCCGTGTTGACTGTAATTGGCTGCCTTTTGGTCACTACAAAAATGAAAATATAAAGTGTAACATGCACCATGCATGTAAGAAAACGAGGATTTCGAATTCAAATTCAGCCAAGATGGCTGTCATGAAAACCAACAACTAGTTTAGTGTCTTTAGCTTCTTGGAGTACCTAGTAGATCACCCCTACTGGTTTCTAAGATCTGAATGAAGGAAGCTTTCCATATACACTGTATCCTTGGGTCCAGAGGATATTTATTTTCGCTTCGGCGTTTGCTGTTTTGATGGGATGTCGCGAAGAGAAATAACCTAGGTTCCTTTTCGTTTACTCGTTAAAAGCACCGGAATCGAAGTGAAATAGGACGTCTGGAGCCAAGGGTTCATACGCTGCATGTCTATTTCAAAAAACGTCGGAGAAAACAATAACAACAATTTATCGTACCCCAAAGATTTTCTTTCTTACAAATATTTCATGCTTCAGTATTGCAAATATATAAGGGTATTGCATGGAGATAGGAATAGGAATTATAGGCATACATCTAAACACAAGTAATTGAAGACTGGTGCTTAAAATAGTTTCGTCCACCAAAAGCAACACTGAATATCTCAAATTAACCTCAGCGTTGACTTTCATTCAACTGTTCTTAGCTTTTGGAATGACCTAGTCTGCATAGCGGCGCTTTGGGGGAGGGGGGAGGGGTGTGCTTTAGGAAAGGTGAGGGGCGGAGGAAGGTGAGGGAGAGATCGCCTATCTTAGTCCCATCTCTTTTAGCTACGACAACATTTTTTGAAACTCTTTTACCTAGGTCAGGTAAACAACTCATAGGCTTAAACAATGTTCTCAAAATCTTTTTCTAGATGCGAAAGACAGTGGACACCGATCTGAAAAGTTTTCCGGCACTTCATTCCTGATAATACTACTAGTAGTTCCATTAATACTGGTTGTGGTGTGCTTATACTGGGCCTGTCGAAGAAGTAGTCGTCCAACTGTAAATCAAAACATACTACAAACTTCTATTAACAACTGGAACTACCAGACAGGCAGTTCAGTAGTACCACACTCAAGAGAACACCCAGTTCGGAATACTCATCAAGATAGAACGTTTTTGACAGTAGACCTGCCACCGCCGCCGAGAACTGGATATTCTGATGGTATCTCCCAAACTAGACAGCCAACTTCACCAGGCAGTTATTCTGTTCAAAGACAAACCAATGATAATGAATTGCCTGAGACGGTAGCTAATGATCCACCACCGAGTTATGATGAGGCTTGGCAAAACAACGATTTGAATCACCAGCATTCGCAGAGTCTTGAATCTCCGCCATCTTATGCGGAAGCTGTTATGAGAGAATCGAATCAGAATCTAGAAAGTTTAAATCAGGAGCCTCTGGATAATCATGCAGAACCTTACGATAACGATATTCAAGGAAATGTACGACAAATGAACCTCGAATCAAATACTTCTAATGAAGCTAATTCAGGACTGAGCAGATTTGATATAATTATATAGCGATATTGACTTTAAGGTTCTTGAGTAGTGATGCCACAAACTAGTCTTTTTATAATGTAAAGCACGTCCTTATAGCCTCTCAACATAAACATCATGGCTTGCGATGCATTTTTTTTTTAAATTTAGAAATTGAATAAGTTTTTTTTGGGGGGAGGGGGGGTCCTAGGTCAAACGTACCTGGGGTCCTATATTCTAAATTCTAAAACGCCCTATGTATTAGTAACAGACCTAAGATTTTCAGTGTTCAATATACAGTACATCCGAAATTATTCGGGAGCCCGGCCCCCTAGGCCCCTCCCTCTAGGGTGACGGCCCTGAAAATCCAATGGAAAACTCCTATAGACCTTTCCCGAATTCGCTTGCATGATCACGAAACAATGGTTTCAAGTCGAGACTGAACTTGATGCTTTTATTTATCAAAGCCACCCACGACTTGAAGCCATTGTTTCGTGATCAATATCCACAGGCAAGCGAATTCTGGAAAGGTCTATTCGCGCTGCAACTGATCGAGTCTGGATAAAGTCCATCCGCTGGCACGGATAGGTAAGGATTGATTAGGTGGATGGTGCTTATTCGGGCTTCGAAGTTTACTTATATTTATAATACAAAGTTGAAATAAAAATAAAGATAAATTACCGAGTGTCATAGGATTACTCATCAGGGCATGGAAAAACTACCAATGACACCAGCTTTGGATGGATGGATGGATGGATGGATGGATGGATGGATGGATGGATGGATGGATGGATGGATGGATGGATGGATGGATGGATGGATGGATGGATGGATGGATGGATGGATGGATGGATGGGTGGATGGGTAGGTGAATGGGTGGATGGATGGATGGATGGATGGGTGGATGGATGGATGGATGGATGGATGGATGGATGGATGGATGGATGGATGGGTGGATGGGTAGGTGAATGGGTGGATGGGTGGATGGATGGATGGATGGATGGATGGATGGATGGATGGATGGATGGATGGATGGATGGATGGATGGATGGATGGATGGATGGATGGATGGATGGATGGATGGATGGATGGATGGATGGATGGATGGATGGATGGATGGATGGATGGATGGATGGATGGATGGATGGATGGATGGATGGATGGATGGATGGATGGATGGATGGATGGATGGATGGATGGATGATGGATGGGTGAATGGATAGATGTAAGGATGCAAGGAAAGACGCATGGAAGCTTATAAAGGAACATGAGATATGGATGTAAGCAAGCGAGTTAGGGTACAACAAGGAAAGAAAGGAAAAAAAGAATCAAATTAAGGAAAAAAAAAACCGTAGAACCCAAAGGAGGGATATGATTGAACGGCGAATGAACAAAGTCGTTGGATAAGCTGTCACAAACCATTCTATAATATGATCGGACCGACTTATTAATAGAAATATTGTCATTCTATTAATGTATGCTGACCTCTAGCGAGACTGGATTAGCAGGAATTAATACAGTTTTACGTAATGATACGTTGATGTGACCAACTGAAGCGTGTAAACAGGATGACTACACAAAAAATCCTT
This sequence comes from Anthopleura sola, assembly GCA_023349425.1. Taxonomy (NCBI): domain Eukaryota; kingdom Metazoa; phylum Cnidaria; class Anthozoa; order Actiniaria; family Actiniidae; genus Anthopleura; species Anthopleura sola. The sequence continues at coordinate 4,391,784 of JALHLI010000012.1, read as the reverse complement.
GAAAATGTATTGCTTTAATGCATATTCACATGACGAGTGACGTAGAAAGCCAATTTAAAATTATTTCTGCTCATATACGAAGCTGGCACAATCTCAAATGAGCATCTGATCGGCGTTCTAATAACAGTATTCTAGCCAGCCTTTCATCAACGCGATCCATAATATCACCGATCGGCAAGACTGGGGAATGATACTGTTCTTCAAATGTTAGACAAAAATCATGTCTTTTAAGATTTACATAACAAATTCAAGCAGTGAATCATGAAGAAAGGATACAGAAATAAGGTTTCGCTAGCAGCATGGGTTTCAGGTAAATAACAAGGAAAACTATAGTATATGACAACCAAGTGATTTCAAATGAAATAAATGATATAAACTGATCAGTGTATATGATATGGTAAGAGTTAGACGAAGTTTTCTGTGAGTGATGAATTACAGGTAACCCTTCACTGATCACGCCGATTTTTCTTAGATTTTTTAGTTCGTAAACAATTATTTTGCACTGATAACTGAAGAAGACAGATTTAAATCACATAAATATTCTTTTAGTACAACTCAATGAGATTAAAAAAAAAAAGGAAGTCGGAATTCTGAATATTGTTATTTCCGGAGTTACGTAATATCACACTGAACTCCCTCGTAATATGTCGTTTTAAATAACTCAATTTAACATTATTTCAACAGTTTTGTTTCTTCAGTTGCAAGTCGTAAAGCCAGATGAAAGTAAGTTTAGATTTTTAGAATTGAATTCTGTTACAGTGAAACTAAAGCCACATTCACACCAACTAACTCTTGGCATTCATTAATTCACCTATGGCATTTCCTTCCTCGTTTGGCTGCCATCTTTATACAGGGTTAAAACTACATCCCCAAAGTAGTATAGTTAAAGAAGCTACTAAAGATCATTATCAAGTGTTTTCTTAGTTCCACGGATTTCTTAGTTTCACTAGAGATGTTTTTGCTCTATTACTATTTTCGACTTCGTGCGCCTTAAGAACAATAGGTGCATCAAAAATTGTACGGAATATGAACATCTTTAGAATTTGAACGAAAGATGCTCGTCATGTATTTCATTGTTGTTGAACAATAGTTATAGTCAGGGCATAATTTCAACATACACAAGCGCTGTGCACTATTGGTATGGCCCGAGTCTTTGTTAATTACAACAATGAAATATAAGCATCTTTTTTCAAAGATAGAAAACAGGTGACCAGGCTGTTGTCTGAGGCTTATTTAACAAAGACAGAGTGTAGAAAAACTATGACTGTGGTGTATTTGTGTTTTATTATGCAAGCGTCATATACAACTGTAAGCATGCTCACGACTAACTGATTTAATCATGCATCGTTTTCTTATTTCTTGTAGTATCTTATCGAACAGCGAGTTCAGGGGACATCAAGAGCATTTCTTATCCTCAGAACTACGCATACCCAATCGAATATTTCCACGAATGGCAAATAAGGGCTCCCACAGGCTATCGCATTAGATTGAAATTTCGAGACTTTAATTTGGGTGCTGTCTGCTTGTCGAATGGTTACATTTTGGAAGTATGGAACGGCATAAAGCTCCTGGAATTATGTGGTAAGCGGATGCCACCAACAATAGAATCATCGGGAAATGAGATGGAATTGTATTTCTATTCCCAGAAAGACCACCGAAAAATTAGATTCTGGGCACATTATGAAAGGTTCGATGAAAATGAGGTCAAAACAACGGAAAATCCTACTAAAATATACCCGACTTTAAAGCCTGAATTAAACACTGGTGATCAAGACTCGAATGATTCAGGTAACTATCAAATTATAACCAACATCATCACTACCACCATCACTATCATTACCCGTGATTATATGATCATCATTATCTCTATATATCACCATCAACTCAGTGTACAGAACTTATACTTACTTACTTGCATTTCTATTGCTCTTGTCACTTTTAGGCGTGTCGTATAGTACTGATTATGATCGTCATTATCTCTATATATCACCATCAACTCAGTGTACAGAACTTATACTTATTTACTTGCATTTCTATTGCTCTTCTTGTCACTTTTAGGCGTGTCGTATAGTACTGATTATGATCGTCATTATCACTATATATCACCATCAACTCAGTGTACAGAATTCATACTTACTTGCATTTCTATTGCTCTTCTTGTCACTTTTAGGCGTGTCGTATAGTACTGGTTATGATCGTCATTATCACTTTATATCACCATCAGCTCAGTGTACAGAACTTATACTTACTTGCATTTCTATTGCTCTTCTTGTCACTTTTAGGCGTGTCGTATAGTACTGATTATGATCGTCATTATCACTATATATCACCATCAACTCAGTGTACAGAACTTATACTTACTTGCATTTCTATTGCTCTTCTTGTCACTTTTAGGCGTGTCGTATAGTAGATTATGATCGTCATTATCACTATATATCACCATCAGCTCAGTGTACAAAACTTATACTTACTTACTTGCATTTCTATTGCTCTTGTTTTCACTTTTAGGCATGTCGTATGATACCCAACGCCTTTATCTTCTTATGTCTATGATGGGATGTGTCCTTTTGCTTGTCATTGTGACCATTTATTGTGGATGCACGAAACGACGGCAACGCCGATCACAGAGGCCAACACCAACTAATGTCCCCAATGATGCAGACCTTGAAAATGAAGATGGGATTTGGGGATTAGATTTTGGTGATCCTCCACCTAGTTATGACGAGGTTACGAGACAATCTATCCCGGATGTTAGTAGCATTACCCAGAATCCTTCAAGGGAGAGTACTACTACTGAGAATGAGGGGATAGATTCATCTGGATTACCATCATACAGAGAGGCATTACGGTTATCTCAACAATCATTGGATGCAAATGTTTAGACCATATATAAAATGTACATAGATTTTTTGACGTTTATATTGTACACTCAACAAAATTACTCGATTCCGATTGGTCGAGAACATTACAATTACTTAATCCTTAAATTAATTCTTATGAAACACGCGTGCACTCGACCTACAACAAAAATGGCCGACAGTCGTTTTTTTTTCATCAAAATGTTGTATAAATTTTTTAAGAAATAGATAAATGCATTCGCTTCAACACCGTACCTATTTTTTTTATTAATTGTCCTCTAGGCCGTGCGATTAGATACACAGCTTACAGAGGCGGATCCAGAAATTTTCAAGGGGGGGGGGGGGTCTCAAATGGAAAAAGTGACGATATAGTGACTTCATCTATAAACCTGATCTGACTTATTGTGTACTTATATTTATTGGGGGGACACCCCCTGGATCACTATTTGCTTTTGGACTTAGTAACCATGCATTACAAACATGTTCCAATTTGCAGGCACCTGCTGGGCCTTATTTACCTGTACACTAACAAACAAACTGCAACTAATAAATTATATCAATTCAATGATCCTTAGATCATGCTTTGTACATGTTTGCTAAGGCTTTATGCTTTTTGCATTAATAGCCTTTGTCAGGCTGAAGCAGGTCTTGTAAATTGGGTGATTAATAGCCAATGTGCATGAGCTCTAAATTATAGCACAAAGCATGATGGAAAAGTGGGTTCTTACGCACTTTTGGCTCCTTTAAAAATTCATCTGATAATTTTTCATTCAAAATTTTCTATGCAAATAAAAGGATTTCAGCAGACGAGTAATTTTTTTCTGATAGTTCCTTTGATTTCCCTATTATATTTTTAAAGAACTCACTTTCCCAGAGTACTTTGTGAGCTTTGATGCACAATGCCTATTGGCTAATTAATTTCAACCTGGTGGATCTTAATCCACTGGTTCTTTTATGCATTTTTTACTGTAGTGCACCATTTTGAGTCATTTCTATTTGGTTAGCATATTTAAATAGTTAAAGAATATGTGGATTGTACAGAATTGAAGTATACTATTCAATAAGGCATTTTTTCAGTTACAGAAACTGTAAAATAGCTATTTTAATGTACGTACTATATAAAAGAAGTCTATTTTTCTAGTACGTAGAGAAAGTATTTTCTCAAAGTTTAAAATTAATCTATAATCAACATTGATAATAAGATACATTATAATACTCGAAAATAAAAATAACAATGTATAATAACAGAGTATCACATGTATGTACAGGCTTCCTCATCAAGACATGGAAAAGTTACCAATCATATTTTTTGGGGTTTATGGGTGCATGGGTAAATCTTAATGGATGAATAATTGAAGCAATGGATGGATGGATGGAAAGAAGGAAGGAAGGGATGCCATAATCACCATCACCAACATCATTACCACTGACACCACCATTTAATCAACATCACAACCACCACCACCACCATTATTATCACCAGTACCATTTCCATCACCATCACTTCATCATTGTGACCATCAATCATGCAGAACTTATACTCACTTGGATTTCCATACCACTTCATTTCTTTCGTAAGGCATGCCACTTAGTACACTTTTTCTTCTTCTGAGTATAAGGGCGGACAAGGGAGTGGGTCATTTTTGTTTCATTGTAATTATTTATGGATGCAATATAGATGATGGCAACACAAAACACAGAGGTCAACACAACCTTAAATGTCTCCAATAACATCTTCCAAATAATGCATACCCAGGAAATGAAGATATGATTTTGGAGTTAGGTTTTGGTTATAGACCCTTTTAATAAATCCTACAATGCTTTATTTTCTGTGTTTGATGTCAAATTTATTCTTATGAAATTTGTTCTTTTGAACTGAATTAAAAAGGACAAATTTGATGTCAAATGTGGAAAATAGCTAGAGCATTGTAAGATTTATTAAAAGGGCCTATATTCCATCTAGTTATAAGGAGGTCATGAGACAATCTATCCCGGATGTCAGTAGCATTACCCATCAGCCTTCAAGGGAGAGTACTACTACTGTAAATGTATATATATTTATCACACACCATAGAAAATACAGCCAATTAGAAAGCAGGAAAGCCATTGGATATTCGTCAGGATTTCACTCTTCCTTCCCATCATGCACTGTGCATTTAATCTACACATTTGTATTTTTTTGGTGTTGGATAAAATGGTTATACAATGGTTTCTTGTGGCAATATACCGTGGATATCCCACTTGTTACTTGTATTTTCTTTGTATATACATTCGCCTAAAGGCTTGTGTTTATACTAGAAACTACAAGTGACTCATCGGATATTCCAAAGTATGCCACTCAAAACCATTGTATAACTAGTATATATCATACACTACACAAAATATCCACCATCCAAACAGGGCACAAATACAGTAAACACCAGAAACATGTATGATAATCTGAATCTATGAAATTAGAGAGAGGGAGAGAGAAAAAGAGAGAGAGAGAGAGAGTCAGAAAGATAGAGAGAGAGTAAATTATATACAATAGATTATAATAAGTAACTAAACTTTGGTTCTCAGCTTATGCAAAGACTGCTATTATGATTACCGCTGTATTTGCATGAACTTTCAACCAAATTCTTAACTAAATCTATATTTCTAGAGTTATTCCCAAAGCTCAGGGTTTTTTATTACTTACAAGTGCTTTGATTTTAACCCAAAGATATGGGTCCAAAGATATGGGTCAAAATTTATAATTTATTTATGAGTGAATGCTTACCATATTTTTACTAGAAGATTGCCATTATTGAATTGCTGCCACAAATGCATATGAGGAACATTTGATATGATAAACTCATTTATTATTTATGCCCCAATGATAAAGTTAAGGAAATTGAGTGGTTTCGCAGCAGCAATTTTGTAGAGCCAAACAAGAGAAATTTTCTCCTTTGGGAAAGGAAATATTTTGCTTTATACAAACAATCAGTAGCATTAAAGTAAAAGATTAATTAAAAAAGTCCGGGTAAGGAAAATATCACTTACTTACAATGAGGATTTCTGACATCTTTCCAGGTACTACCATTGCAAGTTAAAGGAAATCCTAACATTCTGTAGCCCCTCTTGATATCAAGGAACACCAACACATGCATAACGATTTATAGAGTGAGTGCTTCACTATAAACTGCAAGCAGTATTCTATTCATTATTTATAACAACCTGCTTGATCCATCAATATGGCGGCTTCATGGTTTAATGCCGCTGGTCAAAGGGCTCAGATTTTAAAGTTTCGCGCGCTTTTTGCCGCGCGCGCACATACGGGGATGCTAATACATAAGCATACCCGGATGTAAAATCAAAAGAAAGAACAAAAACCTAGAACAAGAACAAGAACAAGAACAAGAACAAGAAGAAAACGAAGAACGAGAAGAAGAAGAAACTAAGAAGAGTAGGATTAGAAGAAAAAGATGTACTACATATACAAGAAAAAAGAAAAGGAAGAAGACGGAGGATGAAGGTAGAGTTTGTAAAATTGTAAGTAAATCACTGAGAGCATCCAGGTTATGTTTATATATTCATGTTAATATTCTTCGTGCGCAGGGGAGTCAAACGTTTAAAGATAATTCTGGAGAACTGGGAACTGAGTGTTTACTGAACTTCTGAACTCCTTTTAGTTGAGGAATTATTGCACTTCATTCTCTTGAGCTTCGTGAATTTCATGCATTTCTTATGTTGTGCGCAACTGCACAAAATACGAAGAGATTTCTGGCATTAATCGACACTAATCAATTGAAACCCCCACCCCCGACCCCCGGAATTTAACAGCATTAATGTACGGGGAGATGGGGGAATTTAACGCGAACTTCAATAAGCCAAAGGAAATCAGTATTACTTAATTTTGAGGAATATGTTCTAGCTATCATTTGCTCGCGTAATTTTAAGCATATATCGAGTGCCACGGCGTCGAGAAAAAACTTAGCTGTGAATCGAGCAGTGTGCACGAAATAAAACCGTGTTACACTCTGTTCACCCAAAAGTTGCACCCAAATTGTAAACACAAGGTTTACACCTGGTCCAAAAATACCGGGAGCCGCAACAGCCCACTTCCGAGATATGCTTTGCTTAAATGCTCAGTGATTCGTAACGGGAGAAAAGAATAAATCTAATTTAGCACGGAGCCTCGAACTGAAACTTTTGTGCGTGACAGGCAAAGCATATCTTGGAAATGGACTATTGACAATGCGCGTTTCATAGGCGAACTTCGTATAATTTAGTTCCTTTATCAATTTTTGACATTCATATAAAATTTGAGCTATCTGGAACACACATGCTCCATTTTTTCTTTTTGAGCATCAATAGTTTTAAAATATTCATCTTGGCCGTCTATTTACATTTTTGCTTATATTTCTAGTCTATTCGATTACTGATCTAGAACCGCTTCAGTTAACGGTTAAGATGTCTTCAAAACTATCATAATTTTTACATATTTTCACCTACGACACTTTTCAAGTGAACTTTTTCAATTCTATTTCTCGAACAGTTCCTTGAAAATCGGCTGTTCTTGTCATTATATTCCCCCGACCCATATCCCCTACTCCCCGCCCTCTTAGCTTGCTTTTTCTTTCTCGCAAACAAAATAAAAAACTCAATTTGTTTAACAACATGACTTGAAAAGTCCCATGATGTATATGATTAATTGGTTCAAAAATCATCATTATAAAAATGTTATAAAACTGCTATGGGTCGATTGTGTGGTCCTTTCTTGCAATTCCGGCAAAAATGTACCGGAATTTCATTCTCGGATTCACATCCATAATGTTCGGTCTCTTCACTGTAATCAGTTTCAGACCCTTTGGAGTAGTGCCAGTACGCATGCTTGTGATGCGGGCAAGTGTTCGGAGCTTTTTCCGAAAGGTTAATATTGCACATTGGTTCTTGTTCTCGTGTTACTTGGTTGTTAGTTGTGTTCGAGTTGCGCGTTTTTCTGTTGCATGATATTTTTCTACTCGCAATGCATACCATACATAATGTCATAAAAGCCATAAAAACAAAGCTTGCACATAAGAGACCAACGACTGTATCCAGCGTACCTGAGAAAAAAAACGAAACACTCCATTTTAGATAAAGACTCTACTTCAGTAACACTGCGTGCGACAAACTGCGTCGTGTAACATGGCTTTTAACATCGATTGCCTACAACATTGCGCGCAATGTTGCACTGTGTGTCCGTAGCTTAAACAGTTCCACCCACACAGTGTTAAAGCTGTGAAAGCATGCACCAGCGATAAGATCTTAAATTCTCAGGACAAATTCTCAGGTCTTTGCGGCGCCTGATCATGATCTCCAGATTGGGAATTTAGGAGTCTTTAGGAAGGGCTTAGGAGATATGAAATACTCGTATAATTATGCTAACTGTCCAACAACCATACAAATAAAAAATGCCACGCCTTAATTTTTGGGTCACCTTATCACATCAAATTCGTTCCCCCTTTCATTAGAAACTGTGTGTATGAGATAAGGATCATTTTTACCATAATCAAATCTTTAGACGCTCCGCATCGGTACTAAGTTAAGTGACTTACAAAGGCCATTCACACGCATACAGTTCTTAATCAGTACTATAGGGTCTGCCTACCTGTCATAATTTGTATCGTAGGTTCTGGAGTTTTTCTGGCTCTACATTGCGATCTCTCAAACGTAGCCCGAAAACCGTGATCCGCCAGGTCCAATCCATATTTAAATTTAATCCAAAGAAGATTCGTACTTGAACAAATATTTTCCGGTTTCACAATACTGTCACAGAATTTTGCAATCAGTCTACCAGATGAATTACTTCCATCCCTAACTTCGATATAATCACATCCACAAGGTGTCGAGCATTCTGAAAGTGATATCCGATCAAACCTAAGCTTTATTTGACTAGTTTTTTTAACGCGGACAAGCCACGTGCATTGGCGGTCGGCACCACAGGCCGCGGTAGTCTTAGGATTAGAGATCAGACCACGTTCTCCTCTGACATTAATGATTTTTTCATAAGCTGAAAAAGAATAGAAGTAATCCTTAGCGCTAAATATCTTATAACTTTTTTTAATTAGAAATGAGATTGTTATAAGCAGCTTATTTTGTTTACGCCTGCTGTGGTTTTAAAATATTCCCCAGAGAAATTACTAGAAAAATACGAGAGTATGAAAATATGCTTTTATGCCGTTGAAGAAAACGTATTTTTATCGCTTGCGCAAGCAAATGCGCAGAGAATCTGTGATCAAAACTGACGTGTTAGTTCACCCCTTACTTAACTAGCCCCTCTCTCGATCCCCCAGAAAGTGTTTATCTAGATGCATATGTATACACAGAGCTTTCAAAGTATGATTTTTAAAAGAAAATAACTTACTTTGCCCCGTCTTTTTAGCTTTATAAACGGCGCGAAAGCCTTGAAATCTTGCACCAACATCAGAATAAAATTTAATCCACAAATGTCTTCCGGTTGAAAAGATGGGCGACAATTTACCATTTTCGCAGTATTTACCAAGTAGAGGAGACGATGAATTTCGGCCGTCTCGAATCTCCACGTAATCACATTTACAAAATACACAGTATTCTATATCAAAGGTGGTGAAGACCAATTGAATGTGGTATCCTTTCGGTACCCTAATAATCCATTCGCAGTTCACACGATGAGGATAATCCTCAGGAAAATGAGGACTCGAAAGAACCCCACTATAACCGGCCAATATACCACCAGTAGGACAGCGACGTGCTGTATAGAAAGAAATTAGAAAGGATGTTAGAAAAATTAAATGGCAAATTCAATTTGCATTTCCCAAGGCTAATTTAGTTAAGATTCTTTGAAAAATTCCCAGGAAGTTAAAAGAGTAAGGTTCATTTGTCAATTTTGATTTCTTTTTTTGAGTGAAAAAAATTCAAAGAACTAGGGCAGGAAATGACACTCATATTATATTTAAAGTTCTGAGGACTTTGTCACCGTTCAAGCATCGCTTCGAGGCTAGTACTTCGCCTTAAGAAAGTAAACAGTGTCCTAGGACTTATTCCCGGAAGTCAGATATCAGTAGATTCTTATTACCATAAGCATAAGCTACTGAGGGGGGAATGGAGGGGGGAATTATTGGATTGCTAAGAGACCGTTGCTTGTCTCCCAAGCCTTGGTAACCGAATGCTCAAAGAGATAACAATAAAGTAAAAACTACTAAATATTAAGGTTATCAGACGTTTGTCTACAAGACTCTCAATAATATCGGCAAAAAATATGACTACGATCTGTCAAATACAACGTACAAGAGAATAGGCAGCTGAACACTGATAAATAAATTCACGACAACGGAAGATATAAGAACAGAGATGGACTCTTACGATAACAGATAACTTATCTTGAGTACATTAATCCTCTAGAGAAAGTCCTTCCTTCCTTGACGTCATAGTCTTACCTGAAGTGTCTGTTATAAATAATCCGCCAAGAATAGCTGAGGGAAAAAAGATGAGAAAAGAACGTTAGGAACATTGGTGCCATGAACAGACCACAATTTAAGGGCATTTCCTTTCCTAGCCAATTATCAAGGAATCTGAGTGACAAAATGTCAAAGAATTAAGCTGAAATGTTGAGACTTATTTGAAATAAAGTCTAACAAAGATTTCTAAAAGAAACTGCCAGATTTTGGTGGCATTTTTAGTCGGATTAACGAGGAGAAAATGCATTTTGAATGGTGCGCAGATTCGAATTAGCAAATGAAATGTAAACAAAAGAATAGAAGGAAAAAAAGAGAATAGAGAAAGCAGCTCTCAGGCCCAGTTCAAACGTCGATCTTTTCATGAACCGAACCTAATGACATCAAAGAAGACCGCCTTATTATCCATTGTTTCAAATGCGTTCGGCTCATGAAAAGATCGACGTTTGAACTGGGCCTCAGTCAAAAACTTAAACCCTTACACAAAGGTCAGTTGAACTTAATTACAATGAAGAGGCAAACTTTCAAGACGTTTAAAAAAATAAATAATAATAAACAGAGAGAGGAAGCTAAAAAGAAAATAGAAAATACTTTTGGATATAAAATATTTTATTTTTGATGTGCAAAAGGACAAAAAATAGCCGTTCGGTCCAGTATTATAATTTATTTCTGTCCGAATGAAAAAAAAATGAATGAAGAGTTTTATTTTCGAGATTTAGAGACCTTGAACCGTTGACGTTTAAATATTGGGTTAAGTGATCTCTAAAAACACATAAATGTTGAAATGACAGCCCCTTAACAACCCTAGGCATGTCACACCAGCACAGAGAGTCAGATTACGGTAACAAGAAGTGAAGAACAATGCTGAAAGTGCGCCATACATATACACATCCTAGAATAATAGCGCAGCCAAAAATAAAGTTTCTTTACAGGCGCAGATGCCATAAGAAAAAGGAAAGGAAAAAAGCGAACCTTATTTGAGATTTAAGGGATGGGATCCCTGTGTTGAAATTAAGAGATGTCGCAAAAAAATATCAAAATCTAGCTATATGCCTATTTACTAGTATTTTCAGTTTGGTTTGCGCTTATCTGATATTTTGTTCTTTAGACTCTGATGACATATGGGGCCTCTAAATACGTTTTTGCTAATTTTGACTGATTATTTTCATTCAATGATTTTCATGCTTTTCACTCAAAAGAAGACTTAACTTTTTTCTTCCTCCATTAATCATTTGAATCAAATCCGACTGGGAAAAACGCACTCGTATCTGACGTTTTTATTTATGTTTTTCTATCTTTAATTGTTTTGCGAGTCCTTTTTCTTGCCAAACAACGGATGGAAAAGAAAATAAAGCGGGGAAAAATGAATTCACATTCCGCCATGGAAGAAGCAATATTTTGGGCATTTCATAAAGTCGAAAATGATTCAATTCAATAAATGAAGACAGATTGCTTTTAAAATAAGCATAAAGAGGCGATAATCAATCAAATATGACTTTCACAATACAACACTTCGAGAAATATTTGAAAATTATAATAACGAGTTGAAAGAAAAATGACTCAAACGCGAATGAAAATCAAGTACAAAATAATGCCAATATATATGACAAATGCGTTCTACAAATCTCTGGTTTAATCTATATTGGTGAAGATTTGAAGACTGATTCGCTTTGGTGACATTATGCGACACTAGTAGAAGTAGATATAGGAAGCTAGCGTTTGTCGGTCGTGAATTGCGTTGACACGGCTTGTCAAGGAAATGAATACAACTCAAAATCTTTAATCTTCTTTTTCCCCTTTTTCTTTTTCTTTCTTTTCTCTCCTTTCGCATTTTTGCTATCTATACGTTCGTTATGAAATATATCAACCAATACCAATTCATTCGATGCAAACATGTGCCCTATTGAAGCATCTTTTCCATAATTCAAAACAGTGTCGATATCAGACCCAATGAGCGAAAGAAAAACATTTAGTTTTGAAAACGAACCTGGATAACTACGTATGGCGAGCAAAGCGAACCCGATTGCCCATGGAACCGATTTGTATATCGATTTTGTAAGCTAACACAATTCGGAATTATCTAAACACTTTTCCACAGTCGGCTGATGTTCGGCGTTACATAACAATTATCGCAGACTCATCTCGTATGCATTTTCAGGGCGCTTTATTTGATCCAATAGCCAAATGAATTATCGCTATTTTACTCGATAATGTCCGTAAACTACAAATTAATCGAGTTTTATCGTTTCTCCACTAAGGCCTGGGGCCACGATATATACTCTTGCACGAGTTCCCAGTCTTCGCGCTTCCCCTGTCTCGTCAGAACACGAGTTCATATAAACCGCTACATTTCGTTTCGCCTCAACAATGCTATAGAAACACAAGGTAAAAAAACAACATATCGACAGAAATTAGCCTCGGGTCTCAGACGCCGTTGGCAAACCAAGGAAACTTGGGTCACTTCCAACTGGATGGGGGATCAAAAATATCTAAATAGGAAGAACTTATCGAAAGGTTGCGACGACAGGAAAACAGTTCTCTCGAAATGTAGCCCATGAATAGAGCACATGTGTATCAATCTTGTACGTACCTATGAATGCTAGAACACTCCGTGCTTTTTCCGTGTGTACCATGGTGGCATCTGAGTGAGGACACATTACATTGGGTCTTATTCTTTAGCATTACTTGGCGTGACTATCACTGATGATCAGGCACAGGATTTACGAATTATGTTGATGTGCTGTGCAAAGCTGTCAAGGTTTTATATAGTGGTTAAGCCACTTTCTTGACAATCCTTATAAATCCCTCTTGAAGACACAATGATTCACGTCTGGCTAACTTTTGGCCTTTTGCTCAACAAAGCTCGAACCAACAGTCCGCGACCTTTGATTTTCGCTTCGCACAAAACTCACAAAAGAATCTAGGTTTTTTCATTTGAAAGTGAAGAAAAGAGATTTTTTGTATGGTTTTGAAGTTTGTTTACGCCGTCTAGCAATAAAATACCAAACCTTGCTGTCAAACTAAGATGAATGACCATAACTATAGAACTAAGAGTAGGTATTCTTCCGGATTACTATTAGTCAATGTAACGGCTCCAAACCTCTTGAATACGTCAGGATTCAACTCTGATCAGGTGATGTCCTGACAAAAAGCTAGTACTGGTGTTTTTTTCAGGAATAAGAATCATTAATCTTTTTTACTAAGATCAATTATGAATAGGAGAAAATGAGACAATGGGAAAGCTTTCTTTTTTAGGATGAAAGTTAATGAATATTGTAAGTGGAATTGTGTTTTACTGTAGTAAACAAACGACATTTTTCTTTTCTTCCCTGACTTGTGTGAAGTCTTTGCTTTCTTTACTGATTAAAAACCAAAGTGATTTCAGAACAACAACGCTATCGATACGTCTCATAATTGGACAGATGTTTTAATCACAAACCAAAAACTACAGTCGAGATTTAAGCGATTTTTTACTGATTCAAATAAAAGCTCAGCAAAGTCAACCCCGTGTGTTTTATTGTTCACATCAGCAGTAAGTTTTAGCTCTGAGTTTAGCTCAGCACAATACACGAAAAAATTTTTAAATGAAAAAAAAAAAAAAAAAAAAACATCGAAAAAAAAAAAAAAAAAAAACAACCCACAACAGATCAAGACTTCATTATGTTGCTTTCATCAGGCCAAGTCAATTCATCGAAAGCTGTTAGCTACGAGAAACACATTGATAATTAATTAATCTTAGTCTTCCTCCAGTAAAAGATTGAATCAGTTGTATCATAGTAATTTACTACTAGGCTCTTCAACTGTCAGAATTCCACGGTCATTATTCGTCAGGCATAAGTAATCTTTCTTTTCAATAGCTCTCACTTAAATTTGAATCATTTTTTTTTTGTTTCGCCAAAAAAGTGCATTACATCTTTTAGACAAAAATTAGAGTATTTTAATGATTTTTCAAATTTAAATGTGAAGCTGTCTCTATCGCTTGAACACAACCTCAGGCTATAGGATAAACTCAAGCACTTAAGGTGATAGTTCATCATAAGCTTACTTTTTGCGCTCGCGACGTGGACACAGATCAAGAAGTTGGATGAGAAAAGATCCAGATGACGTACTAGAACAATAGACACTTTCAATCCATTTATGAGTAGACCATAGTATAGGAATATCTGAGAATCGTTGGACAGGGGAAGTCAATAAGGACGCACGAAAACAGGAATTGAAAACGGAGGGAAAAAAGAAAAACGTGAAACGAGAGAAAAAAGAAAGGATAAATAAGTATATACAACTTTTATGAGAAAAAAGAAATAGTAATTAAAAAATAACTGAATCAATTAACCAATAATTAAGCGATTAAGAATAAATAAATGGGTGGAATGAATGAATGAAAAAAATGAATGATGGTGAATAAAGGAAGGAATGAGGTTCCTTACTGTAGCAGGTCCATGCAAACCACTTCTGAATCAACACGTGCATTTTCAATAAATTCTCAATCAAAATTTCTGTTCCAAAACTTACGCAAAGAAAGGTGGTCACAGACCATGTCAGCCAATGAGGCGCCATCTTAAAAATTTAACCCAATAAATATGATTAACGAGTAGCGAATATCAACTAATTAATCATTAACAATGAAAATAGCTGTCAATATTGCATATACCATGACAAATAACCTTCAATCTATTGATATACTACACTGAACATCCAACAATAGTAAGATGACAAGTCAGATTGATTCACTCTTCAACACCATTTTGGTAATAAATTTCTGCTGTCAAAATGAGTCCCTTTTTTAACGTGGTCTATATTTTTGATTGAACTAGACGGTTAATTTAGTCACAATATTCCCACAGCCCCCCCTAAAGGACAAAAAAATATGATTATCAAGATTGATGAGCAATTTGATGCTCGAGTTTTTGACAATGGCTATGTCATCCACTGTGATTGATAATACCTCGAGGGGGTTTGGAATATTGATACAATATCATGTATTATTAATTAAACACACTATGCTTAGACTACACTCAGTACTAAATTAGATTCTGTGAGGGGAGGATATGGGGAGAGACGAAAAAGGGGAAAGAGGGGGGAGGGGTTGGGGCGGACGTTAAGAAAGAGAGTTGAAAAAATGGAAAGTAAGTTAATGGAACAATGTGTCTAAAACTTTGAAATGATTAACCCCTTGATCAATAATCCACTTCCCACCCCAACAGGTTTTACACTAAAAAGCTTAAAAGACTAGACAATGTGATATGGTATTCTGTGAATAAGTTCAAGGAGCACAGGTACTTGGGATATAATTTTACAATTTCCATCCAGACAAAGAGATGTTCGTGTAATCGTGCCGTCTGGTCGGTCTGCTAATTGACTCGCGTTCATTAGTATGGAAGGCTTCTTCGCTTATCACTCTATATGTTGTACAAAGACCAAACCACAATAGCGCTATTCTCGCACAGACTTTGTCAAAAACATAAAGTATGTTATGGCATATTAATCATAAAAGATTACTTATCGGGTTTTTTTGCTCCTTCCAAGACAAACAAGCCAAAAGAACAAAACAAATAAAAAATAATGAACAAAAACAAAAACAAAAACAAAAAACTAAAAACTAGTCTAAAAACACAACAAAACAAAAACAAAAATACGCCAAAAAAACACATAAAAACAATCAAGAAACAGTTCCATTTTCATCGTAAAGACAAATAAGTTCAAAACAAAGAATTTTTATATTGACAAAGTACAAGATAACAAAATAGTACTTTTGAATCTTAAGGGTCGTATAAACATGCATCGTTATATCGCTAGAAAAGGCTGGGTATGGCTGCATAAGGTCATGTCACTAATCTTCAAAATAATGTCTTTTGTTCCCTTAATCCCGAAGCTAAAAGGTTCGTCGATACGGCAGCTGAGAACTCTGAGACCCCACTAACTGATCCTCGTAGAACATTTTTAACAATCCTTAGCGACTTACAGCACAAGTCCGATTAGCCAACTCTCTCCAATACGTTCGTTTTCGATCCTTTTTAAGTTGGATTTCCGCCAAGGTAAGCTTATTAAAAGAGCCAGGGCAAGATTCATGGAAGGATTAGGGTTAAATCGCGCAGTAATAGGGTAGGCTTAGCGAATTAGTTTTTTATCTGGCCCTATCTCACATAACCATGTTTGATAAGATGGCAGAAGAGGAACTAGTTGATGGCTGCTGTCTTCCATTTGCACGGACTGCACGGACGCGGACCGACTCGCTGGCCGCTGTGCATAAAACAACACTTAAATAGTCGAACCCGGCGAGGAAAACATAAACACTAACATATGTCTGATCGCAAGCTGACAACAACTTTGACCACTAGGTTATTTAGCATGTATGTATATCACATGTTATATAGGATTAAGCCTTCATTTTTTCAAGATAGCCTTGATAGCCTTGTTGGTATATATATATATATATATATATATATATATATATATATATATATATATATATATATATATATATATATATATATATATATATATATATATATTTACTGATAACTAAAAATACTTCAGAAATGATATACTATATATAGTTTATTTTCTATATATAAGAAAACTGGCTCATTGATCGTTATGGTAACTAACTGCCGTGACTGGTTTTCGAGTAGCATGAGGACCTTCTATTAATTATAATATCTTATGATGATATATTATATTCATTATGATTTCAGAAATAAGAGAAGATGATCATAACGATAATCTCACATTTTTTTCTTGCTCAGTAGTTAAGATTACTTCTACACACACTCTCTCTCTCTCTCTCTCTCCGTCTCTCTCTCTCTCTCTCTCTCTCTCTCTCTCTCTCTCTCTCTCTCTCTCTCTCTCTCTCTCTCTCTCTCTTTCTCTCTCTCTCCCATTATACCTTGAATTACTAAAATCTCGAACGCAACATGTAATTTGAACTGCGCAATTCAATGACTACCTAATACAATCAAGCTTATTGGATTCTGGTGTCAGAGAGTAAAGATAAGTTGGGTCTTATCAAAACGGAAAAGTCTTTTAGTTTAACGGCTGGTAACAAGACTTGTGATGACACCCAACTCTCTCCACAGTTCATAAACACTGTCAGTTGATCACTGCTAATGGAATCATAACAATCATAAGATGGTAACTGAGACTTTACACCGTGCACAATAAATATCAAATCAACCTCAATCAAGAAAAGTGTTCTTAAGGGGTGGGCGGGGAAGCAGCCATTGAAAAGATCTTGGTATTTAGTCTCGTTTTTCCTGGCAAGGCTTACTGAGTTTGATTATTAGTAAGTGTTTCCCGTGCTTGAAATTGAAAATACAGAAACGAGATTTCTCAAAGGGAGGCCGGATATTTTATTGCCAGCTTATCATGAAATCAATAGTAGTAAGATTCAAAGGATTCCAGCAGTTTTTGGAGAGGGGGGAGGGGTTAGATAAATGGGTTTTCATTGTTCTTAACAGGGTTCTCGTAGCTAGCTTGTGCACTATATGATTTAAGTAGTTTCACGCCCTTGCTGTTCCTATCAAGATCACCTGTCTTCATATCAGTCCGGTATTATCATTCACGAGAAGAAAAGGTGGACTGTGATGACCTCGAATGTATATTGCTCAAAACATATACAGAGTTTAAAATAGCGAGGGCTTTTCGACTGAACTCTTAACTATCTGTGGCAGTGTTTACTTTATATGATCTTTAAACAGCAACACTGATAATAAGATATCTGTTTACAACAACACACTTTGAGAAATTACGAGTCATTGCGCGAAAAAATACGACAAATAACAGCAAGGTAGGCGACAATATGATTAACGTCATAGATTTGGAAATCTTTCAGACGAAATCAAAAAAAAATGATATATCCAAGAAGATCAAAACCATTACTGCCCACTAATACTCGATAGTACGTGTTTGTGGTAACAGTGAACTCACTAATGCAGATGTCAAGATGCACAATAGCTTTATACATATATATATGCAGCATGAGGCTGTGAGACCTTATGAGCTTGAACAACTGACACAGACTACTGAATTACTGACTTACCTAAGAAGGCGATTTTACCCATGAGACCTTTCATAGCTAACCACGAGGAAGCAATCGTCCACGTTGATGGTCAATATTTACGATTTGTGTATCATCCAAGAAATAAACAAAGCAAAAATGCCGAAGGTGGCGAGAGTTATCAGTTCCACGGTCCAAGTATCGTCTTCTTCTTGCTTGTTACGCTGTGTTTTGATGTTCTCAAGTTCGAATTGTTCTCCTGTTCGTCGTCATGTTGAAGAACTATCATTGGGCTGAGTACAGCGAATTAAAATCGCGATGAACCAGATTGGACCTCCGTGCGCTACTGCCTTTATCCTACGTTCGGTCGACCTTTTTATTTTCATTATCAACCTTTTCACTAATCTTCCTAGGATTTGATGGACAGTCCAACTTGTTCCGTATTAAATCTTAACAGGCCAAAAACCTAAGCTTTTGAACTAGACTTCCTAATCTTATTCCCACTTCACCATATCAGAAAGTAGAAACAGATTATAACCTAAACAGCATCTCGCATAGAATGTGCAGAGTATAGTATGTCAACGATAAACTCTCATTTGATCATCGTTACGCGGACACCTTGTTTGCTATAAATAGCCAATTTCCTTTTATGCTTTTTCTGGCTAGAACTGCGTAAAAATCCGTTATGAAGATATTGTTTCCTGTGTCATTCCTCGAGGTACAATTTAGAGGTTCAATTTAGAGTTCGTGAAATTTATTGGAAAAGAAAATGAAAGAAAGCCAAAACTGAACGGACTCCAAATACCTCCACGTTTTGTCCTAAAACCTTAATAGTAATTATGCCAAAAGGCTGACTACCTTTTCTGTATCGAGTAATCCGACTTTAAATTATAAGAAGCTGAAAGTTAGAGGTTTTTGTCAGATTCCAATAAGATTAGTTCGGTAAGAACTCAGCTAAGACGACAAATCCCTGAAACCTGCAAAATATTCGATAGCCAAACAGTTTTTGATTGGTTCCTGATTTGCAAAACAATTTTGCTTTCTCGAATCACTTCTGTAGAAACTGACTTAGATGACAACGTCTTTTTATTGTCGTAATCAATATTTCTAAGGCTTAAGACTTTGAGAGGAAGCCATTATTGTAAATAAATCGTTTGAACTGAACCCAGGTCAAAACACAAAAATAACTTACTGGTAGAAAATGACTTGAGATTAGCACTTATTATTGAAGATAACTTTGCAGATAAATGAAAAGATATTGGCAATGGAAAAAGCAATTTGATGGAGTTAATGAGAATTGAATACAATAATCCTCATGGGGTATATTGCTCGTTAGTGATCGACCAATACTAAATACCGTAATCAGATTACTGAATGGTTGTTGTTGTTAAAATTAATGGAATATACTAAAGACTTCAGTACACATCTATATTTTTGAATGTTTTCCCCCTTTTATTTCCTGTATTTCCTTTTAAAAAAATATTTAAAAAATGCATAAATAAGAAGCGGGAACTTATTATTGGAGCACAATGAGTGGTGAAAAATATCTTGTTCCCATCAGTTCATTTACAGTGAGAAAAGTTAAGCCATTTAACATTTTCCTAGTTTAGTTGCACTACTGAGATGAAGGAAGGGAAATGAAACTTGACAATTCCACAAAAATTGTTCACTATTTGTACAGTGGTTCGATTTTAATGGCAAAAATGGCTAACACTAGCGTATGAATGGTTAACGGGCGCTGAAATACGAGCAACAAAATCGTGCAACTTGTCGCACAACATTGTTGCATTGCAAGTTGCAGACGGAATGTTGCTTGTATTACAACCCCGCGCGCAACAACATTTTTGTGTAGGGTCGGAGGGAACTAAAGGGACAGAAGAGTGACTTGAGGGGACCGGTCATGTTTTACTGGAGGGTAGGGTTATTTCATGTTTAGATTTTCCTGACATTGACAATGCATGTTTTTATTAGCCATTCCGAGGATGAGCAAAAAACTGGGTCGAGTTGGCATTGCAGTGCATTCTGGGACTGATTTAGGGGACGAAATAGACACCATCTTGGAAATATGTCTCTAAACATCCCCACAATGCACTACAATGCCAACTCGACCCAGTTTTTCCCTAAACCTCAGAATGGGTAATATACTTGCATAGATTTACGAGGCTTTCCTTTTCTCCCTGCTTAACGTAAGCAGATGAACCCCTCAATTTGCACCAGTTTCCCATAATAAATAATATGCAGACCTTTTTTTTTATATTAGTCCCACAAAACTGGAATGTTCCTCGTGCAACGAGGAAGGAAGGCTCAGGTGTGAGCCGAAACGTCTGTCTTTATTATTTAAATTTAAGTTAGAGAAAACAATTATAAAACGATAGATCATAAACCTGACTGCAGTAACAAGATTTTTAATACTGGACTGCTTGATATCAGTTTCAGTTCCTCATTCCCATTCCCTTTCGCCGAAGAGAGAGATATCCCAGTAAAAGGCTCTTGGCAGCCGTTCCAACGAGTAATCACATGCGCAAAGAACCTTTGAAATCCTCATTGAGCACCTGTTAGTTTTTAAATAGACATTGTTTGATTTTCAAATAAATCACAGCTCAGGAATATCACTCTGATTAAGAGTTTTGGAGGCTTTTCTGAGACTTAAAATGTATTGGATTCAATTGTCAATAGGTTTTAGGTAGGAAAAAGTGCTCGAACACAGGGTCGGCCATAAAAACCACAATGGACTGTGATTAGTGAGAAAAATTTAATGCTGCTCAGCTGGTACAGCGTTCGCACTGGCAAGTCAGCGAATCAGAATGTCATTATTTAAGTATGGTACAAATGGTGAAAGCTGCGTACAGCGATGAGGATTTTTATCAGTCTTTAGTTCCTTTGCAGAATTAAATTGTCAAAACTTGATGCTCTTATCAGCCAAATTTGAAATGTAAATATTATTACAACTGATATTAGTCTTGAATATTTCATGATAATATACCGCTGTGATCTAAGTCTGTGGGCTCAAGGGAAGGTAAACATAGCGAACATTGCATTATTCAAGTCTGGCGACTAATGCTTGAAGAGCAAAGCATTTAGTATTAATGTGAGCATCGCCAGAAAACTCGAATGGACATGCGCAGTTGGAGCGTGGCACTTAGAATTTTCTCGGCTTGAATTTTACTCCCTTCTTAGAGAAAATGTATGGCGAATAATTTTGAATCTCTTCATGAATAAAAATATCTGTATTTACACAGGCTTCCGGGTATCTGGATAAGTTCTCATAAACGTAAAGTTTGTTTAGAAGCTACTTATGGGTCATAACATTGTATTTTCGGGTCGGTTTTGCGAATTTTGTAAACCAACAGTTTTGGACGCCATGTATAGGACGTCAGTTAGTGGAAGGGATGAATATACCTGCACTTTATCTAAATTTTCTATCCCTACATGTGCGTATTAAACCTTGCCGCCTATGTATTTCACGAGTTGAAATAGCAGACCATTGCTCATCAAAATATTTTGATAAATTCCTCTCGATACAGGCTCGGTTTTTACGATTTAAACTATGGCATAAATGACGTCTTCACAAAGGCAGTATCCTCCATAGAAAGTGCTTTAGTTGATGTGAAAATCGAGGAAAACTACTTGCTATCTGCTTTTTCGAAGCAGCCATCTTAGAAGTTGAACAACTAACCTTCAAGCTTTAATAAAATTAATAAATCAGAACCAAAACTTTAAATTACAATTCGGTTTGACAACAACAAAAATACAGGGATTTCGAGTACCCATTTTAGTGAAGAAGACCGGAAGTGTGCAAAGTCACTCAACTATTTTGGTCTCAAAATCATGGTCAAGAATACGCATAGCTCTATCTTAAATCTTGTTTGAAGGATTGGATTTTCGTCAATATTTCTGCCAAGTTTCAAATGGTTTGGCCACAAACTCATTTCGGTTTTTCATCTCTCAATATTTGCAGTCATTAGACTTCGAATCTCTGAAAAGAAACACTTCCGGCGCGACATAAACAAAAGATTTCCTATTCATAGCAGGCGTTATTTTTTTTTACTGAAAATGACTGAAAAATCAAGGAAAGATAGGAAAGATTCTTATATAATAATAATACGGTGTTCGGGACATTTTTGTGGAATAATCTTGGTAAGCTTGTATGATAAATTAACGTTTCAGTAAATGAGGAAAACAAAGAATTATTCAATAAGCTAACTTTATGATTAACTTCGTGATTCTACAGTCGTAGACGATCTTTCTCTCACCACTGCCGAAAATTTACGTCTTTAAATGAATATTTCGACTTCCCAAACTGATCCGCTTCCTCTTGGTCTTTTAGGATGTTCTGCTAGCAAAATATCTGCCGTAGATAAATAATTTAAAGCAGCGAACAAACCTTTATGTTCAATGCTAAGTTGTGATATATGAACCGATTACAATTGAGATAAGACAATAAGAATGATTGGCATTTATTTTGCATGATTCTAATTTTGCATAATATAGTGCCCGCCCACTTTGGTTCGGAATTTCTGGCGATGGCTAGTTTCGATCCAACAAGAAATCTTATATTTCGGCCATTCGTTTAGTCGTATGCATGCCCTTCATCTGTACTTGAAACAAAGTCTGCATTTTTTGGCATGTATCATTCTGGACTTCCGGCAGCGTTGAATAAAACCCAAAAATGGTGATCAGCATAGAATGCCTTGTTCTCGCTATTTTCTTGATGATTGGTGAGTAACTTCAGATCAGTCTTGAACTCCTATCTTCGTATTCACAGAGTTTCATATCATTACATGAGTAACACCACAATGGTTATGGCATACTATAGGAGCTTATGCCTCTGATCCTATTATATCGTCTGGGTGTGAGAATCACAAAAAACCCGACCAGTTTCATAGTGCCGAGATTTACCGAATTTCTTGATTTCATTAGACTCAAAATATTCTACGAAAGAAGATTAGTACTCTTGATTCTGTTCATGTGGCCAGCGAAAAATGTCACCAAATTCGCTAGAAACACAATTTTTTAGATGTTTAGGAAAACAATTTTTAGAATAATTTTACAAGTCAAGTTGGAATTTTCTCTCTTGTGAAGTGCTGAACAATGCGCTGCGTTGGGAGAGGATTAACATATCGAATACAACGTTTATCAGTAGGTCAGGCTAGTCTACAATGACTGACTGCATATTTCATTGTCAGTAGATTCCATTTTCAAGTTATATAATCCAAAGTATTTATTATATCAGAGAGCTATTCGTTTCAGAATATAAGAAAAAAAGACTTATTTGAATAAGAGTTAGCCATCTGGTAGCATAAACACCACACCACACCACGCCGATTACCCCACGATAATGAGATCGCACCATTGCTTTTTAATGCTTCTTTACTCCAAAATATCTTGGAGTGTAATTTACATGCAGATAGAATTTGGGTGGCTGACAAAATAATGCGATGCTCTGGGCAAAAGAGTGGGAAATGAGGAAAATACATACGAGAAACAGAAAACAAGGGAAAGGAAGAAAAAAGGCAGGGTAAAGCCAGAAGGACTACATGAATAAGATTCCAGAATCAGAAAACATTGAAATTAAAGATAGAATTTTTATAGTTGTAATCAAACGCGCCTTTTTGCGCATAATTAAAGTTCAATGAGCGCCATTTGTAAAATTCAATCCTTCACCAATCGATCGACTGAGTTTTGAATTTAATCCAAATCAGATAAAATCGGATAATTATGAATAGCTTGAGGCCCAGTTCAAACATCACTTAAACTCCATCGCGGAGTTTCGCACGCTGAAGGGTAAATTAGGAAAAAATGGAATTATGATCTAAATTTCGAATGATTAATCACTTCTTATAAATCATTGAATACTTGTGCAAATTCAAAGAATAACCGCAGTAAAAACCAAAAATGAAACTTGGGTTAAAATTAGAAGGTTGGTTTAACCAAATGTGCACAGATTATTTTAATACAGGCGCCACACGAAGAAACAGTCTGAACAAAGACTAAACGGTGTACCAAAAAATAAATGTTAAATAAAAATGCCAAGAAAACAGCTACATTCTAATAATACAAAAACATGTAAAAATACCATCCACTGTCTTTCATTCATCACTGTACTCTGTAGATGACTTCCGCTCAGGTTGTCTTGACGTCAGTCACCAATAACAGTCTTTCTCAAGCCTACACTCACCCGGACGATCACATTACTCACTCCATTACTACTCCTGTGTTCAAATTATTTCAGTACCCACAAAAACAAGTGCTTGTATTTTTCCAGGTATACTTAATGGAATCCAAGGGGAACGTACTCAAGGTAATTGCACCAATTAGTAAAATTTCATCCGCTTTTGATTCCAATCATTAAGAAAGTTTTAATTTTTTTAAATCAAAATTGTCTTAACTCTTCTGTCTCAGAGTCCTTGCTGTTCCGCGCCAGCACCAGTACTCTTCAGTATATATTCCCCAAGACAGAGACTTCCACGGAGGTTGTCATTCACTTCGTTTTCTCAACATCGAAGTGCGGCGGTAAAATCCTCGACATCCCAAGCAGAGATACGCAGCAACATTACTACTCGTTCAAGATAGAACCCTCGGGAAAACTCTTCTTCGAATACAATATACTCGATGGAAAGTTTGTACTTGAGTTAAATACCACTAGGCCGGATACCTTCTGTGATGGGCGTAAGCATTCTGTCCATCTGCGTCGACTTAACCGCGATATTTACTATCGTGTGGACAGCGGTGATTTTTACAAACACGTCGAGCAAGAGATTATACAGAAACCTTCGTTGAGTAAACCCGATGGAGTGTTCATCGGAGGGGATGCTAGTGATACGTTTGTTGGCTGTATATATAATGCATCAGTTACAATCAAGTGGAGTAAACTACCCGAGTCAACGATAGACTTGGTGCAAATGTACCTGAACGGCGATCATAAGGTCAGCGGTAGAGATTTATTTATCAACGCATGCGTTGACAGAAGTGTAGGTAAGGAGTTCGGACGTCTACTATAGGTCTAGTTCGCCTTATTTGAAAAAATACTTGATAGCTTTTAATTTTCTTTGGAGAATCAAAGGATTTCATACCTTAATTTTGTATAGCCGTTAGGCGTTATCCTACAACTAGCTTTAGGATTCATAGCACCATTTTTTGTAATGCATGTCTTTTATAGGGCTCCATAGAAGACACATGAATATGAATACAACTTAAACATAGAATCTTATTCTCAGGAAAATGACACGTGGTCTGAAATGGGAATACATGCATACACGCCCGAGGTGAAGAGGTCTACCAAGATTTGGAAATTTTTACAGATGTGCACGTGTCTACAGTTGTACTAAATTATCTTCTAAAGTATATTTAAGATTACACTTTCCACTTCGCAGTGACGGAAGTCTTTAAACATTTTTAGTTATGTTTTCAGATCCCACAATTTCTTCCTCGCTTCCTTTCTAGAGTGCCAACCTTTAAAAACCCGTCTTCATGTCACGAGACCAAGTGGAATTATTGCGGGTCCAGCACCAAAAGACAACATCACAATTTGCACATGGTTACTAACTGCCCCAAGACAACACCGCGTTAAGCTCACATTCCTTCTTCTCCACGTCAATAACTCTCTTGCCTGTGTAGACAATCATATTGAAGTAATGGAGGGCAAGAACATAGGGTCACAGATGATTGGTCGATATTGTAATCCAAAGCTAACGTCGTCAGTGCTTAAGCCTATTTATTCTGTGGGCCGACATCTTACTGTGGTTTTGAATATTAATTCAAGCGAGAAATTTGATTTTGTAGCAGAATACACAAGCGTAGATTTAAGTGAAGGTATGTACACACCTGGTTCATTGTCGGAGCTAAAGACATGGGGGATTGATAGTAGTTCAGTCATTCTAAGACCCAAGTAGAATGCGTGTCTGCGTAACTGATCTATCATTTTGTCACTATTATATCATTTCAATTGTGATAATATTGAACTGTTAAACGTCGCGCAAGGTTGAAAAAGTGAAATAGTAACTATACTTCTGCATCTAGTTTCATCATGTGAAAACTATCTGCAGACGTTTCGCACAACGTTGACCAAGTAGAATCGAGATTTACTTCTGCATCGTTGTGCGCGCAGCAAGTTTCATCGTGTGAGCACGACCTGCAGAGGTTGCGCACAACGTTGACCAAGTAGAATCAAGATCTACTTCTGCATCGTTGTGCGCGCAGCACGTTTCATCGTGTGAACACGACCTGCAGAGGTTGCGCACAACGTTGACCAAGTAGAATCAAGATCTACTTCTGCATCGTTGTGCGCGCAGCACGTTTCATCGTGTGAACACGACCTGCAGAGGTTGCGCACAACGTTGACCAAGTAGAATCGAGATCTACTTCTGCATCGTTGCGCGCAACTAGTTTCATCGTGTGAATACGACCTACAGAGGTTGCGCACAATGTTGACCAAGTAGAATCGAGTTATTATTCTGCAACATTGCGTGCAACTAGTTTCATCGTGTGAACACGATGGTATCCATATATAGTTCTTTCGGTCGATGAATGTATTCTTGGTTTAGACAACTTTTTTTTGAAGTTGCTATAAAACATAAAGTGAAATGGATATTTCCATTACATTATTGCAGGGCCATGTCCAGTTCGCGCTGAACTCAGAGAAAAAACAGGAACATTCTCGACTCCAGACTATCCCTACAGTCATGGCAACAGTAGACGCTGCACGTGGACTATCGATGTACCACGAGGCATGCACGTGCTCATCACGTTCAAGAAGAATGATTTTCATATCGAAGGCTGCTCAGTGGATTGTAAATGTGATTTTCTGGAGGTGTTGGCTAAGACTGATGGTCAATATTGGTATGGAAAGTACTGTGGATTCATCAGGCCATCACCGATTTACATAACTGGGGAAAAAGTATTGGCTAAATTTTTTAGTGATTCTCAAGGGACTCGTCGAGGGTTTAGAGCAGAGTATGCAATTATTGACTCTGTTCAGAGTAAGTACGTTTGAAAGAATCTCCGATTTATCGCTTTGAGAATTATGGAATGAGGAGTTCAGGTGGTGTATAGTAGAAAAGAAATCTTGGGAGAAGATAAGGAAAAAAATGAAATTGAAGGGAGAATACCGAGGAGAGAAAGACAAAAGGAAAGGGAGGGAGAGACAAATGAAAGGAAGGGAACATATAAAGAGGAGGATGGGATGCAAATAAATTTATAGTGAGGTCAAACAAACACTCTCAAATGTAGAATACTCATTGAAGATTTATCAGGCTCATCAGCAACAACCAAGAACTGAATTAGAACTACTCATACAAATAATGCAAATTTCTAACCAACAGATCACTGCTTCAGCTACACTCTACTAAAGAATTCATCAGGCGTTATAACCAGCCCAAGATTTCCCCTACCATACCCTGGACAGACGGATTGCTTATGGGCCATCAAAGGACCTCTCTACAGTCGAGTCAAACTGACTTTTATGAGTCCGCTCTATTTAGACTTTAACTGTACAGATTATCTCGAAGTTACTGATGCCGCAACAAAAAGAGCCCAAACATTTACGAAAAAATTATGCATTACCTCGAATGTGCCTCAACCCATCATTTCCGGTGGAAGGGACCTCTTTGTTAGATTTGTGTCTGATAAATACCAGCAGCTCAGTAGAAAGGAAACAGGGTTTATGGTCAAGTATGAAGTTCTACATGGATACGCGTTGAAAAAAGGTTAGAATACTCAACTGAGAGTGGAAGTCTATTGACCCAAATGCCATGTCCGCCATATTTATCATAGGTACTCCACCAAATAAAAATTGTGTGCACTGTAGTAATGCACAGTGTCTCCGAAGACTTTACGTAAGTGACATCAATAGCTCTCTCGCTAGGTTTCGTCCGAGAAGCACTGGATGGAAAGAGCCTCTGGAACCCAGGGTAACACCAAAGCTGCTTGAAATAAGACTAATAAAAATTAGATTAGATTATTATAATAAATATTTTACCTCAAATAAACCAAACAAAGAATATTCGAAAAGGTATAAAACAAATTATGAGTTTAAAACCGATGAGTAGTGGCTTGCCTTCATGTCTTGAAGTTGAATTAGTATAGAGAGCAAACAAATTGCCAATGCTTTTAATGATTTTTTTGCTAACATAGGAAGCAATATGGCACAGTCAATCCCATCTGTGAATACATCACCGGAATCCTATTTACCAAATAGGATGACAACAAGTTTTCACTTATTTCACAATTACTAATGCGATTTATTTCTGTATTCAGTTTCAGGAGTCACGGGCCTAACGGCCAATATTCCCGTACTTTCCATATCTATCCTAGTGTTCTTCCTATGGCCGGATATTGTCCGTCCTTAAGCGATGCAAATTTGAATGCAAGAAAAACCAAGAATTTTTCAATTGTTAATTGTCAGTTATGTTAATTCCGTATTACTTATACACAGTTCACATCTTCCATAAAAAAACACTCACTGACGATGGCGAGCGATGTCGCAGAAACATGTTTAAACTAAAGGTTGTCGTTTTGTTTCTTAAAATTATACATCAATTGCTGCTACAACGATCATATATCTGCATGGGGTTCCGGTTTGTGGGAGTCCGCTAGATATTTTATTGCAGGCTCATTCTTTTAAAATGGCAGTCAAAACTTTCAGGGATAAAGGATCCAAAACCGAGCCAAAAAGGTTTATCATATGGTAATGTATTGAGATACAAAAAAAGGCGAGAGGAGGCGGAGAAACAAAAACTAAACTCAACGTAAAACTGCCACATGTCAAACGAGAACTGCATTGGAAGGACTTCCTGTACGAGTACGAATAAGTTTAGAGTAAACCCCAGGGAGTTTGTGGCGTCCCCCATCTCGGTTCAGTGAGACTGGGGTTGGTCGGCTGATGAAGCTGGTTGTTCGAAAATTCTACAGGAGAAGAAAATTTTGTGTTGTAATCAAAAGCTTTTAAAATGTTTTAAAAGACATTAAAAAAAATCGTACTGTGTTTTTGCTTGATTTTCCCGTTCACTTGTATTATATAGTACACTTTCTTAGCGTCTAACCCATTTTTTTTCAATAAATGTATGTATAGTTTTCCCACATATAGGACAAGCTGGGTTTCTGTGGTGGCATATTATAAGAAAATATATGGGGATCTATAAAAAAAACCTCAAAAATCTTAGCTGACCTTTGAGAAGTTATACCTCTATCGCCCTTAAAGCAGTTTTAGCGTTTTTTTTCCTCCACTGTTAAGAAAGAAGAGAAGAAAAAAAAACACTAAAACTTGCTTAATCCGAATTCTAACTGGGCAGAGCGATAGAGGTATAACTTCTCAAAGCTCAGCTAAGATTTCTTTACTTTATTTCACATTTTGACGATTTTATTGAGGTTTTTGTGGGTACTGCGCTTCTAGAGAAGCGGTACCCACTATGTCATCGAGTGTGTAAGTAAGTGTGTAAGTGGTCATTTCCGAAGATCTCCCGATCTTCTTCGGGTCTAATCACGTGAACGAATACGAAATTCAATGCTTCGTTACTACATAATACGATGATGCCATATTGATATAACGATTTTGAAGTGCTGGTTTTCCGTGTGGGATGCTATATTGCGTTCATAATGAGCATGCGCAAACTCGGATAAGATCACGCCTTTTCGGGTCCACAGCCGAGAAGCAGCTGCAGCCGAGACGATCCTGGGGAGCAGGTTGCCATGGTTGCCAAACGATAGTCATCCGATGTTTCTCCGAAGTGTTTCCGTATTTGATCGGCCCATTGCCGTCTTTTCATCGTTCGATCGTAGAAAGAAACGTCAAAGCTACGTTTATAGACGTTTATACTAGAATATAGAGTGAAATCTAGTTCTCGTTCCCCGCCATAATTTTTTACTTATCAAATTCCTGTTTTTCTCTGTATTTGTCTGTATTTTATTTACTAAAAGTTTCGTTTGTACTTTTACAATTAACGTCTCGCAATACAGCAGTACCCACATGCAGTCATTGACTGCCTATTTTTTATAGTTCCCCATACATTTTCTTATAATATGAAACCACAGAAACCCAGATTGGGCTCCCTGTGACCAAAACCAGCAGAGTTGGAGCCCAGGCCTTACTACACCGCTACAATATCTGCATGGTGAGCGTCGTGAGCGTTGCAATGGGGTTTTGTACAAGTTTTCGCCCTCGTCGTTTTTTCAGGTTCTTTAATCGTTATTCTGTTTCCCTTGGTTTCTTCTTATTGATATTGCTAGTGATGGTTCCACATCTTAAAAGGTAAGCTTGAGAATATGTTGAAAACTAAATAAAAGAACTCGTATTACAAAGCTACATTCCTAGGAATACTAGATGGAAAATGTCGAATTATGGCAAGATTAAGAATAATAATCTTTATTTGTAGAGGGTATAGAGTCCAAATAGGTAGTCACTAGTGGTTATTTAAATTTGTTCCTTCCTTTTTATGTTACTCAAGAATCGTTCTGCATGGTGTCTTTGTCTTACACGCACCACAGGGTGATGTACAGGACCCGAACTGATCCCGGGACCCGAACTGATCCCAGGACCCGACCTGATCCCCAAAACTGTTGTTATTGTACCTGAACTGATCTTGGACCCGAACTGATCCCAAGGTAGGACCCGAACTGATCCCCGCGTATTCTACGGAATGGACTCAAGAAAACTAGAATTTGTGAAAGTCATATTTGTTGATTAATATAAATCATTTAATTAAATAACAATTGCATGTTCTAGTTGACTGATGTAAAAATCATTTATTCGATATGTAATAACAATTAACTTTAGATCAGTTGGAAATCCGATAAACAACATTTTATACTAAAACTTTTCACTGCAAAGAAAAAACTTTATTTGTTTACGATTAGTGATAATATGCGTAAATTTGTTGATCAAGGAATCAATTTTTTTAATGTTTTAAATGTAAATCTACAGGGGCGGATTTAGGGGGGGGCCGGGGGGGCCGCGGCCCCCTCTTTAGCTGCTGGTTTTTTTTTTTTTGCTTTTCTACTGCCTCATGCATTAAGGAAATTTATTTTATTTTTTAATTTGATCCTATCCGGTCCCCCCTTTTGAAATTAATGTGTTAAAACTTGGTAATAATTTATGGAACAGTGTCAACATTGTAGTGCGCCACGTTGTTTTTTTTTTTTTTTTTTTTTGCTTCGGCGATTTTTTAGGTTATCAAAATGGCCACGCTACGCCCCTAATTTGATCCTGTCCGGCCCCCCCTTTTGAAAATTCCTGGATCCGCCCCTGATCTATGATGTGAAACATTAACTTCTTGATTTTTCTAAGAACTGAAACAACGTGGTTATATGTGTTATATTTGTGAATTCACAAATTCTAGTTTTCTTGAGTCCATTCCGTAGAATACGCGGGGATCAGTTCGGGTCCTACCTTGGGATCAGTTCGGGTCCGAGATCAGTTCAGGTACAATAACAACAGTTTTGGGGATCAGTTCGGATCCTGGGATCAGTTCGGGTCGCGGGATCAGTTCGGGTCCTGTACAGTGACCCACAGGGTGTATCCGAGTCCAAGTCGGGCCGTCCGAGTGACACACGATCGGTTCTTAATATTAAACAGACAAACATTACGAGATTGTAATAGAGCTAGATGTTTGTTCACTACTAAAGGACTAAATGTCAGCCGTACCAAAGCAGCTTAGACCTTGGAAAACAAAATACAAAGCGTTAGTTTTAATTACAGGTATCCCAAGCTGGGTTTCTGTGGTATCCTATCGAACTTATAAGGCAATGTACAGTATGCTGATTTTTAGAAAAAATTAAAAATCAGTAAATCACACAAATAAATGTTCCTACTTGTGTTTAGTGTTTTCCTTTGAGTCTCTGTGAAGTTTTAGGTCATTTGCAGCAATATTGAGCGAGTATCGTGGTGGAGTATCCCTCATACTTAAAAATTGGGAAGGTAGCACACTTCAGGCCGCTCGAACCCTCGATAAGGGTCAATAATTCGCCTCTAGTTCAGCCAAAATTACACATCATGCCGAAATTCTTTCACAGAACCTTAGTCCGATATCTGATACAACCACACAATCGATCTCCCATTCGGAATTCAACGCTAACAGTTTCAAAAGCCAATTTTTTTCGAAGCCATTGCCAATCCAATATGCTATGAACCAACCATATTTACCACGACTTTCAACTGTCATTACAAAAACCATATGTACCCTCCCCTCCAAGGTTAACACCGCTATTGTTTTAGCCAACCAATAGCAATCTGCCAATAGAGACGTGATTCATTTAAAATATATGTAAACAACAAACTTGTATCAATCAACACAGAAGGATTTGAGGGGAGGGTACATATGGTTTTTGTAACGATGGTTGAAAGCTGTTGTAAATATGGTTGCGCCCATGTAATATTCTGTATATTATATAATTATCAATGAAAAAGAAAAGAAAGATTTTTCAAGCTTTTTCCTGTTATAAGAAGTATGTTACCATAGTGATGTCAGATATTTCCACATGTGAAAATAACATGTTATCTTCACATGTGAAAATATCAAATTTTTGAAATAGAGAAATATAGGTATTTCATTGATAATCATATAATAATTTGCTATTTTAAACAGGTATGATGTGATTTTCTTTAAGCAAGGGATTGCAAAAGAGCTCAAGGAAATACAAGTACAATTGGTTGACATGTACATCAACAAAAAACCACCAAACATGAAAATGCTTCTCAGAATGGAAGAAATTCTTCATCGCTTGGATGACAGAATCAAATTAAGTTCACCAATGAAGAAAACAGAGGAAACGAAAGTTGAGGTTTGTCCAGAAATATACAAAGGAACTAAGGAGGGTTATCCATATTATGCTAAGGGCTGGGCAATAACAAACTGTACCAATGCCAAACCAATTGAATATCTTATAACTATCCTTATCAATACTATATCATATTCCAAACAAGATGAAAAACATGTACCGAATGTTTTGAAAGGAATTGCAGATACTTATCCAACTATACAAGTTTACTTAGCAACACGAAGGAAATATTTAAAAGAGTATTCCAAGAAGTACAAGAATGTAGATGTGGTTATGGTCAGTAATTCTGAACATTTGGCAAGAACCTGGAACTTGTTAATTTCTAAGGCTTCTACACCTTATGTTGTCATAGCTAAAGATGTGGTTCACTTCTCTTGGCTTTGTCAACTTGAGAGACAGATTCGTGTTGTCAGTGAAGTCCCAAAAATTGGTGTTGCAGGTGGATCTTTCCGTAACCTTTCTGGTCACTGGCAAATGGGTTGCTACCAGACAACACTAAAGAACTATGTCTTAGAATATCAAGAGGGGTATTTCTATTCCAGGAATGAATGCATGTTTTGTGACTACCTGCAAGGCCCTTTTGTTGCTAAAAAAGCTTTGATAAAGTTTGATACAACTCTTCAAGATGAAGTTATATTTGAGGATCTATTTCTTGGTTTAGTTAAGAGTGGTCACTTACTGATGGGCTGTCCAGATGCTATGTATTTTACAACAGATTATTCTTCATATGCAAAGCAAAATGACAGAAATGTATGGATGGAGTTAGCGAGGAAGTGGGAACTGAATCGAGTGTTACTTCCAGTTGGTGTAAAACACTCCTTCTCGTGTAAAGACATAGGCTTTAAATGCTTCAAGTCACATACAAAATCTTTTTTATTACCAGTATGCTGTCAGGAACAATATGCCAAGGCTATTCAATTTATCCAGAAATTTTCTGAAAAGCATAATATTTCATTCGAGCTTGACACTGGCTCAGTTTTGGGGACTGTGAAATATGTTGGACTTCTACCTTGGGATGTAGATGGAGATCTAGCTGTTCTCTCATCAGATATGAAAATATTTGGTGAAAAAGAGACGTTCAAACATTTTAAGAAAAATGGTTATAGGATAACTGATTTCAAACCTCCAGTATATAACCCAGAGACAAAATTAATGACTGGGGGAGCAGCAGTTGTCAGACTTCCTGAGTTGTATATTGAACTGTGGGGTATATCATTCTTAACAAATCCCCAGTTTCTTCCATCTGATTTACAGAAATCTACCAGTATCACCAAAGCCAAAGTCAGGGGTGAATGGATCAATACAGTTTTCAGTCCTGGTTTGTTTGTGAGGAATCGGTATGGGAAAGAAGTTTTAAGACATGCGCAGTCATGGACTGTCACTGGACTGAAACATAGCTTTATTTCTTATGTGAGTGGTACGTTTAAGAAATGTAAGAGTCCTGAGCATCACGCTTGTTTGGAGAACTTTCCTGCAGATGGAAATATTCCTGTATTGGTTCCATAATTATAATGAATGGCAACATCATCTTCAAAGGAATGTCAAGTGGGCTTGCTATAACACAGGGACCCCAACCATTACTTTTATGTACTTTCTTTTTCCATATATAGGCATTCATTTGTGTTTTAATAGCACATATCTCAACAAAATTAATATTTGTTGGCTTCAGGAAATCCACAGGACTTAGAGAAAAACACCATTGCTTACGTGCACATTTTACTAATGCTGTGTACTGATGCGGCAAGAATTTGCGCATGCCATTTAGTGGAAATTCTCCAAATATAAAAAATGAAAATATGGATGACTGTTAGGAGGTAAAATTCCAGAGAAAGAAGAGGCGTGACTCTATTTTATGACATTTAATGGTAATCATCTATTTTATTAAACTACATTAGATCTCTGGGATGTACCTCTGTTTCAATGATGTTTTACTTCCCTCCTGAAAAAAAATAACATGAATAAGGTGATGTAAAAAGATAAGAGGAGAGAAGAGATGTTAATGGTGTTAAGAGTTCTAAGCTAAAAAAAGCAGTAAATGAGCCAAAAGGAAAAATAAAATTCACTAAAGATAAGAAATAGCCAGTATTATTCCCATATGCCTCAAAATGAACATAATGTTTTTCCCTTTTAACATCCTCCCTTCTTAGCAATGAAGTAATGATAACTGCCACATGCTTGGCACGTGGTCAATAATGGGTTACATTATGCCTACTCAATAGACCTTTTTTGCTTCAGACCACTTGACATTCCCTTGAGAAATGTTCTTTTGTTAAAATATTTACACATGAAAGAATCAGCTCCCAAGAGTGGCATCACATGGTCTGAAATGGACACAACAATCAACGAAGCTGAAAAGGTCTATTAAGTTACAGTATATTCTAAAGAAAAGCGAATAGCCGCTCTTTCCCCTCCTATGTGGGGAGTAAGTGTTTTCCCTGGGGGTGGGGGATGGGAGAGGCTGTACAAAGGCTAAAATCGAAAGAAAAAATACTGATTGCTTACCATAACTTTCTGTCCATTTATTCGGAGGAATCCATTCATTGAACGCAAACTTATACTCTATAGGCGCAGTGGCTTTGACAAGAATCTGCAATTTTTAAGTTAACAGTTTATTTTTTATGCAGATTTCTCTTGCTTTATTTCGGATATTTCATTTACCCTCTTAGAAATAATTGGACCGAGGATACGAGAAGGGTAAAAGTAAGTGCTTAGCTTGACTCACCGAAGGTGCTACAATAATTGCTGCAAAGTGACCACGAAACAATGGTTCCATGTCGAGGTTGAACATGATAAACAGAGTAAATGTATGAACACATCAAGTCTAACCTCGACTTGAAGTCATTGTTTCGTGGTTACTCAAGTGAATTCGGGAAAGGTTTATTGACTCCCTATCCAAAATATCTTGGATGCGAGACCAACACGAAAATACCTAAGAAATCACGCTTTTTCTCGATAGAAGAAATTTGTGGCATTTCTTCCATCCTCGCCGATAGTGGTATTTTGAAGTCAGATCATTACCTTGTCGAGCTTCCAGTCATCAAAAAGTCCCTTGGTGTCTCTCATCACTTCCACCTTGGTGATAGGGTTGCCGACATACTTGGTGACGAATGTGAACGAATCACGCCTATATACGAAATAAGATTGATTTGCTTATTACTTAAAGTTAAAAATGGATCTTACCTTGAAAACACTATCCATGTTACGTGACCATGGCTGTGACGTGTGCCAAGAGTGGTAATAAACCCCTTGCATATGAAAAGAAGCTCAATTTGGAGGACAAAACAAAATAATTTTTATCTTCTGAGAATTGGAAACCTATCTTTTTGTCCCTCTAAATTGAGCTGCATTCAAAAGTTCTGTGCAAGGGGTCTATTAATCTTGCGCACTGTCTGGTAATCAATCTTAGTACTGTACCGTGACCGTGTAAGTCGTGTGACATTTCATAGTCATACGTGACATGCGTGACATTTCATAGTCATTCAAAATGCTGTTTCATTACAACCTTGTGGACAGTCTAACAAAAAAATTCAAGTTTACTTACGATCCTCTTTCGAATTGGTTGCCAGTCTTGGTCAATTGGATTGAATCTGTGTGTCCAAGGCTACCGTATATCTTGATGTACACATTGGCGTCTGTCCCTGCTGCCCACACGTCACTCGTAATCACTTCGATTTTGTAGAGAGCTAAATTTTGAATACGATCAGAGCGTGAAATGAAAACACTTTAGCTACCTTATTTTTATTTATTTTAGTTTCTGTTTTTTTTTATAATTGTAATTTTGTAATGCACCAGTCAAAGTAAAGCCCGACCCCCCCCACCCCGGGATATAGGTGGGGATTGGTTTTGAACAGCGTACCAAAACTGACAAATGCCCCACCACATGGGGAAGATATTTGAGGTCAAAAGCCCCACCCCCTAGGGCGAAAGAGCATGCAACATAACTTGAAAACTAAACAGGGTTTCTATAATGATGACTCACTCCCATTTTTTCTGCGCTTATATCAAAAATACAAAAAAATCAGTATAGAATTCCAATTTTAATGCTTTTTCTTAAATCATGTCAACAATTATTTTGTGGCACAAAGATCGCAGTACCATAAACCATGAGGCACCGTTTCTTCAGTAAACCCTACAAAAACGAATCCCCACCTAATGCCCGACCTCTTTAGGTGGGGACGCCAAAATGTACAAATGCCCCACATGGTCGGGCTCTGAAAACCTGCTAAACTCGTACTAAATCCCCACTAAAGCCCCACATATCCCGGGGTGGGGGGGGGGGGGGGGGGGTCGGGCTTTACTTTGACTGGTGCATAACCTTATGAGGCACCGTGGACAAATAAACTTTTATTTACACGAAATTTTCGCGACACTTTGATTTCGCGATTGTCGCGATTTTCAAATAATGCAAAATTAAAGTGACGCGAAAATATGACGCGCGAAAATTAAGTGACCTTCGATTATTGAGAAAATAAAGTAATGATAAAAGACGTTGTTAATGAGAACAGAGCACTTGCACCTACAGAATTCATACTCCAGTCAAAACCAAGGAGCTATCTGGGAAACAAATTTGAAATTCTGATTTGGTTGATTTGGTTGATGTTTTTTTTTAACTCTGTCTTCCACTGATGCTCTGTCATGTTATAACTTAATATATCGTGCTGCGCTACACTATCGAGAATGATTTTAGATTTTTTGGTCCACTTTGATTTGTTAGAACTAATAGAAAGGCAGTGAGTTAGAGTGCAAACAATATATCCGTGAAACATTAGTTATACTAAATAGTGCAATTTTGTGAAAATTCTATTGTTTAATTAGCACTATTTTGTACTATTTAGTAATTTGTATTTCACGGATATTTTCTTTGTACTCAAATGTTTGATATGATACTAGTCCAGCTCCTATATTAGTCCTATATTATCCAATCTAAGTCCCCCCTCCCCCCACGGCCTCCAACATACCTCCCCCCATTTTTTTTAGGATGCACTATTTTGTACTATTTAGTAATTTGTATTTCACGGATATTTTCTTTGTACTCAAATGTTTGATATGATACTAGTCCAGCTCCTATATTAGTCCTATATTATCCAATCTAAGTCCCCCCTCCCCCCACGGCCTCCAACATACCTCCCCCCATTTTTTTTAGGATGCTCCGCAGTCCTTGCGTTACTGATAAACACCAGCTGGAGAATTAACGTCGAAAATTATAGCAGCAACCCAATATTTGTTGAAGCTGTGATCTGTGACTGTAATTTGAATATTGATTTCACGCACTGGTTATTTGGGCGCATTTTTTTCCCCAGTTTTTCAACTGGTCTATATTCTCTTATTTGTTCGATTTTCTTTATTTTTTTGCTCAAGAATTCAAATACTAAACAATAGGAGCAAATTTCTTTTCGAAATAACTTTTCATTAAGCATAATATTTCTTTTCGGAAATGAAAACTGGCGCTCGTTTTAACGTATTCATCCGAGGCTATATTATTGTCGTTAATAGTCAAAATCGTAATAAAAACAATGATTATTCGCTGTTTTCACATAGTCAGCCGAAAATTCGATTGCGAATCAAGCTTTACAGTAAATCCTAGCTCCCTTCGGAGAAAAACCATTATAATACTTAAAAAGACTTTTGATGTGGAACATTGAATATAAACCTACCAGTTTGAATGGACGGGTGAGCGACCTCAATACATGCAGTCAAACACAAGACCACAAGAACAGCTTTCAAGCTATAGCAAATCATCTTTATAGTTGTTAGACTACAGTAAAACTGATCAGCAATTCATAAGACCAGAAAACCAAACGTTGTGTAAGGCGCGCGTTACGGATTCTCCGCACTCTTCAGTTAAGAATACACTGAACTTTTAAGAGGGGTACCCAGGGGAAAACGTTTGTACCCGCCGATATGCCCTCTCGACTACATAATTGGTCTAATGTCTTGTTGCATAGCAATGCGAGACACCATTTGAATATTGAAGGAAAACGTCTGCCAGTGACTCTTCCCAGAAACACATGGCTTATTTTTTGGCGCCATTAATAATTAAAGTGTTATCATGATCCAACAAGCAAGTAGTTTGAACACTGTTTCCTTTATTAGCTTTTGATTAGAACGCGAAACAGATGTATATGACTGAAATTACATTATTTTTCATATAAGGTTTGTATTGTACTCGTGCGTCAAGAAAATATCACTGGTCTTCAGTGGGGACCAATCATTATTTGTCGCTTGGGAAAGGGGGGGGGGGGAGGGGTGGTGGAGAATTTTTGTTGTGACATCATAGAGATTAACTGATTCCCCTAAGAGGCACTATCTTTTTTATGACGCCCCCCCCCCCCCTTACCAGTGGTTCCTATTTTCTCGATTTTGTGTAACCCCTACCCCCCTTGATACCTGTCAATGTATAGCTGCCCCCCCCCCCCCTCCCCAGGCGATACATAATAGTCGGCCCTTACTTTTCACAGTATTTATTAATGATAAAATGCTGCTGGACCATAATTGTCTATGGTCACCGCATTTTAGGAAATTTAAAGTTTGCCATTTGATTAGTGTCCGCTAAAACACAAATCGTCATGGCAACGAGACTAGTAATAAACAATTTGGGAATGAAAATATTAAATTAATTTTTTGTAAGAGCGAGTTTAC
Source organism: Anthopleura sola (assembly GCA_023349425.1). Classification (NCBI taxonomy): domain Eukaryota; kingdom Metazoa; phylum Cnidaria; class Anthozoa; order Actiniaria; family Actiniidae; genus Anthopleura; species Anthopleura sola. The sequence continues at coordinate 4,352,083 of JALHLI010000012.1, read as the reverse complement.
TTAACCCATAAAACAAAAATTACTTGTGAACGTGAATTGAATATTCAATTAGACACAAGAAAACAAAACAAAATCTACTAACTCTCATTAGTATTTCAAGGGTTAAGTAAAACTACTCCGTTGTGGAAGCCACTGAATTTCAATTTGAGCTGCCAGACAACATAACGTAAAGTAAGATCAGAGAAGACACTCGAGGTAAAAATAATTATATCAAAGTTCCTTCACAGAAGTCTTACTAGCCCTGTGTAGTCCAGTGTTAAGAGGCGTAAGAGGTGGAATATGGTGTGAGCAGATCTCTGCGCTACAGGCCAAACATATCAAAGTTCCTTCACAGAGGTCTAGCCCTGTGTAGTCCAGTGTTAAGAGGCGTAAGAGGTGGAATATGGTGTGAGCAGATCTCTGCGCTAAAGGCCAAACATATCAAAGTTCCTTCACAGAGGTTTAGCTCTGTGTAGTCCAGTGTTAAGAGGCGTAAGAGGTGGAATATGGTGTGAGCAGATCTCTGCGCTACAGCCCAAACATATCAAAGTTCCTTCACAGAGGTCTTACTAGCCCTGTGTAGTCCAGTGTTAAGAGGGGTAAGAGGTGGTATATGGTGTGAGCAGATCTCTGGGGTACAGGCCAAATATATATCAAAGTTCCTTCACAGAGGTCTAGCGGCGTGTAGTCCAGTGGTAAGAGGGGTAAGAGGTGGTATATGGTGAGAACCGTACGCCCCAAATCCGTTATCTTCCATGGTACGAAAACTGAGCTTGTGCGACACTGCAAATCCGTCCGCTCCTTCTAGTTGCGTCAGAAGTATAAGTACTTGCCTGAGAACAATAAAAAACATATCAGAAGGAATAGATAAAGGATGATAAGATCGGCGCCATGGGACAAAGATATGCGGCACTATGATCAATAACTGATTCTATATAGACTGATGGATGGATCGATGAGATGGCGCCATCTATGACAGGAATATTTCCTTTTCTTTCGTTTCTTAGAACAGAATATTGCATTATGGTAGCACACACTTGCAAAAGTGGCCTGATAAGTGTGAGTCGCGGGCTATAAAATCTATCATGCCAAGACGAGCATTCTTGTTGGAAAAATGGCTCGATGCTCTGTTGTTTATTGAAGTGTCTATATCATTGTCAATAGTACTGCGAAGCTTTTGCTATGGTTGTTTATGAGAATGAAATCTCTCTTATCCAAAGCCAGAAATATTGCGCAATATAGTTGCAACTTGTATGAAGTTACTTACCGATGAAGGGGAGGAACGCTATCTGCAACCACCAAAGATCCCCTTGTTGAGACGATATTAAAGCTCTCTGAGCAGTCACAGTCCACGTACAGGTGGTGGTTAGAACGACGATTCTCCGCTACCACTATCAACCCTGCCATGCCTTTAGCCATGAAATAACAAGTTACTCCAGAAATGCCCTATGATGTAATCCATAAAACTGGTGTTAAATAACTGTTGATGTTATATTTATGCATCCACAGCATCCACTTTAATGTGTAAGGCTGATCAAGGAGCAAGGTTTGGGGAGTGGGGTAGTCTCTCTTCTTATCCGCGGTTGTAGGTGGTAGTGACTGATGGTAGTGATGAGGCGCTAATAGACATGAGGTCTATTTAGGACAAGGGGTAAATAATGGTTAACAACTTTCGAGGTCTTGGCATCCCCCTGTTATTCCAACCCCACTTCTCTGCCCTAAACATATGCCTTTGTACGCCTCTTCAAAGCAAAAAAATAATAAAAAATGCTTGTTTGTCTTGATTAAGGTGCGTAAACACGGTGCAACATTGCGCGCAATATTTCAGAAAATGTTGCTGAATCGTTTTCTACTTCAGCAACTCCGCGTGCAACAAATTGCGTCGTGTGCCATGGCTCGCAACATCGATTGCCTGTAACATTGCGCGCAATGTTGCACCGTGTTTCCGTTGCTTTAGTGTACTGAGCCAAAACCTCACCTCGTGTTTTTTGCCGTTCTTGATAACCAAATTCAAGATAAAGTCGGCCAGACAATACTCAGGCATAGGAACTTGTTCAACAAGAACTGCCCTTGAACTGTGTATGGCCAATACATAGCTTGGAAAACTATCCTCGTCTGTAACTGCCCTGATCAATTCAGTGTCGGCGAGCTCTCTGTCAGAGCTAATTGTCCAATGGTTGAATGCTGTACACACTGGAAGAATATGATAGTACATAGACCTTTCACATGATGCCAAAGCAGCTCAATTTGGAGGACAAAACAAAAGAATTTCTATCTACTGAGAATTAGGACCTCTTGTTTGTCCTCAAAATTGAGCTGCATTCTGACGTGCTGCAAGGGGTCTATAGTGAGATTTATCAAAGGGAAGTCTCAGTAGAACATAATGGCTACCGTAGCTTGTGGATGGGGAAGAGGAGAGGGAAGGGTTCCCGAGAGTCTCTGGGATTTCATCGAGCATGCGCAGTAAGGGTCAAGAGTGGGTGTCGTAAGTGAGTAGAGTTTTGTTGTTGATTCTCTCTCTTGCTTCCAGGATTTTTCTCCGCGTTCTCCAGTTTTCCGCCCGCAAAAATCTTAATTCCTAAATTCCACCTCGATCTTAGGAGATATTCCCGATAGGTTAACCTTTTATCTCTTCTTTTGCGTTGTGATGCGAATAAAGTGATAAATATCTAATTTTTTTTTATGCAAAGGCGCCAACTTTATTGCCCATGATACACTACGGGCGTCACCACAGGAACCCCACACACGAAAACAGATTGTTTATTACCTATCATGTAAGTGCCTTCTTCTAGGATTCCACTGCACATGACACTTGATTTAACTTTACGTTTGCTACTTATGACGAAAGAAACAGGTTTCGGAGTGGAGTCACCGGCTGCTGTTGAACGACACACGACAATCAAGAGGTCAAGAGGAGACCGTTTGTTTTCGGCAACACCTCTGGAAGGGAGAAAAAACGGCAATGACTTTCAATATTATTATGGTATGTACGTTAAAAATAGGCAAAATACACTAAAATACATTTAGAAAAGAAAAATGTAAAACAGAGCAGTTGATTCTTGGTTCTCTTTTATGATTTCAGTGTTTTCATCAGCAAAACTAGCTGTTAACTTCGAACTTCACATGAACCGAACGCATTGAAAACAATGAATAATAAGGTGGTCTTCTTTGATGTCATTAGATTAGGATCATGAGAAGCTCGACGTTTGAACTGGGTTGATACATGGTTGTCAGAGAACTTAAGAATTTAGGACTCCTACACTCCCCTCCCCCTTCTCCTCCCCTCAAAAAGAAGCCTGCTGTGTAGGAAACTAAAAGACGAAAGAAACAGTCCCACCCCTGTTGTTTTCTCTTTCTGCTCGTCCCTCCCAAAACCCCAAGAAAGAAATTAAGCAGCTTATTGGCTAGGGTCAAAACCTCACCTTATACCAGCTTGAAAGAGACAAAGATCAAGCTCTGTGGGTGCGAATACAGTTACCATAGCAACCTTAGCTGGTCCCAGCGCAAATGGAGGAAAGCAACCAGTTACACGCACATCAGCCCAACATTCACGTATTTTGCAGACATCCACACTGTCAAAGTAGCTGAAAATACAAATTATCAATATTAAGTACATTTATCATCATGCACGGCTTTGCACGAGCAGCACTTTACTGGGATTCTCAATATTCTGTGAACTTGGTAGTTGCGAGTTGCCCGTTGGAATTTGGTTTTTCACCAAATAAATAGTTTTGATTGACCGTAGCGAAAAAACAATTTCACAACGAGCCGTTGAAATGTCTGAGCTTGCAGAATATTGAGAATCACAGTAACTTGGAAGTGATTGTGTCGCAACGACGTCTGAAAATATTGAAACGACTCATGCACTAAGCTCTTGGCCAATCATGTTGTAGATAAGAAAGACAATAAGCGCCATGGACTGAAAATTTGCATTGCATGTAACACTGGTATGTATAACTATGAAGAAACAGTTTAGTTCTCCCCACTTACTTCATAAAGTCTGCAAGGGATATCCAGAAGACTCCCTCTTCCGCACCGTGTGCCATCAGCTCATGCCTCAGCTCAGGCGTCCAGATGGATGATGCGTCAGACCACTCTCCTTTCCAAGAGAACCTACCCCATGGATTGCGCAATCGTAATAACCTGAGCAAAACGAAGGATTTTGGTTTATACTGGGTTTCATAAACACTGTAAACACTGCCCGTCAAGTGGTGTCAACTAGACAAGTATTAACTTGCTTTGGATCAATCGCCACAGTCAGATGAATGAAGCTCTGTGACAGCCTACAACACTGGACAAGCACTGTCTGTCATCAGGAAACTTGATAGCAGACACGCTTGTTGGATTTGTTTAGCACCAATCAGCGGAATAAATCTCATAAACCTCTTTATCAGCCTACAATGAGGTGCAAACAGTGTCTATAATGTGCTATCAGCCATTTCTATTGCTTGATCAATCAGCTGAATGAATCCGTTTTATTAGACTATGAACACCTCCTATAGCGCCCTACCAGATCGTGCTAAATTCCTATTTAAAACTTCAGCTGAAATGCACGCAGAAACAAGGAACTGGTGTACCTGTGTCCGTGAACATCCTTGACGTCAAGAACAGAGTAGGCGTGGTGGGTCTGTAGACCTACATTGCTGTATGTTGCTTCTTCTTCAGCCTTTGAATCTCCACCACACGAGGCACCCATTAAAAATCTGATGGAATGTTTTGGTTAATAATAATACTGATAATTAGAAGATTTAAAGAATGGAGATTCTTAGAAGATGATATATATTGGCCTCATTCAGAGATTACACGATGCCTGGACAGCCATCAACATTCCTATCATCATCATCATCACCATCATCATCATCAACAACACCACCACCATCATCACGAATATTCCCACCACAACCACAATCATCATCGTCATCTTCATCACCATGACCATCAACATCATCAGAAAAAAAAACATGGAACATCAATTATTTTATCAAACCTTGGATCAACGTAACCTCTGGGCTAATATGAGTCAGAGCACACCTACTCACAGATCAAACCAGAATTTAGCATGTTGGGTTTTGAAATCCAACAAACTCTACTCCTATGTGATGTCAAGTTTAGGAATTGAACCTGCATGGGTGCTCTACTACATGATTCCCATCATCATAATCACAACCATCATCACACCTCCATCGCCATCTCCATCATCACAGCAACAGCAACAGCAACAGCAACAGCAAAAGCAACAGCAAAAGCATCACCACCATCACCATCACCATCATGATCATGATCAGCATGAGCATCATATCATTCAGTCATATCAAGGTAAGTGTTGTAGTTTACAGTACCTACCCAGCAGTTCTTGAACTCAGTAACTTGGCCCAAATCATGTCCACATCTATGTCCTCCCCTTCACCTCCAGAACTGCCTGGCTGTTCTGTCACAAGTAAAATGCCATCATATTTGAACATACATACTTCTCAAATCAAAAATATTGCAAAAATGCACTTGTTACAAAGAAGTGTCAGTGGGCATGCACCAGGGAGTTTAAGGAAGAGGTTTCCATGGCAATAGTTGCTAGTGGTTACGCTAGTAATGAAAATGGTTAGCTTGGAAATGGCATTAGGTACATTATGCAGCAACAGTAGCATTATCACTGCTAGTGACTGATATTGATAGAAAATGGACATGCTTGCTGTTTGCAGTAATCAAGCACCAGAATTGGCAGAATTTGAGAACAGTGTTAGGAGAACATGACACGTAGCAGAGTGCTTCTCAACACTTCTCAAGTGTTCTGCCAATCCCAAGGTGCTTTATAGTTGCACACAGCACAGAAGTAAGTTTTATATTATTGCAATATAAAGTGTGCACTTGTGCTGTGTGCTCTTATAAAGCATGCGCCCACAACCAATCAGAATGTGAGATATATATTTACAGTCATTTTATAATAGGTAATAATATTCTATTCTTACTGTGCAGCATGATGCTCTCACAAGGTGCTCCAGTTAGAGTCTCTAGTCCTTCAATGGACCTTCCTGCTGACAGAGCCTCATAACTTCCGTGGAGTTTTGCCATGGCTTTCTCAATCAGAGGGACCCACAACTGACGGCGGTGAGCCTGGAATGTTCAAACATGGTGATTATAATGCCAGGGCATTTATCATAGAGCATTTTTTGTATATTTTTCAAGCATAGAGCAAACTTACAGACCAGACCTTGCCGTGAGCATTCAACATCTGGTTCTATGTCCGTGCCACACTATAATTGGCAGTGTGTCATGACTTTTCGCACTTATACAAAATCTGCTATAATGGCTAAGAAACATGTATCTCCTGGAGTTATAATTATTACAGTAATGCACTTTAAAGAAGTGAAAAAACGAGAGGGGATAAATGGAAGAAAATATTATAAGCATTGATTACCTGTGAGTATACAAGGTTTCCTTGATCATTACAAGGCAACAGAATGTCTACCAAGATGATTGTCCATTTTCCATCTTTACACAACCGCACTTGATATATTCCCTCCTCGCACACCTCTCTAGTAACTACAATCTTTTCAAGAAGATCAGGTCTCTCGGCTAGGACTGCTAAAGAACTAAGAAACCTGTCCAAAAAAGTATGGTACATGCTTTTCAGGATATTCAAAAGTAACTGAGTTGTAACTTTTGTTTTTTAGCATGGTTGGCATAGAGACAGCAATGCTCAAATCCCACCATTATGACATTGGTTTGATTCCAGGACTCAGTGTCATCAGAGTTAATAGATTAACTATTAACTCTGGTGTCATATTATATATGTGAGTAGAGTTGTTTGTTGGTTTTCTTCTCTCCTTAGAGGGATTTTCTCTGGTTGTCTTTCCTCTACAAAAAATCAACTTTTAAATTCTAAGATCTAGACGGGCCTAGATGAAAATTACTCTGTGTAACCCTAGCAAATTGTGTACAGGGGCGGATCCAGGAATTTTCAAAAGGGGGGGCCAGACAGGATCAAATTAGGGGCGTAGCGTGGCCATTTTGATAAGACACCTAAAAAATCGCTGAAGCAAAAAAAAAAAAAAAAAAAAAAAAAACGTGCGCACTACAATGTTGACACTGTTCCATAAATTATTACCAAGTTTTAACACATTAATTTCAAAAGGGGGGGCTGGATAGGATCAAATTAAAAAATAAAATAAATTTCCTTAATGCATGAGGCAGTAGAAAAGCAAAAAAAAAAAAAAAAACCGGCAGCTAAAGAGGGGGCCGCGGCCCCCCTGGCCCCCCCCTAAATCCGCCCCTGGTGTAGCAATAATATAATAGATATAAGTATGACATACCAGCAGTCTCCTAGAACACCTTGCATGATATCTGAAGGCCTTGGATTCCTGAACACTGCCCATGAAAATTTACTTCTTTCATGTCTAAAGTTATCTATCTCATCTGGTCTTAACCATTGGGTAACACGGGGATGATCTGAGTGGCGTGGCTTTGAGTAAAGTGACTTGGCAGCAGGCGGGAAGGAATCATCGACAAACGGTATGCCTTGCTGAATTAAAGAAATATTATATTGGTTTAAATAAATACTGAATAAATTGAAATTGGGCACTCTGATTGGCTATGATACTTGACAATCACAGTAGATTTATATTATAATTGTATGCTTGCATCACAAATTGGCTAGGGTGGACTTTACGGAAATTTCCAAAGTTTCAGTTATTTTCAGGACAGATGGCCAATTCTGCTATACCTCTGGTAAATTAACGTGTTGCTGATAAGAGGCTGAGAGGCATATTAATATTTGAATATGAAACATAACAAGAATCAAACTTAAAGGTCTCTTGACTCTTATCAAATCTACGAATGGAATTGAGTTGAGTTTCAAAATTTGATGGCCCTAAAGCTGAGGGCCTCTTGACCAGCATCTGCTTAACACTCACATTTTTGCAGTATTTTGTAATTCTATTCCACTGCTCCTTAGCACAGTTCTCGTCTCTCCTTCTTCTAGACTCTACTGACATGCTTGTCTGCCTTTGAAATGTAGTTCTTGTCGGACTAAAAGATGGAAAGCTATCATCTGCACTGTCCTCTATTGACTGTGGTGAGTCTGTTTCTTCTTTGTTTTTGCCACAGACCTCACACACAAGTGAGGTATTAGTGTTTTTGAAGGTACACGAAGGACATATCCAAACTATACAAAGAATTAAATTTTCATAATAATCAGAAAAATTATCTAGCTAATAAATAACAAAACACAGTATATGAAGGTAGGTTTTTCAAATCTGTTATAATTTTGTCAGAGTAAGCGCTTGTATAAAGTGGCAATTCTGTTTTGATTCTAATGATTTGAGGTTTTAAGGTACCTTTTATGGTGATGTGAAAGCAAAAAGTGTAGGGAAATGGGGATTTTTTCAAGAGGAAACTATCACAAAAACAAAAATAGGGGAACTTTATGAAAGATAAAAGAATGACAGTTTTACAACTTAGAATACCAATGATTCATTTTGATACACAAAATTGTGTGTATGTTTGCATGTGTGCATGGAAGAGGGAGTAGAGCAGTTATATATATATAGTTGGGTGGGTTTTTCCAAGTTATCATAATAGAAAAATATCCATTCATAAATAGAAATATTGTAGTATGTATTTCAAATTTCTAGAACTTTCCCCAAGAACGGAAATTAATATAATAATAATAATAATAATGGGAAGTTTTTATATAGCGCATTTCACAATGTCTCAATGCACTTTACAATTGTGACCAGTGGAGGACTTTACAGGCTGCATATTAAGGCGCTATTAGCAGCTTACAATATAAGATCCCTTTAATTGAGAATTTTTCCAGAATGTACTGATGGGGGGTGTGGGGTAGTGGTAGGAGTGATCGGTGTTCAGTTTTGAAGATGATTCCTAAAAGGTACACATGAATTAAAAAAGGTGTTGACATGATTGATTGATCTGGGCTGATGACTGAAGGTCTAACCATTTGCAAATATTTTTGGAGGAAAGACAGCACCTAGCTCCTACCTTAATAGATACTTTAAGACCCTGAGTGTTGGTTTGGCCGAGGCTTGAATTCATGAGGGACATCGGAGCACATTTTAAAGTGTGTGTGTGAAGGGGGGGGGGGGGGGGGGGGGCTTAAGTCCCCCCAGCTCCTATTTCCTTGTCATGACAATATGACAATTGGGAGGCAGGTTAAGCTTAAATCTAGTGAATAAGTACAAGTCACAAAAGTGTACCCACCAGAAGTTGCACCCATTCCTGAAGTGGAAGGTTCATTAATAGATGAAGGATGCATTCCTCTTGGGACAATACTATCAGCTGTTTCAACACCTGCACTACCAGAGATACCTGTGTCCTTCTCAATATTGCAAATTTTACATTTATCCCTAGAATTCTCATTAGTAAAAGTACAATTAGGACAATTCCACTTTCCAGGAATTGAAGGTGGTAATGATTCTGGTGTAGAAGCAATAGATGATGAAGGGAAGGGTCTGGGCTTAAAACCTTCATCTTGACATTTGGCACCACAAACAGAACAATTTAATCCAGCATTATCAAGAAGAAGAGTCTGACATTTTGGACACTTAACGACCAGCTCGGGACTTTGCTGAGCAATGTCAGTGTCAAGATCAATTTTTGGGATTTCTATTTTTAAATCTGGGTATAACCTTCCATGGGATTGTCTCTCAGGGCCAGATGAATCTAATTCCTCGTCATCAGGGATTACTATAACTTCTTTACGACTACCACAAGCTGCACAACTTGTTCTTGATGAAGGATTTTGTAAAGTGCATTTAGCACAACTCCAAGAGGGCTTTTCTTCTCTAACAACGGATGCAACAACGCGCTTTAAAAGATTGTGAACTCCATTCAATGGAGAAGAAGCACTTGACTCGATCGCTTGTGTTCTTGCACTTCTACAAGCACTACACCGTGTATTTCTTTCAGGATTTTTAAGACTACACGTCCTGCAAGTCCAAGACGTGTTATTCCCTGGTCTCTGATGGCCACAAGCCTGACAAATATCGTTATTGCTTGGGTTGTCCAGAGTACATTGTGTACAGGTCCATATATTTTCTCCTTCAGATGTCGACATAGTTATTCCCATCATAACATGCTTCGTTTAAACCGCTGATTGACTCCTTCTTCCCTTATATTCAAAGTTTGTAATACCCACATCATCTAAAATACTAGATCACCGATATCTTTAGCACCATTATTCAGCGATTTACTGAATTATAAATTTTCTTTAGGTCGGCGAGTTCTTCCACAAATTTCATTATCGTCAATAAATCCCAAGGGGGGAGGTGAGACTTACATAAAACAATTTTTTTTCTTGAACTGAAAAAAAACGACCTTAAAAATCACAAACCTTCGTGATAATTACTCCTAACCTTAATTTTGATTGCTTTCTTTAAACAATTTTCTAACCAAAGCGGTGAATTGTCTTTTTATTAATATTTAATTTTAGTTTATTCAACCCTACCCCGGGTGGAAATTCGTGTCACTCTTGAATCGAGGTGACCTCATACGAAACCGGAAATAGTCCCTGAAGCTCAATGTTTGTCAAGATGGCTGAACGGGAAATTTCCCTAGCACTTCCGGTTTCCAAACTTTGCGCTTATTCGTTCATTTTTTGTGCGCTTTTCATCGTTAATTGTCAAGGTCAATTCTTTGAAAATCCGAGAATAGATAAAGAGGTGGTTTTGTGGAAAAAAGGTGAATTATTAGGGTAAATTTGGCAACGTAATTTCTTAGAAATTATCTAACAATTTCTGAGTTTCAATCAGCTGATTAACATCTTTGAATCTCATTATCTGCTCCAAATTGTGTTGTAGTCAAACACTGATCACTATGTGCTGTCAATCAGAAAGAATTCTATTGAAAATGTGCATGTCAGCTGTTAAACATATTTCTACATGAAACAGGAAATTGTGACCGTCTAGTGAAACCCAGTTTAATCACAAGTGAACAAAGTTCTTTAATTACTGCATGTTTAATTTGCAGGTGACAATGGTGTTGCTTATTATCGCATCCCTATCATCACTGCCCTACCAGATGGCACACTTCTTGCACTATCAGAAGCTCGCAAGCACAGTTCCAGTGATTCTGGTCCCAAATTCCTGGCAATTAGGCAATCGGAGGACATGGGTACTACCTGGACACCAACCACTTTCATCGTAGATGACAAAGAAGTGCCTGATGGGCTTAATTTGGGCAGTATCACTGTGGATCAAGAGACAGGGACAGTATTTGTGCTGTATTCTTTCTGTTTTCATAAATGTTCAGTACATACCACGTATGTGATAAAAAGCAATAATCAAGGAAAGAATTGGACCACACCCCAAAACATATCAAGTCAGATTGGAACATTTGCCTTCGCTCCTGGGCCAGGCTTTGGGATTCAGGTACAAGTGTTATTATTTATCTTTTTATTATTATGTCAAAAGTTATATTTTCTAGAAAATATTTGAATTTCCTATCTAAGAATAATTTAGAAAAATTAAAAAAAACATCTTTGAACATTTGCATGCTTGCCAGGGACTGATACAGGAATTTGGGGAGGGGGGCATAAAAATTCAGGATTAGACAAACTTCTCCAACAATCTATACAAAACAAAAGCAAAAGAGGTCCAGAGGTATAATTCCTAAAATATGGTTTTCCATACTGGGGATATTTTTGACAAAAAAGGTAAAAAATGCATCCCTTACTAAACTTGACCCCACAAATTAATTCTTATTCCTACCCCCTCTCCTTTTCTAGCAAAAATGTATATGTGAATGTGTAATTATATTTTTTACACAGAAATCTAGGGATCCCAAAAAGGGTAGACTTATCACTTGTGGCCACTCCAGTGGTGCTGATGAAGGAATGTACTGTGTTGTAAGTGACGGTATGTATCAAATATGTATATGATAAGGATGAGGGGGAATAATGGTAGTTTTTAAGATGATGGTGGTGATGATGATGATGATGACGATATATGATAGTGATGATGAATTGATAATTATGGTGATGAGATGATAATGATGAGGGTGATGGTCACAATGAGGGAAATTATGATGTTGATGATGATGAATGATAGTGGTGATGATGACGATGGTGGTGTTTATGGTGATGTATGATAATGATGAGGGGGGATATTGGTGATGATGGTGGAAATAATGATGTCGATGACGCAGATGATAAATAATTTACTTGTCCTGTATTTATAGATCATGGAATTACTTGGAAGGTTGCTGGTGTTTTGCTGAAAGTAAAGAGTTTTGATCCAAATGAATGTCAGGTAGAATTCTTTAGCACTTGTTCATAACACTGATACAGGTTCTTTCTTTCTTTCGTTCTTCCATTCATTTCAGGGACCGTGGAGCAGGGGGGCTGGGGGGCTATAGCCACCTAACAATGGGAGCATGCCCCCAAACACCCTAGGTCTTCCAGTATTTGGTGGTTGTTAGCCCCCCCAATCAAAATTACGCTCCGTGGTCCCTGCATTTTCTTACTTCATGTTATTTTTAGTCTTACTGATAGTGTACCTTTCAAATATGTTTGAAGTTTATTTCCATTCCAAATATTAGTTAAATACTCATTTGTTTTTATTTGTGTGAAAGACTGATTCACTTGGTAATCATATTGCAGCTTGTAGAGCTTGATGATGGCTCAATTCTACTAACTGCAAGAAATGAACTCTGTGAAGAATGTCACTGTCGCATCATGGCCAAAAGTTACGATGCCTGTGAAACGTTTCTCCAATCAGATATCTACTTTGACAAGACACTGATTGACCCAACAGTGGCAGCTGGCTTATTATATTACAAGTCAGTCTTATATTTTTCAAACCCTGCAAATCAAATTGCACGGATGAATATGACAGTTCGATGGAGTGGTGATCAAGGCGAGACTTGGAAAGGGGCGTTAAATATATGGAAGGCTGCCAGCGGATACTCCTGTCTTACTAGTATCCCTTCTACTCAAATGAACAAGACTTTTGTTGGGCTTATATTTGAGAAAGGGGTTCTTGTTTCTTATGAATCAATTGCATTCGTAAGAATTGAAGTCTAATTTCGACTTTACTGAATCATTTGTTTAGAACTCTAGAATTTAAGAAATGAGCAAATTCATTTAATAAGTATAATCAAGGACTTTATGACCAGGTGACGTGAATGGCTGAAGGCTGCACAGCCATGCAGTGGTCAACTGTCACAAGAGGATTGGCCAACTACTGTCAGTCAACACCTCTCCGGTGGTCATAAAGAACATGATTACCAATTTAATCCATGAAGTGGTTTAATAATATATACATGAGCCCTTATGATTGTATTTTGTTATTTTATTTGTTTTATTTTTAGTTGTTTTGATTCACTTGACCAGTATATACATGTAGATAATGCATTTTAAACAGATTTGCTTGAACATTAACAATGATTTTATTAGCTGCACCTGTACTTTGGAATAATCTGCCTGATTCTGTAAAGTACTCTGACTCTGTTCCTGCCTTTAAATCTGCACTCAAGTCTTTCCTGTTTAACAGGAGTTTTTGAACTATATTTTTCATTTACCATCGCAACCTGCTGCCTGTCTACTCCTCTTGTCAAAAGCATCAAGACTTCAGTTAGATGTGTTTAAGAACTCTACATTATTATTAAGATTATTCTATTCAATCTATGGAAGGCAAAAGCCATACGGCTCAAGACCACATTAGCAGGGTTGTCAAAAGGATTTGGAGAAGGAGAATAAAGTGAAACAAGAACAGCTCTGAAAGCAATTTGTGAGAACAGTGATGTAGCCAGATCTTTGAAATATGGCCCGTGAAATTAAAAATATCTGCTGGTTAATCATAAGGTAATCATATTGACAACCCTATGTCTGCTATACACTATAAAAAATCTCTAACTAGCTATTATTATTTATGATTTGTTTGTAGAAAAAAATTACAATCTTATGATCATATTTCATTAAATTTAACTGACATCTGCTATTAGTAAACAGGAAATTGGAAATAATATTTTATGAAATATGCAAATACTATATTCATTACGGTAACCATTTCAGTAATAGTAAACAATATGACCCCTAGATCTGTGACGACAGGTTTGCTGAACCAACAGCACACATACTGCTAACCTACAGAAATCCTATGGACAATCTCAGTGGTAATACCAGTGGTAATAGTTCACAATACAATCCCTAAATCGGTGTTGGTAGGGTATCCGTAGGGTGACGGTAGGCCAACGGTAGCCTAATGGTGTGGTGTCGACCGATACCCTATCGACACCGATTTGGGGGTCGTATTGTTTACTATTACCTGACAACTTACCATTGACCTACTGATTTGATCAACAATTTGGGGGCTGTATTGTTTACTATGACCCATATTTCCTCCTTAACCATTCTGTATTGTGTTTTTCATTGTATTATTGAGCATTCATTTTTTAGGGGGGGGGGGGGGGGGGGCAGAGGAATTAGAGGAATCAAATAGAAAAAAAATGCTAGCCCCCATGGTAAGGAATTGAATATTTTAATAACCCCCCCCCCCCCACTTCCAAATATAAAAATTTTCTACCCCCCCCCCCCCCCTCCAGAAAAAAACTAAAAAATATACCTTTTTGACTTTTTCATCTTATTCATGACCCCCCCTGGTTCAACATTCAAAAAAAATGTGACCCCCCTTTTTATCTAGTAATTTTTTAATGACCCCCCCCCCCCCCCTAATTCCTCCAGCCCCTCCTAAAAAATGAATGCTCCCTTACACAACAAGTGATCACAAAAATTGAATTTTTAGTCAAAACACCCATCATGTAATTATTATCCTGGTTTTCAGTTGTGTTTTGCTGGAGGAGCTACATATCCAATGAAGAACTTGACATCTTTTAAGTCATCTGTGATAGTTGAGTGGAAGAGAATGTTTGTAATAACAACTACATATTCACAAAATGCAAATAGGCTGTAGACTGCATAGATGGACACTATGTTAAGGATCATGCACATTGAATGACTTATTCTATTCAGTACCCCATGTTAAGGATCGTGCAGATTTTTAGGCCTCCATTGATTGACTTGTTCTTTTCAGTACCCCATGTGTACAGTATGTTTGAATTGAAGTTGGGGACCCATTAGCTCACCAGTTTATTACTCCAGGGGCACATTGAGGGGGTTCTAGGGTGTGTGTGACCATTGATGGCTTACGTTTAGGGTGTATGTGTTGGGGGGAGGGGGAGGGATGATGAATTGAGGTTTGCAGAGAATAATCCCCATTATTGGTAAACTGGTGAATAGCATTCCAGGATTGGATGCAATGAACCCTCATAGACTATATTGCTAGTCTGTTGCAGCAATGCATTCTGGGACTGTTATCTCAATCAAATAACACCAAACAAAAGAACAACAAACCATGACGTCTTTTGTTTGGTGTTATTTGATTGAGTTAACAGTCTTCGAATGCATTGCTGCTGCTTTAATACTGCACAATAGTGATATAGTTTATATGCCGAACCTGCCCTCCCCTTGCACACATTGGCATAGGTACCAGCAGATTACCTGGTAGCCACTAATTTACCTGTGAGGAAAGAGGCACTATGAGAGGCAAGAGTTTTTCTAAAATAACAGAGTACCACATTTGACACACTAACAATGGTCCACCAAGCTGCTAACTATTTGTGAGTACTTGCAAGTTAATACCACTATTACTGCCATTTAACAACGCCAATGACTGTGAGTCATAACTGTTCAGTTAAGGTATGAGACCTGGGTTAAGTGGCTGTCATTTCAACGAAATTAACTTACACTGTATCCAATACACCATAAATAGTACTTCATAATTAATATATATATAAATTTTTTTTTCAAAATTAAACGTCAAAGGTGTGAAATTTCACACCTAAGGTGTCAAAAAAACGCAGGCAACCCAAGGCTCTTTTTCAGTAATTTAACAATATCTCACTAGAAATAATAACAATAAAAAAATTAACTTCGGCTATAAGAAATACATTGAATAAAGAAAAAAATGCGGGCAGCCCGGAGCAAAATATGTTTTTGGCGAGCTAAAACTACAATGTCAAGATTTTCGCTCGTAAAATTTTATCAAAATAAATTTTTGCTCCGGGCTGCCTACATTTTGTTCTTTAAGGTCTATTTAAACTTTATAGCAAATATAATGATGGTAGGATGAATACGAAAGAGTTTATCAAAGATCGAGTGAAGGACGGTGGTGCTTTAATGCCCCAAAGTCGATAAAATTCCTCAAATTTGGACTTCAAACGGATTAATTCGCCGCCATATTGTTTCCGAGATGGACCTACGTCATAACATAAGATATCAAGTCGATTGAACTACGAAAACTATCGGAAAACCTCGATATTGCATCGCGTGATCCGAATCCAGTACGGTGTCCCAAACAAATGACGTCAACCATAGCAACGGCGGAACGCATGCGCTGTAATAACAATGAAACATGAGGCCATTCGAATGTTGATTCGTCACGGCGGTCTTATATAGCCTAAACGGGACCTAAACTTACAATTCGAGTCTTATTTATTTGTTATTTTGTATATATTAGAATTACCATAATATTTTGTGAGTTAAAGATGTGTTAAAAAGAAGAAATTTTACAGAAAGGACACGCGTGACCGCCAAGAACGCAAGCCGTGTTTGTCAACACTTATGCCCAGAAAGGTCAAGTCGCATGAAATTCTCTCAAATTTCAATCAAAATGGCTTCCTTTGATACAAACTTCTTCGTTATTTTTTGTGTGCATTGCGGTGAAGTATGGACGTAAAACCATGAAAAATCTATTTAACTATTACCAAAGCAGTTAGGCATGGACAAAAATTTAGAGATTTTTTTTTGACCCTAACCCAGGTCTCATACCTTAATGTACCATATTAAATTAAAAATTATTTCAAAGGATACCTCCAGGCTCACAGTACCAGTTGTGTCTGAAGAAGAAATACACAGCAGCTGCGAATGACCCATAGTTGATCAACACCAATGTTAACTTCCTTCGGAATGATATAGTTTCCTGAAACAATATTCAGCAATATCATAATTATACTGTAAGCGTCTATAGGTTATCGTCTATCTTAATATCAATTCAAACTATGGGTTAGCCATGCTTTGACTTTGATCCACAGAAACTTTGTTTCAGGGTTTGATATAATTATGTTTATTTTTCACACAGTCATGTAGTTTTCAGGCAGACCACCACTGCATTAATTACCCAGGGGTACATTCAGAATTTCCCATGGGGTAAGGGTGTTAGGGTTTCTGCCCATCGACCTCAACAAGCTTTTCCTTTCTTTTCTCCATCCCTTTAAGCATATATGTGTATATTTAGTATCATGTGAATGGTATCTTTTTGCTGTTGATGGCCTTTGGAGAAAGGCTGAAATATTTAAAGTAACTGAAATGACAAACCTTCTCATATTTCTCTTTCTTAAATCCTATCTATTTGTTAACCTAGCTGGGTATTATGACACCCCCCAGTCACCAAAAGAAAATTTACCAGTTATAACCCATAGAGACTTTGCACCATCATGTGATGGCACCCATGACAGGAGGCAGGAATAATATAGTCTTTTCCCCTGGGAAATGGAATTCTTTCTAACATTATATTAACATACTATTAAAACACTGAGGTAGAGTTTCAATTTCAGTGTTGATATTTCAAGCCCATGGGGAGGGTTTTTTTCGTGTGACAGTCTAAAAAATATTGCAAATATCCATGAGTTAGTTTGCATTTCTTTTTCCGTGGGTCGATCAGCATCTTTTTGATAATTTTCTTCCCCACAATTATCCAAAGGATGCTGAAATGTGGAGAAAGGAATGCAAAATGTTGATGTTTGCAATATTTAGTGTCACTAAATCAAAAAACCATCCCTGTGGGCTTGAAATTTCAATGCCGTAATTGAAACTCTACCTGTTTTGATAGTACTGTAGTGGATGTAAACCTGGATGTAAACCTGCAGGTAAAGGGGTTATGTTCTAAACTACTTACCTCACGCGACAATGGAGTTTTTGAAGTCTTATGACGCAGAAAGCAAGACAAAAACATGTGAAGCATTCCAGCTACCATGAAAAGAATAAAGCTTTTTTCATGCACACCTGTTGATATATTTTAAGATAAATTAGATAACTATTTTCCTTTTGATATTTCCTCCATTTTCAGGCTACTACACCAAGGCATGATAATAATAATATAATAATAATAAGAGAGATTTATAAAGCGCCTTATATACAATACTCTAAGGCGCTAAATACAAAATACTTGAATATATCAAATAAAATACTTAAAAATATCAAATGAATAAATAAATAAAAATCTTAGAATTTGGTGAAACAAAAATAGCTTATCAGATCATTAAAATTGACATAAAACTTGGACTTACTATAATTATCATCAGAGGAAATATATGTCAGCATTACAAGAGCCAAGTTTTCAATGACCAAGAGAACAGACTTGATCCTTACCATCCATATGAACCATGTTGCAGGTGTTCCAGTTACCCTGTTATGCAGTATTCTATGTTCTAGAATAACTCCTATTAAGCGCATAAATGAATGATATGCAATGCCTATTCTCCAGATATACTTCTCAGGTGAGTAATCCCCAGTGGCTGCACTTATGGAGGGCAAATAGTTAGGGACCTGAAAATAGATGACACAAGTTTAGTATCAAAGAATCAGAAAAATGGGTCATCGTCATCATTATTGTCAATAATTTACTTGTACCATGAATTAATTTTACGATATTAGTCATGCATCTTGGAAATCCTAAATTCCCGGCATTCCATCCTTTTTTAGAATTTATAAGCTACCAAATTCTAAGTTAGTAAATAAAGGTTCAAACTATAGGGCGAGGGCTTTCATTGAAATTCAAGGCCGATGCCGAGGGCTGCCCATGCCGAGGGCTGCCCATGCCGAGGGCACAGCTCTCGGCATCGACCTTGAATTTCAATGAAAGCCCTTGCCCGTGATCATGAGTTTGAATGGATTTCAAAACCAATAACAGCGAAACTGAATTCAAAACCGGGGACAGCTAGGTCTTGAATTTCAAATTCAAAACCTTGCCTGGGTTTTGGATTCCGCCCCTGCACTCCCCTTCTGATAATCAAAGCCACCCCCAGCTTTAAGAATGAAGGTCTTCCCCTAGACCTCAAAACCTACATAAAACAATAGAATTGGGGTGTGGCTGGTCTATAAGAAGTGTTAAGAGATTCTATTTAGCCCCATGAATTTTGAATGCTATAAATTAAGCTGGGGAGTTGACCAAAAATATTAATAAATATGCTTACAGTCAAAACCGCTCAAGTGTATCCCCTAGGCTCCATTATTGATTTCATTATTCGAATATTGAGTTGATTATTCACTCTGAGTTTTCGTTAATAAATCGAAGACTCCAAACTTCACACTCATTTCACAACTATAATTCTAAGGGATGGACTTTCTGGGGAGTTTTTCTACCTTGGCATGACAATATTGTTGAAGAGAATCAAGTCAAAACTGAAGTAGATAATCTATTTTCAGGTTTGGAGTTAGAGTGAATAATGAACTAAATATTCGAATAATGAATTAATTACTGTGATGGATTCAAGTGGGGTACGCTTGAGCCGTTTTATCGATTTTCTTTCCTTTATATTATCATTGTTCAATTTCAAATAACCTAATTATTAACTAACCTTAATATTAACACCTAGAAAAATTAAGAACAGCTTAACAATTTATATTTTCAATTCGCTTACCCCACAATGAGACTTGGTGACCTTCTCAAAATGTAACAACATAGAAATGACCACACAAGATACACTTGATACGAGAGGTAAAAGACATATAGCCCTACCTAGGAGTACACCATCGATTTGTAACAATGGATTCCGCATGATGGTTGAAAATATCGTGACTGCCTCACGCGATCAAATCTTTTATTAATTATTTAGTTATTCATGAATTGCTTATTAATAACTAACTTATAAACTAAAATCAGCTTGCGCCCACATCAAGGCTACAGCGGTCTTAAAAACAAAAATATGCCGACTTTCAATAATTTATTCCTATTTTGCTTTTTTCCTTAAAAAAAATAATAACCCAATAAATCCTTATTTTTTATCGCTTTTATGTGTAAAAAGATAATATTATCTGTCTCCTTGCTGAAAAGTATTTTGGCATATTTTGGCTATCGCTTACCTTACAATGAGTTTTTGTCACCTCGTCGAAGTGTAGAATAACAGCAAAAGCAATGCAAAGAATGGTTGACGTTAATGGCAAAAGAGCAATCATTTGAAGAACAAAACAAATGTCTGTGTTGATAAGAGGACCCTGAACGTCGGATATAACCATCTTGATTCTTTCTCTTTGTAAAAAGCAGCTACGAGTACTGGACGTCCGGGTTTTGCTTCGTGTTCGACTTGGGCTATAATGTCTGTGTAAATCTTTTAAAGCACGTTCGGAAAACGAAGTTTACTTTAAAATATTAGGCTATTCATGATGACTAATGGAATCGATCCTTTATATTAGTTAGCGTTGAAAAATCTCGATGTCATCATGATTACTGGGACATTGTCAAAGAACTGGCGCCGTGTTGGTGCCGTGCATGCCGTCGTTATGGCATGGCCCGCCACAGGTAGCCCAAGCTACTCTAATAAGAAAAAGAAACACAAAAACGCGCCAAGCGCCTGCAATATGACGTCCAGCGTCCTGTCTTTTCACAGTAGTGATTAACAAAGATGGCTGCAGCAATTGAGGTAAACTTCGCCAGTTTTTGTCCTTTTATTTTCTTCCTGCAAATATTTTACCTGATTGTTACGAAGTACAATATTCGGGGAGATTCACTGGCAGGATTTTCGCGTCTAAATTTCTTGATGAGCAAATACTTTAAAAGCTTTTGTGAAAATTATATTCGGAACTCTTTGCCAGATCGAACTTGCACCTTTGTTCAATGTTTCTAAATAACTAAATTGAAGCAGTTTTTGAATGAATTTTTTTTTGTTTCATTCAAAAGAGAATGGATTGTTCCTATTTTCTAAATAAATGTATCCTAGCTTGCATCTTGAAAAACTTTCAGAACCTGTTGTTTCCCCAGGGGGAGGGGTAGGGGGAGGAGGAGGTGGAGGGGAAGGATGGTACAGTGGACTAGCTTGCATCTTTGAAAAACTTTCAGAACCTATTGGGGAGGTGGAGGGGGAGGATGGTGCAGTGGACTAACAAAATCATAAAATTCCATAAAATGATACATGTAAACCAGTAAATTTACAACATGAGAGGATGTCTATTATTGTTTCATCATAAGCTGACCTTTCATCTTGCTTTGATACAAAGGCATGGCTACCTTTCTAGATGGCACAGGGAACTGTGAAAGGGGACTATAATGAGATATACAGTAAGGGAGTATTGATTGCCATGGCTAATCATTTTTTATTTCATTAATACAGGATGAGGATTCATTAATACCAGCGGAAATAAAGCTTCCAAGCCAAGTCTTTGATGTTTCATTTCATCCACAAAAGGATGTCATTGCCGTGGGAGAAATAGAAGGAACTGTAACAATGTAAGAAGTTTAGAGTAGAATATACTCTATTTAACAAATGAAATAGCTTTTTCTGTGCTCCATTCAGTATGAACACAGGAAGTGATGCAAGCAAGAAATAATTGTGAAGAGAAGCACATGCCCTATCACACTTCTTGAGTGCTTTTAGCACTTAGCTTTATTACTGAATGGAGTATTGGAAAAAAACTGTTTTAATTGGTTTATCATATAGAAAGATAAAATCTGTTGTAGTTTTCAATGCTATTTTCTTACATTTCTTTGCAAAGTTTGCAGTGTGCACATGGATGGCATCAGCAACCATGCTCCATTCAATAATAAAGCACAGCTCACTACCAATCAGCATGTACTATCCAAACTATATAATTATATAATCATATATATGAAACCTGTTAAATCCAATAAATCATTTTGTATTGCTGTAGTGTTTTTAAGGCTTTCCCATGATGATGGCATCCACATGCCAATTATATCATCAAGTTTTAGTAAATATATCATTTATATGCATAAATACCATACAAAAGACTCTACCATTACCATTTTGCATCGTGAGGTATTGTTTTTTACACTAACTGTGTTTGTGCTTTAGACATTCCTACTCCACATCAGAGGAGAATAAAAAGTTAATGGAGTTAAATCATCATAAGAAGGCTTGTAGAGCTGTTGCTTTTTCCTCTGATGGCATCTGTAAGTTAATTTCTTTCCTTGCAACATTAATATATTAGTATGCTTTAATGATGAACAATAGTTTGATTACAAGATGTGGTGCACGCATGATCACATCTGTCAAAAGTATCACAGGCAGCCATGATAGCGTGGCAATTTTGGAAAAAAGGCTTTTTCTTGCTCTCATGGCTACCCGCAATGCTTTTGACATTTTGACAGTAATCAAATTATATTTTGGAATCAATCTATAAAATCAAGACAGTCCACTGTTATTGACACTTCTTTTTGTCCCAGAAGATAGATTTTCTCTTAAATTAATAAATTATTAATTAATTAATCAACTCAGATTCTATTGTATTCACATCAAACATTTGAAAACTGGTATAGGAAATCACATGACAATGAGAAATAGACCTCTTTATATTACTTTGGGCAATAAATTTCAAACTCGTGGGGAGGGTTTTTTTATGTGACGGTCTAAAAATATTGCAAACATCAAGGTGTTAGTTTGCATTTCTTTCTCCGTGGGTCGATAAAGAATTTTTTCTTGACTGTCTTTTTTCTAAATTTACTTTCAGATCTCTTCACAGCTTCAAGAGATAAGTCTTTACAGGCTGTTGACCTGAACACAGGAGCTGTTGCTTACACAAGACGGAAGGCACATGAGTAAGTTTTATGAGACATAAGAACATGCGTGGAAAAACTTGCTATCTTATACATTTCATTTCTTACCTACACTGTAGCTGGAACCTAATGTAAAAGATACTTTAGGCCCCCCTTTCTTAAATGAAATCTTATTTACTTTGAAATTACTAAGAGTAACTTCATGTATCAATACCATATCTCTTTGACAATGGTTTTAATTAAGCTATTTATTATTCTATTATTACTTTTAAGTACCCACCTCCTGGCTGTACTGTACCAACTAAGATTCACAATCTGAGATTTTTTTATTATCAAAACAAATTGTTTCTTCTTTCTGCAGCTCACCAATCAATTGTTTAAAACTAATAACAGATCAGCTGATTGCAACTGGAGATGATAATGGGTGTGTAAAGGTATGAGTTGTAGTTTATAATGAATGCCTCATGATTGTCTAAAGTATACCGCTGATGATTTTAAATTTTACTGTAAGATACAAGGTATACCAATAAAAAGAAAATGCAAGAACAGGGCCCTAAATGCTGTTTACTGACTGTTGTTGGCCGTCCAACATCCCACCTTGCTCCATCCTCAATCCACTGTCACCCAGCCATTGCAAGGCCAACAGGTGGTCGACAGGGCACCTGGGGAGCTTATCTTGTATTTTATTCCCTGGAGAAGAATTCATAGTTCATATGCCATCTTTCTTTTGTTCCATTTTAGTTATGGGACAGACGGACAGCTCAATGTAGCATGGAAATAAAAGAAAATGAGGATTTTATTTCAGATATGGAATGTGATAGTGAAAGGAAAGTTCTTTTGGCTACTAGGTATTTGGCATTTTGAACTTCTACCAGTATTTTCCTTGAATTCAAAGTCGCATTTAGTGATGAACCTGTCACCAAGTTGCTTAGGTTTGATTTTTTTGAAATTTCAGTGGTGATGGATCTTTGTCAGTTTTTAACTTGCGAAGGCAGAAGCTTGAAGATAAATCTGATAATATTGAGACAGAGCTTTTATCTGTTGCTATTGTGAAGGTATTGTAGGATTTATTTCTTTCGTATTATTTTCCTTCCCTTTCCTTCCCTTCTCTTCCCTTTTCTTTTCCCTTTCTTTTCTTTATTTCTTTTCTTGCCTTTCATTACAATCCCCTCCCTTCCTGTCACTTTTCCTCACTTAATCATTTCCTTCTTTCCTTTCCTTCCTTCTTTCCTTTCCTTCCGTCTTACCTTTTCTTTCCTTCTTCTTTCATCTTTCATTTGCTCTTTCTTTGTTTCATCCATTCACCCTTTTCTTTCTTTCATTCATTTGTCCCATATATTAATCCACTTTTTTAATCACTCATTTCTGTGAAGGATGGACGTAAAGTGGTGTGCGGCACAGGTGAAGGAGCTTTGAACATTTATAGCTGGGGAGAATGGGGAGACCTCAGTGATCGATTTCCAGGGCATCCTCAGTCAGTCGACGCATGTGTTGCCATTAGTGACAATGTCGTGGTTACAGGGTCCATTGACGGCATCATAAGGTATGGAAAATTTCATTATTTTACTGTCAATTATGTAATGTGTCTAAAAAATATTTGTGCGAAATTTTAATTAGTAACGGGAGAAAAAAAATTTCCCCTGAAGTTAAAATATATAACACCATAAAATAACTAAAAAAACAACATTTAAATGACAAGACATAGGAAATTTTACCTTCATCATCACTTCTCCTTCAACCTGTCTCAGAATTTTCCAGTGTTGCCATAGCAACAAATAACCCATTCGAAGTTAAACTCCAATCTACAAACTGTTTGTCAGCCGGTAAAACCAAGCAATCATTTTTATTTCAGAGCTGTTCATATTTTACCTAATCGCCTTCTTGGCCCTGTGGGAGAACATGCGGATTTTCCTATTGAAAGAATACGTTTATCGCGCGACGGTAACCTTATAGCTAGCTGTTCACATGACCAAACTGTTAAATTCTGGAACATAGAGCATCTTAAGACCACTTCTTTAGCTCCTGGTTCCAAGAAAAAGGAGGCAGAAAAAGTTTGTGGGGAAACTGGTGATAACTTCTTTGCAGATTTGTAGATCTTGTACATCTCATGTGTGGTCTTCCTGTGTCCTAACACGTTCATGTGTGCGGGCTACCTGTGGTGTAAGAACATTCTTCTTTCAAAAATGCATCAAATTATATCTTATATTAAATCCTTATAAAGTGCTACATTCTTAAAAAGAACATCATTGTTTAGCTGTTCGAATGATATTAGGCACTCCCTAAGTGCACAGTCTACTATAGTTATAGTCTACTGTATTACAAAGAATGGTCTGAACCCAGGTGAATGGATATTTTTTGAAGTAACAATATTTCTCGAAGAGACAATATTTGTATAATGATCATCCGGGTGGATGTAGTCCTGAGAAGGACTGTTTGATGTGACTGACGTTTCGACAACCTGTGCGGAAGTCATCTTCAGAGTCCAGTGAGAAAAAGTCAGATATGGGTCTCATTTATACTGCCACAATAAACAATAGAACAATAGAAGAACAATAGAACTATAGGTAAGGTTGTGAAAAAATCATCCACCCGGATGATCATTATACAAATATTGTCTCTTCGAGAAATATTGTTACTTCGAAAAATATACTCTACTGCCAGGGAATGTATCGAATATCTTATGGTTAGACATGGGTGTAAGCCATACTGAGAAGTAAGGTGTCTTTGATACACAAGACTTGGATTGTTGAAATAATGGAGATTTTTAACAAAAATCCACAGACTCCTCTGTCTGTATGTCCCAAATGTAGACACTTGTCCTTTCACACACTTTCAACGATTAACAAATTTTAACCTTGTTTGGGCAAAAACATCTGCATATGGTTATTATTCAGTTGGTACATCCCGAACTTGTACTAACCCTTTCCTTGATAACAGTGATAGTGATGAGTGAATCTTGTCTCCATAAAAATTGTTAATTGTACTGATATGAAACCACATTCGATAAAAAATTGTCTTCACTTCCTAATGAATCTGCATCGTCTGTCATCTAAGCCATAGAGGTTTTGATAAAGTAGATACGATAGTGAACTTTGAATGGTTGAACTGGTGCAGTGTCTGTTCATGTAGGGTGTCTACTACCCTGGTCCCATAGGCGCTTTTATATGGCGAGCAGGGTTTTACAATCACAACATGGCGTCTTTCTGTGTAAGCCAATAGCAATGCGTGTTATATGGCAAATTCATGGTCAAACCTGGTAATGAGTATGAAAACCAATCAGCACCGATGTTCAAATTTTGTACTTGGAGTCTAGCATAGAAGTGAGATTCCCAACGGATTCCACCAGAGGCGCTTCTCTCTCACCTTCGGCTCGTCTCACGCCACGGTTCACCTTATATAAAAGCGCCTCTGGAACCAGGGTACGAATTATCTGAATAGCCGACTGTCACCGAAATCTTAATCTCTGAGTCTTTTCACGGTCTTTAAATCACAAATTTTATCACTATGGACTTTTGGTGTTGACGTTCTCTCGTCATCGTCTTGTGTTGTCTCAGCGTTTCGCAAAGACGGATTTATCGATTGCACACGGCGGGAGGAATACTATGCACTTCTGTAATACGACACACATTCAATGACATCAGATCCGTTTTTCGAATTTCTTGATGTCGTAGTATGAAGTATATTATAATTACAAATCCGTTACGAAGAAACGAAAGCGAGAGTGAATGGAAATGGTTGTCGTGAAGGAATGGATGAATGGATGAATGAATGGGTGAATGGAGATGAATGGATAAATGAATGGATGGATGGATAGATGGATGGAAAAGAATGAAAAAGAAATAAATGTAAAAGTAAATGAATCAATTAATTAATCAACCAAAATATGAATAAATAAAGGAAATCAGGTATGAAAATTTTAAAGCAGGCATGAATGAAAAACTGAAAAAAATACCTCTCGCAAACCAACTGAAGCATGTCCTAAGGTGTTGCGGTTTTTTTCTTTTGTTTCTTAATCGCTTCTATTTTTATTTCCATGTTGTGTTTTTCAGATAGTATATTTGCTATAGGAATGCGTGGGCATTGCAATAGTCATTACAAGATACCATTCAAGGTTTCTTAATATCGTAGGGAAGACCCCCTATCTCGTGTTATGTTAATATATTTTAGAACTTTTAAGTTTCATTTTATTTAATTAAGAGTATCGTGACAAATTTTACAAATACTTCTTGTAATTACGTACACATCCAACGAATATTTTTTTCACTCGGTCAAGAAAAATTCTGCTTCCATGAATTTTTTCTCTGCGGGAAAAAAAGACACGAAGTTTTGTCCATAATTCCACGTGGATTTTTGTCTTCTTTTACGTTGAAGATGACTGTGAGTCTTGACTTAAATAATCATTAAAATATTTAACTTTGTTTAAAACTAATCTTTTTCATTCTGTTTATGAGTATAAATTACTGTCCTAGTCGTAGTTGTCTTCTTAAATCGATAACGGCTTCAGGAACATAGCTTCTTTTCTTCGCGCAGCTGTTAACACATGTACGATAAGTAGTGTTGCATTGGCGACACGATGGTTTGTCGTAGCAGGCATTTGACAATTGACAACGCATATATGTAGCAAAACAGGCATCGAGACAAGCTTTGTCCTTGGATTCGACGCTGTAGATTATCATTCCGAGGACCAGGAATATATTTAGTATTTGATTCATCTGTTGAAGAAATAATGAATAGTTAGTCTTATGAGAGCAACAGGTTCAGTTTTCTAGACTTGGGTGCCGCTAATCTTGTCACTGACTTTTGTGAGCAAACAGCGAAAGTTTATTGAAAAAATATAAAGTTTTTTGAAAAGAGAGACCAAGAAAAATAAATCAGGCATGGAAAGATGAAAAGTGAAGGAAAGAAAATTCCAAAAGAAGATATAAGTGGAAAGGAAAAAAAAATGAAAAACGAAAAAATGAAAATTGATAAAAATGTTTATTTAAAAAAAAGAGGATTAACAGTGGATTCCACAGAGTGGCTCTTCTTCCACTGTATTCCAATTGGAGAAGTAGTTATTTGTGAAGGGAAGAAAAACCGGAGAATCCGTAAAAGCCCTCGAAGCACAGGAACAAAGAGATATTTTCGTTTTTATTCAATTTTCTTTTCTTTCTTGCCAGGAACTGATTATCTTCCACTATTTGTATTTTTTAATGACTTTTTTATCCACTTCTTTTCCGCCACCTTCGTGCATCCAACTACGATAACATTCTCCAAATAATATCTAACCATCCGTATAGGAGTGTGTAGTTGTCTTTTAACCTTTCTTAATTAAATCGAAGCTTCGTCTTATCTTTAACTTTATACGAGAATGCTTTGTGATTCAGATGGTTTTTATGCCTTATAAGATCCGGATCTGGTTGTCAGAGATGGCTCTATAGTAGCTGTAAAACCAATATCCGTACAAGATGTTACCAACCGATAAGAAAAAAAAGATTTCTTAATGGATTACTTCGACGATACGGCGGCAATTTTGGTAGGGGACAAATATACAAATCTTCGTTACGGTTAAGGTGTTCGCTGAGGTTTAGTCATTTCGGTTCATATGTAGCTCTCGAGATATGATAGCAAAAATACTACAGTTACTGTGCTTAGATAAAGTTTTGAAGTTCAAGTGCTTGTGTAATTTTTTATGTGTTTATCACAAAAATTGCCACGTCAGCAATTCTGCGTCGGCGACTTACTGTAATAAAACGAACAGTAAAATATTGTCTTAGCACAACTTGAGGCCTATACATTGAATTTTTGAGGCTGGATATCGCGGATTAAAGGCATTAAATACACATTCTAGTCATTGAGAGCAAATAACCAGAAAGTGTTTAAAACTACCTGTTTACAATTAGAGCCACCAACGGACATCATATAAAAAAAAATTCCATAAAGTTTCTATAATAAGTGCAACAAAACTTTATTATATGTTAGCTGACGTGTAGAACTAATTTATGAAAAAGTTTCAGAATAATCGTACTATTTCATTGAGGAGAAATAACACTGAGTGGAAAAAGTATTTACAATAGTTGACGTGACAGTTTTGGCGGCCATTTTGACGAGTAGGCAAGGAATTACAAGGCCAGGCCGCTAAGCCCCATATATTTGCTTTAAATTTCACAAGCGTGACGAGACACTTCTTCAAGAAAACTCATATTTCCAGCTTTAGACTTTACTCATCAAAATTTATTTCCGGGATGTGAAAGATAAGACTGTATTCTATTTGTAGCTTGAATATCAAGCTTAATAGTTGGTTATTACAAAGAGAAATACTTCTATATATGTATTTGTATAGGAAATCGCACGATCTCGAGTACAATTTGGAAATTAATAGGTACGAGTAATGTTCATTTGTATTTTTAAATATAGAAACTGGTTTTAAAGACTTGATTTTTTCAGGAGAATTCCCTAAATGAATGATCTTATTATGATCTTATAAATGAAAAATGATATATTTGATGATTGCAATGTAGCCTTTAATCACATAAATACATATATAGAAGTATTTCTCTTTGTTGAGACAAACATCTGATAGAAAATTAAAGGGAAACAAAAGAAATCGTAAAGCCTTCTTGTTTGTTTTGATTTGCACTCGCGCACACGCCATGTGACTTGAATGCAAGACTTGAATCAACGCTAAAAATGAGCAAAATAACAAACTATGATCATGAAGCTTGATATTCAAGCTACAAATAGAATACAGTCTTACCTTTCACATCCCGGAAACAAATTTCGATGAGTAAAGTCTAAAGCTGGAAATAAGAGTTTTCTTGAAGAAGTGTCTCGTCACGCTTGTGAAATTTAAAGCAAATGTATGGGGCCAAGAGACCATGAGGGACAGAGAGGGACTCTCGCATTAGGTTTGGGGATATCGATATTCCTCGAAAGTTATTTTTAGATCTTGCGTCAGCATGCCATTGCGCTTCCGGTTCCGGTTGAAGGCTTTTGTAAAGAGAGCGAAAGAGAATACAGAGAATAAAGCTTTTAATTATCGCACTATAAAAACCGAATGGAAACCCATTTTTCCGGGTTGAATTTTCCTCACAATACAAGGCACTTCACCTTTTTTTCGAAATGTTAAATAAATCATATTTTGTGTCTGGGAGAGTAAGAAAAGTATTTGAAAATCACAAGTTGTCGGCAATGGTTCCTGCTTATCCCAAGTCGGCGATTTTTCGCTTCTTTAAGAAATCAAGAAAATCGATCTTTCTTTATTTTCAGACATACTAAAACACAAGTTCTTTTAACATTATGTAAAGATCAAGTTTTGAATTCTCCCAAGTGTTTCAATGTTTAAGCCAATCAAAATTTGTGAAAGATTTCGGCTGAAATCACCAAACTTTTCCAAGAAAACGATAAAAAAGACAAGAAAACACCTGATTTACTCTGAGTAAGGAAGAAATTTCTTTCTTTTTAAGTCATGGACCACAGGCCTAAGGGAATTAAAACATTTTTCAATCACTCTTAGAAGTACACATGTACATCGACTGATTTACGAAAGGAAAAGACTTTACAAGAGTTTGAATTTATTTGACATAAATAAAAACGACGAGCGGCTCCTACAAGATGAATGAAAACAGCAAAACCAAATGCTTTTAATCAGGAGGGTTTGACTAAAAACACAAGCTTGGACTCTGCATCTGGAGGTTTTTGTTTCTACTACCAGACAAGAAAAGTAAAGCCAAGAGCAGTACAAACCTCAGTACAAAAATCTCTGTTTCCAACTGAGTTGTCATCGTCTTGTCATCTCACAAGTTGCTCTAAAATACAACAGCTAAAGTAAAATTTTGTTGGTTGCTGACTTAATCAGTTACGAAAGTCTTTCAAAGCTGGAAAAGATATTTGAAAAGGCCAACTTAGAGGTAAAATAAATATGCTATATTTTTCATACAAAAAAGGTTTTTATTCCTTTTTCAGTTACTTTTAGTAGGCTGTGTAATCAGTGAATCTAGTCGCTGTGTATTTTGGTGATGTAAATATGAATAAATATATATGTATATATGTGTATTAATATAGATTTAGAAAAATTTAAACCATGCACTATTAATCTACCATTAACCATGTAACACGAGGAGAAAAAATATGAAAAACTAAGCGAAAATAATTAAATATATTCCAAATCATTGTTTTACGAGTGTATGTATGTAGCCAGTTGCCCTTGTTCAATGACTGAAGTGGAATTTAGAAGTTGACTCAGTTTTAAGGAGGACACACAGATGAAATTTAGATCAGTTTAGTATGTTGGTTTTTGTTGATGGAAAGAAAAGTTCGAAGTAAGAGAGGCCCGACCAACTGTTTACTAGATCAAAAACTAAACTGAAAATAGCTTCAAATACTATAAGTATTACCTTGAAGGTTTCTTGATCAATCTCTTGGTCCGTTGTGGCTTTGATTGTCGATGGGTAAATAGTACACGTAAAGTGGTGAATATATAACTAGTCTTGGTCTAATAAATGTTATGTCATCCTAAGATCTATAAATAATAAATAAGCTATATTGGTAAAAATGTCTATCAGGTATACTAATTAAGCGCAAGCTGTTTATGATGATCATCGGCACTCATTCAGTCATAAGCTTTAGTATCATTACCCTTGTGGTTATGGAAATTCGCGCGCGCTGATTGGTCGAGAACTTTGGAATATTTTTCAATGATCACGTGAGGGTGAATATAGTATTGCACGCGCTTCGTTTGATGGTACGTGCCTCTTTCAAATTATGAAAAATATCTACATTTTAGAAATAAATCGATGTTTTCGAATAATCACCAGTGTTATAAATATCTCTTATTTTAGAACATTTTTGAGGAAAAAATCGCGGTCTATGTTCCCTAAGTTACTATGAACAAACGCTGCAACTTTTCCTTCTCTGTGCATGGTCAACGTCATATAACAATAGAAAAGTCGAACAATAGCTTTCCAAACCATAACTGTTACCATAACCTTAACTATATACAAACATATTATAACTTTGATATAGTGACAATAATATTGTCTCACTGATATTTTATATTGAAATTATTATACTGTTCCAATGTTTTATAGAGCTTTTGATAATTTCAACAAGCCTATATAACCCCTTCCACGTGACATCAAAGCTGCAGCTCAATTTGGAGGACAAAACAAAAGAATTTCAATCTCCTGAATATTAGAAACCTATTGTTTTCTCCTCGAAATTGAGGCGCTTCCGACGCGCAGCATGGGGTCTATTTTCGGCTCTTTTGGGATCTAAGGTCGTAATGCATCTTACTGAGTATCTGGGGTTGAAATGGTTGGTTTTAACCTTGGAGAGTACAGCCAACACGACCACTCTAGTTACCGAATCACGAATTAACGATCTAGTTAGCAAACTTGGAGACTGTTAA
This sequence comes from Anthopleura sola, assembly GCA_023349425.1. Classification (NCBI taxonomy): domain Eukaryota; kingdom Metazoa; phylum Cnidaria; class Anthozoa; order Actiniaria; family Actiniidae; genus Anthopleura; species Anthopleura sola. The sequence continues at coordinate 4,319,920 of JALHLI010000012.1, read as the reverse complement.
AATTCCCTCCCTCTTTTCCCTCCTAACTCAGTCGAATCGGGTTTTTTCCTGCCTTGGACGCGCGGAGAGTGGGGGCGAGTTTGAAATCATGCAGCCAAACTAACCAAACTCGCAAACTTCATACTAGTTCTTCCGAGATAGCAAATAACCGATATAGGAGCCCAAACTACAAAAACACTGACAAAACTATGACTATTGACTTGACACTGTGATGCTGAAATGAACACCTCAGATGAAAAAATCAAGAATCTTCGTGAGCAGAATTTCGAAGGTGAAGCAAACAACAAGAAGAAATTCGCCAAATTGGATAAAGAGGATACTCAACGAAGCAACTTTAACAGTAAATATTTAAGCTTAACTCTTGTATTAAATATCCTAATTCTTTTGATTGTTTTTATTGTCTTGCATTTCGATAACGTACGATTTGATATCACATATATAATCACAACTATTGTACAAGCGATCGGGTATGTTGGTTTGCACTGCCTATGGAATTCCACGTACTTAATAGTAGATGACATGGTAAATACTCTTGAAGACTGTGATATACTCGAGAAAGTTATCAGTTTTACTAATGTGCATGAACATAATGATGTTATAGTGTCAATAAAAGTACATTCCCATTACAGCATGAATAACTTTTGAAGTGAGTTCATTTTCACTGATTCAACATTTCTCGAAATATAAATTACAGTTTTTTGATACTTTTTTACTTCGGGAAAGCTTGATTGCAATGGGAAATTTAATGTACCTACAACGGATTATCTAGTTGCATTCCCATTTTAAAGATCCGCCTCTTTATTCAGAAATTTTAGGTTGTGGATAACCTATTCTTGTATTATCATACATAATACCTGTTACCTATCAATATTTGCAACTACATTTATTGAAAAAAAAACTAATGTTCTACTGAGGCGCAAATAAAGTTGTTACATTCTTCGTATAGTTGGATTACCTGTGGCACTATTAAAATTTACTGGCACTAAAATGCAATTTAAAATCCTTCCACTGACCTAAAATACCAGTCTGCAATTTTTCTTTAAACATTTGCCCGTCGTGTTCATTTTTCGTTTTTTTTTTCTTCCAAAATTATATCTTAAAGCCACTAACCCCACGCGACGTAAAAAAAAAATAGTCTTACGTATAGTATTAGACCATAACAACTACGCTGTCTTTCACATATCATCAACATTATATAGCACGCATTTCGGTTTGAATAATGAAACTCGCGGCATGGTCCTTGCTCTGCCGTGCAACGTGTTCGTAAGCATTCTGATTCGAAGAACAGTTGTCTAGCATGCTCTAATTTGGTTGACAGAATCTTGCGATTCTGCAACGCAAATGTACCGTGACTTCACACGCATGTGATCCAACTAGAAGCCCGAGTATACGATCGCGGATCGTCTAGTTTCTATTTATTTATTTATGTGACATTTACGACGGAAAACAGAGAATAGGACACGTGGTCCCCTACGAAGCAGTGTTTTTTTGAACATGCCCGAACATTTTTGGAGAGAAATAAACGAATGGAGCTGTTCTGCTAAGATGCCAATGGGCTGAAATGATTGTCACTTATTTTCCAAAGAGTTTGGTAAAAAAAGTCGGAACTGAATACAAGACTTAGATGGCACGTGCGATTGAGTGTATGTTTAGTCTTTTAGATTTTAGATTTTATTTTTATTTTATATCAGTGACATGGAGCTTAGACTTAATAATAATAATATTATAATTTATCTTTCTATCGATTTCCTGTATCCTACCATCCGCTGTATTTAATTTTTTTGCTTCACTAATTGTTTCACTTCCTTCGTGGTTCTTTTTTGTCATGGTTATATTCGAGTACAAGAGTATTTTTTATTCTCAGTGCCTTGCATTATTCAGTTTTGGTAGTTTTGTCTACTTAAAGAACGGAATATCCGTGGAAAAGTTAAACTAATGAAAAATTTACAAATGAGTACAGAGTTTTGTAAAGACCCCTTGTAGCACTTGTGTGAAGTTTATAATGCGCTTGAAAACACGTAGAAACTTGTAGAAGTGTGAACGTGAATATTTGTGTGAAAAACGAGTACAAACGTGTAGAAGTGCGAGTAACGTAACTGTTATATTGCGCTAAGAAACGCTTAGGAACGTGTAGGAACGTGTAGAAGGGAAAGTGTAATAATACGCGACAAATACGCAGAAAATGTAGAATTATGAATTAAGAAATTCTTATCACTTATTGCGATTTTGAGCCGTCAATACGGGTTTATATTGGCGGCTAGTTGGGAGAAAATCAGTATATTCCATATTGGCCGAGAAGCGACGAAGGGTATCCTGTGGTAGAAAATTGAAAGAGAGAAGCAATTTCGGAACTAATAAAAATTCTTTTCTAAAAAATTGATTCTGGATTTCCTCGCAAACCGTGTTATAGATTTTAGCGTCATAAGGGTGAATTGTTATGAGAGAAAAAATTATATATTTTTAAGGGTGCTTTTTCTAAGTAAACAATTAAGAAAGAGATAAATTACGGGTTAGAGACTGATACGAGGGTTTTGTGGTGAAATATACGCACGAGCAGACTGTAGAAGGGTGGGTGGGTAGGTAGGTATGCATGCTTCGCTTCGTGTGGTATTGAAAATTTCGAGTTCATTCTACAGTCTGCAAGTGCAAATAGTTCACCACAAAACACAAGTTTTAAGTCTCTAACCCTTTTAATATTCAATCTGAATTCACTGAATGAATAGCATATAATAAATGAAGTTACAGAACGGCTGTAATCTTTGTTGTTTGCTTGCTTCAGCTTTTGATAAAACCTTCCCAGTCGCTCGGCTAAAATTTCTTTGCTTAGCGTTTCCAATTCCTCACTTTGAAACCTCAACTGCAACCATTCTAGATTTAAATTAATAAAACTCTTTAATTCAATTGAAGTTTAATTCAATAAAAGCTTTTTTTTGCCTAACTTTCGGGTTAACTAAACGGACTAAAGATGACAAAGCTACAAACTTGTGGTTTCAAACGAACCCGCTTTGAATGAAAACCTTACCTTTGAAGATTCCAACACTCCAGTTGGTGATTTTTTAGTGTTCTTTGGAATTCATTCATCGATAATGCTACTAATTTCTTTTTCGTCAATGTTGTCATAAAAACGACTTGAAGCCATGGTCGAACTGGTTAGAGCACTCAAAATTCTCGCTCAAAGGACGGTACCGACAGATAAACACAAAACACGTGATTAATTTCAGCCAATCGTGCGCGCGAATTTTGAACAGTGAATAAAGATTGAATATTAAAAACGGTTCCCGCTTCCTGATTGGTTATTATTGTATTTTCTATGGGGAAAAAGCAAGCATGAATGAAAAACTGAAAAAAATACCTCTCGCTAATCAACTGAAGCATGTCCTAACTAAAGGTGTTGCCGTTTTTTCTTTTGTTTCTTAATCGCTTCTATTTTTATTTCCATTTTGTGTATATTTGCCATAGTAATGCGTGGGCATTGCAATAGTCATTACAAGATACCATTCAAGGTTTCTTAATATCATAGGGAAGACCCCTTCGTACATCGCAGCATGAAACATTCCTATTTTGATCCCCCAAAAACGTGATTTATGTAGAACTCGCAAAATAGTTATCTAATGAATAATTATATTATATTGGATAATGTCGAATGCGCTCAAGGTCATGCGAAAACCGAGCTTTCTTATAGCAGCCATTTTGTAGGGCAAAACAATAAAAAATTCCTCCTTAATAAATTCTCTTGTCGTGGAAAAATATTGCATCATTCCTGCCCTTAAACATGGCTGCCGTGAACAACCTCAGTCTATTGTTTTATGATACATTTTGTAAACCTAAAATTGCTTTTTTTTACTGCTATTAGTGGAACAAGAACTAACTGTATTTCGATCTCTGTTTTGATTTTTTTTTTTTTGAAAAAATTTGACAAAAAAAAAACAAAAAAAAAAAAAACAACAACAACAAACTGACAATAGATTATCATTGCACGTACACACGCTATCGAGGATTAGATTATTTTTAACTCGTACTTCGCCGTCGAACATCAATAGATATCTCGTGTTATGTTAATATATTTTAGAACTTTTAAGTTTCATTTTATTTAATTAAGAGTATCGTGACAAATTTTACAAATACTTCTTGTAATTACGTACGCATCCAACGAATATTTTTTTCACTCGGTCAAGAAAAATTCTGCTTCCATGAATTTTTTCTCTGCGGGAAAAAAAGACACGAAGTTTTGTCCATAATTCCACGTGGATTTTTGTCTTCTTTTACGTTGAAGATGACTGTGAGTCTTGACTTAAATAATCATTAAAATATTTAACTTTGTTTAAAACTAATCTTTTTCATTCTGTTTATGAGTAGGAATTAATCTCCTAGTCGTAGTCGTCTTCTTAAATCGATAACGGCTTCAGGAACATAGCCTCTTTTATCCCCGCACCTGTTAACACATGTACGATAAGTAGTGTTGCATTGGCGACACGATGGTTGGTCGTGGCAGGATGTTGACATTTGACAACTCATATAATCACCAAAACAGGCATTGAGACAAGCTTTGTTCTTGGATTCGACGCTGTAGATTATCATTCCGAGGACCAGGAATATATTTAGTATTTGATTCATCTGTTGAAGAAATAATGAATAGTTAGTCTTATGAGAGCAACAGGTTCAGTTTTCTAGACTTGGGTGTCGCTAATCTTGTCACTTTTGTGAGCAAACAGCGAAAGTTTATTGAAAAAATATAAAGTTTTTTGAAAAGAGAGACCAAGAAAAATAAATCAGGCATGGAAAGACGAAAAGTGAAGGAAAGAAAAAAAATTCCAAAAGAAGATAGGAGTGGAAAGGAAAAAAAATGAAGAATGAAAAACGAAAAAATGAAAATTGATAAAAATGTTTATTAAAATAAAAAAAAAAGGATTAACAGTGGATTCCACAGAGTTGCTCTTCTTTCACTGCATTCCAATTGGAGAAGTAGTTATTTGTGAAGGGAAGAAAAACCGGAGAATCCGTAAAAGCCCTCGAAGCACAGGAACAAAGAGATATTTTCGTTTTTATTCAATTTTCTTTTCTTTCTTGCCAGGAACTGATTATCTTCCACTATTTGTATTTTTTAATGACTTTTTTATCCACCTCTTTTCCGCACACCTTCCTGCATTCAAGCGTTCTTTTAACATTATGTAAAGATCAAGTTTTGAATTCTCCCAAGTGTTTCAATGTTTAAGCCAATCAAAATTTGTGAAAGATTTCTTTTCCAAGAAAACGATAAAAAAAGACTAGAAAACGCCTGATTTATTTTGAGTAAAGAAGAAATTTCTTTCTTTTTAAGTCATGGACCACAGGCCTTAAAAAACAGGGAATTAAAACATTTTTCAATCACTCTTAGAAGTACACATGTACATCGACTGATTTACGAAAGGAAAAGACTTTACGAGAGTTTGAATTTATTTGACATGAATAAAAACGACGAGCGGCTCCTACAAGATGAATGAAAACAGCAAAACCAAATGCTTTTGATCAGGAGGGTTTGACTGAAAACACAATCTTGGACTCTGCATCTGATGGTTTTTGTTTCTCAGTACTACCAGACAAGAAAAGTAAAGCCAAGAGCAGTACAAACCTCAGTACAAAAATCTCTGTTTTCAACTGAGTTGTCATCGTCTTGTCATCTCACAAGTTGCTCTAAAATACAACAGCTAAAGTAAAATTTTGTTTATTGCTGACTTAATCAGTTACGAAAGTCTTTCAAAGCTGGAAAAGATATTTGAAAAGGCCAACTTAGAGGTAAAATGGGCTATATTTTTCAAACAAAAAAGGTTTTTATTCCTTTTTCAGTTACTTTTAGTAGGCTGTGTAATCAGTGAATCTAGTCGCTGTGTATTTTGGACTTGCAGTTAGATTTTTATCTAAATTTGGGCGACAGGCTCTTTATACTTTGAGTCTTGATAGTTTTCCCCTTTTCCTTTTTCCAATGAATTTTTTTATTCCTCAGTTTTCAATTTAGTTGTCGCTAATATTACTGGAAGTATTATTTCGCACTTCAAAATTGAGTTGGACTCTGAATCAAATTCATGAATAAAACTTGACATTTTATAATCGCAACTTGATTGTAATTTATCTACAGTGACCCCTTTCCTTAGACTATCTATAAAAATAGTATTTTCATATCTTTTTAAAATGATTTTCAGTAACTGAATCAAAATGGTTTTCACTTCACCACCGGCCGCCATATTGCTTCAAGGATCCTCGCGACTAGTAACCGGAAGCGCAAGGGCATGCTGACGCAAAATCTAAAAATAACTTTCGAGGAATACCGATATCCCAAAGCTTATACTGGTAGAGTCCCTCTCTGTCCTTCATGGTCTCTTGATGGGGCTTAGCGGCCTGGCCTTGTAATTCCTTGCCTACTCGTCAAAATGTAATAAAGGTTGTACTTGTAATAAAGGTGATGTAAATATGAATAAATATATATGTATATATGTGTATTAATATAGATTTAGAAAAATTGAAACCATGCACTATACATTTACTATTAACCATCTAACACGAGGAGAAAAAAATATGAAAAACTAAGCGAAAATAATTTAATAAATTCCTAGTCATTGTTTTACGATTGTATGTATGTTGCCAGTTGCCCTTGTTCAATGACTGAATGGAATTTAGAAGTTGACTCAGTTTTAAGGAGGAAGAGAAACTGATCGGAGAACCTGGTTAAAAACCCTCGAAGCACAGGAAAGACGGAACCAGCAAACAACTCTACTCGCATATGACAGGGGAGTTATGTTTGGATTGTATTTGAACCATGCATTTTATCAAAGCACAGAACAACCTCTGTGCTGATCTATAGTCAGGAGACGGATAACACACAGATGAAATTTAGATTTAGTATGTTGGTTTTTGTTGAAGGAAAGAAAAGCCCGAATTAAGAGAGGCCCGACCAACTGTTTACTAGATCAAAAACTAAACTGAAAATAGCTTCAAATACTATAAGTATTACCTTAAAGGTTTCTTGATCAATCTCTTGGTCCGTTGTGGCTTTGATTGTCGATGGGTAAATGTACACGTAAAGTGGTGAATATATACCTAGTCTTGGTCTAATAAATGTTATGTCATCCTAAGATCTATAAATAATAAATAAGCTATATGATAGAACAGCAAACCAATTTTGCTTTCGAGGGGAAGCAACAGGTTGAACGAATACCTTCATAGGAAGAAAAAGGGGTAAAAAAAAAAGAAAGAAAGAAAGAAAGAAAGGAAAAATATGTGTCTAAATATCTGATTTATCAAAGCTTTCTATAAAGGAAAAAAACAATGAAAATTAAGAATATTTTTTTCTCAGGAATATCAAGAATAATAGCTTTAACGTTTCACGAAAAGGTGAAAAATCAACGTTAACATGCCATGCATGTTTCGTGGTTATGGATTTTTGCTTTCAAGGAGACGTAACAGGTGAACAGCATGAGTACCTTCTTGGTAAGATTTTTTTACCTCAACGAGTCAACTCTTTAACGTAGCACTGATGTACAATGGCGTGGGAAACCATTGGAACATTATAGAAACGTGTTTTGCAAAGACAGGTCAAATTTTCATACTGATTAGAACTTTGGAGCAGTTTTTCGTATGAGTGTTAAATTCGTAGGCACATTGTAGCCATAACAAAGCGTATCTTATCTCCCTTAGCAAAGTAGATTTCGTGTTAATTCTCCTATACATTAACTGTATACAGCTATTTCAAAAAACGTTGACAAGAACATCATTAACAACAACAAGAGTTTTTGCAAGCTATTCTATTTTATTGCTAGAATAATTATTACACATCGGTTTTCTATTCTTCCAAGTCATTTCTATCTGTAATTCTAAGTATTTAATGTGAGTCCACATCTTGGTCGAAGTCGACTGAGTTTCAATAATCCGATGGCAGGCTGCGGATCTTCACGCCGAGGCAATTTTTAATGCAAGCTACAAAGACACTTCTACAATTTGACAAACATCTGGTCAGGTCATTTGAAGGCGTCGTCGAGCATATTAGAAAACAAACAGTATCCTGCCCCCGGCATCTTGAAGTGCAGCTTGCTTGACTGGTGGTTACCATGGCGACGAGGATAAGAGCAAACGTCATTAGAACAACTTTTGTTAAACTAAGAATCTGTTGAGAGATGTGATGATAATCAGTTTTAAATTTTCAGAAAACTAGCAACCAGACTATTTTGAGATGTGTCATTTAATGTATGCTAAATGAATGAACTGCGCACGCTTCTACGCAACTGACTATAAAATGACGCCATCTGGATCCCACGATTTGCGCGCACAGAAAAAACGCTGAATGACCTGCAAACTTTTATTGAGGAACCATACCACAGGTAGCCCAAGCAATCTACTTATGGCAGCTTTGCAATGGTTTCATTGAAAGGAAATAAAATTGCAATAATTTTGTAAATTTTGAATAAAATGATCTTAAACTAGCAAAATGTGTTGTTCTCTTGACTCTTAGTCGACTATATTATAGGTGAGGAGAAAAGAACTTAATAGTAAACTTCTTTTAATCGATCTGAAATTTCGTAGAGATGTTAAGAGTCAAGAGAACAACACATTTTGCTAGTTTAAGATCATTTTATTCAAAATTTACAAAATTATTGCAATTTCACTTTTTTTCAATGAAACCATTGCAAAGCTGCCATAAGTAGATTGCTTGGGCTACCTGTGACCATACACATTCTAAACTTCAACAGCCAGGGAAAAATCCTCATTTTTTCGAATTACCGAAAGAATATATAAAGTTTTTTTTTTACAAATGTTGAAGAAAAAGAGCATGGGTTCTACTTATAGAAAAAGCGGTAAGTGTACATTTTTTTCTGCACTCGATCGTTTTAAACAAAAATTGTCAAGTGCAAGATGAATAAAAATATTGAAGAAAAAGAGCATGGGTTCTACTTATAGAAAAAGCGGTAAGTGTACATTTTTTTCTGCACTCGATCGTTTTAAACAAAAATTGTCAAGTGGAAGATGAATAAAAATATTATTTTGACTGTATTTCTCAATATTTTCCAAATCGTTTGACTTATATTTGTTAAACGATGTATCATTTAGGGTTTCTTAAAATATAACGTGAAAGGCGTGATTATCGGTGAATGGAAATTTATTTCGTAGAAAGTTAGTTTTCAGCATTAAATTTTAGTTTAAAAAACTGTGCTTCAAAAACTTTTCATGTTTTTTTTCTGTAGGAGGTTGTCACCTTAAGGCTAGTCCTGGAAACAAAATAGAACTATTTGAAATAGCTTCCCGTACGATCGATCCAGTCAGCGATGCCGAGTAATTCGGGCCGGAAATATTTATGACTATATTTATGACTACTTTTGATCCGTTCAATTTGAGCCCACGATGTGCGCGCGCACAAAAAACGCTTATAACCGCATGACAACCTTCAAAGTTTTATTGAGGAACCATACACGTTTTGAACTTCAACAGGGCAAAAACCCCGAATTTTGCATGGGACTCCATATTTTTCTTTGAATTTCCTAAAACAACAGGTAAAAATCAATCTTTTGAGAAAGTTTGAAAAAAACGTAATTATTAGAACTTATAAAAAAACCGTTTTCTGTGTTCTTGTTGTCCTCCTTTGAGTACGATTTTCGGTTCATTTAGCTAACAAAATGCTGAATTTTTAACTTATTTTTAAATCTTACTTCAAATATTTTTAGTTAGTCTTTTAAAACAATGTTTAAAGTATATGTCCTGAGAAAATTGCTTCCAGGGCTTCTTTAATTTGTGAGTTATGATTTTTTTTGAAAAGCGTGATTTCCGCCATTTTTCTTTCGAAAACTTGTCAAGTTGGTCATATTCAAAATTCATTATCTCGAAAACAAGCTCGGGACACCCCATTTTTCTTTTCATTTTTGAAATCAGCGTTAAATTCTGTGTAAAATATCTGTCTAAGAACATTTTGTAATTATTCCTTGCTAAAGTAGTCAGTCACCTTAAATATCACAAACCTTCGTGATAATTACTCCTAACCTTAATTTTGATTGCTTTCTTTAAACAGTTTTCTAACCAAAGCGGTGAATTGTCTTTTTATAAATATTTAATTTTAGTTTATTTGAAGGTGGAAATTTATGGTAACAATGAGGGAAATTATGATGTTGATGATGATGAATGATAGTGGTGATGATGACGATGGTGGTGTTTATGATGATGTATGATAATGATGAGGGTTTATATTGGTGATGAGGTTGGAAATAATGATGTCGATGATGCAGATGATAAATAATTTACTTGTCCTGTATTTATAGATCATGGAGTTACTTGGAAGGTTGCTGGTGTTTTGCTGAAAGTAAAGAGTTTTGATCCAAATGAATGTTAGGTAGAATTCTTTAGCACTTGTTCATAACACTGATACAGGTTCTTTCTTTCTTTCGTTCTTCCATTCATTTTCTTGCTTCATGTTATTTTTAGTCTTACTGATAGTGTACCTTTCAAATATGTTTGAAGTTTATTTCCATCCCAAATATTAGTTAAATACTCATTTGTTTTTATTTGTGAAAGACTGATTCACTTGGTAATCATATTGCAGATTGTAGAGCTTGATGATGGCTCAATTCTACTAACTGCAAGAAATGAACTCCGTGAAGAATGTCACTGTCGCATCATGGCCAAAAGTTACGATGCCTGTGAAACTTTTTCCCAATCAGATATCTACTTTGACAAGTGCACCCCATTTAACACACTAACAATGGTCCACCAAGCCACTAACCATTCGTGAGTACTTGCAAGTCAATGCCACTATTACTACCATTTAACAACGCCAATGACATGATTACATATGAGTAATTATTAATTAGTAATTAATTAAATTAAAAATTATTTCAAAGGATACCTCCAGGTTCACAGTACCAGTTGTGTCTGAAGAAGAAATACACAGCAGCTGCGAATGACCCATAGTTGATCAACACCAATGTTACCTTCCTTCGGAATGATATAGTTTCCTGAAACAATATTCAGCAATATCATATACTGTAAGCGTCTATGGGTTATCATCTATCTTAATATCAATTCAATCTGTGGGTTAGCCATGCCTAGCTGGGTATTACGACACCCCCTGTCACCAAAAGAAAATTTACCAGTTATAACCTATAGAGACTTTGCACCATCATGTGATGGCAGCTATGACAGGAGGCAGGAACAATATAGTCTTTCCCCCTGGGAAACTGAATTCTTTCTAACATTATAACATACTATCAGAACAGGGGAGGAACAAACTCGTGGGGAGGGTTTTTTTATGTGACGTTCTAAAAATATTGCAAACATCAAGGTGTTAGTTTGCATTTCTTTCTCTGTGGGTCGATAAAGAATTTTTTTCTTGACTGTCTTTTTTCTAAATTTACTTTCAGATCTCTTCACAGCTTCAAGAGATAAGTCTTTACAGGCTGTTGACCTGAACACAGGAACTGTTGCTTACACAAGACGGAAGGCACATGAGTAAGTTTTATGAGACATATTAAGAACATGCATGGAAAAACTTTCTTATACATTTCATTTCTTACCTACACTGTAGCTGGAACCTAATGTAAAAGATACTTTAATTATTATTAGGCCCCCTTTCTTAAATGAAATCTTAATTACTTTGAAATTACTAATAGTAACTTCATGTATTAATACCTCATCTCAATTGACAATGGTTTTAATTGGTTTTAAGCTATTTATTATTACCTGTAAGTACCCACCTCCTGGCTGTACTGTACCAACTAAGATTCACAATCTGAGATTTATCAAAACAAATTGTTTCTTCTTTCTGCAGCTCACCAATCAATTGTTTAAAACTAATAACAGATCAGCTGATTGCAACTGGAGATGATAATGGGTGTGTAAAGGTATGAGTTGTAGTTTTTAATGCCTTAATTGTGATTGCCTAAAGTATACTGCTGATGATTATGAATTTTGCTGTAAGATACAAGGTATACCAATAAAAGAAAAATGCAAGAACAGGGCCCTAAATCCTCCGGACTGTCTATTGACTGTTGTTGGCCATCCAACATCCCACCTTGCTCCATCATTAATCCACCGTCACCCAGCCATTTCAAGGCCAACAGGTGGTTGCGAGGGCACCTGGGGGACTGATCTTGCATTTTATTCCAGTAGAATTCATAGTTCATATGCCATCTTTCTTTTGTTCCATTTTAGTTATGGGACAGACGGACAGCTCAATGTAGCATGGAAATAAAAGAAAATGAGGATTTTATTTCAGATATGGAATGTGATAGTGAAAGGAAAGTTCTTTTGGCTACTAGGTATTTGGCATTTTGAACTTCAACCAGTATTTTCATTGAATTCAAAGTTGCATTTAGTGATGAACCTCTCACCAAGTTGCTTTCGTTTTGATTTTTTAAATTTCAGTGGTGATGGATCTTTGTCAGTTTTTAATGTGCGACGGCAGAAGCTTGAAGATAAATCTGATAATATTGAGACAGAACTTTTATCTGTTGCTATTGTGAAGGTATTGTAGGATTTATTTCTTTGGTATTATTTCCCTTCCCTTTCCTTCCCTTCTCTTCCCTTCTCTTCTCTTTTCTTTTCCCTTTTCTTTTCCCTTTCTTTTCCCTTTCTTTTCTTGTCTTTCATTACAATCCCCTCCCTTCCTGTCACTTTTCCTCACTTGATCATTTCCTTGTTTCCTTTCCTTCCTTCTTACCTTTCTTTCCTTTTTCTTTCACCTTTCATTTGCTCTTTCTTAGTTTCATCCATTCACCCTTTCTTTCTTTCATTCATTTGTCCCATATATTAATCCACTTTTTTAACTACTCATTTCTGTGAAGGATGGACGTAAAGTGGTGTGCGGCACAGGTGAAGGAGCTTTGAACATTTATAGCTGGGGAGAATGGGGAGACCTCAGTGATCGATTCCCAGGGCATGCATCCTCAGTCAGTCGACGCATGTGTTGCCATTAGTGACAATGTCGTGGTTACAGGGTCCATTGACGGCATCATAAGGTATGGAAAATTTCATTATTTTACTGTCAATTATGTAATGTGTCTAAAAAATATTTATTGTGCAAATTGTTAAGTGAAGTATTTATAGAATTAATAACAAGGGAGAAACAAAATTTCCTCTGGAGTTAAAATATATAACACCATAAAATACCTAAAAAAACAACATTTAAAAAAATGTAATGACAAGACATAAGAAATTTTTCCTTCGTCATCACTTCTCCTTCAACCTGTCTCAGCATTTTCCAGTGTTGCCATAGCAACAAATAACCCATTCGAAGTTAAACTCCAATCTACAGACTGTTTGCAGCTGGTAAAATCAAATAATAATTTTTATTTCAGAGCTGTTCATATTTTACCTAATCGCCTTCTTGGCCCTGTGGGAGAACATGCGGATTTTCCCATTGAAAGAATACGTTTATCGCGCGACGGTAACCTTATAGCTAGCTGTTCACATGACCAAACCGTTAAATTCTGGAACATAGAGCATCTTAAAACCACTTCTTTAGCTCCTGGTTCCAAGAAAAAGGAGGCAGAAAAAGTTTGTGGGGAAACTGGTGATAACTTCTTTGCAGATTTGTAGATCTTGTACATCTCATGTGTGGTCTTCCTGTGTCCTAACACGTTCATGTGTGCGGGCTACCTGTGGTGTAAGAACATTCTTTCAAAAATGCATCAAATTATATCTTATATTAAATCCTTATAAAGTGCTACATTCTTAATAAGAACATCATTGTTTACCTGTTCGAATGATATTAGGCACTCCCTAAGTGCACAGTCTACTAGTTATAGTCTACTGACAGGGAATGTATCGAATATCTTATGGTTAGACATGGGTGTAAGCCATACTGAGAAGTAAGGTGTCTTGGATACACAAGACTTGGATTGTTGAAATGATGGAGATTTTTGACAAAAATTCATGGACTCCTCTGTCTGTGTGTCCCTTATCTAGACGCTTGTCCTTGAGGAGTAAGGTGTCTTTGATACACAAGACTTGAATTTTTGAAATGATGGAGATTTTTGACAAAAATTCAAAGACTCCTCTGTCTGTGTGTCCCATATGTAGACGCTTGTCCTTTCACACACTTTCAACGATTAACAAATTTTAACCTTGTTTGGGCAAAAACATCTGCATATCGTTATTATTCAGTTGGTACATCTCGAACTTGTACTAACCCTTTCCTTGATAACAGTGATAGTGATGAGTGAATCTTGTCTCCATAAAAATTGTCAATTGTACTGATATGAAACCACATTCGATAAAAAATTGTCTTCACTTCCTAATGAATCTGCATCGTCTGTCATCTAAGCCATAGAGGTTTTGATAGAGCAGATACGATAGTGAACTTTGAATGTTTGAACTGGTGCAGTGTCTGTTCAAGTAGGGTGTCTACTGATTATTCGGCTTCAAAAGTAAAGCTATGACTCAGCTTTTATTCTTATCGACACATCGTCTACAGTATTGAAATAATTGGTCGCCTGAAGCAACAAAACTAACTTTGTCCTGCACCTTTTCTTCGTCATTCATTATGAAACTAAAACCTTTTTTTTTTGAAAATTGAGACCAACCCTGATGAAGGACTGAAATAAAAGTCTGAAACGTTGCCAAACATTTGGCAAACGTTTGCTTGAATCCTTTTTATATATTTCTCAATCACTACTTGGCTACTAAAAGGGGATTAGTGTATCCTAAACGATCTAGAATGCCGTATTTCTTCTTCAATCCAGTTTACATAGAAAGTAAAATCGAGAAAACTCTTTCTTTGTTTGCTCAGCCAAAGCACATATTATTCATTTTTCAACTGTTTATCCAATAATGGCTGGCCCTTTTCCCTAACTGTTGGAACAGTGAGTAAAACCACATCATAAGCTGTTTTTGCACCCTCCCAAACTTCCTGCAGTTCCTGCGCCACTTCGTAAACAATAAGTCTAAGTTTTATATAAAAGTTATCAGAAACGTCATATTGATTCCAACTTTTTTTTATTCCTTTTTTAATTGTGTAATTCCATTTATAATTCTTTTTCAATATATTTTAATAAATAAAATTTGCATTAAATCTTTTTGATAATAAGCAAGCTAATTATTACACATTCTCGCACATTTGCTTCAGCTAAATATAAAATGATAATAAAATATAATAAATATCATATCTTTTGAAATTTCAAAAAATCTAAATATATTTTTACTTGAAAATACTTCTCAACTAAATAAGTTATTATAAGTAATCTCTTTTAGAATATGTTCTTTTCGTAAAAACTTGTGAATGAAGTATTGATAAATAGATAACATACGTCGACTTGGAAGTATTTTTGAAACATTATTTGAATTTTTGCGGAGTTTTCAAAAGCATTCCTAACGATTTTTTAGCTCCAAAAACGCCGACAATATTGTTCTTACTCTTATTGCTATTACAAATTGATTGTAACACGGACCGCTCTTTTTCTCTCTTTTTTTTTTCAGTCATGTTACAGGTTAATGATTTAGCTTTTTTAGACGAACAAACGGAAAAAAATCGAAGACAAAAATGATGGATTATGTATTAGGCAATGGAAAAGCCGCTTCTAATTCCTTAAGAATTTTAGGAATTACTTCATTGTCATTTGAATGGCTTTCTGTTGTCCACGTGTTCAAAAAGAAAACTTTTTTGCAGTTAGCACAAGTTGCGATTACGTTTTCGTGATTTCATGAAGAGGATGAATTTCGCGTTGTGCCTTGTCCGGTCTTAGGAAGCGTATTCTTGAACTTTGTCTCCCTTTTTTCCTTCGGTTGATCTTTTTGCGGTCGAGAGTATTTCATCATCTTTGTCCGTTAATGTCGTGGTCAACTTCATGCATTAGTGAGCGACTGTCTGTCCTTTCAATGTATCCGGTGTAGCTAGCATTTCTTAGTACTATATAAGTGATTTTCAGTCTGGTTATGATGATAACAAGTTCAAAGTTATCTTGACATTTTTGACTAATTTTCCGCATTTTCTGTAGCAGTGTCGGTAGTCCACTCTACATATTCTGCATCCTATTCTGCTGTTACACGTGTCGGAGTTGATACAGGTCTCGTGTTCACCAAAGCATTTCATTTGACATTTCAATTTCTTTGCCTGTTGGCCTTTTGCCAAGCATGCAATCGTTAGAGCAATTACCAGTAAAACGAAAAAGTGGCTTCTGTTCATCTGAAAAACAAGAAAATTGATATTAATTAAACTTATTATAAACTTTCATCCTCTAAATTGTCTAACTTTTGGAATGAGAGAACAATTTTTTTTGTTAAGCAATATTTTGCAGTGCTGTTTAGCTATCAAATTTGTTTGAATAAAAGAAAATAATTAAAACAGTTTGGAGGACGCCAGATTTTTTCTCAGTATTCCAATATTTTACATCTTTGACCTTGAACATTTTTGAAACCATTTTTGAAACCGTTACCGGAATCTTTGTTACTGTAATATTCATTTGCCGGGTTTGTTCCTTAAAATTATGGAACTTATTTAAACGAAATCTTGGCTGTTTTGAAGCAGTAAAACTTTCTTAGTAAAATTTCTCAGAACTTGGATTTTTTAATTCTTCTCCGCTCTAAGGTCTTCTAACGAGAGTCAGACAAGAGAATTAGGCGAACTGCATGTGTACAGCAAAACATATCTATGGTAACGGTATGTGATTTTCAAGATTATAAAAATGTTAGAAATTGAAAATTTTAGAACTTAGTCCTAGAACGCCAGTCGTAAATTATAAATCATATAGATTATACTGATTGATACTAAATATTTGATCATTAAGCTTTAGTGATTCCAAAAGTTCCATAAGCTAATAAGGAATGATTAAATAATTTCAGTTTTTGAGAAAAAATCTCGTTTATAAGAACAATCTTTCAAATTAAAAAATATAGTACACTTGTATTTACCTTGATTTATTTCACGTGTTCTTGAAAACCTTTTCCTTGAACTGCTTGTATTTCTGATTTTCCAACGTGGTGTAGTGGAACCTGTTGTTACTAGTTTAACTTCTGGTTTTTAACCTAACAGCAGCATACGACCACTTTTATATATGTCATGACGAATCCCGAGGGACGGACCACATAATACTAGTACATTCCTAAGCACTGGCTCGTTCCGATTAGCTGCGCTCTGATTGGCTAACAAATGCACACACCTCGTTCTTATTATGCTCAGAGCGGTACTTGGATGCTTGGAAACGGAAAAAAACAAAAGCCATGGTAGAGTAGGAAGTAATTTGCTTCCTAAGTGCATGATATAATTTTTTCCTACGTATTGTTCAACGTATTTTCACAGATAAAACGTCTTAATAATTGTCTGTTATTTTGTTTTTTTATCTCTTTATTTTCCATAGTGATCTTTGTTTGGGTTTTGTTTAGGTTGTTACTGACAAAACAACCTTTGTTTGGATTTCAATTAGTCTAAATCATTCTAATGATTTGATTATTATTGCTCTATGCTCACGTCACGCATTCCGCACATAGCTAAGTGGTAACGTACTTACCACGTAATGAAGTGACGCACATGGCGTGACGTGACAGTTGAATATGTTTCCAATATTACCGTAGAAACGCCAAACAGCGTGTTTTAAAATAGAAAGGCTAGGAAAAGCGTTGAGTTATTTTTACATTCATGAATATTTTTGGTAAAAAATCATATTCGCTCGAGTGTTTCAAAAATTTCTCCTGGCTCCTGCCCAAGTCGGAAAGGCCAAGGTTGTCGGACTACCAACGCATGACCGGATTCTCCGGTACTCTTGTCTTCTGCAGTATTTGTTCTCCAAAAAGTAGAGACTATGGTGTGTTATTTTAAGAAAAAACTTTGAAAACCGAGGTTATTTTTATAGATTGGACAACAGACAAAACAGGTTCTGGTGAACCATAACATTGTTTTCAGTCTGATGTGTTTTTGACCTAGACTAGCTGTGCCAAGCTGCACGTCAGCTCTTCTCACTTTTGCTCTCTTCCCTTATGACAAAAAAACTTTTACGAAACATGTTGCACTAGATCCGGGTAGGTTTACTCAGTTTCCGTTCAGTGTTGAAACTTTTGAACTTTGTATTTTTGTAACTTCTCAACTATACAAAATAGCTGAAATATTTGACTGTGTATTTACACGTGTGTGTCCAGGGAAAATATATACATACTTTTTGTGTTTACATAAGGTTTATTTACGAACATGGAATACTATGCACTTCTGTAATACGACACACATTCAATGACATCAGATCCGTTTTTCGAATTGCTTGATGTCGTAGTATGAAGTATATTATATGTAGGTCAAGTGCACTTGAAGACGGGTATCAATGAAATAGTCCACCCAAAAAGCTTGCAACTTCCTTGACTATCTGTAATTCAGTAAGACTAAGTAAAAAGGGCACTAGAAAGGTCTGACTTCCGTAGTACTCGATAAAACTATTCCTCCGCCATTACATGTAATAGAACAACATTTACTGTGGATTTTGTGCCAATTATTCATTTATAATCTTGAGTAAGATAAAATAGCTAATAGAACTATTTATCTAATTAAAGTTAATGAAATAAAAGTTGCACATTATCAGTGATTATGGAAAAAATATACTTTAATTAAGCTTATCCTTTAATTATATTTTTGCGGATTATTGGAATTAACATTCCTAGGAAAAGTTATTAAGCCTTTCAGTCCTTAGCCTGCTGCATAGCCTGCTGATTTATGCAATTTGGTCAAAACTTCAATGGAATTTTAAGATTGTTTGATCGTGGTTTTCCTAAGATTATTACTTGGTGTTTTCACAATAGTTTTCTTTTTACGTCATAGAATTACGGACTTTGAAACTGAAAGAAGATAATATTTTCAACCATTTAAGTTTTTGTCAACAAAATTGTGCCAAAGGGCGAAAAGATTGTAGTGAATCGTGAATGCTTTTGTCGTAGTCCGTGGGAAACTGTTGATTGTATAATTACAGTTTTTTAATAACAAGGACCATAAAAACCCCGCTAGCTATCGATCCGGCAAACAAAATAAACACCGCACAGAGCTTCTAAACTTATTAAGAGTTTATTTTTTGTTTGAGTTTTAATTCGCGTGGGAGTGGCCGGCCGCCGACGGATATCTAGAAAAGGCCAGTTTTGATGACGAATGATTAAAGCTTCATTTCCGATGTTTGTCGTGTTGAAAAACAACCAAATAACTCCTTGTTTGGTGCGCTGGAATATTGTTAGTTCTATCGCTGTGGTTATGTTGCGGAATACGGACGAACTCGTGAGGGCGGAGTGAGGGGGTGGATATTGAGCGAGAAGAGGCCAGATGTCATAGATAGGATCGCAAAAACCTCACGCAACCGTTATTTTTTTAAATTTCGAACTCGTTAAGGTGGATTGCTTTGTTGATTTGCCCTCTTAAAACAGTAATTTTATTTGGCTTTCGAGGTGGAAATTATTTTGAGTGGAAGTATTTTTGTAACTTTGCGCGTCTTGGATAATGGGTTTTTCACTCGATAAAAAAACTAACTTTCTTTTTTACGAGGGTAGCACTAAACAAACCTGTGGCCCTCGTTCCATGATCGAATTGGAATTTAGAAGCTGAATTTTGTTGAATATTTTCTCATTAAATTCTTTAATTTTATTTGACTTTTAGCATAGAAAAATCAAGTCGTGTAGTGTTTATATACTTATGACGTTCTATGCCAACCTTGGGGACCGTAGTTTTATTATATTTTTGAGTTTTGATCGAGTAGGAAATTGTTTTTGTGTTGTGCTAATATATTTTCACACTAAAATCTTTAAGCAGTCAGTTTTGTTTGATTTTTGGCATAGCAAGATTAAGTCGTGTGTTGTAAATATACTCAGTGTGACGTTCCTGCCAAGCGTGAGAATATTTCCACACATTTTTTATGACATACATTAGTTCGATTAATATCAATCGTTCGTCAATAACAATGACAACCGTATTGTAGATCTGATGTGTAGATGCTAGGACGCTTGATTTCTTGAGTGCTTTTCTAGTGGCGGGAGATTGAGAGGATAACAGATGATAGCCCTAAGCTTTTCGAGAGCTTACCGCACAGCTTACCGCACAGCTTACCGCACGAGAGATCCAATATATAGATAAATGAAATCGTAAAATCTTACAAGGCATCTTAGGGTGCAGTACAGGCGGATATTTTTTTTTAAGTCTGCAATATTTTGTCGAGCCAGTCATGGTTATATCGCAATATATTTGTACTCACTCCAGGCTTTCTCCTATTTGCACTCTACTGAGTATAGTTAATAATAACTACTAGATAATAATAATAATAATAAAAATGATAATAATAATGATAAATAATAATAGATACTATACAAGGGTTTGAGTGGCATACCGTGGAATATCCCACGATTTACTTTTAGTTTCTAATATACACACGAGCCTTTTAACCATTTTATCCCACACCATAAAAAAATACAAATGCGTAGATTCAACGCGCAGTGCATGATGGGAAGGAAGAGTGAAATACCGACGAATATACAACGGCTTTCCCGCTTTCTGATTGGTTATTATCGTATTTTCTATAGGAAAAAAAGCAGGCATGAATGAAAAACTGAAAAAAAATACCTCTCGCTAATCAACTGAAGCATGTCCTAAGGTGTTGCCGTTTTTTCTTTTGTTTCTTAATCGCTTCTATTTTTATTTCCGTGTTGTGTTTTTCAGATAGTATATTTGCTATAGGAATGCGTGGGCATTGCAATAGTCATTACAAGATACCATTCAAGGTTTCTTAATATCGTAGGGAAGACCCCTTCGTACGTCACAGCATGAAACATTCTTATTTTGATCCCCCAAAAACGTGGGTTATGTAGAACTCGCAAAATAGTTATCTAATGAAGAATTATATTGGGTGATGTCGAATGCGCTCAAGGTCATGCGAAAACCGAGCTTTCTTATAGCAGCCATTTTGTAGGGCAAAACAATAAAAATTTCCTCCTTAATAAATTCTCTTGTCATGGAAAAATATTGCATCATTCCTGCCGTTAAACATGGCTGCCTTGAACAACCTCTATTGTTTTATGATACATTTTGTAAACCTAAAAATTGCTTTTTCTTGCTATTAGTGGAACAAAAACTAACAGTATTTCGATCTTGTTTTAATTTTTTTGGAAAAATTTGACAAAAAAAAACAACCAAAAACAAACAAACCCACACGCTATCGAGGATTAGATTATCCCTCTCAGCCAATCAAAGGGGAGATAGTAAAATGTATAAATATAACAAAAATAATTTTCCTCTATAATTCTCTGAATATTCCATACTCAGTAGTACATGATGTTCTAATCAGACCCTTTTTCTGCGGAGGGAAGTCTCCTCGAAAAATCCATAGAAAGTAAACGATTGAAACAAAAAAAAAAAAAAAAAAAACGTTATTTGCATGCAGATTAGGAATGTTTCAAGGAAGTAGTTGCTAGAAGAAATGCGCATCATAAAACTCTTAAAAGGCTTCCCCTTTGACCAATCAAAACGGACGAAAATCTGCTGCATCTAATCCGATGCTCAAACTCGGAAGCCAATTAAGTGCCACGGTAGAGTGCGTGTCCCACTGTTATGAAATATGTCATTTTTAACTCGTACTTTGCCGTTGAACATCAATAGATATCTGTTATGTTAATATATTTTAGAACTTTTAAGTTTCATTTTATTTAATTAAGAGTATCGTGACAAATTTTACAAATACTTCTTGTAATTACGTACACATCCAACGAATATTTTTTTCACTCGGTCAAGAAAAATTCTGCTTGCATGAATTTTCTCTCTGCGGGAAAAAAAAAACACGAAGTTTTGTCCATAATTCCACGTGGATTTTTGTCTTCTTTTACGTTGAAGATGACTGTGAGTCTTGACTTAAATAATCATTAAAATATTTAACTTTGTTTAAAACTAATCTTTTTCATTCTGTTTATGAGTATAAATTACTGTCCTAGTCGTAGTCTTCTTCTTAAATCGATAACGGCTTCAGGAACATAGCCTCTTTTATCCCCGCAGCTCTGTTGACATGTACTATAAAGAGCGTTGCATTTGGCACACGATGCTTGGTCGTAGCAGGATGTTGACATTTGACAAGAAGAATAATCACCAAAACAGGCATCGAGACAAGCTTTGTTCCTGGATTCGACGCTGTAGATTATCATTCCGAGGACCAGGAATATATTTAGTATTTGATTCATCTGTTGAAGAAAAAATGAATAGTTAGTCTTATGAGAGCAACAGGTTCAGTTTTCTAGACTTGGGTGCCGCTAATCTTGTCACTTTTGTGAGCAAACAGCGAAAGTTTATTGAAAAAATATGAAGTTTTTTGAAAAGAGAGACCAAGAAAAATAAATCAGTCATGAAAAGACGAAAAGTGAAGGAAAGAAAAAAAATTCCAAAAGAAGATAGGAATGGAAAGGAAAAAAATGAAAAATGAAAAACGAAAAAATGAAAATTGATAAAAATATTTATTTAAGAAAAGGATGATTAACAGTGGATTCCACAGAGTGGCTCTTCTTCCATTGCATTCCAATTGGAGAAGTTGTTTTTTTGTGAAGGGAAGAAAAACCGGAAAATCCGTAAAAGCCCTCGAAGCACAGGAACAAAGAGATATTTTCGTTTTTATTCAATTTTCTTTCTTTCTTGCCAGGAACTGATTATCTTCCACTATTTGTATTTTTTAATGACTTTTTATCCACCTCTTCTCCGCACACCTTCCTGCATCCAACTACGATAACATTCTCCAAATAATATCTAACCATCCGGTATAGGAGTGTGTAGTTGTCTTTTAACCTTTCTTAATTAAATTAAATCGAAGCTTCGTCTTATCTTTAACTTTATACTAGAATGCTTTGTGATTCAGATGGTTTTTATGCCTTATAAGATCCGGATCAGGTTGTCAGAGATCGCTATAGTAGCTGTAAAACCAATATCCGTACAAGATGTTACCAAGGGATAAGAAAAAGAAGATTTCTTAATGGACTACTTCGACGATACGGCGGCAGTTTTGGTAGGGGACAAATATACAAACCTTTGTTACAGTTAAGGCGTCGATTAACATTAACGTTTCACTCCTAGACAACTTGACAAGAAATAAATTAAGAAGATGGATAAACGAGACTCTATTTTATCCGACATTTTTGTTTTGTTATGCCTCCTGGACGCCCCATAATGCCTTACGATTCAAGATGTAAAAATAATGACTGATACTACGTAGAAAAATAAAATACTTGTCACTTAACTAGCATGATGAGGCCAGAGAAACCCAGGATTTGTTTTTTTTCTTCATCGGATCATACTTATACACCCAGCATCTCTTACACGGCTCTTTTCATTAATTCAGATTCAAGATGGCCGCCGCATCGTCGAAGTAGTCCACTGAAATCATGCAGGTTGCGAAAGCGCGCATTATAAAAAATGTGGTCCATCTTATAGTAAAAAAAAAAAAAAAAAACGTAAAAAAAGTTTTCCTATAACCATGGTAAAATAAAATAAACTTTCTTAATAGATAATTTTAGTCTTATTTAACTACATCTTTAGAGATCCAGTGATCGCCAATTTGACTTGTCATTTGTGACATGTTTTGCTATATCAGGTTCGTCTGATCTAATTGAGGTCCACAGCCGGTATTCCCGATGATGAAATTGTATTTCTAAGCTACTGTAGTTGGCGCCTAAAATATTTTTCGAATGATTGGGTTTCCTAATTTATAGATTTACGGCGATTAAGAAAGCAGAATTATAAGTTGTTTTCAAATCATGAACAAAAACAAAGCAAAAATATTCTGACAGTGACGAAAGCAACAAGTGGAATCGAGTTTAAAAATTACCTTTACAGGTGTACCGACGAGTACAAAGATAAACCAAAAATATTCTTTCTCGTCTTTTCTTTTTTTTTCCTTCCTTCCTTTTTACGATACTTAGCTATTCTTTTACCAGACAAAACGTGTTTTGCCGACAGTAAAATTCTTCATTCTCTCTCTTCGCTTCCCGCTCGTTATGTTGTTATAATAACGAGACTTTACTAGGAAATAATAAATCTTTGTGACACTAGTCGAGGAAATGAAGCTAAAAGCATTCCCGAGGTTATAATTATCGATAATTGCATCATTGCTCCTAATTTAGGAAGAATTCCATCCATGTTTTTGAACCAGTCTTCTTCGTTATTTCTATCAAGGCGAAATTATTTTAGACGAATCTCCGATCGGGATAAGCATCGTATTTCTTCATTCGATCGTTTCTGTCAATAATCCTTAAGTATCTATCAATTTTACGCTTACTGCTGTTTCTAAATAAATAGAAATACTGATTAAACTCTTCCCTTCTTTTGATTCCCGGCGTTTGCCTCGTATTATTTACTCAAAGCGAACCGCTGTTTTCAACGAATAATGGCTCATTCAAATGACAGATTTATCGTTACTGATATTTAATCTAAAAAACCCCTCCGAGCTAACTTTTCAAATTAAGAAGCTGGTAGTTCCTCTTTTTACCATAATAATGATTCAGCGGCAGGAAAATTAGAAAACAAGAGCCAAAAAGACTAATTAAAATGAACTACGCCAGCTGGTCAAAACTGAATTGAAGCATCTGTGCAAGAAATGCTATTCCACTCGTGGACTTTTTCAATGCGAATTTTATGTACGCTGGATTCTCAGTACCCTTCAAATGGACGTAATTCTTTCTTGTTAGTATTTCAAATGATATCAGCGTACTTCTAGGTTTTTAACTTTTGTCTTAAGGAAATTATTTTTCTTTCATTGTTTTTAAGGTAACTAAACTGAGGATGTTTGATAAACATTAAAAGATTCAATAGAATGAATTAAAACTTTAGGTAATTTTCCAGTAAAAGGTATATTGCTATAGGCCATTGTTTCTTGCTAAAAAGTTTTTTTTTGGCCATAAACTGCGGCTTTAAACAGATGTCCCAAAAGGCGAGAATACGCTGAAGAAAATTAAAAAAAACTTCATGCACTTTTTCAGAGTGTAGAAGTCGATTTTTTGCAAAGTTAGCCTTGGTAATCAGGAAGCCATTTCAATGCTCGCAAAGGAAAGTACAAAATTTTCTACTCTTCTCGAAACATCGTGAAACTACATCTCCTTCTCTTGGTCCGGTACGATTATCTAATAGTTACTTTATAGAAAATCGGCTTTTGATCGGATTAGGCAATACATTAAGTAAAGAAACTCTTTGATCAATTGATTCACGAGCGCAGCGATTAACCGAGTAAAAAGAATGATTCATCTAAGATGCCCTATTTTGTATATGAACTCAAATAAGTGGGATTAATAACTTAAATAATCCTTCCTGATTCAATCAAGACGATTTTCTTTTTCTTAAATGTGCTTGTTCTTTAGCAATCCTTGTGTTTGTACCCAGAGGGCAAGCTAAGCGTCTTTTCTCGCCGCTTCGGTGACATTCCCCTTTGGGTGCTTTTTGTACGGTTTTGGGATTTCTCTTTGATGGATCGGCGCCGGCCTGATAATGGATTGCACAGAAGGGAGAATATTTTGTATCCGTCCTGAATTTATCTCATCTTTTATTACGATCTTATTGTTTCTTGCTTCTGGGCTGTAGTCCATCCCGCCTATCTTTTTGCGTTTCGTCAGAATAACGATATGATCAGTGAAAGCTGACCTGATATTTACTCATATTTTGTCTAAAAGTGTTGTAGACTGTTTCTTACAAATATTAGGAATTATAGGGGAGAAAGAATAAGAAAGGAAAGAAGAAAGTAATCAGGAAAAAAAATGAATAGAAAGAAAGAAAGAAAGAAAGAAAACAAAAAGAGACTGAGAAACGTTTTTCTATAATAAGCTTTTCAGCATATGGCATAGTTAGCCTTTTGAGAAACTTCACACTATATTCTTAAAAACCGTTTAAAAATTTCACTCCACATTAATCATGTCTATGTCTACATACCAAGCTAATGTATGCTACCCCTACACCTATATCAAGCTATATACTTGATTCATATAGGCAAATATTCTACAAACTATAGTCTCATTTAGCCATTTTTTTATTAAGTGATGAGTCATTTGGATCCTCGATGTTCCTATTGTCCTTGTGTTTTACATTTACCTATAGTGGTCATTCGTAATCCTCAAAGATTATATACTTCAATTCCTCAAAATAATCTGCCTAGCTCACTGGGATAATCTCTCTTATATTCACTAGTAAACTTGTATTTTTCCGAAAACTTAGAATTGTTTTCTTCCACTTATTTTCACAATTTTCGAGTTCTCATTTCATTTTCTTTATTCACACATTTCTTCTTGGTTTATTTGTTTGTTATGTTTTTCTCTTTTCATTTTCATTGCGCTACAAAGTTTTTCAGTAAAAACATCGTAGTGGTGATAGCGCTCGCCTCTCACCAAGGCGACCTGAGTTCGAGTCCTGCCGGGCTGGGTGTTGTATGTGAGTAGAGTTTCTAGTTGGTTCTCTCCTGTGCTTCGAGGGTTTTTCTGCGGGTTCTCTGGTTTTCCTCCCTCCCATAAAAATCAACTATCAAATTCCAATTCGATCTAGTAGATTTTCTTGATAGGGCTAGCCTCTATATCTCCATAAATTTGTATTGTGAATGAAAAAAAGTGTTGTTGTAATAACTTAAAGTTTACATTAATTTTAATTTTTTTTGATGTTATAATTTAAACCTTTTCAATTACTGGCGTCACTTTATAGAATTAACACAATAATATAGTCATTAAGTCAAACTATAAAACGATTTTACTACATTCTATGTCACAACAACCAGTTCTTTTTCTTGCCGAAAGCGTAGGATAGCATTTCTTTTATAAGCAGATTTTTTTTCCTATAAACTATTATATCTCAACACCTGGTGAAATAGTTCTTTTCGTAACTCGTGTAGTTGTATGTAAATTAGAGCGAATTTCACTCTGGCCTTGAGGGCGCGCACTGTTTCCGTCAGGTTTGTCATGTATTCATATTATTTTTCTATGTAACCTGAGTTAGGTTCCGTCATTATATCGGCAAAACAAAGTCCACAGGATTTGTGTATAGCTATATTAGGCGGGAAATCGTCTTTTGGCGTCAGCGCGATGAATCCCACAGTACTAAGATGTCTTTTAAAGTGAGGTAAAGAACGGCCGACCAAGTGCCAAGGTTATTTTCTTCATCCAATATTCACAGTCTCCACTCGGCGGGGAGACTCCAGCACGTGGAGATTTAATTTGATATCTTTCTTAGCGTTGGCGGTTATTCCGCCTATATATAACTTCTACTTATTATTTCAAATCGTGTTTAAACCAGGAGATGACAGTTCATGTTTCATTATTTCCCCTTCCTTTGCGTGCGCAATTCCGACAAATTGAAAACTAACCTAAGCTCTTAAAAGCTGAGGGGAAAAAAGCCATTTTAGATAATCATGATATCGCCGTTTTTGTCCTTTTTTTTTTGACACCAATCAGTTTACTTGTCTTTGAGCTTAATTCCTTTTTCAAATAAAAACCAAGCTCTTCTTTAATCCATGTCAATTCTTAGAATCAATTCAAGCTCGACGACTCCCTTTCCGGGGATTGTTCTTTGTAATTGTTAGAACTTTATTAGCACTAAGTAAAAGCAATAACAACTGAGTTGCGCTCCACGTTTGGCTCCGACATTAAAAAAAAAAAGACATTTGGGTGGAACACCGCTTACAGGAAATGTTCACCCTATCAAGATTTCCCCTCAGATTCCAGTCAGATGGCTCCACTCCACGACGTATATCCACACACACACACAAACAAAAAACATATGTTAATACTTTTTTTGAAGCAAAAAATGAGCTCTAATCTAACACTTAGATAACAACCTCTTTCTAGTAATTTTGAAGAAAAAAAAAAAAGTTTTATTGAAATATTTTTCACGTCCTATTCGTAAAATGTAGGAAATCAGAAAGGTGTGATGGAGTATAATGAACAATGTGTTGGTAGGAATTTACAGAATTATCCATATTTTTTAGTCAACAGTTAGAAAGAGTTTAAAATGAATAGTGTCAAAGCTGATGTTTATCCAGAAGAACTTCAAGTTTACCGACTGGATTTATGTCGTTTCAAAATCAACATTTTCAATTATCTTTGTCAGAATGACTCGAGTTGAAGTCGATTGTCTAGTAGTGATCTTTGACCGGCGTCTTTAGTTGTATCGAAAAAATGCTTCAATCACATTGGTTACATTTAAAGTTACAGCTCATTTATCCTTGTTCTATCTTCATTGTTAAAAATAGAAAGAAATATAAAATAGCTATAACATTAACAACGGGGGAAAAAATATATATAGCATTCAAGGGGAGCTTCACGACGATTAACTATTTTTTTCGTAGGCAAAACTACCGCTCAATGTTGTCAAAATATCAATTGATTTCGTCAAAATATTTTTTTAAATCATTCGGTCGGGATAATAGATATCAGCATTGTAGAAGAATTTATGGCACTATCACAGAAATTTTGGTTTTTAAAGATAAGCTTTGTAACTATCGCTTTAAGAGCTTAAGAACAGTTACCTTGGATTGTCCCTTGTCGAGATGTCTTTACCGCAGTGTTTGAGTCTATGAAGATTGCCGCTCTACCCATGCTCTATATAAGGACAACTGGCTTAGCATTACGTCACCGGGAAGTGATTCTAATACTGCATATTTTATGACAGAAGTGGGTGCACGCTAATAGCTTGATTGAGCGGCCTGAATTAATTTATTTGTTTAACTCAAATAGAAGGAAGTCATTATTCAATTTTCCAACCCATTTTCCAACCCAATTTCGTGCTGGCTTCGTGATAAAACCCGAATAGTCCAAAAAGTGCGAATAGCCGTCGCGAATACCGGCAAATACTAAATACCAATACTAAATAATATGCCTGGGATAATATAATAATGTTTTCTGATGATATATGATCACTTCGGTCGAAAACGATTAAACAATGTTCTCTTTAGTTGTTTTGTTTTAGCGTTTTTAGTGTGTTTGTTATGTCCCTATTCGCGACTATTCGGGCTTTATCATTCGCCATTTTTTTGTCTGTTTTCTCATTAATGAATTTTTTTACTAAGCGGAAAAACTAACTGAAATTTAGGAATTATTTCCTTCGGTAATTTTGAATTCTTTGCAGTTGTGAAAACTGAATGCCGGAAGAGAGAACTTGGGGAATTTAAATTAATATTTTTTAAAAAGATTAATTTTTTTGCAAAAAAGAAAGGCTTCCTCTGTCTGACTTGAAGATGTTTTTGTATTTGCGGTTCAACCCAAGCTTTCATTAGATAATAAAACACTTATATTACGAGCGGCTGTGGATATTTTAGCTCATCTCATCGGGGAGTCGAGCGGCTTCTAATCTGAGCATGCGCGTCGTATTTAGTCACCACTTGAAACTTATGAGCGTTGGGCTTCTGCTATTACAAAATTCCACTCTCGTCTCGTCATTATTGAAACCAGAAAAACTAATAACCAAAGACAAAGCTACAGTCACAAAGTACTAACAAAGCTCAAGTGCTGGTGGAGGGAAAAATCGAGGTTTTACGGCGCGAGAGGAATATTTCGATAGCACGTGTTGCAAGAAATATATAAATTAGAATGCCATTCAAAACTAAGGCATGAAGCTTCCGCTATCATTAGTTGAAGGGAAGTATTGGAATATTAGTTTACTACGATAAAAGATATAAAATGAATGAAAAACTAGAGGATAAAAACCGGTCGGTAAATCACCAAAATGTCGTATAATAGTCACAGGAGACAGTTGGAGGTTTTTATTTCACAATATTTTAATGTACAAATTTGTATTAAAATAATTATAATTTGCGAGTATTTAATGCAGGTAGAGTCAAAGTCGTACCGCAACGCGTAACCATTGAGTAGGCAGGATCAGTAGCGAAAAACCGCATTTGGGTTATGAAAAAAAAGGGGGTTTTGAAGAAACGACACTGAAAGAATTTTCTGGTCGTTTGGTAGCTTAAAAGAAAATCCACCGCGGTTGTATTTAAAAAATATTCATCACACACCCTCGCGAGCGACGTGCTGGCCAAAGACGTATTGTCTCGATTAACGAGCGGCCGGCCAAATTAGAATTATTGTGGGCGTTTGGAACATCGACATCTCAACAACACTTTGACGATTTGACGACTACGTATGTCCTGAAGCAGGTCGATTTGTCTCACTTGATTGACGTACTTGTTTTTTTAAAGTTATCAACACCTCATCTAAATCATGTATTTGCGTCAAAGACGTTTTCAACTGCCGCATTTAGGGAACACGGTTTAGAAATCGCGTTTAAGCTATACAATTGGCTTTGAATTTTTTTTTTTTCGGAAATGCCGTGAACTAAATTGGATGATATTTCGAACTCGTGGGCTTGGAATGCGTCAGGTTATTTTCAGTATCGCAATCCAAGAAAGAAAAGGAATCCTGAGTTCATTTCGATATGGCTTTTCGTAATTTAATCAAACGATCCTGAGCTGTTAATGAATGAAAAAGGAAAAGATTCGGACATTTATATGGTACTTGATTTGAATTGTTATTATTCAGTAGGTTATTTGATCATATTTGACTCGTACTGAATCTAGAATAGTTGAGCGAGTAAATGACGTTGTGTTTTGATTTTTATCTCAGAACCATGCGCTTTTCCAGCCAGGGTTCCTTCCTGGCCTTCAGCGTACTCATTTTTGAAAATTTAATCAAAGAGATGACTAATTTCAGATAACCATATCCTACACCTGTAGTGAGTAAGTTAGACGTCCACGGGTGGGTGGTGAGCGGATAAAGATAATAACTGACCTATATAACCTGCCATCGTAGCTCTGTCTGTCTGACTTGTCGCACGTTTTTTGTACGACATGCCATAGCTTTGAAATGGGTTCCTGTGTGATCCAATTAGCACGACTAGACCGGATCCTGACGGTTAGTTCTATGGTCATTTTTTTGCCAAAAAAAACAAAAACATAAAAAACGAAAAACTTTACTTGCGCTCCTCGATCTATATAAACAATGCTTAGAAACTTTACAGAGACCTTTGTTATCTTCTCTTGTTGGTTTCCCTTGTATCAATACAACCTTTTAGACCTGAAACTCTCTTTAAAATGTAAGAAACATAGCCATGCAGGATAAGACATTGTAAAAAGTAAAACCGTCGAACACTGGTTAATTTTTTTGTCGAAATTATAAGCTTCCGGCTTCAGGCTACAGCCTTTAACGAATAAAGAAAAATAAAAAATGACATATAAAAAGTTAACTCGCTCAAACTCTGTCTATACTAGTAGAACTCATAGACGCTTATAAATATACATAGAGCTGTTTTGATCATTTTACGAGCGTACCACAAGCTGAGCATTGGGGTAGTGTAGCGGTAAGAACGACGCT
This sequence comes from Anthopleura sola, assembly GCA_023349425.1. Taxonomy (NCBI): domain Eukaryota; kingdom Metazoa; phylum Cnidaria; class Anthozoa; order Actiniaria; family Actiniidae; genus Anthopleura; species Anthopleura sola. The sequence goes on along the minus strand of JALHLI010000012.1, from coordinate 4,288,657 downwards.
CATATTTCAACAGAGCGACCCAGAATCTATTCCTGAACTCATATAGCGTTAGGAGTTTTGTTTGTTTGTTCTCAATCGTTTTTTCTGGTTTCTTCTGCTTCGTTTCATGCTCAAAAAGCCAAGACTTCTAAATATATAATTGATACCGTGAATGACGAAATATAAATGCCACACCCTTTCCCCGCCATACGATTCATTTTTTTTTTCCTGCTTCATGTTTTCATAGTTAATTATGATGTTTTCTAGTTCAATCCTACCTTTTATTACGTATACTAATTACAGCACAAGCTGTTTATGATATATAATAGCACTCATTAATAAACAACCCATTTTCAATAACAACTATCAGCTTGCTATAGCCACTGTAATATTGTCTGCATATTAATACCTTTTCATCCTTGTTAGAAGCTTCCGTAGTTAGCTAACTAAGCTATAGGTTATGTTAGATTTTTCTATTCTTGAGGTGACGAGCCACCTTAATTTTAATCATTCAGCTTCCAGGATCGATTTCCTTCGAATTTGATTGGTCGTTCTTAATACCCACGCTTTTAGTGTTGCACCTCTCTAGTCAAAGTGGTTTAATTTTTCCTACGTAATAAGGCTCCTTTGTAGAATGATTTTTTAAAATAAGTCTAATTTGTTTAATAATTTTGAATGAGCAGGAGTGGCTAGTTACTGCGGCATATGTCCAATCTTTTCCCATCACCAAAGAGATTCTTAGTCAACTGTCTCCAGTAAGCCACGTATTCTTGAAGAGTGATAAGTAATGTCCTATGACTAGAAGATTTGCACCAGGCTTGAAGGCGCGTCTTGAGTAGTTTTAAGTACGCTATCGAACCAAGCAGAGGATTATTCTCTTCTGCTAAGATGTCGAGATCAGAAATGACTGCCAAATTTTCCAAAGAATTTTGGTAAAAAAAGTCGGAAATACAAGACTTAGATGGCACGTGCGATTGAGTGTATGTTTAGTCTTTTAGATTTTAGATTTTATTTTTATTTTATATCAGTGACATGGAGCTTAGACTTAATAGCCATGTTCCAATTTATCTTATCTTTCTATCGATTTCCTGTATCCTACCATCCGCTGTATTTAATATTTTTGCTTCACTAATTGTTTCACTTCCTTGGTGGTTCTTTTTTGTCATGGTTATATTGGAGTACAAGAGTATTTTTTATTCTCAATCTTGCATATTTTCCCCCCTGGATAATCAGTCAATTAGTCAAGTACAAACGTATAGAAATGTGTAGTGGGTGTGTAAGTACTATTGTGCGAAAAAACGCGTGAAGTGTTATAGTGCGCATGAAAAACGCATAGAAAAATTGTAGAAGTATTGAGCAATTTCAAAGGTAATTTTGGCGAAAAATGCGTAGAAAAGCATGAGAAAGTGAGACAGTAGTTTTATAAAAAATGCGTAGAAAAGCATGAGAAAGTGAGACAGTAGTTTTATAAAAAATGCGTAGAAAAGCATGAGAAAGTGAGACAGTAGTTTTATAAAAAATGCGTAGAAAAGCATGAGAAAGTGAGACAGTAGTTTTATAAAAAATGCGTAGAAAAGCATGAGAAAGTGAGACAGTAGTTTTATAAAAAATGCGTAGAAAAGCATGAGAAAGTGAGACAGTAGTTTTATAAAAAATGCGTAGAAAAGCATGAGAAAGTGAGACAGTAGTTTTATAAAAAATGCGCAGAAAATATACATTGGTATAAATACTTGTAAAATCAGCTGCCAATTTTCTCAAGACCTTGATAAATGCATGGGGCAAAAAATTAAATTATCACGAAAGTAGAAAAAAAACACTTCTATTAATCTGATCTGGTAGGAGATATTAGAATTGGAACCATTAGCTAAGAAAGTCACAGTGTCATATATCAAGTTAATTGGTTAAAATTTTGCTCAACTTGTTTTAATTCATGGTTTCTATGAAACGTGAACTAAGGCCAAGGTGAAACGTCGAACTTCACATGAGCAGAACGCATTGAAAACATTGGATGATAAGTCGGTCTTCTTTGATGTCATTAGTTTATTTATTTATTTATTTATTTATTTATTTATTTATTTATTTATTTATTTATTTATTTATTTATTTATTTATTTATTTATTTATTTATTTATTTATTTATTTATTTATTTATTTATTTATTTATTTATTTATTTATTTATTTATTTATTTATTTATTTATTTATTTATTTATTTATTTATTTATTTATTTATTTATTTATTTATTTATTTATTTATTTATTTATTTATTTATTTATTTATTTATTTATTTATTTATTTATTTATTTATTTATTTATTTATTTATTTATTTATTTATTTATTTATTTATTTATCAGCAATATTTAGGCAGAGATGCCCAGTTCAGCATAGCTGGTTTAAATGGGGCTCTGCACGAGACATACATTACATGGCGTTTACATACATATAATATAAAAACTAATATGAAATATGAGAAATGTAGTTATTTACAAAAAAAGGACTTAAGTGCCTGTTTAAAAGGCAACAAAGATGAGATATTACGGATATTGGCAGGTAGGGAATTCCATGTTTTTGCCGGCCCTGTTATAGCGAAACGAAGATTGACATTTAGCAGTTTTTGCTAACGGTAAACGGAGCAGATTTTTGTTTCTAGAATTGTAACGATGGAATTGACTAGAAAACCGGAATTCATTTAATAGGTATGCCAGGGCTAGATTATTTTAGGCATTTGTATACCAGCATACAATTCTGAAAATTTCTGCGAGTCTGAAGGCTGGGTCAGGAGAAAGTGAGATTTAATTCATTTTGTCTGATTTTTCTGCCCTCAATAATTGCAGCAGCGCGCCTCTTTAACCTGTCTAGGTACTCTTTCCTAGTCTTACTGCATCCATCCTCAATAATTGCAGCAGCGCGCCTCTTTAACCTGTCTAGGTACTCTTTCCTAGTCTTACTGCATCCATCCTCAATAATTGCAGCAGCGCGCCTCTTTAACCTGTCTAGGTACTCTTTCCTAGTCTTACTGCATCCATCCCAAATGCAAGCAATAATTAGGTTCGATTTATGTAAAGTTCGACGTTTGACCTTCATCTTAGCTGCTCAGTATTCCGGCGAAGCAATTATACCACCTCATACCCACCCCCAAGGAAAATTTTTTCTAACTTTCTCTTACCCACGAACATATATTTTCAGAGCTTTTGTCGACTGTTTTTCCTTTCTTTGTGAACTTTTAAGGCTCCGACACACGGTGCAACATTGCGTACAACATCACACTAGAATATGAGAATTTGAACGTCTGTTTTATTATTTTTATGTGATTTGTATTATCCTTGTAAATTAAGCGGAAAAACCGATATTTTCCCTGTTTAGGCTGCTGAAATAGTACTCTGATCATAATGTTACAAGCAATGTTGCAATGGATGCTGCACCGTGTATTCAGCCTTTACTGATTTCACCGAGTTTTTCTATCTTTTCTTTCAAGATTTGGCTTGTTTTTCGTTCGAGATTTTTATGACGTTTTCTCTTTTCAGCATCAGTGCTTTTGAGATATTTCTTTTGAATTATGTTTATGCAAGTTTTGACCTCCGATTCGGGAAATTGAATTAATGTAAAATATGCTTTTATTATTTTAAGGGAATCATTCTCTAAATTAATAAATTCTGCCAGAGGATTCGACGATATTTGTTCTTCTTTTTCGAGAACATTCCGACCATCTCGACTAGTATTTAGTTTATACTAGGTTTGGAATGGTATAATATTATAGATTTTATAAATAGCCAGAACCAATATCTATAGCGGAATTGTATAGTTAGCAACATTGCATTTTTTCCGCACTCCGAAAACAAAATGTTTTTATCATAAAATGTTTAGCAATTTAGAGATTTTAAAAGCGTATACACTTTGAAACTAGCAATTAGCTCAGTCAATACCCACATTTTCAAATTCTATCACTGTATTTCCTATATTTTGCGTGATATTACTTCATCATTCAAAGTTTTATCAACATTATCATCAAATAATTAACAAGATTTTGAGAAGTGGATAGAAGACCATTCGCACGAAAGCGGTTTACCTTGGCAGCTAGTGACTCTTTGACTCTTCCTTCGTGCTTTAAGATCTCTTGAGATTGCATGAGAATACATTTTTAGTCGCTGTTCGTGACTTATGTATTTATTCAATTACAAAACTAATCAAGATCTCAACTCAATAGCCCTAAGTAATGAACGAGGTCTTAAAATTATCGCAATTAGTCTGACTCCAGTAGGAATTACTTTGTTTTTCTAACTTACCTCGTGTGATGAGTTTTGCCCTTTTTACTCGCGCTTTAGTGGCTAGAATTTCAGTTGAAGCTTACAGCGGCACTGGTGTATGAGGAATTTAAACTTTATTTGTTCAGGGAATGAAGTAACCGTTATTTAGGTGATATTGGACCTCACGTGACAAGGCTTTAAGTACCTATACTCACCACTTATTCCTGTTTTTGACCGGATGAAATAGATGTACAAGATACCTAATTTCAGTTAATTACTTTTTTTAATGATTATATACTTAATTGTGGGCTGGATTGAAGACTGCCTCAACGATAATAATGGCTTTATCTATGTATTCTTACAACGTTACCATGACTGCGTGACAAATGGATGATTCAGTGATGCACGGAATATTACAGTCACGCAATTATGGCGCGCGTCGATGGTTCGTTACGTTTTCTGATGTCCTTCCTTTCTTCACTCGCTCCCTTCCCTCTTATATCCTCCTTCCTTCCTTCCTTCCTTTCTTTTTTCCTTCTTTCCTTCCTTCCCTTCTTTCCCTCTTTCCCTTCTTGATTTTGTAAATACATGCATATCAAGAATGAAAAATATTATTCATCGTGGAAATTTATGCATATCTGTTTATTAGTTCAGTCTAGTAAGGTGTTATACAGTCTCGAAACCATACAGCTTGTTTTCAGCATTATAATATGTGAGGTTATTTGTGAGGAAACAATTAAGGCATAGATAATGAGTTATATCTTATCTCCCTTAGCAAAGTATAGATATCGATATAGCATTTCAACATTGCTACAAGCACGAACAAGCTTAGAATTGGTACAAGATCCGCCTTCGATATTCATACCACATCAGACCACACCATATAGTATTTTACCCCCTTTATTTAGCGACCCTTGATTGATTCTCTAAAGCATTATGATAGGAAGGTACCCTATAACCTTAGTTATATATTTGCTATATTTTTATTTATAACATAGCTTAGATAGTACGCGCGCTCTCATTGGCTGATTTACTCCAAAAACCCATGCTCTATTTCACCGGTAAAGACAGGATTTTTGATTGACAGCTCACAAATGAAAGTTTCCCTACTATGCTTAGATAAAGTTTTGAAGTGCTTGTGTAATTTTTTATGTGTTTATTACAAAAATTGCCACGTCAGCAATTCTGCGTCGGCGACTTACTGTAATAAAACGAACAGTAAAATATTGTCTTAACACAACTTGAAACCTATACGTTGAATTTTTGAGGCTGGAAATCGCGGATTAAAGGCATTAAATACACATTCTAGCCATTGAAAACTAACAACCAGAAAGTGTTCACAATTAGAGCCACCAACGGACATATTATACAGACAGAAAATATTCCATAAAGTTTCTATAATAAGTGCAACAAAACTTTATTATATGTTAGCTGATGTGTGAACAGCATAAGTTCCTTCTTGGTAAGATTTTTTACCTTTTCAGAATCTGTTTTACAGCAAGCATTGCCACGTGCGAGTCAACACTTTAACGTAGCACTGATGTACAATGGCGTGGGAAACCATTGGAACATTATATAAACGTGTTTTGCAAAGACAGGTCAAATTTTCATACTGATTAGAACTTTGGAGCAGTTTTTCGTATGAGTGTTAAATTCGTAGCCATATTGTCGCCGTAAAAACGCGCTGCGAATGTCGTACCTTGTACAAGATTAGTTGTAATATACGTCAGTACCGTATGGAGGGTACCTATCTTTCAAGCCAGGATCCGAGAAAAGTTCATATATATTTTTAAGTGTGCTTTTTCTAAGGAAACAATTAAGGCATAGATAATGAGTCATATCTTATCTCCCTTAGCAAAGTAGATTTCGTGTTAGTTCTCCTATGCATTAGCTGTATACAGCTATTTCAAAAAACGTTGACAAGACCAACAACAACAACAACAACAACAACAACAACAACAACAACAACAAGAGTTTTTGCAAGCTATCCTATTTTATTGCTAGAATAATTATTACACATCGGTTTTCTATTCTTCCAAGTCATTTCTATCTGTAATTCTAAGTATTTAATATGAGTCCACATCTTGGTCGAAGTCGGCTGAGATTGAAGGATTGGATGGCAGACTGCGCCCCCTCACGCTAGATCGGCAACTAACATAGCATAATTTTAAGCTATTTCTACAATTTGACAAACATCTTGGCTGTGTATTTGAAGGCCTCGCCGAGCATATTAGAAAACAAGCAGTATCCTCCCCCCGGCATCTTGAAGTGCAGCTTGCATGACTGGTGGTTACCATGGCGACGAGGATAAGAGCAAATGTCATTAGAACAACTTTTGTTAGACTGAGCATCTGTTGAGAGATGTGATGGATAATCAGTTCTAAATATACAGAAAACTAGCAAGCAGACTATTTTGAGATGTGTCGTTGAGCAGTGTCGTTTAATGTATGCTAAATGAATCAACTGCGCACAGTGAGTAATGTGATCGTCCGGGTGAGTGAAGTCTTGAGAAAGACTGTTGTTGGTAGAGACTGACTTTTCGACAACCTGAGCGGAAGTCATCTTCAGAGTACAGTGAAGAATGAAAGACAGTAGATGGTATCATCATTTTTACTTACTTACATATGGCTCTCCGCACCAGGAGGCGCATAAGGCTTTTTTTTTTTTTTTTTTGGAAAACATTAAAAATTATAGCACGTGGCCTCGTACTGAAATCTTTGTGTGTGAGAGAAAGCATATCTCGGAAAGTGCGTCTGGGTTTTGGTTTGGATTGTGACTGTTGCCTAGGTGACTAAAATTACTCAGTTACCATCTAGTCCAGATTTGGACCCTCTTTCCTCAGTAACTGATTAATTCATATCGCAATAATAAAAGGAAAACAGCGCGCGCATGAAACACAGAATACTGAAAAAAGTCTTATCTTTACAATTTTTACCAGTCTCCTTTCACTACTCGGTTCGTTCTTACCGCGTGCATCGATAAAAGTGGGACCAGCTCTTGACTACTTACCATCTTGAGCCAGCCATAAGCACCAATGCAGTGTTTAGACTGAGACTGCACTAGAGGCTTTGCACCGCCATGTGATGGCAGCCATGACAGGAGGCACAACAATAGAGTTTTTCCCCCCTGGGAAACTGAATCCTTTCTCATGTAAATCACATTAGACCAGATTCAATTGTTCCTGCCTCCTGTCATGGCTGCCATCACATTGTGGTGCAAAGCCTCTATACTTTGGAATCGATTTCTAAATCATCAATAGCGTAAGTATTGGACTCCTAGGCTAATTCTAATTTTGTTCCGGTGTTCTCAGTTGGACTTGAACAGTTTCTAGTTGGCTAGGGAGCACTTTCCGGAGTTTTAATGCTTGTCCGGCAAGTGGCCGAAATCGGCACATCATGTGATTGGCTGACCACCTCATGAATATTTAATGAGTCAGTACCATGTTTGCCAATCGTACGATAACCATTCTTATGGGAAGCCATTTCAATGCTGCGGCTTGTCGTATCGCGTACTTGCTGTAAGTCAATACCATGCATGTTTTCCACACATACGATAACCATTCTTAAGAGAAGCCATTTCAATGTTACGGCATTTTGTACCGTGTACGTGCTGTAAGTCAGTACCGTATGTTCCCACTCATACGTTAACCATTCTAATGGGAAGCCATTTCAATGTTACGACATGTTGTACTGTGTACGTGCTGTAAGTCAGTACCGTATGTCTCCCAATCAAAGGAAAACCGTTCTAGAAAAAGAAAGTGCTTTACACTTAAGTCGGACGTTCGCACTAATTGAAAATATATCTATTTATGGATATTCAGATTCTGATATGTTCCGTGTTTTCACGGGCTTATGACGAAGAAAAGAAATTGCTCGATTAAATTCTTTTTGTGTGCTCTTTTTGTTTGTTTGTCCACAGGCCTATACATACTCTCTTCCTGGAAAACTGTATACCGTATTCATATTTCATTTCATGATCTGTTAGTTTTTATCAATTTTAATAACACTTTTTGTTTTTGTTTATATCTCCGGCTATTTGTTTTCGAAGCACTGCGCACTCACTTTCTCCTGTCAATCAACACATTTTTAGGTTTTCGTGATTTATATCTTTCGAAAGGATCATAAGGATGGTGCATTCTACAAAGAACTAAGTTTCAATAATATTTTGCGCACGTAAATTTTTGATTTTTGAATAGACTGAAGTCTGTCTAGTTTTCTGTCCTTTACTGCTGCGCAAATGGAATGACAGCTCAAGGAGTTAATTCGAAACTATTATGTCATTGTGTGCGCAAATAGAGGCGTGCACTACACTTGCTCACTCTTTTGGTTTTGCACGCTTACTAGTTGGGAACCCTGTGTTGTTACTTTGTCGAGTAAATCGGTGAACTGGTATTGACTGATCTCTGATTTGTTAACTTACGATGTCTTGAGGATGTCTTGCTTCGTTCTTTTACATTTTCAAGGGGTGTAATCCTCTGCAGATGTTAGATAACACTGAGAGCTAATGCTTAAATCATTCCTTACGGACATTTCAAACGATATTTTATTGAACTAAATTATTTGCATACATTTGTATAGAAACATTACATTCGTCTGAGTGCCTTTGTTTCATTTGTTTCTTAAGTATGATTACATTATTTATATTTCCGAGATACTTCTAGTCCGCCATGTTGGGACGGATTTCTCTGGTCTTAGCACGATAACATATTTGCAAGCAATCAACTAGGTCTGCCCTGCACGCGTCGCACTCTTCCATATCTTCGCAATTTGCAAGAAAGCAACCTGTGTACTCTCCTCGACAGGTATTCGTACAACTCGCGCCATCACCAACATGGACGGTCACCATGACAACGAGAACAACCAGTATAAGGCTCTTGAGAAATTCCATCTGTGGTGAAAGGTTGGATGGCAAAGATGAAGATACTTTTATCTTGTTTAGTTCTCACCCTGGCCGTGATGCGGTTAAAGCAGATCAGAATTAAGGTAGCTCGACACTTATGTTGGATTAGTAGGAACATTATGCAATTTATCCTAGCTCCAAAAAGAATGGAATATAACGGAAAAATAAGCAAGAATGAAAGGATTATTGATAGCAGAAACTGAGAAGTGTAACGTTAGAAGATAGATCTTAGCAGATGTCTAGATGAGCATTTTCCAGTGTTTTTGGGACTCGTGCATGAGATCGGCTGCCATGTAGAATATTGAACCGAATGACGTGAAATATTTAGTTTTGAGTGCAAATCTAGTATCTACTTCACTTTGGAAGCCATTTGAGAGCCTGAGTAGGCACCAGTGTTGGTTTCCCCGTGGAATCCACACTAGTGTTGTAGTTGTTGATGTATTATTACAGAAAGAGTTAATATAAAGCATGCTTTCTCGAGTAATAGTCATAGAGAAGGCTTGAGAAAAAGACAAAGATATCTCAGAAAGCAGAGGCAAACAGGCACATGCAGTAGCTCTGAGCTCAGTTAATGGTTACTCTAAGAGATTGAGCAGGGACACATGCAAATTATATCGGCCTCACTCTAGTTGTCATATCATTAGATAAATATCATACATAATTTATAGATAATTTTCTAAGTTTCCATGGGAAAAAAAAAACATTACGATTTACCGGTTACCATGGTAATGATAGACAAGTCAATTTGTTCTTACAGTAGCCATGGTAACATTGCCTTACGATAACTGGGTTTGGTCACTGTTACCATAGTAACTGTCCGAGTTTTCTATGGTTGCCTTTGTTAGATCATAATTTCATATTTTCAATTGATCTTTTTGCAATGATATAATTGTAAATAATCGTGAAAAAGATGGCGATTTCCGCCGCTGTTTTTGCTATTTTGTCGTGGTTTTGCGTTATATACTGTTGTGGGTGTATGGTTATGTGTTGTTCTTTATGAATTTTTTTGCTGTTGCTCTTGTTTGAGGCCATTGCATTTCTTCGAATACACCTGCTTTTGTCAGGCGTCACCATATTTCTCTTATTCCTTCGCACTTGAATTGTAGTTTCCTAGTGAATTCAAGTAAAGAAAAACCCAATATTACGGAAACCTCACCTTTCTGTTTGTAGTTATCTTTGTACAAATGTTCTTGAATAGACTTGGTTTTTTTTCTGTAGAGAGAAAGAGATGAGATAAGCTGATGTAGACGGGTTTCTCTACGCTTTTTAGTTACAGTATTTCCTATCAATTTGTTTTGCCTCTAAACTCCAATTAATGACCAACCTTAGGGCTACCACTTAAGAACTGAATGTCTAGGGGGAACGCAAGCTGCAGATAGCGCCACATAATCTTAATGAATCAATCAAACGTAGTTCTTTATGAAACAACATCAAAATAGTTTTTTCAACATTTGAAAAGTTTCCATTAAGTCTGGATACGATTTTATTATAAAACTGTATCAAGTATAAACCAGTTTTCATCAAACATTACTGAAAACGAGTTTTAATCAAGTATAAACCGGTTTTCATAAAACATTAAAACGAGTTTTTATCAAGTATAAACCGGTTTTCATCAAACATTACTGAAAACGAGTTTTAATCAAGTATAAACCGGTTTTCATAAAACATTAAAACGAGTTTTTATCAAGTATAAACCGGTTTTCATAAAACATTAAAACGAGTTTTTATCAAGTATAAACCGGTTTTCATCAAACATAAAACCTATGCCACTTTTTCAAGTATAGATATAAAAAAAGAAACTACAAGCGGTTTTGTGTATATTCTTTTTGGATGAGCTCAATCCTTTCAAGCTACTCTAGAACGAATGCTGTCTTTCACACATCGTGGGGGCAGTTTTATAATAGTTTCACAAATTTTAAACACCCCAAAAGGCGTAAATAATCAAATTAAAGATTTTCTTTGCACGACTTTAGTAAAGCGTGGTATCCCAAGGCCATACTTCTCCATGTTTCCAAGTAAATGCTATCCACTTAAAACCTCTACCAAAACCAACTTAAGACCAAGTTTTTAAGTAATTTGTAATTGCTTTTTTTTGCTTTTGTGTCTAAGGCTTAAAGGTGGTGTAAGTGAGTTTGTACAGTTTGACGTTATATCTTGAGGGTCGCACTGACTAACTGCATTGGCGGTAAAACGAAAAGCTTTTATAAGAGGGCTTTTTGAGAGTTTTGTTCCTTTATAGTGCCTTGAACCCCATGCATGTTTTATGCACTTTTTAGAATTTTTTCATCAAAGCATTTTCAAGTATTCTTAAAATATCTTACTGTAAGACCTTATTCAGTGTTTTAGCGACTCAAAAACCAAGCAAGGTCACATCTATGTAAGTGTTTTTGTTTAATTTGATTGGTTCTAGCGATGAGCCAATCAACATACGTAGTGTACGAAATCAATACCTAATCAATTAACCAATCAACATGCTTGTTAGAATGAACACAAAACCGGTTAGCCAATCCGGCAGAAAACATCTTGATATTCAACCAATCAAGTCATGCCATCAAAAGAAGGTGAAATAAACCAATCAGATTGCGTGTTATATTATATTGACCATATATGGTGATCAGCAATTAAATCATAATCTTGATTGGAATATCTTCGACGGTCAACTCTCGATTAGTTTGGTGCCCGCCAGATTATTTTTAATCTTCTATTCTATATTAAAAAAAAAACCCGAATGAATTAAAAATTCGCAATGTTGGTTAATATTACAAGAAAAGAGGCTTTAAAGTCTAGGAAATATAAATTCCACTCAGTATATACTCAGTATCTCTTTTGTTCGCTCTTTTTTCAGTGGAAAAATTTAACTTGATTACTCGATAAATTTGTTTAGGATTATGAATGAAACTGCAGACAAATGTGCTCAGAAAAAAAGACGTTTGTTCAAAACGTTTTGATGCCAACACTGAGAAAATAGTTTTGATTCTAGACTTTTCCTCTCGAAGAATTCCGGGGAAAAAATCTAAATTGAAAACAAACTCGTTAATTTGCTCAAGCATTGTTTCAATAAAATTCTATGTTGTTGAAAATAGAAGCTAAAAAAGATCGAATTTAGCTTAATATAGTGTAGTATTTTGCTCCTTAAAAAGTTATAAATTAGATAGTATTTTAGAGATTTGTAGAGTAAGATTCATCTTGGATGTAGAAGAAGATTGGTATCATGTAAAAGTATTACTACATTACCTTATAACGATGGGCAGCTTTCTAACGTTCTAACCTCTTCTGGTGCTATTCAAAGAATGATTCAAAGCCGATTTTCTTTTATAGATATTTGAGGGATGATTAACTGCATTTGTAATCCTGCCCCTTGAGTGTCTGTGCATATAGTATGAGCAGAGGTTTGATCATTCACATTGTTATTTAATGACATATTGTGTTTTATCTGATTCAACTCTATAATCGATGATATAATTACACTATAAGAGCAGATGCAAGGAAGAAATTATCAACAAAAAATTTACGATGGAAAAATTAAAATATCTAATTTGAAAGGGTGTGCAACTGACAAAAAAACACTCGATAAATAAACGGTGGAGTTTGTCGAGATTATCATTCACCGAACATCCGGACCAGAGCTTTATCTAGAACTTGAAATGTTCCCAAAGCCTATAGATTTGGATTTAGTTTTTGAACCTTAATCGCTATCGTTTCGATCATTCTCTTCTAACAATTCTAGTTACCTCGAGTATTCTAGTTCGTTTGCACTTTATATTAACACGTAAACATGTATAAGGTACACAGCTTAAAATGTTTCTAAGTGTTCCAATTAATGATGTAGATATTATGTTTTTCAAGATGATCTTTGGTGGTGCCTAGGTTGTGGCTCCAGCATGGGTTGATAGCCGACCCCAGAGAGCAGCTGACATTGCTAAATATGCTATCAGATCCAGCCGGACAGCGATAGAGGAAATTAATTGTTCGTTCGACGATCTTGATTGTTTGCGCCTGCGTTGAATTGATGCTTCTTTGTCAGCATTCGATCCTTTGTTTCAAACGTGGTCACTTGAAAGAATTCTCTTTAAAAAATGAAGTTATTAGACTATCCTAGCTTTGAATCTGATCCCCGCTTCATATATAGCACGTTGTAAAAATAAAGGAGTCGGTTAAATTATCCACCTGGGACTACTTTTGAGGTACTTTTCTTCCAGATGACGAAAATGCTAAAATTTTGTGTTTTTCCTCCTTGTGTGAATCGATTGGAAATATGATTTATTTTGAACAGTAAGATTATTTGAGTTCAGTGCTTCATTTTCAGAAGGTTTGAAGCAGTAGAAAGTTCATAAAATAAAAAATATAAAAATATCAAGTGTTCATGGTTCGATTGTCCTCACTGTAAATATTTCTCTCTAAGACTGTGATTTTTGTATTTCATTTTAAATTAAGATAGGAAAACGCGAAGAATAAAAAAGTTAATTGTACAAGTGATGTTGTATATAAAGAAAACTAATGAACAATTCAGTCCTTCATCATGAATATTTTATTGTCAGCGTAAAATATTTAATTTGAATCTTTAGAAAAAAGATTTCGTTGGTTATCCTGAGTGTTGCGTAAGGCTAAGAAAGTATATATCTAAAAATACAAAAGATTGAAGACTTTTTAAGAAATTTTAAGCAATAAGATAACAAAATCTAGACCGGCTGATGTGGTGTTACCACATTCCCAAAACTCATTTTCAAAAAGTGAGCGTTTTGTGATAATCTGACATTAAAGTTTTGAGGTAAGAGAGGGAAAGAGATAAATGTAAAATATTCAAGAAAAAATGGCTGGAAAATTTAAAGGAAGGACGGATAGATGGAAGAGAATCTTTGCTTTTTTTGATTCAAAATTTTCGGCGATTGAGTAACAAAATGATCAACTCAGTCTCGCTTTCCCTCTTTCTCTCTCTCTCGTTCTCTCCTTCTTTATCTTGTTTTCTTTCGAGCAAACCCCGCTGTTGTAAGACAAAGAGATATACAGGAAAAAGCTAAGATTTCTAAGATTTCAAAGCGATGTGATTGTCGTCAGAAGAATGTCGTCAAAACAAGACGTAACCGTCACCAATATGATAAGATTCCAATTCGCACAGTAAACAATCTGATTGGTTCAATAATCAAACGACCAAACCATTGGTTCTTTTTTAACGTCATATGAAATAATTGCTGTTTATTCAGTAATGTTTACAAGGCATGGCTTGGAGGATGGGCGTTTGGCTATTTATGATTGAGAGGAAAATATCCTAAAAGAGCTATGTTATAGTACTCTTGTGTTTGACTGACAAGCTCTTAAGAAAAGAAATGCATTATGTGCTTATGTCGTAATCTTGATTAAAACGAATGAATATTCCATTAATTGCTACCGTTTAAGGTACGACGGATTTCTTTTGTAAAAAAGGGAAAAACTGTAAAGTAAAATAAGAAAGCAAAGAGGAAAGAAAAAGAGCGATAAAAATGAAAGAAAAAAAAAGAAAGGAAATACGAAAGAAAGAAGGAACAGTGTTGGAATTCGATATTTTTGGTATAAAATTTTTGATCTTTCGCGAGCTTGAGGGATTTTTCAGTTTTAGAATATATAAGTAAAAGTCAAAAGCACTGAACGAAAGTGGAGGATTATTTGGGAAATAAAAATAGGAATCATAACTTGAAAAAGAAAAAATCGGATGAGTAGGATTAGAAAAGAAAAGAAAATACGAGGGAACGTTTTTAGAAAGGAAGAGAAGGAATAAGAAAATAAGAAATACTGGGAAATGAACGAAAAAGATCGAATGAAATGGAAAGACAGAAAATAATTGTTTTGTATAGGAACTAACTAAATGCGATGATAATCCTTGAGAATGATATCCTTGAAGTACGAAATTTTGATTTCATGATTTTAATTCATTGCAAAACAGTCAAAATGTAGGTATTTTTGTTTTCATGTCAAGAGCTTTTTTCCAAAGCTACTTTCCTTCCATTAGCCACGTTTTTGAGGTTCCAAAATCCAGAATAGTCAAACAACGAAAAATAAACTCGCACTTTTTTTTTTTTATCTTAAAATCATGTAACAATTTATACAAGTATGAAGTTCTAAACTGATTGGATCCGCAAAGATAGCACGACTTATATTTATGAATATTTAGTCCCATAACGAGTGCTTTTCCAGTATCGAATCTTTTGATAGTTTGTTTGTAGAGGATAAATGGCCAGATAGAATGATATCACCACCATATCAGTGGTCGGTATGCCATTAATTGATGTGAATGATCACTTCGATTTGTATCCTCGGCTTTTTAGCCGGTGTTTGTAGTGGAGGCGGTGGTGGTTGGCTAATTGATAGCACACATATGTTTATTTTTGCACTCAAATGTATACACTGGATTGCTTAACCGAAAATACATATTACCGGCCTAGATAGAATTAAAGGAATGAAGAAGATTGATTGAAGAAAACTGCGAGGATATAGAAGAATGCGAGAAAACAGAAACTAATAGAATGTGACAAGAATAGAAGAGAATGAAAGTAAAAAGCAGGAAAGATGAAAATAAAAATGAGAAATGAATAATTTTTAAGTTCAACTAAGAAAGAATGTCCTGTAAGAATAAACCAAGTGGATAAAAATGACCA
This sequence comes from Anthopleura sola, assembly GCA_023349425.1. Classification (NCBI taxonomy): domain Eukaryota; kingdom Metazoa; phylum Cnidaria; class Anthozoa; order Actiniaria; family Actiniidae; genus Anthopleura; species Anthopleura sola. The sequence goes on along the minus strand of JALHLI010000012.1, from coordinate 4,272,905 downwards.
GATGATCTTAGAAAGAATGCATTAGGGTCTGTGTATTGGCACATGCAGCGAATGATTACATTAGTTACAATGGTATCCTGTTTGATTTGCACAGTTCGTTGCGTCTTTCGCCGGTTTTCTTTGGTTGAAGAATTGGATTTTCATTCTTCTAGTTAATTGTTCGTTTTGTTTCGGTCATTTTGAGCTGAGTCAATGACTCAAAGAATCTAGACAAAAGGGAAGAAAGAAAGAAAGAAAGAAAGATAGAAAATTTTTCCAGAAAATTAGAGAGTTCCTTCACATTTTTCTGGTAAAAAAGCCCATAAATACCAACCTCTGTCAACAGTTTTACTGGCAAGACGCCCTAATTCCTTGACATGTTGTTTTATCTAGTTTGTTAATCTAATTTTTTCTTAACCCTTTAATTTGTTCTTGCTATTATAACCTCGTTCTAAAATACCACCAGCAATTAAGTATTTTTATTCTTGTTAGAAAACATTTATAGAAAACAAAGAAACACTCTGTTAATTTCGTTCTGCCCACTGGTTTCCCCATTATCGATATAAATAAGTTAAGGAAAAAAGAAAATAGAAAAAGGAAAAAGTCAATCGATGTGAAAATCATTACAAGTGTTGTACGTTCTTATTTTGAATAAATCGATGTAAAACTCGATCTCTGTTTTTTTGAAACTTAAAAACAAGGCAGATGCTTTTTTCTGTTATAGGATGAGCTTGCTTTATTTTCAATCTGAAGACATCAACTTTTGCCCTATAAAATCTATTGCATCCTTTATTGATACTACTTAACTCAAAATTAGAAAATTGAATTAATTTCACGTAAGAAATCTTCGAACCCCAAAAAAAACTTTAAGTAAAATATTTTATCAGTGTCATTTCTACAGAGTGGGTTCTAAATTACGTAAAAAATATGCTTTTTCCTAATAATTTTGAAATGTTTTTTAAGTTTAGATTTGATTTGATTCTAAGCATTTTTTAAACTGAAAATGACTTAGGGCGTTCCTTGACGTAAAAAATACACAAACCAGAAAATCTTCACCAAATACTTTTTATCATTTAGTGTCCAGAACTAAAAATCAACGTTTTAAAATACTTAATGCTCTTTCTTATAATCTTGAAAATATTTTTTGTTTTGTTTTTCAACGTAGAATTATCTGCAGCTATCCTGTTGTTTAGTGCTACGTCTTTGTGCTGGCAAAGTATTCTTCTTTTTCAACTCTCCTTATCTAGTTTACTGTCACGAAGTTAAGGTTTTTTTTGAAGAAAGATAAAGTGATACAAAAGATATCAAGATAAGCAAGCCTTAGGCGGGTCAGGAACGAACACGCTTGAAGATATTCCTACCATTTTTATCAAATCTTACTCCACTAACCTTCAAGCAAAACTCGTCCCTTTTGTTTCTCTTATCGTCAGCCAACCGTTCTTAGTGAACAGATCTCTCGCTAACGGTATTTTTATACGACTTGTCTAAGTCTAATTAATATCTAGCAAAGTAACGGTGATTCGTTGATCCAAGTTGAACGGACGGAGACCAAAGCGATGGCGTCCGACATCCGCTGATATTATAATCGTGCAAATGACTAAAAATTATAAGTCCTTGACGTGCTGTTAATAACGGGTTTTCAATGAAAATATAATTACAGCCAATGCTTTTGAAATACGAATAACGTTTCTTCAATAGTATCTTAATTAACTTCATTGTCTTCATATCATAAATTGGAATGGCTCTACTTTTTGAATGCCAACAAGCTTAAGCGCTTTTCCATATATATAGTTTCGCATTAGACTTGAGTTTGTAGCTTCGAAATCTGCGCTATGATATTTGTCACAGCCTCTAGTAGAAGATGAAATAGTAGAATAAAATTTTTAAAAAATAATGGGATTAAAACAAGTATCCAAGGAAAGGAATATGGAAATAAGATAGAAAAGAAACACAAAAAGAAAACTGATGATTGAATTTCAAAAAAGTATTTTTTTTTTTTTGAAAATGAAATAAAATTAAGGAGGGAAAAATATTTTGAGACATTTTAATTTCGCATATCGAAATCACAGGTAATTTAAAACGTTTTTATATTGGCAGGTGTTGTTTTTTACTTAAAAAGATTTCTGTGTCGTTCATAGCGGTTTTACTAGCTACATAGATCCCTAACTGCCATAGTTTTGTATCCGGTGGAGTGCAAAACTCAACCACGTAAAGCTACTCGCCTAACGGAAAAGGATTACCGCGTGTGCATTATCCAAAGAGTAAAAAAATCCTCCCAAAAAAGCACGCTTTTAAAGCTCTTTTTAATGCGTATTGCTGTACAGGTTATCGCGGAAATTCAAGACGTTCTCCTTACGGCCTTAATCGAGTCTTAATACTCTGCCTTTTAAAGTTCTTTAAAAGCATTTCTTTATCGATTTTAGCGCTTTTTCTAATTCTTGCTAAAGGCAACGTATCCTGTTTGAAGTTAAAGTCTTGACGTAACATTTTCTTAAGAATCCGACAACTTAGTGAATGTAAGAGTAGTCTTTAGGCGCCGTTTTCTCTGGTCAACGACAATGTAAAGTGTGTAAAAACGAGATTATTCTGCTGTACCAATTCCAGACGGCGTATTGCCGCCGAAAAGATCAAACAAATAACACAATTAAATGTTTTAAGTGCAGAGTATTTTGATGTTATTGCAATCGACTTGACAGAAGTGTGTCGCCACAACATTCCCTATACAAACGCGGCTACTGCACGGAACAGCTTGAGAAGATGCCAAGGCGTGGGTACTATTGCTGCGGTTGTTTTGAATATTTTCGCTTCTAATCTTTCTCCATAGATTATAATCATTATTTGTTTCAAAATAACGAGTTGTGATATAAAAATGGAAGAAGTAGGATCTTTAAATAATATTTTTTGTGCTTATTTTAGGTTACTTTGGTTACAAATATATCCCTCTAGGGACAGAAATAGCGAGCTCATTCGCCACAGATATTCAGATTTTCGCAGCGATTTTTATAGGCTTCGAGGATAGCTATTATTTAGGTTTTTTCAGTGAGCGTTATTGGATTCAAGGGGATTCACACTTCGGCGAATGGAGTAAAAACAGAAAATAAATAAATCATTTTCCTTCCATGTTCTATAGACCTGCTTAGTGAGTTTTTAACTACGACTGCTATGAATAATATACTAAAAGATGTAGGAGCTTTGAAGATGGGAAAATGTCATTACTACACAGCGCGTTCTGCTTGTTGTATATCTACACCTCTGAACCAGTATGAACACATCATTCCGAGAGATACCTAGGGAGCTTTAGCTTTATTTAAAGCTAGTCCTACGAGACTATTCCTTTTAAAGTACGCTAATACAAACTCGTAGTTGTCCTTTTATTGTTCAACTGTTGTATTAGAGATGTGTTGCACAAAACAGGACGACAACGAGTTTGTAGTGGAAGATTTTTCGCCGCAAAATCTCTTGTATTCGAATTCGTACTCGTAATCAAATCTTAAAGTCCCTACTGTCTGATTCAAAGCTACACTGAGAGATCTAACGACGACTGTCTGTACTGATGATGTTGTACTCTGATTTACCATCAGCAGACACTGCAACAATTTGATTAGATGAATTAAATTATCAGCATGTGTCACCGAGGCATTTTGGTCGTTTGGGAATGACGATCGTTTTGTCCCTGCTCCTCAGTGGAGTGGGGGTGGTGAGGATGTTCAGGATATAGGCGCGAAATGCATTATTTTTTAACTATTTTTTGAAAGCCTGATTGGCCAGCTGTTGCCATGGCAATAACCTGGCTTTGGACGTCTAAAGTGAACTCGTCCTAAAGCTCTTCTGAAGCAAACCATCCATGAGAATTATAAGCTAAGCTTGAACTAAGATTCAGTAGGAAAAGTGAACAAACTAGAAGAACAAGAACAATTATCCGCCATAAACCAGTACAGCTGACAAATGATGAACCTCACTTAACGTCACTGTAGTGCGCTACTATTCTCTCATTAGCGAGGAAATAAAGTACACTATTCCGGGAAGTTATTAGAGACGATAGAAGATTGAAGTTGCTTAGATGTTTCAATGGAATATATTGAGTTTTAGTGCATGGAACGAAAAGAATTTGCTAGAGGTAAAAACGTGGATACCAAAGAGAATATATACGACATTTTTATTTTAATTCTTAGAAAAAATGAAGGGAGAAGGAAATAAAACGAAACGAAACGAAATAAGAAAAGAAAGGTAAGGAAAAGAAGGAAAGGAAAGGAAAGGAAAAGGAAAAGAAAAAAAGGAAAAGGAAAATGAAAATGAAAACGAAAACGAAAACGAAAATGAAAAAGATTGAAACAAAGATGGCCCAAACATTTCTGATCAATACATTATCGACACATTAGATATAACATTGAACTTGGACTTAAGAAATACAATCTGATCGGGCTCGATAAAAACCAAAGCCAAAAGCGCCACACTTTAGCCTTAAATCACCAATTTCCTCAAACATTTATCTGGTTGGGTTTTTGTCAGTCTAAAAACTTTTTAGTTACAGCTTCAATTAACGTCTTAAAGCGGCTCGTTTCTTTGCTGGTGGTCAAGGACGTAAAATCGTGACAATTCACAGGGGAAAAAATGGTGGACGTGATCCGGCAGACCGATAATCTTTTCAATGTGAACAGTTAGCCTTAGATAACTGACAGATTTTCGAGGATCACGATCATTTTTTCAATTTAGTTGAAATTTCTGTTTTTCATCGAATTAAGGAGTATAAAGTTGAATTCATTCTCATGGATATTTTTTTCGTTGCTGAATTGAAAATCTTTCTTTCGTGTATATCGACGCATTTTGATGAGTAATTATGATGGTTTTATGTCGCCATTCTGTTGCTTTCTTTCCTTGATGTTTGTATTTAGAATATTAATTTTCTTATTTTTTTTACTTATTTTTTTTTTTTTTAGAATAAGAAGTATAGAATAGTGAAACTGCGCATGCGTAAAAAAAATCCCGCCATTTTACGACTGGTTTTCGAGGCATGCGCAGTACGTTTTCCTACAGTCCTGTATAAGTCATAGTTCCAATTCTCCTTAGTTATTGTTGCTATGTCCCACAGGCTCAACGAATTAGCTAGAATATCTCGGAATTCAAAACTCTGATCGCGGAAAACTGATTACATTTTTTTTCAATTGCTTACTGTTCTGTAAAAATAAGAGAAAAAGGAAAACAAAAACTTATAAGATTCGGCCTTGCTTTACAGTAATAAAGGTCGGTACTAATAATAATACAAGTTTCGTACAAATCGTCAGTAACAACAACTAATATGTCTCTTTTTTTCTCGCTAATGATTAACCGCACATCTTCTGCGCACGTGCCTACGTTTGCGCCGCCATTGGCCGTTTTTATACAAGAGACTCGTAATGCGTCCGGGTAAAATTAGGCAAAAAAAATTTAATGCGACTTTTTATGCGTCTTCAAGTTCGTCTCGTATAAAGACAGGCAGAAGACGCATTAGGCGTCCAGACACACTTTTTGGTTTACTGCGTCTTGAAAGACGAATTATTTGAAAAAAAAGGCCCGTCTTAATATGTGACGAACTCAGTTGAAGACGCATAAAAACTGGCATTAAATTTTTTTGCCCAACTTTATCCGGATGCATTATGTGTCTCTAATATAGAAACGGCAAATACGAATCAGAATAATTAAAATCAAGATACCCTTTAACCAGCTAAAATTACTAAACATATAGATATGTATCAAACCTAAGTTCAGTTGAAAGACCGAAAACTCTTACCTTTGCTAGCTAGAACTTTGTTGAGGTCGGTAACTTTAGGTTGCTACTATTACAGTAAGGATGAATGATCGTGATTTATTGCTATTCCACGTGCCCTCTCTTATTTATAACGACCAGTTCTTTTATTAAACGATTGATAAGCAAATAACCCCCCAGAACAAAGGCAATTACTGCCTATTTTGACACACGTACATCCTGCTATGGCATAAAGCTCTTGAGAAAATCAGCTTGGCTGCAGTAGAATAGCTTTCATTTCCTTGGCGGAACTGAACGCGTGGTGTTTTGCATTCCACGCTAGTCAACATTTGGCTTGCCTTTTTACGATTAGATCCGTAATTTTAATTGTAAAAATAAACACTTTTGTATATTATTCTTGCCTTTTGGTTTTAAACAAAAGTTTTGTTCTCTTATAGCCGTTAATGAGGAGTAACTAGCATGCTGCATGTTTGCGAGTGACAAGTGTTGTCTAAACTGATAAAAGGTGTGAATCTTCTACAACATGGAGGTAAGGATTGTTCTCGGTTATTATAAGAGGATTCTAGCTGATTCACAAATGTTTCATTCCTAAAATGATACTTCGAACAATTTAACCCTTGATAGATCCACAAAACAGCAAAGCATCTCAATCAGACTAATGTTTACTTATACAACGCCATTTTTCCGTTTTTAAATTGAAATTTTCCTCCGTACTGTTTGTGCAGTCTAAATCCGTATTTAGTTAAACATGACAGCGTATTTAGGTTTGTTGAAGGTTTTATGCACTTAAGATCTAAGTGTTTTACAGCTTGTTGTTTTATGAGAATCGTAAAAGCTTATTTAGTAGACGTAACCCGAGGCAAAGCAGGCTCGCCAAGGCCAAACCAAATTGCGCACGGCGTAAATATTAATAGGAGCGGGTTTTAAATAAGTAGAAAACGTATGGTAGTGTTTTACAGCACGTAAATGGTACGGTAACATTGAAATGGCTTTCGAGGGATGAATTAGTAAAGCACGCGAACGCGTACGCGCCGGCATGGCACGTGACGACATTGAAATGGCTTCCCAACCACGAATTGGCCGTGTTTTGCCCACTCATCCGCGTGCTCGGGTACAAATCGCATGGTCATTGTATTCAGCGTCTATTTTACACTTGTTTCATTCTCTTTTTTTTGTGATATTGTCCCACCTATAACAACAACATCTTTATTTGGCACTCCTTAACATTATACGAAAATCTTACCTAAAAGAAAAATATATATGTGTGGATAAGCGCCAGCCATTTAGAAATAGCAGAAATAATCGAGATAAATGGCAAAATGGCTACCTATTGACCCAGTCCAAACCAGAATCTCGTATGACGCAATTTGAATGAATTGAGCGACGTCACTTCGAAAGGAACGCGCGAGCGGTCAGTCTGTCAGACCGAACGAAAAACTATCTTGTTGTAAAGACAGAAAGACGCACAATATACAGATATAAATATCAAAGATATTTGGGCGATTGGCTATGAGATTCAATAATTTTTTTCTTCCTTTATTCCTTTTTTTTGACTTTAAGGACCACGTTTTTTTGCTTGCAACATCACTGATGTAAACAGACTTAAACAGACGTGCATGCGATGACTAAAACTAATTTTTTGTGAGAAAAAATCAATTTTGTGAAAGACTAATTTTTATCTAATCTGCGAAAATGTCGACTTTTAGGAAAATGTCCGATTTGATTTCTGACAAGAGATAAAATAAACCAACGATTCTTTGAGTTATCTTTGACTTAACGAAGCTTGGTCTTGACTTAACATATACAATTTCCATTAAATACCACTTCTTTCCGGCTGACACTGATAAAAAGAAGAATTTCCAAATGATTTTTTTCTTATTTGAATGATAATTCCTAGGACTTGGGGCACGTTTACTTCAAAGCACACAGGAATTTTTATCTTTGAGTCCACGAAGCTAAGCGTCGAATAGCCATACAGGCTGTCTCTCGTCGGACATGCTGGATTTTTAATTAAAGACGACGCTTAGGAAACAGCTGAATTTTAAGCTAGCCATCACAAAGGTGATTTCTTTTTTTTTATTAATACCATAAATTAAAAAATATATGCAGAAAAAACTAGGCTTTTTTTATTTTCCACTTTACCTAGAGAAAGGCTAAACTAGTAGAATATTTGATATGATATTGCCTTACGATTTGCCACAAAATTTCAACGCCAAGAGTATATTATTGAAGAGTTTTACCCATTCATTAGCTAATCTTATCGTAAGTAACGATATAACAGGTGAATAGCTTACAGTAATGTTTAGGTTCATTTTGAATGGTATTGAATCTAGAGTAAACAGACGAAGAGTTAAACAATTGCTTGACATCCCACGCTCTGACACAGAACGTATGAGTAGATATAATGCAATATTGATGGAAATGTCTCGTTTGACCAAGCACCGGTCAGTTGAAAGCTAAATATCTCATTGCGTTTAAGAACGCTGTAACGTGGGTGAACGTAGTCAGTTTATGGAGTTCCCGCTGTTTGCTATAAGAAATATTGAAGATTTCATATTTCCAAGTAAATTAAGACTGAGAAAAAATATCCCAAAGGGAAGTCTAGTGTGATTTTTTCAGTTTGCAATTTTTTTTATTGGTATCTCAGGCATTTTGACGATCCTATTCCTACATTTTACATTTTTATTGTGGATAATATCAAGGATTTAAGGCAATCCTGTAATAAACAATTAAACATGTCCAGAGCTGTTTCTTTCCGTTTAGTTTCAAGATAATAAATTTAAGCAATAGTTATCCACCCTTATATGTGCCACTTGACTTACGCCACGTTTGGCAAGACTCGTGTTTTTTAATTCCATCCAAATATTCCTTCATCATGCCATTCTGTATCATTTTATTTCTTCCCTATTCCTACTAGATAATTTCACAACTCGTTCTCTTTAGCTTTCAGATAATGACGGGCGTTTTCGAGATTCTTAGTTTCCGTGTTTTCTCATTCCTGTTAAATTGCATGAGCTTAAGGCTAAGTTTTATCTCAGCTTCTCTTTTCTGTCCATGTTTCTTTGTCTGAACTTTATTTTTATTACCATCACAAATACCTACATCCAAGTCGAACTCCCTTCCGCTCGCCCATATTAATGACCTGTTTCTTTATGAACGCTGTTTCAATATCCTGGCCGCTCATACAGCTCGTACTTCTCACATTAAGTTTTTACTTCCAGCAGATCTTTTATCATGGTCGTTTGGTTTGTTGTCTTCCGGGTTGCATTTAACGTTCACATCCGACATTTCCCCATTCTCTTTTCATATATATTCATTTAGGTCATGGTCTTTGCCTTTTGATGGCCACAAAGTGTAACGTTTTTGTTCTAGACTTCTTCCTTTTTGTGGCTTGTTTCCCCACAAGGTAGTTCTAATTTACGTCTGCTGAACATAGTTGACGAAATTTTTTCTTTTCTTTAATCGTGAAGTAATAAGACTAGTTAATTTGAGCGGCGTATTTGAGGAAGAAACAAACCTCTTTCCTGTATCATTACTCCAGCTGTTTTATTTACTAATTTCCACTGTATTTTAGTTTTAATGTTAAGGTAATTTACTCAAAATTTGCTGTATTTATAAGTTAAAATCGGCGCAAAAATGTTCGTGCGCGCCATACATTAAGCGCTTAACATGTGTTATTTTCATGAGTTGATTCCGTCAAGTTCGCGTTGTGCGCGTCAAACACGGTAGTTTAAAATGCGCGCTATTTTCTTGCGTTAGAATCCGCGTGAAAATGCGTAAGCGCGCCCAATACACTGCGCGTAAAATATGTTTTGGTGCAATAAATCCGCAAATGCGTAGCGATACAATAATCTGATATGCGTTAAAACCAGTAAAACAAGTTTGAACTAGTTATGACTAATATTGCCCTTGAACCTCTTTCGCTTGTTTCTGTCGGATAACAAGACAACGAATTAAGTTCTCTCAATATGAAACGTAAAAATTCACTGACGAATACCTCAATTAGCGCCAACTCAATTCAAGTAAGATCACATATTTAATATTTAAAATGCTTTCCAATATGCCCATTTAAGCACTGCTTCGCAGCCGTGCGTCGATCACTATTAGTTACGAAACACCCTTAACATGCCGCGTTATTATGCAGGCCCACATGTGTGTGTGTATAGTTCGTTAAAGGTCTTTCAAGTCTACAACCCCAGCCAAGAACATAAGAGCATTTGTATTGAATGAGAATCATTGCTGGTGAGATTTACTCCTAGTGAGCTTTTTTCTTCCTTTGCTTATTCGTCACACTAAACACCATTAACAAAAACATCTTGCGCACGTTTTAGTAAACTATATATTTCATCCATTTTTTACCTCACTGTCTCAGGACGAACGATATTAGCGTCGCCTCTTCGATCATAAGATCTTTTTATTAACACACGTCTGCTGTTGATAGAAATTTTATCAATATTTTTTGTAGTTAACTTAGGCCAAGTAGACTAAGATTCTACATTCTAGAGCACTTTGAAACAGCTGTAGTACTTTGAAACTAAAGATGGCAATCATCATCAGTGAAGCGACATCTTTTGATCTATTTTCGTCACTGATGCCTCTCTTCGCAACAGGGTAATCACTCCATTCTCCTCAACCTTAAAATCCTCTAGTTCTATCCTGTTTCTTGAGCTCAATTACTGTCATTGAAACTTTGAGTTTTGTGAAGGCGAGCGAGATACCTGAATTCAATGGCTTTTTAATTAACTTACACCTATTTGGTGTCGAGAGGAGGTAAACTTAACTCCGGCTATAGAGTAGTTTGGTTGGAGTTCCGGTTCTAATTTGAAAAAAAAAACTATCGGCAAGGCATAAAATTATATAGCACTAAAATCAGCTTATTCAAGATTCCTACCAGACCTATCATAAATAACAAGCCAAAAACACAAGCTTTAAAAAAACACTGATTAGCGTAAGATAACCAATACAATTTTGTACCAAATGTTACAGTTTTCTTTCATTTTTCTTGCCTTAGATTTTATGATGGTTCTAAATGCTTCTTTTTTTTTTGTTTAAACATGTAAATTCTCTGTGTTCTCTCCAAGAGTTAGTCTCATCGTGGGAGATTACACAAATGCTTCTATTCATGCAGTTAAACTTTGATGAAGTCGGTTTAATGTCATCACATTTATAGGATTTTATTTAGACTAGAGGTTAAGTCAATATCGTTAACCCTTGAACTTCAAACTCCAAATCTTATCAATACACCGAAACAACTTGTGCTCTGTTGTAAGTCAGCGGGTCATGGCTAACTCATGGATAGAACCTGAAACAACCTTTGCTCTATTCTAAGTCAGCGCGCCATTGCTAACTCAGAGATCAATAGAACCTGAAACAGGCTGCTCTGTTCTAAGTCAGGGCACGGCGTCTAACTCACAGTTCGAATTGGAAATGTGTGTGTTTTTTTCGAGGAAGAAAAACCAGAGAACCCGGAGAAAAACCCTCAAATCAAGGGCGAGATAAATAAATATACAAATAAATAAATGAGAATTAACAGTGGAATCCGACGAGTGGCTCTTCCTCCACTGCATTCCAATTGGAATTTAGAAGTTGATTTTTGCGAGACCTAAGAAACGCGGCTACTCACATATGATACCTGGTCCAGGAATCGTATTCGAGACCCTTAACGTACGAGGCAAGCGCATGCAATACCGCTACGCCACCCTTGTCAATGATTCCCTTAAAGCTTCAAAATGATTTCAAGTGACTCTACTCTATTATACTTACGTTCGAATAGTCGATGTCTCGTCTCTTCACGATGTCTTGCGAATGATACTAACCAACTAGTGTCATTTATACCCGACGAATCTGATGTTTATTCATGTTACCACAGCATCTGTTCAGAGTCGGTTAACCACAATATAATGTCTTTTTTAAGAACTTTATAACTTAAATGTGAGTTGGTAAATTTCCGGTCAGTCTGCGACGTGAGTAGCGCCACACCTTAAAGAAACGACAGTTTAATGAATTTCGACTACGCATTTTCTCATTATTATTATTTCGTCTTTACTTGATCAAAATCATAAGCTAAAAAGCGAGTTTTTTTTTTCTTTCAAGTTTGTCTATTTTGGTTGTGTCAGTTATATAGGAAGTCGTTCAGCTGTCCCGCCGATTCGCCGATAAACAAGCAAGGGACTGCGTCCAAGTTTCGAAATCTTATACAATAGCCAATGTGCAGGAGCTCCAATTTCCAATAGAAAGCATGATGGGAAACTGAGTCTTTGCGCTTTTTTGTGGACTACTCCGAAAATTCATCTGACAATTTTTCCTTCGTCTTTTTCGATAGAAATTTAAGTATTGTAGCAGACAAAAATAACAGAGTATTTTTTTTTTCCTGATATTTCCTTTGATTTCCCTTTTTACATTTCCGCATGGAGGACTCAGTTTCCCAGAGTGCTTTGTGAGCTTTTATTTACATTGTCTATTAATTTTGCAGAAAAAATACCCCTTCAAATGAAAGAACTATATACAACAAGCCTACTGACCAAGTTTCAGAATATATGACCCTATAGAAACAATGTTATGAGCATTCAAACACTGCCAAAATTACAAAGAAATGTATGGTGTCCCTCCAAAACGTCACTCCACGAATTTTTCAGAATATCGTAATTTCGTTCCAATTTGCCCAAAAATTAATCAACAATCCTTATTACTTTTTATGTGCTGTTTCTCATGATGTTGGCCCTGTGTGAACTAATCAAATTCGAGACACTCGGTTACAGTCCCCTGCTCGTTTTGTTACCAAAAAAAGAGCCGCAAAGTTAGCTGGCACATCAATGGCTTCCCAAGGCATTCCTTTCGTCATTTGCAGCCACATTCTTGGCTATAAAAGCTGCGGAAGTTGAAAGCTAGCACATCAATGGTATCCTAAAGTTCCCCCGTCTTTAATTCGTAGTCCAAATCTCCTTTACGCAGCAATTTGGGCTTGAACTTGAACTGAGTGCCTCACATAAAGCTAGTACATCAGTTATTATGGCTTCCAAAGGCATTCGAGTCGTCATTTGTAGCCATATTTTTGGCTATAAAAGGCACGGAAGTTGAAAGCTATATAACATCAATGGCTTCCTAAAGCTTTCGGTTCTTTCATAGTTCTAATGTCCTGCATGTAGCAATTTGGGTTTAAAACAGCGCCAACAAGAAAAACACCGCCGGCATATCCATGGCTTCCTAAAGACTTCCTAAGGTATTCCTTGGTTAATTCAAATATCCTGGGCTAGCTATAAAACGCACTCAAAATAAAAGCCAGCACATCAGTGGCCTAAAGTTTTCGTGTTTTTCGGCGTAGAGCTAATCTCCTGTATAGCAGAGCACATAATGAACAAGCTATCATACCAACAATTCACACAATTGCAACTATTCATCCATCCATCCATCCATCCTGACCAAGCAGACTAGTCTGGAAGCAGTAGAAAATTGAACTTTTGAGAAAAATGTACTCTTTGACTAAAAAATTGATTCTCTTAGATCTTAGTTATTCTATTTTAGATACTTAAGAGCCGGCCTATAATTATCTTTGAATCTCATTTACAGGCTAATGTATATATTGCATGTATATTATATACTATACTGACTTTCAGCTGGATCATTGGTTATTTTATTTTAGATACTTATGACTGAGTCAGCCTTTAATTATCTTCGAATCTCATTTACAGGCTAATGTATATATTGCATGTACATTATAAAATACTGATTTTCAGCTGGATCTTAGTTATTTTATTTTAGAAACTTATGTCTGAATCAGCCTATAATTATCTTTGAATCTCATTTACAGACTAATGTATATATTGCTTGTACATTATAAAATACTGATTTTCAGCTGGATCTTAGTTATTTTATTTTAGATACTTATGACTGAGTCAGCCTTTAATAGACCTTTTCAGCTTCGTTGTTTGTTGTGCCCATTTCAGACCATGTGATGCCACTCTTGGGAGTTGATTCTTTCATGTGTAAATATTTTAACAAAAGAACATTTCTCAAAGGAATTTCATGTGGTCTGAAATGGGCAATTTGCATACGAAGCTAAAAAGGTCTATTATCTTTGAATCTCATTTACAGGGTAATGTATATATTACATCAGTGTACATTATATGCTACTAGTGATTTTCAGTCTCCTTGTCTCTCCCCGGTGCATGTTTGGTATATGTAACCGTTACGCCATTGATTTATAGAAACCTCGGAAGGACAAGAAGAATAAAGATAGCTAAAAATAAAGACAATTTAATATTTAACATCGTTTAAAAAATTTTTGGATTTAAATTTATGCTTTATCCGGCTTTATAGCACAAGCTTTTTTTTCTGAGATCGAAAAAAGTAAAAGGCAGTTATTCATGCTATTAATCTCTAGGAAATTCCCCACGGTATATTATATTTTAATAAAACGTGCTTATATACACGAACGCGCGAGTATTTGATTTCAAAGAAAGGAGAGAAGAAAGAAGACAGTAGGGCTGTTCGAGCTGTTAATTTACTTTCAGAAAGTAGCCCTTTCATTATAACCTATAGGTTTATTAGCACTGCGTCATACCTGGCTTTATTTTCTCACTTTGACACGTGTTAGTTTGGAAATTGATAGCTTTATTCCTCAGTAAAAATAACAGTACTAGTTTTATTTACTTTGTAATTTGATCTCAGTTTTGGCGGGAAAGCATATCATGGCAAAAGTAAGAAGCTATGGGCACGTAGGATCGACTCACTAATTGTTTAAAATGGTACAGAATGACTGAGTAACTTTTTTATGACACGGAGAATACAGTAAAGACTAGAAAAATTGAGTCTTACCCTGCTCTCTATAAGAATAGAACATTTTCATTAACTTCGTAGTTTTGTCTCAGTTTTTCGCAGGAAAACATACATAAAAGTGTAGATCTTCAACAGCTTCAGAATAAGTTATTTTTTTCAATAGGCACAGGAAAAAAATTGATATACTCTATGGGGCCTCTTAACACGAGGGGTTAAAGAGCATGATGAAGTTAAATATTTAACGTCTAAAATTAAACATGTGTTCAACAACAACTGCAGCTGCCCTTTAGTAGGTCAGATGGGCTTGGGTTTTTCAGTTATTTTATTTCTAGCAAGAGAGTATGAAGTATGAAAAACGATTAGCCAATCAGATTGCGAATCACTTTTCTGAAAAAAAGAATCAATCCCATGCGTCTTTTCGAGCTCAATCATGGATGAACAAGGGGGAACCAAAACAAAACACAATAGCATACAAGTACAAATATGCAGGGAGAAGTGTCATTTAGCCGAGGATTTAAGACTTAAAATGTTTCTACTTGAAAGAATATGTTGTCTAGATGAGACTAGGAATATATTTTCATCGGTTAGGTTAATATTCATGGTGTTTTATTAAAGAATTACCGTTGAAACGATCTCGAAAAAGCTGCCGAAAAGATTTCTTGATTCCTTTGCATGAATTAACTAAAATTTCCACATCTTACGCTGCTCTTTGGTCCTTGGCAATCTCGAGGATGCTTTAAACCTTAAGAAAATCTTTTTATCTGTTATTTGGAATGTCTCGTTTTCGACAACAAAAGATTTATTGGCGAGAAAGTCGCTCATATTTAGCTTATTTTCAACTGAGATGGCCGCCATGAAATTCAAGTGAATTGAGCGTGCGGTGGACGATGGGATTGATTCTTTTTCAGATCAGGAAATCATGCTTTGCGCGCCTAGTCAGATTACCTGGAGTAGGAGAGCACATCTCCGTGCCCTAAGATAATTATTTAAAAATCTATTTTAAGCTCCGCGCGCAGCCTGAAATAGATTTTCAAATGATTTTCATGAGGATAGACCTGTGTATAGGAGATGTGCTCTCTCACTTCATACTATTTTGATTTCTAGGGACCTCAGAAACTAGCTAGCGCACTATCTGCGTCGATCGTCCGTGATCTGCAGACTTATTTCAGCCCAAATGTTTGGGGTTCGACAAAAAATTATGTTGTCTTGACCCATTGCGCTAACAATATGCCGAATCAAGATCGAACGTGTTTCCTTCATAATTGTTATCCATCGTTCAGTAAGTCATTGATTCTGTCGTAGATGCTGATATAACATAGCTTTCCCCCATTTCCTTAGAAATAACTGAATAATTCAAAAGTAGCTTACGTGTTCACACTAGACTTGCACGGGGCGCACGAGTACTCTCTGGTTTATTGCACATGACGGGCACTGTTCGCCTCTCATTGTAGGCTGGTAATGAGATCCATGAGATTCATTCAGCTGATTGACACCAAGGTGATATTTATTTCACTTCATTTATGGCACTGGACTAACGTCAAATATTTTGATAATATTCTTATAATTTTAATCATTAAAATTATCTATTAGAAAATGTTTCTCAATCAGGGTGTCCCTTCCCCAAAATTTGTCTCTAACTTTTCCACACGCCTAATGTTAGCCACTGCCGCTCATCTTTTTAATAAAATACGGAAAGGAAAGAGATATAGTTGTACACACAGGGATCCCAACGGTTTTAAAACATTGCCTCCAGCATTACTAACCATGTGCGTCATGGTGCTAAAAAAATGTTCGATCGTCAATTAAAGCACATTTCATCTCACGCCCGGTTTATACCTACTATAAAAATAAATTTCCTGAAGTCTGCTATCATGGTCTATGCTATTAAAGGATGGTAATAGTTATAGGTGTTTGAGGACTGTCAGTAGCACGGATCCGATTCCTTTTTGTTTACTGGACGCTGGCGTTCTAGCTTCTCTTCTCTTCTCTTCTCTTCTCTTCTCTTCTCTTCTCTTCTCTTCTCTTCTCTTCCCGCCACTCGGCTCGGCTCGGCTCGGCTCGGCTCGGCTCGGCTCGGCTCGGCTCGGCTCGGCTCGGCTCGGCTCGGCTCGGCTCGGCTCGGCTCGGCTCGGCTCGGCTCGGCTCGGCTCGGCTCTCCGTTTTTTCAGAAATACTGCAATAAAAGGGGGCTTACTGATACTATCAGTGATATCAATGCGTGACGTAGTCTTTTCTTTCTTCTGTGGACAGGAGGAATCATGCCATGCCTTCATTTCCATAGATAATACACACATTGCTTTTTAACTATTATGTAAATGATTCACTGTTCATCCATCGTAGACCCAATCCACTTGAATATAATGTACATAAATAAAAGAAGGACTCTGGTTTCCCATTTTAGATTCTGCCGGCGTGCATTAAGAAAGCACGAAGAGAGTAAGTGGGAAGTGAATGACTGGGAATGGGAAATAGAAATGATAACTTATAATTTCTCTATTGTTTTACTGGGAATGAGAACTGGGCAGAATTTAGACTCATGAAACAGAATGGGATTTTCTCCTTCACGATATTGCATCAAAGAAACAATGAAACAAAATATCAACCCTTTCTATTAAATTTTATTGCAACTCAATCCTTGACTTGGCATCTCTAAGTTTACAGTTTAAATGAAAAAAAAACTATATTCAGTCAATGGCGGACATAAAAGCAGCGTGTTAATGGAAATGACATCTTGAAAAACGTCGTTTTGGTCGTTTGAGTAGAATAGCTTTGTCACGAGCAATTCAAATCAAACATCTCAACTGTAATGATAGGCTATTCGTAAACTGTCTCTCAGAGGGTCGGGTTTTTTTTACAGTGTGTAATTCAAATGATAATTTTGAAGAATTTATACTTTATTGTTAAGGACAGTGTTATGTGTTCATACAATCGTAGTTTTGTATTCAGAATTTAGTTCTTGTCTTGCTTGTATCCGAAGAGACTTCTCAGGTATTCACGTTTTTGATTCTTCATGCATCGAGAGAAACACGGACTGTAGACAGAGGTTAGACAGCTTCGACAGGAGGCAGGGTTAAAGCATCTTGAATCGTTATTAATACACGATTGTTGTTCGCCAAAACATGCCATCTTGCAGTCCTCTAGTAAGCTAGAGGATGCAGAATGAACCAGGAGGACGGCCAGGGTGGCTACTACGATAGCTGTTGTGTACTTCATCTGCAGAAATTCAAAAAATATATGTTAAAGATTAGTCAAAATATGTCAGATGATGAGTTGGAGGTCTTCAAAAGATAGGCTTCATTACGGCAGCCAGCCACTGTTGTATGAATGGCAAAGCAATAGAAATTTCCTTCCTGGGAATTGAAATCTCTTGTTATGCAAAAGCACTTTGCATTGTACCTGCCCTTAAACATAGCGGCTGCCGTGAGACCACTCTTTCACCAAAACGATTGGAAATGATTCAACATGGAGTCACTTTCAGGCAAAGTGGCTGGAGTCTTGGTCGTTGTTAATGAGATACACAAGGAGTGAATCATTCTTCTCTTTTGAATGGTTTTATCGGCAGGACCATATCGTGGTGGTGTTGGGGTAGGATGCATGGTTAAGAACCTCTTTATTGGTTTGATTTATTTTACGATATGATGATGATGTCATACCCATCCCTCTTCGAAAATGACTCACATGTAACGACTTTGTGTTTATTGTTTGAAACTAACTGAATATTCGAGATCTAGATAAGATAATTCATGACGTTTTCTCTGGTAATAAAGAAGATAAAACAGAAACAGACGGTGAAATCAATGAATTTGACCGAGAGAGGCTCGCAGCAAACTGCGCTAAAAAAACCAACAAACTGCGCACATTTTCTCTCAAGTCGAAAGAAGACTCTAGAATCTTGCCGTTCTAACATCTGTAAATCCAAATACCTTATCAACCTTTATTATTAATTTTCATATCAGCTTAATGTCCGTTTAAGTGCGCTTAAAAATTGCTATAAACTCAAGTGAAAATCCCTTGTGGCGCCGAACTCTACGATATCTTTTACAAAGTTAGCCGAAATACAAATAGCCCTAAAAGTTCGGCGAAAATATCCTGTCAATTAAGAGACATATCCTTCCACTTCCCTGTGTCCTTTCTTTATCTTTCAGATCTTTTTGGTGCTAATTATGATATATCAGATGATATAGGTAGTTTTTCATTATATATTTTATGCTATTGAAAGCTTAATCCTGTTAAAAGTCTGTGAGTTTTAGTTCCGGAAGTGAATAAAATGTTCCCGCCAATTTAGCACTCAGCGCCGCGTTTGGCATTCACTCGGATGCCTCGATCTAATTGCTTGATGCGAAGTCAAGTGCAATGTTTTACCACCAAGGTTTTTGAAGAATAATCCTCGCGAGGCCTTTTAAGGAGCCGGAATGAAAAGAACATATGAATGATGGGTTGAAGAATAAACACGAGGTGTCTGTCAGCGTGTTACTCGAGCGAGGCGTAGTTTTGTCAAATGCAATTACAATTCAAGGAATTGCGTAGGCATTCAAGTATTTTTCGTTCACTCAGCTCGACAGCTCGAAAAACAAAACTCATGAAAAAATAAATAAAACCCAATCCATCTTTACAGTGAGAAATGGATCTTTATAATATAATCATGAAGTGACAGTTGTCGTGACTTAGACCTATCTTTACGCCCTAAACCTTTTGAGCGATTGTTCATAATTAGCTTGGAAACTCGCCTAATGATTTTATCAGAAAAAAACTTCTTAAAAATTCATATACTTGAACTCGTATTCAATAGTTAATTTCTAGGAATTGTATTTCCTTTGCTGTACATGGCCTAGGGGCTAAAACGTTTGGAAAAAGTTAATTATAATTTGAACTTCATTTCTTAAAATTAGACTTAAATATCTTACGGTAAAAATGTAAAGGAAAAGAACAGAAACGAGAAGAAAAAGCAAAAGAAAGAAATGAAAAAAGTCAATTAATATTTAGACTTAATTTGTTATAATTTAACATAAATATATTTGGATGGAAGTGTTAAGAAATAGAACAGTAACAAAGAAGAAAGTAAGAGAAAAGGATGGAAAGGAAAATAGGATAAAGAAAAAAAAAAAAAAAAAAAAAAAAAAAACGAGCGGTACTTTTTAAGGGAAGGAAGCTGTCACGATAATATAAACAGGCAATTAGCCAACCCACAATAACTTTCAACAAAAGTCAATAATTTCATGTGATTATTGCTGAAATATATTGTGGCAGGGAGAAATATTTCTTTCGGTTGACAGAAAATAAGTTGATTTTTAATAAAAAAAATTGTTGAAAATGTCTTCAGTCTAGACGTAGAAAATAACATCGAAATGAGCAGTATGTTGAGGATAAACTAATACAAGAAATAATTGCTCGTCATTGTTGGCCGTGATGGATAACAGACTACGACTATTGATAGAAAAATAAGTGATGAAAATTATGGTGAATTTATATTGATATTGGTTTGTTTATATTGGTATAAAATAGTCCAGATACTAAGTGTAGGAAACCAACTTGCCAAGACTATATCAAATGATCTTTTTTTCGCGCGCGCTGTCTTTTTTGTGTGTTCGCCCTTTTCATGTTTTTTTTCCTTCTTCCTTTCTCGCGGTTCATTCTTTTTTATTCTTGTTTTCCTTTTCAATTTCGTTTCTTACTCTTTGTCTTGTCTTTTGTTTTCTTCCCTCCCCTTCTCTTCTCTTCTCTTCTCTTCTCTTCTCTTCTCTTCTCTTCTCTTCTCTTCTCTTCTCTTCTCTTCTCTTCTCTTCTCTTCTCTTCTCTTCTCTTCTCTTCTCTTCTCTTCTCTTCTCTTCTCTTCTCTTCTCTTCTCTTTTATTCCCTTCCATTTTTTCTTTCTTGCATTGTTTCTCTCTTTCTTCTTTGCTCCCTTTCAAATTCACTTTCTCATGTTTCTTCAATATATTATTTCATCCGGGATCCCTTCTCTATCAAATACATGTATAACTGATACAAACGATAATAGTGTCTATCATGTCGGGACAAATCCACTGAGATCCGCCGAATACACTACAAAGCCTTTCCCCTTGCCTTATGAATTCAATTCCTATAACTATGATGCTCAATCTAGTACATTACTTAGTATACAACAAAGCCTAGGAGATGGTGTTGTTGTTGCATAACAACAGCAAATCCCGCCCACCTGAACGATAATTTAATTAGAACAACTATTTCTCTGCGGCTGACAAAGTAAAACGTTCAAACCTACCTTGAGATAATTATGTGATTTAGTTCGTCTTGGATTTGAGGTTTTAATCTGCAAAAAAAAATCAGACAAAAACTTTAAAATCGAAATATAGCAGTTAACAAATCGAAACGAACGCACATCGAGAGACTTGTTTCCTTTCGATTGAATGATATTGTATTGCAATATTGAACAAGTTTAGATAATGGTATTTAGACTTCTATGAGGACTTGTTTTAAAGAAATTATCTGTTAGTATCAACGTTAAAGCAGAGTCAAAAAGAGTTCAAGTCAAAACACTAGAATGACATGATGTAAAAAAATGAGCTCACCCTTTGTAGTTGTATAGCAAACACGCAGACTGACAGCGAATGACTCGCCCTAACATTTCTACGCCTTTTATAGCCAAACGGGCGCCAACCAATTATATCACAGGAAAAATAATTCATTAGCATAACTGGAAATGACGTCATAGTCATTAGATTAATGTTCCATCAAAATTCTCCAAGTAGGTTTAGAATATTTTTTTACAATTTGTGCGTTTTTTTCGAATGTCTTGATCATAAAATAAGATTAAGTAAGTACCAAGATTGCAGATTATCCAAAATTCAAATCAGAAAATTTTTTCATCCCTTTTATGAAGAAATCAGCTTCAAAACTCATGAAAGAAAAATCTCCATTTAGATGGCTCGGTAGTCCGTCGTTATTCCTAAGAGTCCTCACGTACTTATGTCGTCGCGACAGTTTTACAAATTAGATAAATTATATTTCCACCCATATCTATTACCTTAATGTGGATTCATTTTCTTTTTTGAGAAAAGTAGACATTCGGTTGCAATTATCTTAACAAGCAACCTCAGAAATAGTCTTGAAGTAGGCCTTATCACTTCGTTAGAACCTCAAGACACTTAAGCTCCTTTTTTGAAACGTTATTTAAAGTTTAGATGTCATTTTTGCTTGTCTTCAATGGAAAAATAGTTCTCCTTTATCTTAAACTTTAATTTTGCGTAGATAAGTGCCTAGCTGACTTTAATTTGCTGTCATTAAGCTGGTGGAAGTCCTACTTTTTGCCTCAAGTAAAATACAGCGGAAACAAGTTAATAAATAATAGTTCTACACTTGAGCAATATGAACTTAAAAGATTTTTTAAAATTTTGTTGTTCCAATTAAGCTTTCTTGGTTTTTGCACGAAGACATTGAGGATGACTCAATATTCTTTGTGTTTTGAAGAGTTTTGGAACACGATATAGTTGTAGTAAACTTCCAGTCATTATCAGGGATGGCAGAGCAAATGTTAGATTGTACTCATATGTGGGAGGGGGGGGAGCGGGGGAGCGGGGGAGGGGGGGGGGGAACTAGAATCATTCTTTTAAGAAGCAGAGAGGCTAGAATTTTTTTCCATGCCGAACTAAAACACAAAATAAGAAAATATAAAATCTTTTTTTTTTGTGGGGGGGGGGGGGGGGGGGGGGGGGGTTGGGCAACTAATTCCCTTTCCACTCCGCTTCCCCGTCCCTGATTATGTACTTATTGAATTAAATTTTGCCAGGAACTGACAAAGGAAATGGCACTTGAAGAACTGACGACTGAGACCGAACCCCGTTACAAGAATAATATTTTATCTAATCAAATTTAAAATTTGAAGGACTACTTTCTTTCAACGTTCTGAACAGCGCTTCGCTATAGGGTCAAATTATGTACAATCACGTAGGATCACCTATATTGCTTCAGTACAAGAATAAGAAGATCAATTTTACAAATCATTTTTTTTTTTAACATGTTAAAAATATAAAATGTTTGGTATTGTCCCAAGATAAATGCTCAAATAATTTCGTAAAAAAAGTTTTTTTTTGTTGGAAATTTATGATTAATTTTACAAATAATTTTGATCTTAGATGAGTAAATTAAATTAGGAAAGCTTCATAAGAGAAGACCGAAGGTTACTTACGGAAATGAATGGATGTTAAAAAAAACACTTTCAAATTAGAAAAACTTTTATCGTATTTTTTCCTCGTATGAATTATTAATATCTTATAAAAGATCGAATCAAGAATAACGTCAACATTTTCCTTCCTTTAAAACGTAGATTGAAATACAATTCAGCTTTAGTGGGCGAAGATAGAAAATTACTATCACCTAACACTGATAGACCAAATAGTTTTAAGTATTGATTTTTTTAGAGGATTAGAAATAGTGGAAGACCCAGAATGATAGTTTTAGAAGAGGTTTCTGTGCTTTTCTTTAATCTTTGGTCCCGGTATCTCAGTCACTACATATCTCAACATGAATCATACATCCACTGATGATGGTTTTGATCAACATCTGTTTTATGTACTTGATCTTTAAAACTTTTGAAATAAAGAATATTTAAATATTGTAATATATATAAATATATATATATGTATATTTATGTATGGTATTGAGCACTCTTTGCACACTAGTACAAGATTCATCTTTGGACATAAATAAATAAATATATATAGTATATATATAGTATATATATATTTATACTGAAACACAAAAATTCTGCTATTTTGATATACATATATGTACATTTATATACGTGTCTTTATTGCTTCCCTATTGTTCTGTACTCGAAAAAAATAGACAAAAGAAACTGCCTGTGTTTACAACATATACACACTCAGATATATATAGCAATTGCTTGTTGAGAAATGACTGAAATAAGTATTCTTCACATATATGTATACATATACATATATCCCAAATGCGTGCATATATATGTATACACACACACTCAAATATAACATATGATTTTACTATTTTAAGGGAGTTGTTTTGAATCATGAAAGAACAATAGCTTAAATTTTTTGTAGCTACCAACATCATCATTAACCTTTCGTTAATATTTAAATCTCAAATCGCGATCATCTACACTGATCTACGAGCTGTTTTTGTTATGGATGAAAATTGAAGCCAAATTAACGAGCTCATTAAAGAAAACACCTCCATGTATTCCTTCAATACGAATATCTACCATTCACTAAAAACTAAAACACTGAACATTATTCTTGGCACCTTTGTTTTACATACATTTTTCTTACATAAATAAGTTATATGTTATACTTTCTTATTGCTTTTAGTAACTAATTCGTAATTCAATTCAGTCCAAACCTTCGAATTGAATAGGATGATATATACATATATATATATATGTGAAATAAACGAAACACTGAGTCAGAGCTGTCTTGTCGTGTGTGTTTTAGTTGTTAGCCATTCTAATGGTGCACTCAAATGATCATCATTTATCCCCGAGCTACTTAATCTAATCGACAAATGAAAGATGAGATATATATAACGAAGCCAAAAATCCATTCTCTCCAAAAATTATGTTTAAATATTCAATATGAAAAGGGCTCGGTTTTCCACAGAATTAAGATAGTACAAATCATTATGTTATTAAGATTTTTATTGCGATTTATGTACCCCAGTATTTCTTTTCTCTTAGATTGGTATTCTTCAACGAATCTGTCCAAGCACTTACAGAAATGTTTAATTAGACGTAATCTAAATAGCGCGCTGTGATTGGTTGAAATCGAACAAAGAAAAACAGCTCTGACATCCAATGTTCTTATATTTTCACCTCTCAGTTATTTTGGCGGCATTGTAATTAGGTTATCAAGGAAAGAAAAAAACCCTATTTTCAGAAAACCTAACTTTGAAATCAACTTCTACTCGGCTTTTATAGTCGGTTGTCACGTGATCGACAGGTGTCTCCAATACCATCACTAACAACCCTTACATCAATCGTCATCGCCGTCACATTCTTTCGCCTTTACGTTTGGTACCACACAAACCAAATTTTCGTGGAATGGTTAGTTTCTATTTGGTCATGAAATATGCGGTTTCACCACAGACACCCTTCGTTTTCAAATCATCAAAGAGTTAGTGTGCTTTTGAGAGGGAGTGTTGAAAATATAACCAATTCAATACGCTAATCCACGTTTCTCGTGATGAGTATCGAATATGCGTTGATGTTAGGGTATTTGAGCAATCGAAAACTATTGTTAATGGTTTTTTTGGTAAAAGTATTTTATTGATTTTCAAGATGAGTCGGTTGAGGGAGTTGATTCCGTGTGGGCTTGACTTGATGTTTGCGCATGTTTGACATTGACATTGACATGGCTTTACGCAAATATGAAGACTCGATTCAAAAATGCATGTAGTTCTCGTAAAAATAGTAAGTAAATGACAGCCTCTCTTACACCAAACAGACAAGCTTTCTTGTGAACTACATATAAACGCGAAGGAATAGTCTTTCGTATTTTTGTTTTGCTTACGAAATATATTTTACAGTCAAAGTTCATTCTATTTTTGTACCGACGCCATAATGCTATAAAACCACAATTTATTCAATTCAAGAAAAAACTCTTTTTGTTCTGAGGAATTTTGCATAATGTAATTTGATTTTCCCCCGTAAAAAAGTAATACCAATAACGAGGGAAAAAATTTAATAAAGTATAAATCAAAAACTATTTTTATTTTTAAAATTAAAGCTATATATATGACCATATCATTGCTCGTTTTTATCAACATTAATCCTTCTATTTAGTCAGCATTGTTGATCTTTTTCGGTTTCCTTTACTACGCTCTAGCACCTTCATTTCCTTACTTTCACTTTCTAAGAGCTTCGATCACAAACTAGGACACTACAAACAATCATGTTTTGAACTCAAAATCTTGAGTTCAAATTGTCTTCGATTTCTTGATAAGAAAAATGTTGGGGGGCCATGATTGTTATTACCAACGCTGTGGAGAATTAGAATTAGATTGGCCAATGTTTTCCTTTTTGTCTTCACTATAGAATGTGTCATTAGTTTATTGTCATTATTACGAGCAAACAGCTTTTACTATGTCCTAATCAATATTTTATTTCGGAGTAGCTGATACCAATTGATGACCATTTTTATTAGGGTTCCCAACTGAGAGCTACTCGTGAAGCAATAAATATAGGCGGGGAGGGGGAATTTTTGATTCAAACTTGTTGGAATCTAGACCATTTTTTTGACATAAAGCAAGCTATTGAAGCCTGACCCAGATGTAGCATAAAGGTGCCGAAGCATTGAGAAATCGGAACAAAAATAATGATATTAAATTGAATATTTTATCTTTGATTGAGAGCACATGCTTTGAATATTGTAATGGAGTCGAATATTTGACTTTTAAGATCGATTGATTGATTTTTTTCTTTGAAAGCGAATGAGTTTTTTCTTTTCTTTTGGCGTCCAAGAATTCGGATTTGATTGTATACGGCCATGCATCGCCACATAACCTCTACCTACTTCAAAATCCCAAGTCCTCGTAACTTTAAACTTATGGTGCGTACAGATAAAAGGCAACATATTACTTGTTATATATAGGAATGAAGTATTAAAGACAAGTCAGATCTAAAACAGTCAACACTTACGATTTGCCGCGTTGATACGGAGATAGATAGCTAGCGCTGGTCACTTTGGCGATGAATAGTCGTTGATAATGTTCAGCATGGTAATATATAGAGAAGAGTGCTCATTTATATGCAGATATTCTGAGGGCAGGGCAGGCTAGAGGACAGGTGATCTGCTTGCACATGATAATTACAAAGGAGATCCGGCCAACGCATCCTCAAATTTATGCCGTTTCTTCAACATGTTAAACATACTATTTGTTTGTAGTCGGATGAGAAGCATTTCAGCTTATGAAATAATATAATTAATCAATTTGAATCTCAGCTTTGACAGGTCATTCTTAAGCTATTCGGCCTTTTTCTGTGTCACCACTGGCACTATACTCCCTGATATGCAAAAGGAATACTTTTGAACTCCCACAAAATCTTCCTATTTAAATTTTTTCTCAACCCAAACGCACGCTTTATACGACGCCAAAATTAATTTCAATTGTCTTCAAACTTGTGCCCTCGCTCAAAAACCACAATTAACGTCCCGAAAAATAATTCCGACTTATCATTTCAACTTTATCGTCGTTTATTGGGTCTGACACATGATTCTATCTTATTTCTAATGTTTCGCGAATCCAAAGAAGCTTAAATATGATATTGGTCTAAATTGCCAGACTACAAGCCTAATTCAAACTGTGCAAGTTGCTTACGAACAAAGTGATGTGTATGTAATATCGAGTTCTAAATACCTCCAAGGGTTTTTTTACAGCATCATTCGTTTATACTTCTGTGGTCAAAAGACTCAAATTCTATTTTGCGTTAGTCATAATTCGTACAACAAAATAACTCTGGTTTATAATAAACTTGATTAACTTGGCGACATTTTTCGTAAATTCCTCCGAAAAGCCATTTCAAAGTTGTTTTTATTTTGTAACACTCACATCTAATCCACGCGATAATTCGGTGGAAAGACCTACACAATACTTTGTATTGTCGTTGTTATACATTATTTCCTTTCAGTAAACACAATGAAAACATATTTCTTCCTGTGTATTTTAACGAAAAATAGAAAAGCTATATACGACCAAGTAATTTTCATCTTGACACGCCGTCTAATTTTCGTACTTGTCGTACTCCTTTTGTGATATAATTTACAGGATTTAAATCTTGGGAGAAAAGGATAGTTTTCAAGTATTTTTGACTAGGAGTTTTTTGTGTGTGGGTCTGAACAGGAAATGAATCTTTCTCTTTAATTTGGCGAATTATTGGCTCTCAAGTTGGCTATAAAATCCCTTGAAAACTCAAAATCGACCTGAAACATGGACAATGACAAAGACCCTTAGTCTTCAATGTTTGATTTTCACCTTTTTCCAAACAAAAAAATTTCATTTAAATAAAAATTACTGAAAATCAAAAGCAAGGATTTAAGAATCAATTCAATCGAAAATTCGAAATAAAAAAAATGGATACTTTTGAATGCTTTCTGATTTTTTATTATTTCTCGTATTTTTTTTCCTTTGTATATCTGTACTACATTTCAAGTGTTTGGTTGACCTCAAAGTATCTTCTTTACCGAAATATTCGCATATATTTTTGTAGCGCAAAAATCCGTCTTTACTCGCCAGTGACTTTACCTTGAGACGTTAGTACAATCGATGATATGAGAGTTATATATCAGTGAGGTATTAATGTTATCTGTGGTTACAGCTGCGACATGAATCTTAGGTAATGCATGCTTTTCTACACGTGTATTTCAGCCACAAATCTCTCTGATCTCGAGCTAGCATGTTACATATGCCTAGTTCAGTTTTCCAAAGTGATTACCACGGCTTAATCAAATTAAAAATCGCTACTATCAAATTAACAAAATACCCAGATGCTTAGTGCACACTACTTTATAAGTTGCCGGTTTTCAAAATTGAATGTGATGGAAAACCAAACTTGTTACTTCGCCTTCTCTTTCATTGGTCGCAATATGTAATATCTCCAATACGTGCTACCAAGATTAGGGGGAAAAAAACTCGAATTTTCCCTTGAATCATACGATGAAAACGAAGCCACCAACACAAAATTAAAAACCGAAAAAAGTAAGAATATTTATTGAAATACTTCAGAACTCTGGTCAGGACAGCTGCGCGTGACGTCATAAATTAGCGCCACGGTGATCTTGACCAGCGGCTAATGAGTTTCGATTGACCCTTGCGTTCTTCATAAGTGAGCTTTGGTTTTTCTTAATAAAAATAAAAGCGATTTTGGAAGTTTTGACGCCATGAAGTGACGATGTGAGGGGATATTTTTACGAAGTGTGGCTGAGGATGGCAAGTAATGTTGAATCTAGTAATCAACATTGAATTTGCTTTGCTAATACTTTGACCACCTTAATAAAAAAAAACATACTTTTTTGCAACAACTACGACAGGACGGCTAAAATTGAATTTTCTACATTTACTAAGCGGCGCCAATAATCTTTTAATAACCTTTTTGAAAGTTATTTTAAATCTAAAAACTAAGATATAAAATCTAGAACAGCTCAATATTTCAGTTTTGCCGGAGATGAATTGTCAGTTTTCAATGAAATGTTGAAAGATAGTATTGACTTGGGACTTTTTCATTCAATGGAAAAATCAATAAATGAACGATTTTGGTACCAATTCTGAGTGAATGAGTAGTTAGGACGTGACTGTCCTGGTTATTGGAACGTTCAGTGAGCAAACGAACCATATATCACTAAGGATCTCGTGGCATTTAGAAACTCGAATGTGAACCTTCGCGATTTGATTTGGAAAATTACTTTTGATTAGAACTGTGCTATTCCTACTTCAATCCTACTTAATTGAATATCATCATATATATTTATCTTTCAGTTGGGCGACTTAAATAAACAACAACAGGCTGAAGTTACTTGACAATTTTTTCATCTCAATCAATTCCAAGATCTTTTTTCCGCGTCCATTCCTTCAATTGCGTTGCTTGCGTTTGTCAATAAATTGTTCGTTGCAGTCACACGAAATGTTAAAGTCCATATTTAAAAGAAAAAATCGGAATAATATGTAACAAAAGAACTAAAAGTTTTATCATAAAAATACTCAAGATTCGAAAATTATTCATCGTTTTTCAGAAATATATTTACAGATTATAAATTTTGTGAATTTGTGCTCGTATGAAATATGAATTGAAATATGTTTCTTCTTAGAATTTTTCGACAAAAGTATACATTTTAAATTGAAATTTCTACAGTTTCTATAAACAACACATTCAGTTACCCTAGGTTTGACAAAATAGCATTAAATGTAAAGATTATTCATTTAGAAATAATAATCCGGATTTGTTCAATGAGAGCAACTGTTTTGACATGAAAAAAAAAACTATTCGAAAAACCTTGTTATCTTTCATCAAATTTTATCTTTTTCTTTTAAAAGATTCAATGATTGTCACCGATAAAAGATTTTCCCATTTGTGGTAACATTTTTCATTGCTGTAACCGTATATAGTTTGTCCTTCGTCATTTGAAGGCATCTTAATGTGTAGGCGTGGTTCATGATTTAGAATTCAATATATGAAATAAAAACAAGCTCCTGGTACATTATATCAGTATTGTTTCTCCGTACTAGCACTATATTTTTGTGGTTTGGAAATAAAACCATCGTTCGTCAGAGCTGACGAGAGGAGCCACAGTTGGTAGATAATTGTTTATCGTACTGACTAACCGAATTTAGAAAACGCTGCTTCTAGATCAATTTTTGTTTCGAGAAGTTAAAACTGACCACATTTCTACTAGTTGATGTACGTAAACTTTTAACGATGTTTCTTGCTGCCAAACTAATATAAAACATAAGCTTTAAGAAAATCTATGTAATTGTCGTTTATTCTAGAATATATGTTGGTTAGTGCCCTCAAGCAAAACACCATTCTAGAAAACCAGTACGAATCCAATATCTGAGACCCTCTAATCTAGCAAAAACTGACGGTCAATACATGCTCAATTTGCTCATTAAGCTAGATATTTTTCTTGGAAACAAGTAATGATTATTGTTAGAGAGAAATCTCCAATCCCCAGGAAGAAATAATCGCTAAAATAAGCAAGAACATTCCATAAACCAATGCTTGGAAGAAATTTTGGTGGAAGTTTTTTTTCGCAATCTTTTTTAGGAAGGTTAGTTAATCTGTCGCCAGTTTATCTTTTGGATTTGGAGATAATCTCCATAGAAAAGTAGCATCGACTAAATGGATTTGGTTATCAATTTAAATCAAACAAGATATCTTAGGTGTGGATTTGGACGGTTACTCAAGTAATCTTCTTGAGATACTTAAATAATTATTCCACCTAGTAAGTAGTTGGATCGAGAGAGAGAGAGAGAGGGAGAGAGGGAGAGAGAGGGAGAGACGGAGAGAGAGACAGATGGTCACAGGAATTTTGAGCGATCTTTTAGCCATACTGAATTTATATACACCAAAATCAAAAATCGTCGTCGGCTCTAAGACCGATGGGATTTCTGGGTGGTTGATCTTCTGGGAATTTGGAGTGACCATGACAAGCTGTTTTGTTCACTGGGTAGATTAAATCAATGTTCGAGAGCTGAAAAGCTGGTATATGCATGATATTAGCCCCATTAACAGTTTACCCATAATATCTTTCGGTCAAACCGACAAAACTTTTGAATTTGGTGAGTATATAGATCGTGATTTGAAACTATCTCCAGAGATCTTTGCTTTTCTCAGATATGTTCGATGACACTCTACCAGGAAAAAGTCCTGGGTCAGTGACTGCCAGTGATGTAACCGTGTATGTTTTCCTGCATGTTTCATCGTCACACCTCGCGCAATACTGATTTCCAAGTGTTGACAAGTTCGACATCTGATTATTTATTCATAGCTTTTCATTTTTCTAATGACTCATTTATTCACTCCACTTCACATTTAATTAATAATCTTCCAAGCTCAATCCACTACTCGCGAGGCTTTTGTATCCGTGGTGGCAGGTTGCGCATGCGTAGTAAGAAGCAAAATCAATTAGCTGAAATTTGTCCTGGCTTTGTGTTAATGCTTTGCTTCCGTTATTTATGCCTGTATAAACCTGTTTAAACAAGTATGACGGCATGCCAAAGTGTATATACTTTTCAAGTACTGGCTAAATAATTGATGGCGTATTGGCTTACTCCTTTTCAAGCCATGTCCTTTTTTGTCTTTTGAGTCGTAAAAAAACTTATACACTGACAGAAAGATCAGAGAGTGAAAGAAAGGAACAAAGAAAAAAAGAAAGATGAAAAGAGAGAGAGAGAGAGAGAGAGAGAGAGAGAGAGAGAGAGAGAGAGAGAGAGAGAGAGAGAGAGAGAGAGGAGCAGGAGATTTGCAAGGCAAAAAGAAAATCTAGGAAAGGAAAAACAAGAAAGGAAAGAAATGGAAAAAAATGAAAGACTCTGTGTGAGAAGTGTAGCTAGCGAATAGACTCTGCACCCTATGACTAACTGAGGTTTGGGTTGCATGGTGTGCTGGTTTTGCTCTAATACCAAGACTTGACCAGTATTTAATCAATCTGATGGCTTGATACCATATTTTCCACCAAAAACCGGAATTAAATCCCACTAGCTTTCTCAAGGAGATAACTCGACTAGCTAAGCTGATAAGCTCCAATGCATGACAGGAATATGATCATCTATAAACTTAGAACATGTATATATGGAAATGATGCATTTTTGTGTGTGTATGCGGATTTTATGGTCAACAATTTCTCAATTGGAAATAAAATATTTAAGGGAAAAATTTTCTTCCAAAATATCGGACATTCCAAAAAATTCGGGCTTTCTGTTCTCATTTAACATTGCATCTGTCGTTTCTCATCCGCTTTTTTTTACCCAATTTTTCAATTTTAAATCGTCAACGAAAGCAGTATTCTCTGTAATATTTCTTTAGAAAAATTCTGTCTTACAAATGTGATTGTGCCACTTGTGAGGATGATAAAAGAAAGTGTATACGGACCATTATATTCAAGCAGCTTAGACAAAGACGACCGGATTTGCACTTATCTTTCTTCAAGCTTATTCACAATTAATCGTGAAAATATAAGAATCTCTTGCCGCCTGAGTAGAACACTTTACATTGTTAAATACGACTTCATTTCTTCAACAAGTACCGTTCAAAGGTGCCTTGCGAATTGCAAGAAGAGCTTCGCATATATTTTTACTAGGGATTCTATCCCCGGCATTGGTATTTTAGTACGAGCAGTGTACATGTCTTAAAGGATAAATTTGTTAACTTCATTTGAACTCGGGGATTATCCTGTTATTACAAGGTATTCTGTGTGCAAAATTCTGGTTCAAAACGGCTCTCAAACGAATAGCCACTCTTTACTCACCTGTACACCGTACTGATGCGTCTTGTCTTCCCTCAAACTAAACTGACAAGAAATGCCAATGAAAACTATAAACTTTGAATGTGAATTACAAGTTCCTGTCTCGCAATTCCAGTCCAATTTATATGCAATCTTAAATAGGATTTCAGTATAACTTATTAATGAGGGGAAGACGTTGGTTTCGAATTTCTATTAATGGTTCAAAATAACGCCTCCCACGTTTGTACGCGACAAGATCCCAATCAATAACAATGCTATCAAACACGATCAAGGAAAAAAGCTAAGTTTGGGATCCCCAGGCGATGACTAATATAACAGTCGGTAATGGTGTCTGAGATAATGATGCAATAATTGCGCAATTCTTCGCCTTTCTTGTTTGTCTGTTGTTGTCCTCAGGGTTTTGCAGCTCAGTAAAGACGCAGGGTCTAGGACCAGCAATATTTCTCTTGATAATTGTATTGTATTTTGAAGTATAACCAGTAAATATCATCTTTTAATTGATCAACCTAGACTGTCTTATCTTTTGTCTTCTTGGTCTATTCATCTCATTTTACTTCTTTCTTATCAAGTCATTTCTAAAGTTTTTTCCAAACAAAGTGATGTTAGATAATCGATACGAATTCTGCAGACACACTATCCTTCAGTATCTGGTGTCTTTATTCTACTCAGTTCAAGTCTAATAAAGTCCCGTTAAGTGAATATTCCATTTTATTACATAACTGGATAAAACGAATTTCAACTAAGACTTTGGATATCTCAATTTATTTTTTCACTTTCGGTTCGACATCTCTTTCCTTTCTTCCTTTTTTCCTTCCATCTTTTTACTTTTTCTTTCATCCTTAGTTTTATTTATTCTATTGATTATTATTTTTCGCTTGTTTTCTTAGCTATTCCATCTTCCCTTTCTTTATATATTTCTATATTTATTTTCTATATATTTCTATATTTATTATTTTATCATTTCTTTTATTCTTTCTCTCAATTCTTTCTTTTTATTTATTTATATTTTTCGTATTTCAAATACGTTTTTTTCCACATAAAAGTCTTCACTTCCTTTGGCACTCTGTACTTAATCTATCACACAAGGAATTTTCTCAATCTTCTCATCTCTTAATTTGATTTTTGCAAACTAACGAGGCGTCATCACCGAGGGGGTCGCTGTTATCTTACATTAAGGTCTTTGATTTCACAAAACCATCACCTCCAGTTCATTCCTTTCCATCGTTTCCGCAAATTTATATTTTTCTTAATTAATCTCTTCCAAAATTAATGGATTAAATATATTTAATGGATTAATCAGTTAATTAATTTGAAATATACTACATACAGGTGGGAAGAAAAGGGTTATATAACTTCATTATTTCGATCCTAATCACGCTAGCCTTAAATTCGCAGTCTAAAATGGAGAAGAGACAGGAGAGGAGACAGGAGAGGGTAGGAGAGGGCAGGAGAGGGTAGGAGAGGGCAGGAGAAGGTAGAGGTGGACAGGAGAGGATAAAGAAGGACTGGAGAGAAGAGCACCGGCGGATTACAGGAGAGGACAGGAGAGGGAAGAAGAGGGAAGAAGAGGGAAGAAGAGGGAAGAAGAGGGAAGAAGAGGGAAGAAGAGGGAAGAAGAGGGAAGAAGAGGGAAGACGATTGAAGGAGAGGGTAGAAGATGACAGGAGATCGAGAACATTAGAGGACAATAGAGGACGGGACAGGAGAGGCAGGAAAGATATAGCTATTGAATATGTAATGTTAAACCTGTTAAGAATCGACTTTTTAATAACTAAAAAGCGTATACTAATACATTAAAACACAGTCTAGACGTATGAATATACAATATATAATATATTTAGCTGTAAAAATGACGATGACACCCACCGATCGGGCTCTTTGTTCTCGTGCATTCAACACCTCATAACGCTATATGCACCTAGAAAAAATGACTTAGCTACAAAAAGCATCAACACATACAGAAAAACACAAATTCACCAAGTTTCAATAAGAAACTCCCTGCCCTCAACTTTACAAAGCTTCCTAGGAATGGCAAGATTTTAGTTACTAATTATAGATTACCGCTGACCACTATTTATGAATCCGCTTCCTGTCAAATCGCTAATCTTATCGCTTTTTACTTTCAAAACCACAAGAAAACTCAATCTTTGAATATTAGAAATTTAAAGATTTCCTTAAATATATCTGTTTATATTACCGGATGCCTTATTCTGGCAAAGTCAGCGGTATGTAATACTCTGCTCAAGAAACGCGAGCAGATTCAGCTAAATTCATTCAAAGGAATGCGAGTTCATTTGGACTCCAGACGCGGAAACTAAGAATAATAAATTCAGTGAAATTATCAAAAATCAAAAGATGCACATTATCAAGCGGAATCAATCAGTTGGATTTACGGGAATTTGCCCTCTGGCCAACCCTTTATGTCTTCCCTAAAACAATGCATTTCAAAATGGCCGCCATATCGTCCGTGAAGTTGACATCTTTATTTTCTAATTTGAATTAAAAAAATGCTACGGCTTTTGTATTGAAGTCGGTCGGCTTTTAAAAAGACTGTAGGCAGCTGTTTGTATATTCACAGCACACAACAAGTTAATTGAATTCGAGCTGAATAAACTAAGGCAAAAAAAATAAATTTTTTTGAGTCAATTTGGACTCGAATAACGACACAGTTGACGAGAGAATATCACTTATAATAGATAATATTTAGCTAATGGACTGCTACCAACCTAAAGGAAAAACTATACTCGTTTTTAGATTTTGAAGTAGTTTTTATCTCATACATACGTAGAAAAATATTTCCTGCTTTATAATTTTCCTTTTAATTTTTTTATACTTTTTTTTCGGCTTTCTTTCTTTTCCTTTATAAAATTGCGGTCAAAACCACGATGTAGTTTTTGGTGCAGACGAGCTTACATTATGATTTTGCTTTGATAATCAAATGAATTTTCCCCTCTTAAAATATATGGAGAAAATATCTTCATAATCAGCAGACGCATCCTGTCACAAGAATAAGAGAAGTAAAGAGATAGGGAAAGGTACCAGCGGGCAAATTCAAACTTCAAGAAATTATATATTCCCATAACCTTGGGTTCAGATGCACTTAAGCTTCGCTCTGTTTATTATGATGACTAAGAAACCATAGCAACGAAAATTGACCTTGTTAGTCAGTCTCGGCTTCAATTAGCTGTTAATTCATTAATCTGAGTCAAGTTGCACTCAAGTTAGGACCAACACATTTGAATCTAATGAAGTGGTTGTAGTAATGATGTAAAGTGTGTAAAAGGCTCCTTACGATGAAATATTGATATTTGAAGTTCATGAATTGGGAATGTTCTTATTAATATATTTATGAATTTTTTAAGCAGTGTAGTGAATATTAATTTTGTCTCTCTCGCATCAAAGTGGAATCTTCTTAAGAATGGTATTGCAGTACTAATTTTAGATGGATTTAACGTCAGCCATGTTTTGGGGCGACAGTGACAGTCTTATAAAATAGCTGCCGTAACACTGAATCTCTAAGCAAAATAACATATCGAAACTTTCATCATTTTATTTCGTCTTCTCCTGCAAAAACTCTTCAAAGTAGCAATTTTCCTTATCTCGGTCGAGATAGAAGACGTTTGGTTCTTTTAGCTGAGTGATAAGAATTGAATTAAGTAAATTATGTATCACATTTGAGTGTTACAACGGTTACTATATGAATTATTCGAAATCCAAGTTTATCTCGAAAGCCGGCTATTTCAATGAACTTTATTTTTAAGAAAATAAAATAAACAAGTATACAAGGTGGTGCTCCGCCTAGTTGGTTTTGTAAAGTGTTATTAATACACACACATAAACCCCACAAAAACAAAACAAAACCTCGCCTGGCACTTCAAACCTCACACCAAGATGGCGACTGCTTGTCTTTACTTTCTTTATCACTCTAACTAGTTCCTACAAATCATCTACTAAATACAATTCTATACGTTGTCTCCAGCATGTTGAACAAGCTCAATTATGTTATGTAAGGCCAATATTAGTCTGCTAAATTGCTTCTAACTCGAGAACAATCGCCTCGTTCATGTCTCACTGGAAGACCCAATTTCAGTTGCTTGTGATCGAACACTCACTCAGCTTGGGATGTCGGCTTGTGTGCCGGCTTAATCAATCTTGAAACTTGAAAAAAAAAAAAAATTCTGACAGGTTTTTGCTAATCAGTCGCCTTTCTAAGTGTATTGCTCCCAGTGTCTACTTTCTAATAGCTAGAAGTATTGTTGGTCGGCAGTTTGTTCGGCTTCATTAAGCGAGCGCTCGAGGGGTCGACTGGAAGGAGGTCACTCTGAGTCAGTAGAGGTTTGACTAGCATAGTCTTGAAAAAGGGGTTCGTCGACCTTCAAACCTTAAAATGCAATGTCATAACATAATGTAACAGTGGTCGTTAGGAAAAATCGGTCGGTTACTACAAGTCGTGCAGCCTTAATAAATTCGAGTGGTCGGTTTAGAGAGGGCATTTCGTGCAAGGTTCTAGATCAATCTATTTACTGATACGCCTAGTGTTCAAGTTAAGATATTGAGATATAAAATCACGAAAGGCCTAGGGGAAAAAGCGGTCACTTCAAAACATTTTCCAGCTAAGAAAATCGAGTTAAAAAACTCAGTTATCGAGAACATTTTTTGTAGAACCATCTTACATGCAAAAGTTATTCAATATTTCTACTATTTTCTATGCTGACGTTCTCATCTTTCGATAACATCACTGTTCTCTCAACTTGAACTACATTTAAATCTTATCTTAACTCTACCTTCATCCTTTTAACTTAATGAGCTTTTGGATTGGACTTTTTGATTATAGATTATTATTAAGGTGGCCAACTGACGCAAAACAGACAAAATACAAATTGATAAGCGAAGTAGAAAAAACACCTGTATTGCACAAAGTCAATTTAGTACTACACTTGAACCACAAAATTTTCTTTTTTCACAACACAAATTTTTGCCCAAAAAAATCAGTTAAATATAGTTAAATTTCTGTTACCAAAGCTAAATTTTTGTAAATAATTTTTTAGGTATTTCGTAACTTTTTGGGGCGTTTAATATAGATTTACCACCATCACTAGTTCAGCGAGGCTATATCAGACTTGTACAGCAATTTTAAAGAGTTTAAATGGTCTGAAAATTTCGAAACATAAACAAGATCAATCAGCCATTTTCGATAAGTATTTTATGATGAATTTTTAATCTTTCCAAAGCATGAAAGTGGGGAAACCGAGTATTTTAAAACTTACATATACATTTATTTTTCCACAACGTTACTAAGAAACTAGGAATACAGTAGCTAGGATGGGCGCGTAAACAACAAAAAATTTTGTCGCTGTTCCTTATATTTTTGCTAAGATTTGTAGATGAAAAAATATTGCAGACATTATTTTCTTTTATTCAATAGCAAAATTCGAATTTTTTATGGCTAGTCAGGATGGCGAAGTCAATATTGTTTCTGTTACTCTTCTTAGTTTTTACCACAATTTTAAGCCAACAACATTTTCGGTTATTATACTAAATTTTTACCTTTTTATCAATTTATATCAACTTATCTTTCCATTTTTATCCCATTCCATTCCCATTCCATTTTATTCTCATCCTTTTCCTTTTTTCCTTTAGTCAAAAATCAAAATTCTAGGATTTAACCGAAAAGAGTTACTAGATGTATAAAACTAACTGGAATAAAACTTTATATTTCTAATTCTCTTTCAATTTTTGTTCCATTCTATTTTTCATGGTCACAAAGATCGAGATTTTTTCAGGAAAAGTAAAATTGGAATGAAAGGTAAATATCTATTGCCTCTCGTATACGCCGCAATATTTTTTTAAATATATAAATCTTATAGTAAAAAAAACAAAAAAACTGGGACGGTTCAACAGAAAAAGATGCTAGTTGTAGGGAAAGATAAAACTGGGTTTGGTCAAAAAAAAATGGAAAAGTAACTTACCAATGTGGCGATGCTAAGAACAGCGACGTTGTGAAAATTGGCTGCTGGCGAGACTGCTTTTTAGCTCCGTTGCAATTTAGACTGAATAATAGGTTTTTTAATTGCCCGGTGCCTTAGTTGTTCATTTATATATTGTTCATCACAGCTTATACCAAAACAGGTGTTGTTTATGCCGACTCCTACATGAACGCCTGGTCGAATTTAGATCAAATTTATACAAGATCATTACGGAGATGGAAGTTCATAACAACACAGTAGGTAGTTACGAATGTTGCCTTGATAGACATACTTATCGTGGTTCATCGTGGATGTCATAGTGTGAGCTTGGTATATTTTCGCATAGTATGTTCGTATATCTTTTCAGTTTAGTAAGTGATAACATTTTTTTTTAATTCTTGAGAGTGCGTTTCGCTATCTTAGCAGATAACATTTAGTAAACTAGGTACTACAGGAAGAATTAAAATCTGAGAATTGTGCGAGACTAATGTCGTTTACTCGGCAACGGGGAAAACTCTGGAATGGACCATGCATGATGAATGAGTTTTGAATTGAAACCCCATTACAAGTTCATTGGTAAACAAGTAAAGCAATCAAACCTTAGCATGATTATTACTGATCGTTTTTCCCTGTTCAACTTCTTCTTCTTATTCATAATCATCATGTGAAGAAGTTCCTATAAAGCGAGGTTCCCTAGCAATACACTGCTGCTTCGGTGAGGTCTATTTTGATTGGTTCGAGCGATACAAACCTGGTCTTCAAAGATGCAAACTCGCTTGAATAATTATGAACCTATTTGCTACCGAAAGCTTCTGTTTTTAACAATCTTTGATAATGAGGTATTGATCAAAAAAGTCGGCTTTCTCAGTTGCTTTATGCGAGCGGTTCGTTTACGTAGCGTATTCAGAAATTGTGTATTTATTCCTTGCCTTTGCCTATTCGCCTGCATGTATACTAAAACTGAACTACTAACCTCAGAATGCCATTTTCTATACACTTATTTTACAACGAACTCTTTCTACTGAATACCTACTGAGTGAATAGGTCATTACGCTGTTAGAAATTGTCGCAAAAGTAAAGAAAAGTATTCTATATTTTTACAAAAACAGATGTATTGGCCCACTAGGTAAAACCTGTTAGTTTAGCCTGGTTCAAGCTTCTAGAAACTCACGCCAATACTCGAGTTGCAATTCACATGCACCAGCTGGCATTTGGTGTCCAAAAAAGAACTTTTATACTTGTATATTACAGGAGAGGCTTGAGTATTATATCTTTCTTTTACCAAACAGTCCTTGAGAAGATACATTAATGTAAATATGATCAGAACGAAGGATGTAAAATTCAGAATTAGCTAGAATAGGAAAACATTTCGCCTGACTGGAAAACGGTCCAAGTCTCAACAACGCTGTTATTGTTATGCGAAGAAAAACAAAGCTGGGCCTCATTTTACTGCATTTTTGCAGAAACAAAATATTTAATATTAATTGAGTAAAAAACACGATTCTTCTCAAACAGACCAGAAATTTGTCATGCATCTGAACTGATAATTTGGAACTCTAACTTTGACAACAGATAGATACGCCGGTATGGGTGGTCAGTTAGAGTACATCTATCGACAAGCCAGTCTCGCTCCGCAGTGGGCATCAGTAACTTAAAATCTATAATAGATTATCTGGGAAAAGCTGACAACGGATGTTCGCAGTACGAGGTTTAAGTCATAATGAGACAAGGAAAGGTTTTGATGAATAAGCTGATTGCTGAATAACGGTTATGCTGTAATAACGATTTATAATAGTCTTTAGAAAATGGCCAAAATTTAAGATAAAGTAAGGCCGGTTTATATGACCTGTAAACTTCGCTCATTGGTCTAAATATTTATGAGAAACACTTATCTGCTAAAAATGGGCTAGAATATGAAGTGCAGTTATATTCAGTTCAGTATTCACGCGAAACCTTTGGTTGAAGGCATTGAATTAAGTAAAATACACCTCGGTGGTCCGGTGGTCCGGTGGTCCTAGAACCGATCCCTGAGGCACGACTGTTACTTTTTTTACACTCAAAGAAAAAGAATATATATTCAGTTGCTGATGAAAATTTTGACTTTATCAAGAGAACATATTTCTGCCTTCTGACTATATATAGATATAGGATCATGGTCACTTCAGTGTACCTTATTACCAGGCAGGTTACATATGTCACACTTGAAATGATGTGCTACTGAACGAAAATTGAAATACCGAAATTGAAACTTATTTCTAATCTTCATAAATTTCTATCAATCAGTTCTGTGACATGGAAGTTTAATTACACGTAAGTCTCTCACAAATGTGGCTTATTCAATAATCATACTCTATCCGTACCCTGTTTTACCGTAACATATGAAAACGCTATGATTGGATGGATGATT
Organism: Anthopleura sola; assembly: GCA_023349425.1. NCBI lineage: Eukaryota > Metazoa > Cnidaria > Anthozoa > Actiniaria > Actiniidae > Anthopleura > Anthopleura sola. Next base: position 4,232,072 of record JALHLI010000012.1, on the reverse strand, counting down.
GACACTAAAAGTATGGGAAGCCATTTCAATGTTGCTTCATATCGTGCGCATGCGCACTTAAAACCTCCTAGTCATGTAAATTTATAGCCGGATAAAATGATAAAAAGTAAAATATATGATTCCTCTTCAAATTAAGTTAAATAAGATATAGGAAACTATTGATGATCAAAGAAAATAAAACCTTAGCTTCAATGTTAATTTTTTTTGGCTTTGACATCACCGCAATTTCATTTTTAACAATGCAGTCTGTTGTGATAGACAACCTTTGCAAAATAAATATTCAAAAATTGATTTTGTAGTTTCGGTTAGAGCATCGTTATGACAATTAATTTTTTTCTAGAATCAGTAGTCATTATTGTTTTCAGCCGAGTTTGGCATGTTTATATCTGTATATAGTATTGTTCTTTATCAGTTTGAACTGATGTTGACACAATATCAAATCCAACGAACTGAAACGCGCGCTATACTTCCCACGGAGCTGCACAATGTAGTACTAGCTACGTATTGTTCAACGTCTCGTTATAGATTTGAATTGAGCACCGAATACCAATTTAACGTGAGCTTTCATTTACTCCGAAAATTAATCTTAATTTAAAAATAAAACATAAAAGAGTGAAAGAGTGAAAGACATGATTTTAAACTTGAATATTTTCCATTTCATGTTTTTATTCACGGAAAGATAGATCAGTTTAGATGGCATATTTATTTTTCGCTCACTCCTAAAAAGCTATCAATCAATAAAACAAATACTGTATCGCACGTATGAGATAAATTAAGTTGAAATCTAGAAGAACTTTCGAAAAAACTGAGAGAGAAGGTTTAGGAGAAGTCTTAGCATTTGGGGCTAGAAGAATACGAAGATTCGTTAGAAAAGCCTCATATAGTCAATCCCTGAAATAACTTACCTCTAGGGTGATTCAAGTATATAACCAAAAATTATATTTACAGATCAAATTGGAATTTAGCGTGTAAGATAAGATAGTTTTTATAAGAAGACTTCGGAAGTTGTTTTTAAATTTAACAGCAGTCATATATATTATATTTTGATTTAATTAATATGACATAAAATATATCCGACAAACCGGCAAAAGAGATATGTAGAATTTGCAAAAGATTCACAATATCTAGATAAATATCAGTATTCTATTTTAGTATGCTTTTGTAAATGGATAATTTTTCAAAATTATATTGGAGAGTCAGATAAAATATTAAAAAATTGTAATAATTTTGCAATTACTCACCAGGTTGGAGTTCTCAGTTTTTTCTTGCCGTCGCAATTTGTTTGTCTGTGATGTTCTGAGTCGATTTTTTTCAAAAGGCTTCCTTTTGTGGAGTTATATGTAAACTTGACAGCAAACGCCAAGCCAATATCAGTCCTTGTCAGTACGTACAGACAACCCCACCTAACATTGTCTGATAAACAATGTTCCGATCATCAATTTCCAAATTAGTCCAATAATCGAGGGAAGAAAGAAAAAACGGTTGCACTCGCTATGGATTCTTTTGTATTATTGCCCGTTCCCTTTTTTAATGACGCATGCTTGATCTTTTGTTTACTTTCGAAATGTCGTTCATGTTCTAGCTTGTTCGTTTTAGCCTGACGTGTAGCTAGTAAGAATAAACATAACATAGGTTCCGTTTTGATTCTATCTATCAGTTATTTCTTCAAATATTGGACTTCAACGTCTCCAAGTATCAATTAATCGAATCCACTTCAGATGATATTGCTTCTTTTGCTGGATAACGTTCGGTTCCCGTTTTTGGAATTTTTCAGTTGAAATAAATTTCTGGGATTCCTGGGATTTTGCTGAAAATATAACTGATTCAAGTTTTGTAATATTGCTTTTTAAGGGTAGATAATTATACGGAATTGACTGGTTTGCGTTTAGTGCTCTGTTATAATGTAAATAAAAGGCACTTAGCTCGCGACTGATTAACCATTCTTTTGGCGGCAATTCGAGACGAAATTCTTAAGCTACAAATACAAGATAAACGAATTCGAACGTCGAACGAATGAATGAACAAATGGATGTCGAATAGATGAAAATAAGCAGATAAAGCCTGTGTGGAACGCCACAGAAATACAGCGAAAGGGAATTGGTGTAATATTATAACCATTTTTCTTTGCTGAATTCAATATTCTTCAAACAAATCATGCCTTACTTTATTCGATAGCTTATTGCATGGATAATTTGAAACCAACCAACGCCTTAATCAATGAACCGTTATGTTACCAATTGATAATTTCTTATCAGAATCAATTAAGCTGCAATTAATCGATAAAAGATATCACTAACTTCATAATAATAACAGATATATTCGTTTAATCAGAAAATAATGATATTAATTTTATTTAGATTGCCTTATCTTGTTTGCTCTTGGCTATAGAACACGTAACTTTTCATTGACATTCAATTCCGTTGTATCAAAGTCAGTCGTTGGCAGGATATTACAAAATACGTTGAACAGCGCGCGCGCGCCTTTTTAGGGTATACGCTTCACTGACAGAGAGTAACTGTGTCAGAGCAGATTTAGTTTAATTAAGTGGGAAAAAAAATTAATGGCACGCGTCCGAAGGTTATCAAATCTGTTGAACTGAAGCACATGACTGCATGGTGAGGATTCCACAAGGGTGGAATGTAGACAGACCTCCGTGACGGAATCATACAAATACACGATCTGTATATAGACCGACCGGAAGTAAAATAAACAGGAAGTTAATTAACGGCATAGGTGTGAACGGTGCACCACAACATTCAAATGGTTTCCCATTGTTTTGTAGGAAGAATCTCGATCTACGGCACGGTAGCATCGGTCACGCACTGCGGCCTTGAACTTAAAATCACAAGATGTCACGTCACCGGAAGTGACGACGAAAGTTTGCGTTCAACACGAGAATCAAAGGAAGTAAAGCCAATGGATTCGTAATATATCTTATGGTATTGAAACATTGCGTATGGCTATAAGAAGCTTATGACACGCACAGGTGAGTGACGCAGTATCAGAGCACTGATTGGTTAAAGTAGTCTCGTATTCTGATTGGTTCATGCGTAACTCGTGCGGAATAATTCTCATTTCTTGCTCCTTAAATACTATTTCGTACACTGCCTTTCTAGATAACGTTTATTTTTGAGAAAGTTAGAGTATCAGTAACCCCTAAGTATCTCCAAGTTCTCCCTTCATTAAACCTTGGCTTAAACCGAAAAGAGAACCATTTTTTTTTTTTTTTTTGGAAAGCATAGAGTAGTGAAATAGACCCCGGCATTCGAAAAATGGCTGCTTTAATGTACATATTTTCTAAATTTAATGCCTCAAGAGAAACAAAACTGTGAAATGTCAATTGACAGAAGATAATAAAAATAAGAATTATGTGAAAAATCTGAGACAAAAAAGTGATTATTTAAGGAGTTACCGCAGTGTAAAGTGTGTAAATGACACCAAAGCGAGGCTAGTCAGTATTGATCAGCAAAATCTCATACTTATATCTGTAAATTCATTCCGTAATAACTTAAAAGAAAAAATGCCGCAGCATTCAAACATTTCCAGCTTACTCACGTTTGGATGATCTTTGATGTAAAAGTGATATACTGATAACATTTTTGATTGACAAAGTTTGAATAGAAAAGTGAAAAATCGCCATTTTTAGAATCGGTGTATAGCTACAATATAACTGTCGCAATGAGTCAGACCGATTATTAGAAGTGCAGACATGGATGTCACTTAACATACACGAGATTCTGAGCAGGCGCGACTGTCCCTGCTTTCTGACTAAAACCTAGGAAGCATTTTAAGAATTCTCGATGAAGTTTTGATGAAGTCACACACCTATTTTTATTAGAACATCAATCCATCAAGACTCGTGTGCGACAGAGGTCGTGGGATTTAATTTTACCATGAAACCACAACGAAAAAAACTCACAAAAGTATTAACCATAACTCATTACTTCTAGGGTTTGTCGTAATTTTCTGACTTTTCCGATCTTCCTGCATGGTTTTCTAAATTAGAATCAGCTCAAAGGAAAGTGTCTGCGGCGAAGAGGCGTTTTTGAGATTCCCAGGAAAATATTCGGTATGTTAAAACGAGGTTAAAAGGATTATCGTGCACTCAAAATACGATTAAAGCTATATATGGACCAATATTGGTCAATATTTCCACAGGGGGGAGGGGTAGGGACTGATCCAGATACAAGCCCGTTGTAAAATCAATACTGTAGAAAAGAATATAGTGCAGTTACTGATCATGAATTTCTTTTACTCTGATTTTTCAAGTGCAACTTCAAAAACATTAGAATATACTTTTGGATATTATTCCAACATTAAGCACTTCTGCAAGTCCTCGAATCGTAAAATATCTTTAAACAACATCTTCGTAAAATTGTTACAAATTTCACCAGATGGAATTCCAAAATTTTCGGCATGCCACAAACTGACCTGACCCACTCCTCCCTCCATAATGGTTTTAGTCAAGCATTCTATATATATAAAGCTTCAATTTAAAGAAGCTTTTGAAGCAGATATTTTTTATTCTTGGTAATATAAAAACCATTAAACCAATATTTTAGTGACGCAAACATTTATTTTAGTTTCAAAAATATTGTTGCGACTTCCCTACTGATGTATTGAACAAATTGAAGAGGTTGATCATCTTCAGTTCGACTTCCCAGGTACGCTGGATGATTTCCGTATGAAGGAATTCAGCCATTTTAAACTCTGCATGTCTTGGATCTCAAATCCTATAAAAACTATGTTCCTGTAACTTCATACTTCAAATAACTGTTTACCTAAACTTGTCAAGGGCGTCTCTTCAACCTCAAGTGCATTTTATGTAAATACTGTGGGATGTTTGGAATGAACATTAAAAAAAAAAAACAATTTCATTCATTGTTCCATCAGTCTTTCATAATTTTTATACGAAACGCAGGAATTTAGAGGTTTAGAGGTCGAAGTATTTTTCAAAATAAAAATATATTCCTTTCAAGTTCTGTTCTTGTTTGTTTAAGAATTGAAGGAGCAAAAACTGTTGCAGCAAATCTTGAGCTAAAAAATCTTCTCACCATCCAAACCTTTGGAAATGATCTAGAAGTTTAAAGTAGTTAAGTAAAAACGCGCAATGAATGATATTAAAAAGAACGCATTGCCAATATCAGCAGAACTAAGTTTAGAATCAACAATATTGTTTTTCGTCAGGGATGTTAACAAAATATTTTTGATTGTGAAATAAAATATATTGCGCAAAATAAAGGTTATTTGAAAAGGAAAATTCTAAAAGAGGTACGCTAAAAAGCTGAATGAGTTAGAAGATAAATTGTGTTTGGAAATTTAGTAAGACAGCTAGTTTATAATAATAAGACTTCAATCTAACTTGATACCGCAGTTTGTTAGTGTCGACCGCCAAGAACCATAGAAGATGGTCAATGATAATTTTGCGTTGTGTGGAATTTCCAACGCAAGTGGAAGCCACCCTTACTGTTGGCGACAAGCAAGGGTCAAGGCTATTAAGCCGGAAGGAAGGGATAGAACGAGACGGTGACTTTGTTCGAGCTTATTCAATTTTTGAAAGGTCTATTTTAGGAAAGAGAAAGGATACAAAATCGTCATCTGTTTCATGCGTGCCTTCTCGTGCGCAAGGCGTTTCTAAATGACAAAGTTTGATCAAATTAACTTCAATCAAAACAGATTTTATCTTCCTTGAAACACGTTGATATATTTTGTACTATAGATCACTGTCGTCTCGCTCGAGCTCATAGCATCTGAGTTTGTACAGCAGTGAATGTGGGTGTTGAATCTTACGGATTCTATCAAACTCCACCGCATTTAAACCAGTTGATCAATTCCGGAAATCGTAGCATTCCTCTCTTCATTTCCTTTTCTATTTAGACGAACGTTTTCCCAAAACATGTCATAAAATACATATATATTTGACCTCCCTGCCAACCATTCCTTGCTTGAGGTTTTCCTTGTTTTGACAAAAGCGACAGTCATGTTTTGATAGCTTAAATTCCAACCCGTCAAAAAAAGTCCGTGCTCATAGAAGACGTCCGATCCGCGCTTTCGTTTTTCCGATTGTGTTTTCCCGTTACATCAGGTATATACTCATCCATCAGATCCATGAAGTTTGGTCGGTCTTGTCCCACGCATTAATAAACGTGCACGTATAACGGATTAGGTCCACGGAATATCTCAGCAGGGAATGTATAAATAGAGACACAGATTAACGAAACAGTCAAGGGTGAAAGTTGGATCCGGGAAGAAGACCTTGAAATCTCAAACTAGAAAAAAGCCAGAATCCTCGACTACCGAAAGAAAGGTGAGTTATAAGTAAGATAGGTTGGGGTAAACCGATTGTGGAAGTATATATATTCATCGTATGAATTCGACTAAATTCGTCAAATGTTGCAATGTTCAGGATTGGACGAAAACAAATAGCAGCGGGAAGCCATTTCAATGTTACAGTTAGCTTCCATCGTTCGTACATTTTCTGTACGAAACCTCACCCTCTTAATTGTAGTTCAATCGAATCACTAAGAATTGGACATTTTGAAAGATTTTCTTTGCATCCTGAGGACATTATAAAATATCCCGTTATGTGATATTCTGATTGTACTTGCCAACGAAGAAGTTTATTTTTTTAGAGAAAAATGGAGAATATACGGGATATATTGCTTAGGAATGTAAAAACCTCCCCACCCCACCCCCCATGCGAAGGAACTAAGCACTTGAAGCACTTGCGTTCAAGACAAGGCTTGTTATCTAACGCTATCTTTTATTGATATTTCGACTCGACTTATAATGACAAGTTTAGGAAGGTTTACTTAATGACGCCTTCCCAAATGAGAGGGCGTATGACAGCGACATAGCACATTTGCTAAAAAATATTTCACTAGCTAGATCTATTACTGATATTGATCCCTGTATCGCATTTAAGAGCTTCTACAGCACTAAGCAGGTCTTTACGAAGCTTTTGTAAGAAAATATTTTAGTTTTTTGTACAAATTTTTGTAGTATAGTTTAGTTTGTAGTATAGTTTGTTATGTTGAAGTTGTTTTTCACATTCCTATCGTTGATAAGTCCTCCAACGCACTTGAAACTATTTGCTCATTGTTTAGTTTGCTGTTGTTTGTTTTCAGCTTGAAATTTATTGCGACCGAGAAAAACAAGACATGGAGAGAATATTGCTGCTACTCTTTGCCGTCTGCCTGACATGTGCAGTTGCAAATCCTACATATTGTGCAAAAGATTGCCGAGGAAAGTGGCATGCCTGCATGAGCCAATGTAAACTTGGAAGTTGCTACGACTGCAGTCTTGAGTTTGTAAAATGCCGAAACGGTTGTGATGCAAAAAGGAACGACGTCTGGAAAGGATTGTACAAAACTTTGCGAGAATCAAATAACTGAGAATAAAACAAGCTAGGAAACAGAGCTTTGGACAGTAAAAAGAACTGAAGACTGATGAAAAAAAACTGAGAAAAAAACTGATGAAAACAAGAAAGATTTTTAAGTGCCTTTTTCTGTCGATGAGTTGAGAGCTGCGAGGTAAAGGAACGATAATGTTTGCATTAAAAGTAAAAGGACACTTCATTTTGCAGAAAGAAAGTGAGACAGAACCTTAGAAGCGACCGTCTAAGTGCTATTAACTACCATATGGTTATGTTCTTCATTTTTTTCATGTATGAAACGATAAAATAAATCTCTGGCAATACAAAAACATTCTTTAGCTTAACTAATTAGCGACAGTTCTTGAGGCTGATTCATTGCTACCGTTCCATAGCCAAACAGACAAAAAATAATTCTATTATTTTGCATTAGGAAACATTTTAAAAGTTTATTCTTGCGTGCACATGTTACTGAAGTATTTACGCATCTATTTATTGTTGTAAAATATGCGATAACTACCGTTACATTAGATATATACAAGTATATGTAGGAGCAAGGTATCCAAGAAAGTATATATGTTAAGTTAGTTGAAAAATTAGTAGAAAAATAAGTAGTAAAATAAAGAATATGGCTGAAATAGTGATCATTTTGATCTAAGCAGTACCGTACTTTGGCAAAGTTTCATTTAACTGGGGCATTTGTAGACTTTCGATATTTTACATCGCTTTTTCGTGGCTGCTGACCCACTCACCAGGAATGTTCGACATTTCTATGGCATTCGATTTAAATATTCTATAGGAGTGCGACAGGTTGCGAGACATGCATGTAAGGCTCGAGACTAAGTATAACATGATGGGGTTAGCAATAGGGGATTCTTATATTTCATCGGTTGCGCACCTGGAAATTTTTTCACATATCAGGGTTGGAAAGGTTTACCGCTGTTAATTTTAGTGATTGGTTTACAACGCTCGCAGGAATTTTACTAATTCATCAATAACATATTCTTTCCTCTCCTTGTCGGGTTTCTGCCATTTCAGCTTGTTTCTTGTCTTCTTGTCAACGCAGACTCATTGTCAACGCTTCTTAGCTTCACAAAACACACGCCCACGAGTTATTTTCCAATGTTTGTTAAAAACGAAAGGTATTTGTCGTGCAAAACCACACGACATAAAAATAGCACATGAATGAAACCTGATTAAAAAAATCCAAATTTTTAATGATCGAAGTTTTACAACCGAGTTAGCTTTCTAAAATTGTACTCATTTTACAAACTGACTGACCACTAAAGAACAGTTGAATATAAAGGCTTATTGCGAAATGCCATTAAGAGTTAATCTAGCAGTTTCCAATTAGTATCTTGATGGATAGATTTTGACATAACAGACGATAATTCAGATCCTTTGAGTAAACAATAAACTTTGCCAGACTTTTCTATCAACGCGCAAATTTTACCAGACTACAACGTCCTTCTAATGAATCATAAATCCAGGGGTGAATTGCAAAAACTGATATCGCAGAGTTTCTGAGTTGAATTACAATTTCTAGACGGCTCGAAAAATCCCACTTCATTCATCTGGGAATACATGAGCGTTAAGGTAACAAATATCATATGCACTGCAAAGGCAAGTCAACATGTTGTAGGCGTGGCTGCGTGCTTCCAGTTCGGCTTGTAAACAGGTCTTCATACAGTCGCTTACATGTTTAGAATTATTATTCTTGCTTCTTGATAATATTGCCATTACATAGCATTTAAAATTGCTAGTTTGCGAGTTCCAGTCTAAAATTTAAATCAATAGACCCCTTGCACGTGATGTCAAAGCAGTTCAATTTGGAAGACAAAACAAAAGAATTTCAATCTCCTGAGAATTGGAAACCTAATGTTTTGTTCTCCAAATTGAGCTGCATAACGACGTGCTGCAAGGGGTCTATAGATGATCTTCAAGAAGTGCAATTACTTTTTCATTAATATTTAGCGATGAATATTTCGGAATAGAATTGATATCATGCACTGACGCAGAATTACAAAACGAACCTGCGCCATAAAATTCCACATAGAAATGTTATTCCAGTCAATAAGAGGTCCTTTGACCCTCTGCCATAGAATAGACTGGCAAGTTGTCGTAAACAACTACAATACTTTACATGTTTTTGACATTTTTGCAATTAATTCTTATCATGATCTGACCCTGTTGGCCCTGAGGAGAAGAGTGACTTGTTTTGACCAAAATTGCAAAAATATTATCCTTCTATAAACAAATTCCCTAATGACTCCAAACGTTTTGCAACCCCAAAAATGTGAAAGTTCCAACCAGGGATATGCATGTATCATAATTGATCAATTTTGTTGTCACTGGCTTTTTTTTTTATGGCTTAAAAACACAGAAGTTTCGTTCCAAACACGAAGAAACCCCTTTTTGCACCCTACCAATTGTACTCAGTCACATATGTGAAGATTCTGATGTATGTTTTGGAATATTTTAGAGGGTTTTGCTCGGTTTACGGCAAATATGAGAAAAGTCAACACTTTTTGATGATTGGGTCAGTGACAACTTATTGTTCCACTGATGCGTTTTTCAAGATCTTGCCAATTATTGTTTTACATTCTAACCTGCGTGCTTCAGAACGAGCGTTATCAGCCAACCGTGGCTTGATCAACCTCAATTTTAGTTAAGGTCGACACGTAGTTGGTGGGTAGGGGGGCATGTAGAAGAGACGTAGGAGAAACACACAGACCTTCCTTGTATGGACTGCCATAAAGAATCAAGGGTTGCGTAGACGTTATTGCACACTCGCTCTCACATTGGATTCAATTCCTGTATTCAAGGGTTTCTTTCCTAATAAGCTAAATTTCAATTTCACCTGCGAGTTACTCTAGTCTTGCCCTGAATTAGTTCAGTCCGGACCGGAGGTTGTTTGCAGTGTTCCATCCACTTCTCATTATTCTAAATCTCCGGCCGGAATTCTAGCCTGATAGTTTTTCGTTGGTGAAAAACCTTTCTAGCCTTTCCTCAAATATGATGGTTTTTCGAAAGATAGAGAGTTTTTTTCCAGGCTTTTTGGCTGAAAAAATATGGCCAGACTTGCCTCTATAACAGTTTTTTTGAAAGGTTTGAAGTTTTTCCGCGTTTTTGCTTTGGAAAAACCTTTCGATTGATCCCACGTCTTAATTTGCTTTCATCTTTCCATAAAGAAATCCACATGTTTGTTAACTGCGATTTTTCCTATTAATCATATCCATTTTGAAATCATTGGCAAATCCTGCAATCTGATTGGCTACAAAGTGTGCGATTTAAGCATTAATTGCACTATTTTGAATCATCAATTGCATCATTTTTTCAAACAATCACTTTTGAAGCTACATATAACTGTTGAGTATTTTAATATATTAAGTTTCAAAATGGAAATGATTAATAGGTAATAGAACTGAGTGTCTTGCAATTTTGGGCAGAAATCACACTCGTGATTAACAAATTGCACTCCCGCTGCGCGGTCGTGCAATTTTGTAATCACTCTTGCGATTTCAGCCCAAATTGCACTCAACTCAGTTCTATTACCATTATTAATATGCACTTCATCATATTCGGCAGTTTTCATTCTCAAGTACCGCTGTTAGTTTACAACATAATGTACGTGATTAATGTTACTGATATTGGTAAGGAAGTCTGTATTAACTTATTAAGAAAACAGATAGAGTTCTCCTTCCTGTTCAGCTGCATGACAATACTTTCTACTTCAAGTGCGCACATTCCCTACCACTTAAAAACAACTCGTAAATATAATATTAATTATTGCGGAGGTTTTATTGCTTCTTTTGCTTCACAATTTGGTAGCGGTTACTAGGTTACGCAGAATAATTTTCATCTAGGTCCTTCTAGATCGAATTATACTGAACTTAGAAGTTTTAATACACAGCACGACAGTTTTAAGTTTAACAGACATGTTTCAGCAGCCCTGCTGCCATCATCATGTAAATGGTGCAATAGAGCACGTCGAGTATAAATAGGTGTAAACAAAAGAATATAAATGAGAAAACTACAAAGCAAAAAGCGTGAATTACAACGCTAATCTTAAATTAACAAGTTATTTTTGCGGAGGGAGGAAAAACGGAGAACCCATAGAAAAAGCCTTGACGCAAAGGAAAGAACATACCAACAAACTCTACTCGCATACGACACCGAGCCTGGCGGGACTCGAACCCGGGTCGTATTGGTGAGCAGCGAGCGCTATCACCCCAATGCCATCCGTGCTTCCCCTAAATAAAGCTATGAACCGAACACGCGGATTTAGTTATATCAAATTATAGGGAAATTCAGAAACAGGACATAAACAGTCGATTTAATGAATGCATTGTAATGCGCATATCCGCATAACCAGGTGCCTTTATAGCTTCTAAAATAGTAGGTAGGTGTATGGGAATATCGCCCCCCCACCCTGCTGTTATTTTATCCCTTCTGTTCTTTTCTATCTTGGCCTTGATATGTGAAAGCGCTTTTATATAGTTTGATACTATGACGTCATTTTATTGAATAAGTGGGAAAGAATAATAGGAATTTGGACTAAATATTCTTTTATTCAGGATATTTACTGCCCATTATGCCTAGCTGGTATGTAGGACAGCAACAAAGGATGACCACGTACTTCTGTCTGTCCTGGGTATGTTCAAGATATTTAGTGTAATATTTAGCTGTTCTCACTTTTCACCATATTATACACCGAATTTTATTGTGATTTTGTGCTGCTGCTATTTCGTTCCCTCTGACGACCATAATCCTTAAAACAATATAGATTTTTTGATGTGACTTCATAGTGAAATAAGAGAATAGACCTCTTTACCTCCGTTGTTTGTTGTGCCAATTTCAGACCACATGATGCCACTCTTGGGAGTTGATTCTTTCATGTGTAAATATTTTAACAAAAGAACATTTCTCAAGGGAATGTCATGTGGTCTGAAATGAGCAATTTGCATACGAAGGTAAAGAGGTCTATTGAACATAGTTTTTGAGACTCACTAATAATGAGTGTCAAAGGTGCAGCTTTGTTAAATCAAATGTATAACATTACAGTAGTGGCACCTTTATTACTAAGCGGTCATCCTTCAACGGACAGCTAATCGCACATACATGATTCACCCAGTTTTGACCGATTTTATTGTTGTTGTACGTACTTTATCGGTTTTGATTGCTACCATAGAGTCAGAGTTAAGTCAGTATCACTTGAGTATAAGCAGAAAGTTATTTAAGAAAAGATCCTAAAATCTAAGATCAAATTACGTATATTTTAACATTTAAAATATCCATACAATATCCTGAAAGCAGAAGGACTTGTGGTGTTCAGATTCCTGGACAACTGCTCAAACGTTTGTGGGGAACGTTCCTGGCAAATACCAACGTTCCTGGCAAATACCAACGTTCCTGGCAAATACCAACGTTTACATCAATGTGATAACTTTTACAAATGAAGACTTTGAACTTCACATGAGACGAACCTAATGACATCAAAGAAGACCGACTTATCATTCACTGTTTTCAATGCGTTCGGCTCATGTGAAGTTCGACGTTTGACCTGAGCCTAAGACCGTCAAACTTCACATGAGACGAACCTAATGACATCAAAGAAGACCGACTTATCATATGTTCTCAATGCGGTCGGCTCATGTGAAGTTCGACGTTTGACCTGAGCCTAAGACCGTCAAACTTCACATGAGACGAACCTAATGACATCAAAGAAGACCGACTTATCATATGTTCTCAATGCGGTCGGCTCATGTGAAGTTCGACGTTTGACCTGAGCCTAAGACCGTCAAACTTCACATGAGACGAACCTAATGACATCAAAGAAGACCGACTTATCATCCAAGGTTTTCAATGCGTTCGGCTCATGTGAAGTTCGACGTTTGACCTGAGCCTTACTTTCCCGATTAGTGGCTAGTGTGTAAAAGCGTATGAAGTTTTATTTTTTGACGTCCTGATGAGGACGCCGACGTCGGCCATCAAGATCATGGTGCGCATATGAAATATAACTTAAACCTGATCGCGTTTTCGCGATCGTCTACAGTCCGGAATGGCGTCTCTGAGATCTCAGGGCCAATTCAGTCTTCTAACACGTTGTCAATAGGTATAAAATCTATTTCCTAATGATTTATAACGAGAATATATTGGTGAAAAAGGACTGACAATGACACGGTATTCTATAATCTACCTTGTGTGTAAAAAAGTACTTTTCCTGCTTATTAGTTGTTCATCTATCTTTGACCGACTTAGGATTCTTCTCTAAGATTATTATGCATCAAAATCTCTTCGCATATCTTCTCTTACAACATAGAAGCTTCTCAAAGCCTTTTTTAAACTCATCGTTCATCCCTGCATAAAGGAAAGGGTTGACGATACTGTTAATATACACGAGCATTCCTGTAAAAGCCAATAATGTAGTTAACGAGGGATACGAAGCACCGTCACCAAACTCAATCCACATCCACACAACTTGATTGGGCAAAAGACATAACGCATAAAATAAAACAACTGTCACCAGCATCTTGACGATTCTGGTGTTGCGTTCGAGTCTTTTGGCCTCCTTTTGCGGGTTTGCTGGCGTGGTGGGCGAGGGGCTTGACTTATCGTTACCGTATCCACTATTGTAGTCCTGCAGAAGGGCGCATTCTTTTTTAGAGTGCCGAGGTGACGATGTTACATTCTCGCTGATGTCTTCTTTTACGGTTTTGGACCAGCTGTAATTTTTCATGGGAATTGCGCCACTTGCTTTCTTGTTTCGGGCGATTTTTTCAGCCTGTTCCTTCAGCTTCAGAGCGATCCTTACGTATGCAAACGCGATAATTACAAGCGGGAGGGAATAGGAAAAGACGAAGAGGAATGCCGTGTACAATTGTCGATATAAGTCTTTTTGCCAGTATTCGTTGCAGCCTTGCTCGTCGAGCTTGAGAACGACGACGTAAGGGAGTACGATGATGAAGGAAAATATCCAAGTGGTAAATATGACGATGGCTGTTTGTCTTTGGGTTAATCTTGGCTTCCATGGGTGGACTACTGCACGGTATCTGCCAATGAAAGCACAGTATATGCTATAACTGACCAATCTACGTAATACTAGTTTATTTTGGGAGAGAGAAGTATGGTGTGCCTTCGATACCTCAGTTGAGTGGTAGAGTAAATGTGAGATAGCCGTACCCTGACTTAGATCAGCCCAGAGGTTATTTCAGGGTTCAATCTGTGAGTTAGCCGTGCCCTGACTATGACAATTTCAAGGTTCTATCTTCGAAATAGCTATGCCCTGACTGTGATCAGTTCAGAGTATCCATAAAAAAACCAAGAGGGCGTTTAAGGGTCTTTAGGTCATATTCGCAGACTGTCTAAAAAATCTCATTCATTCTTTATCGACAATTTAATCACCAATCACTCCTCTAAGCTTAATGAACTATCTTACATATCAGACTTATTCAGTATTTGAAGGATATTTTATCGGCCTAATAAATAATTATAACGCCCTTCATCAATCAAGATCAGTTGACATTCAGACTTTACCCTCTTCATACCCAACACGAAGCAATCTTTTTCCATAGAAACTTTGTGCCCAAATTTGAATGACATTTTTAAGCCGATAGTGACATATAGTCAAAGCTAAATAAATTAGTCATTCTTTAAAGAGCGCCATTCACATTTTTTCAATTTTAGTTTGCAGCTGTCGACTCAGCCATAAAATACGTACAAATAAAAATCTCATCTAAAATTAATTTTGAATTCAAACCAGCAAATTCAATAGAAGTTATTATTCCCAATGAGTTATTTATAGTTTTTTCAGTCAGTCATACATAGTTACCTGTCATAGCTGATAGCGGCAAGGGTGGCGGCAGAACAGGTGGTCACCAAAGTCATCGATGGCCAGATAATTTTACAAAGCGCTGCTCCAAGAATCCAAGTATCGCCATAGATCCTTATAATCACATCAAAGGGTATACATACCAAGGCTACTGTTATGTCGGCAACAGCCAGGTTGATGATTAAATAATTTCTCGTGCTTCGCATACTAGGGGTTTTCAAGATGACTAGGCATACGAGGATGTTACCAACAACACCAACGATGAAGATAATCGCGAATAAAGTGTACTCGAGAATAACTAGCCCATTCATTGATGTGTCGGTGTTGGTTGTAGCGTTTAAAGGCACTGCCGTTGAGTTCTCCATCCCAGCGAGTTTCAATTCAATGGTTCCCGAAGGAAATATTTCAGTATTTTAAAGCTATTTGTTCAACTTGTAATTCGAGCAAAGAACCGATTTAGCTCCTCGAACTTTGACCAGCTTATGGGTTCATCCGATAACGACCTTGAAAGACGAGGTAATTTCAAACACGACCTGTTATCAGTGTTCTAAAGCCCGTATGATGATGACAAGCTTTTTTCAGCGTTCCTTTGAATGAAATTTCTTTCAGTAACCTACGGTGGTTTTACTTTGCTCTTCTCTATTATAAATTGGAATCTCTTTTCGATGAAGGTTCTAGAAATAGCGTCTTGTATCTTCCTCAATGATTAAACTTTCTCAGAGAGTTCAGTTTTATATGAGGGAAGTTATTATTTTGACTCAGTCTTGCTGTTTTGTTTAGTTAAAAAACGAATTAGTTTTTTCAATTTGACCTTGAGATGGCTTCCCAGGTGGCTTGAAATCTATCCAGTATTCCACGTCTCTTAAGATAATCAGTTCCCTACATGAAGTAGAAAAATTGCCGTGTTATTAAACTTCACAACATAAACACACACACATAATAGTGACCAGAATATACGCTATCAGTCCTATCTTCTCCTTTAATTGCCCCCAGAGAAATGGCATCTAGCCAGAGGACACCGCATGGATGAGAAATTCATGAAATATTAAACGTCCATGATAATGTTTTTGAAAAATGACTTTAACTAGTGTTTTCAAAGCCCCTTCAAAGGGACTAATTCAACCAATTTTTAATGAGATTTTTTAAAAACATTATCCTTTCAAAATACCTGGTTTTTCGTTCGCACCAGTGTCTTGTTGTTTGCAAATAGGTTTTTTCCTTTCAATATGCCTCCTCAGGCTAGATCTCTGGTCCAGCTGGTGTTATTTGCGTAAACTTCTCTACAGTGTTGCCGTTTGCTTGCTGTTGGATCAATCTCTGTCCACACATGCACGATTTGAAGATCACGTATTTTCGCTTTAGGTTTCCCTGTGAAATGTAATATCGAATACAATATCTAAATCATGTGTTAATGTACAAAGTGACCTGAAGAAAGTCTCATTAGCGTCAGTACTAAAACACACCGCTTCTCCGCAGCTTATTCCTTTCGGCCAATGAAATTAAAGCAATGAATTGACTCAAAGGCCGCCGTCCACACAACTACCAAGCCCACGATCTTAAACTTCATAAAGATCGCTCAAAAAGAAATTAGAGCCCATTTAAAAAGTATTCTTAGTGGAATAATCTTGTTATTGGTTAATAATCGAAAGGGTCTTTAGGGATATTTTATTCTTATTTTTATCGAGGGACTTTGATAGGATTTAAAATATATTATGATAAGATTAGGAATCGTTGGGCAACCACTGATTCGAAGTCTTATATTATATATATATATAGTTACAAAATGCATCGATAATACTGTTTATTATTATTATTATTGATCCTGTTTATGGATAAGGGAAAATATGGACCTTTAGTAAACGAAAATCCTTACTTACGATTGATGAAAATGTGAGGGGAGGTCACTGTCGTTTTAGTATTACAATAGGAAACAAAATATCTTTAAGATCATCCAGCTAAGATTCTTTAAAACGCTGACAACCGGTTCTAAATTCCTGGCCAAATTTGGCTTAAATCAGCACATCAAAAACCGGTCCATTTTTTATTGAAACGGGTGAGTCAATGTTGATCGCTCGGTCAATTCAACCTTGTATAACTAGAGCTGTTGCTGATGTATTCCGCAAAAAGTTGTTATCCAATCCTTTTTTTAAATTGATTCTTAGAATTTCATTAACTTAAATGACATGGAATCAATGAATGTACAATTGTAGTTTGAATTCTGCAAAGTTCTAGCTACTTTACATGTGTCATCATCCTTCCGATGTGACAAGGAATAATTCTGTTTTCAACACTGCAGACACTCATGGGCACTCATCAAAGAACATGAATTATAAGTATTATCCATTATCAATATCTGCACAAGTTATCGCAGGATTTGAATGGAATATTCGTAACGACGAAAATTGAAATTTTGAGTCAAAGAGAAAATAATATGTAACACGTATATTCGCGCGTCTACTGCATGATATTCATTCCGTTATTTTCAGGCTATTATTCGCTGTATTATTAGTTAATTTTTTTTTCATATTTGTCGTACATACTTGTTGCTTAGAACCCTGCGACCAGAAGTTCTTTTCTACTTCGCGGGATAGAAAATTGAATCCGTCTCGCTTTGTTCTTATCGTATACGAAAAGTGATCTAAGAACTTAAAGTGTAGGGAATCTCTAATTTCGCTGATAAGACACTTACTTTTGACCATAATAGTTGCATTCAACCATCTCAAAACACTGGTATCGCATCGTGCGTGTAGATAGAATGATAACAATATGGTTGATTTGCATCAACATTGAAGGCCAAACTTATCAAATGATGCTCATCTATTTGCAATAGAACTGCCTTAAAGCCTTGTAATGAACCGCTGGAAAGTACTCTTTTGTTTGGCTGTTGATATTGCTTTACGTATGATGCTATTTAATGCTTCTTTTCTTTCATCGTAATTAAGGCTTTAAAGGCTTAATGGAAGCTTCACTCAAACGAGCTCTATTCTATAACCAATGTTGAATTTACATTGCAGAATAATCTCAGTAACGTCTGATTCAGACATTGTTTTTGTTATGTTTAAACAACCTCCCAAAACGAAAATGTATTCCAAATTACCCCGAAACTCTATCATTAAGTACCAGGTCGATGGTTTTTAATATAGCCGTTTTATTTGCTTGTATATATCATATATCAATGATCTTTCTTTGTTTGTTTTCTATAATTGTTTGTTTGTAAAACGTGCGTATCGTAACATAGCACTTGGGACGGACCGCTGACCGGGGATAAGTCGAATTAACTAGATGCGAAATAGGTTACAAAATAGATATAAAGGTTCTCTCGCTGAATTAGATAGCAAAGGTATTATCTGTAATATACGACCAAAATAGAGCAGGTGAGAGAATGAGAGAGTGGAGATAAAGTAAAGAAAGGAAGAAAGGAAAGAAGGAACGAAAAAGAAAGAAAGAAAGAAAGAACGAATTAATGAAAGGAAAACTAAACGGATAATAAGAAAAAAAGAAAGAAATGTTTATCGTTAAACAATATCGAATGTTTGGTCTAATATCCGTACTTTTTATACGCTTTTAAAAGCTTTTGTTTATTCAAAAATGAAGGAAGAAGGAAAAAAAGAAAACACGAAGGAAGAAAGAAAGAAAGAAAGAAAGGAAGAAGGAAAGAAAGGAAGAAAGAAAGAAAGAAAGAAAGAAAGAAAGAAAGAAAGAAAGAAAGAAAGAAAGAAAGAAAGAAAGAAAGAAAGAAAGAAAGAAAGAAAGAAAGAAAGAAAGAAAGAAAAAAGGGAATGTTATTGATAAGTTATGATTTATATAATTCACTTGTCACAACACACACATAAGAAATCTAGAAAGATAAAAAAGAACCTTATTTCAAACATGTCAAGCAATCAGTATTGAAAGAAAACTAAAAGTGACAAGAGTAGATAGATGAATCGATAGTTTTCATGGATACTCGAAAAATACAATTGATGTACAATGTACATCATTGCTCACACAAAAAATGACCATCATTCTAGCGTGTACAGCCATCAATCTTTAAATAGTGGCTTCTTGTAAGGCTTAGTAGGTTTATTTTTAGCTTTGTTTTGGGAACTGAAATCTTAAGCCGACTAGACTCCTAGTTTTTTCCCTCAACTCTTACCACTTTAAAGCCTTTTCCTGTCTATCTAGCCTTGATAATACTGATTTGAATTATTGAATCTATATTATTTTAGTTTCTTGTACCGATTTGCACCAAAAACCAGATCGGTAGGACATAAATTTTATGGCCATTTTATCATTTTAGTGGTATCTCTCATGCAATGTACGCATTATATATAATATAAACACAAGCATGACAAAAATTATCGATCCCACTTGGAAAACTAAAGCAATTTTAAGAGATAAAATGAATGAAATAAAATTAATAATCTTTTCTGCGGTTTCTCTTCCGAAAGGATAGAATTCTCCAACTTCCAGTCAAGATATATGTTCGTCATTTAACATTTCACAAGCCATAAGATTCACATTTCACACATTATAAGATATTAACTAAGTTTACTTAATTTGTCGTTTTGAAAAAGAAAAACTCACTTCCAATTCTTTCTTAAGATTAACTCGAATAATGTTTCAACCACTGTAACAATATTTTAAAGCTCAAAACATCCCTAAAAGATAACAATTTTTTTGTGTCTTTTGCATGTGACATTTGTTTTATCTTAAAAAGTACTTAGAATTTTTTACTTTACCTTTTATTGCGGATATCATATCATATCACATATTATATGGTTTTTTCTTCTTTTCTTTGGAAGAATTGTCTATAAAAAGATATTCCACGGTTATTTGAGGTAAAATGTGGCTGGTTCAAAATTTATCTTGGTCAGTCGACTCGTCGTTTCATACAATATATGTTTTTTTCCTCTTTTCTTTAGGAGAATTGTGGATATGAAAATATATTCCAAAGTTGTATGTGGTAAACTGTGGCTGGTTCGAATTTTATCTCGGTCAGTCGACTCGTTGTGGCCTGCTTACAGCCCGTTACAACCGCCGTCTTATATAAACACTGGCTCACTCAGTTTTCTATGTTTATGTATGAATTGGTTGTCAGTGAGAAATTCGACTTAGTGTCCAGCTGTCAAGAAGCTGCAATTTCACAAAAGTGCTTGAGTCATTAGATGACAAAATATCAATAGTAGTTATTGAACCGCTTAAGCTAGACAATCTCTACCTGACAAGACGTCATGGAGTCTGCCATGCGGGGTTTTTCCAATTTTTTTTTTCTCGAGGGATACATTTTAAAAGAGCAAACAGTTTTCAGCAGCAATGGTATTGGTGGTAGTGGTGGTGGTAGTAGTAGCTATAGTAGTAGTAGTGTAGTTTAGTAGTACTGAGTAGAAGTATAGTAGCAATAGTAGTAGTAGTAGCAGCAGCAGTAGCAGCAGCAGCAGTAGGTACGGTAGTAGTAGTGGTAGTAGTAGTAGTAGTAGTAGTAGTAGTAGTAGTAGTAGTAGTAGTAGTAGTAGTAGTAGTAGTAGTAGTAGTAGTAGTAGTAGTAGTAGTAGTAGTAGTAGCAGTTGCACGTAGTAGTAGTTGTAGTAGTAGTAGTAATGGTAGTATAGTGTTGGTAGTGGTGGTAGTGGTAGTAATGGTTGTAGTAGTAGTAATGGTAGTAGTGTTGGTAGTGGTGGTAGTGGTAGTAATGGTTGTAGTGGTGGTAGTGGTAGTAATGGTTGTAGTGGTGGTAGTGGTAGTAGTGGTGGTAGTGGTGGTAGTGGTAATGGCAGTAGCTAGGAGTAGCAGTAGTAGTATTATAGCAGCAGTAGTAGTAGTTTTGGTTGTAGTAATTTTTCAAAATGTTATATAGGTATGACGTTTTAGTGATGTCGAATGTGTACAAAGCACTCACTAAAATGGAATCTTTCAATCTCAGTCAAGGCCGTTAAATGGCAAGTTTAGACTATTAAGATTGACATCTGTCAATTTGTTTGACTTTTATATCCGACAAGTCAAGGTAGGTTATAGTTTTACTTCCAAGTGCACTGTGTAGGTTTGCAAGAAAATAAGCGGCTTGTGACATCAATATAATTGGCAAATAGTGTCCCCCCTCCACCTAGAGTAACACCCCCATCTCAGTATACACATGCATACCTAAGAGTCAAAATTATTGTTTCCTATACGTCAGTGAAGTGAACATCAAGAACTTATCAGCAAGGATATAAATTAAAAATATACTTCTCCTATTGAAGTCAGTAATGCACAATATTACGAAGAATTCCACTGATTCACGAAAGGAAAATCCCCCTATAGGAACAAACACTCTTTACTACTCTTCGTATTTGAAGTACGTAAGTTAGGATTGCCTCGTTTTTTTATATGGTACTTGGATTTAAGATAGTTAAGGTCCGACCGACTTGACTTGGTATTATAGCGTACGTTCAAATGGCGAAGCTTATATATGAGCGTGAGCCTTACAAGATACAAGATTTCAGTCACTGAGTGACAGTCCTTAAATGTACTGTCAACGTATCTAACATGATAATCTGGAGTGAAACAAAACCTACTTGAGCAGGATTTTTAATGAAATCTGCTTTGATAGCACATATCTCCAATGATCATTGTGATATTGTCCTGAAACGAAGCTCTCTCTTGTTCAGCTTTATCTATGACATCTATTCAGTAAGTTTTGTTGGTCGTCTTACTGTTTTTCACGATTTTTAAGTCTTAAGTCTATCCATTTAGTCTAGTTATGACGCTTTGTGATAGTTTGAACAAAAATGAACATGACCTAGTGGAAAATAAAGTAGAATAAAGTAAAATAAGAAAGAAAAAAAGAAAGAGAGAGAGAGAAAAGAAAAAAAGAAAGGTGGAAAGAAAAGATGAAAGAAAGAAAAAAAGGAGAAAGAAGAAAACCCTTGGACGAAATCATGAAAGGAAAAAAATATTAAGAAAGCAAAAGAGGAAACAAAAGAGATTGAAGTATATTAGAAGGAAAAAGAGAAGAAAAAGAAAACCCTTGGACGAAATAATGAAATTAAATAAAAACGAATAATATAAAAAGCAAATGAAAAATGAAATAAAATAAATAAAGAGAGAGAGAGAGAGAGAGAGAGAGAGAGAGAGAGAGAGAGAGAGAGAGAGAGAGAACGAAAGAGGTTCTAAATATAAAATCCAAACTATTTACCAACCGTGTAAGACTGGCGCGAATCCTTTACTCACGGTCCAGCAGACTAGGTTCTATTTCTACCAAAATGGCGCCGAATACAAACACGAGACTTTTGCTCTGTTGGTTTGAATGGAAATCTTTCGACTTCTGGACTCCTCTAAAGCCAAGAAAAGACCTATTTTGACGAAGTAAGTGAAGTATTTCCTTATCACTTTAGAACAAGCACACATGCATTGTTTTTGAGCTATGAATTGGAGTTTAAAGAATCAGAAATTTATACCTCCACTCCTAAGTGGTTTTAAATTGCTATTTTCGACTGAATGACTGCATAAAACCTCGTTTTAAGTGGTTTTATTCGTTAGGCTTGTGGTATCAGATACTAGAACGATAAATTTCTCTGGATAATGAACATTTCAGACAGACAGAGATGTTATCAAACGGTCGACAAAGTCGTGGTTATTGCGAATAATTTTGCTTATTGTTTGAAATACTACCTTTCTAGACGATGCTTCGAAAAAATCCTTTTAAAAAAAACGTTTTTATTATTATCTTTAATCTTGTTCATAATCTTGTGGAATATTCGGTAGATCTGTCAGCATATTTGCATGTCACTTCAGAGATAATTATTTATTAATGAAGCTAATCTAGACTGCGGTGAAGGATTCATTCTCTGTTTTCATCATCTCCTTACATTTCTCTCTTCAAACTAGCCACTGTTTTGAGGCATCGAAACCATATTTTTAAAAACAAATTCATTCTTATTTATAAATCTTGAAAGGCCAGAGAATCAAGGAATGTGGTCAAGTATTACGCCAATTATGGTTTTCAAATAATCTGACAAGACTAAATCCCTTTGACATGACATAGTCTTGTTTTGTAAAGTGAAAATTGCAGCCAGGATTCGTGGTAATTTTAATTTGACTTATCTTGTTTGGTTTTCCTGTGGTTTGCGAGCTCAATAATTCGTTCCTATTCAGTTTAAGATATTTGGTACCTCAAAATATAGTTCAATTTTCAGCTGAACTTTGGCCTGACGATTCCTTTAAAACGATGCCTGCACCTCATAAAAAATAAATGCCTTGAAACGAAAATTTAACAGTTAAAAAATTTACCAAAGGTAGCCCATGTCTTCGTCATTTGATCGAATATAATATAAGAGAAACATGTATATATGCCTATAACTTCTTCAAAAGCAACCTAGTGGAAGTAAATTCAAAGCTATAAATAAACTTAAATAAAAGCTAGTAAATAGAAAAATAAATCGGCGCAGTGATATATTAGGCTAATTTAAGTTCAGCTACCGAAATGTATTCTATAATTGCGGTGTGTAATTTATATATTTTTATGTACCTTTTTGTCATTATACTGCGAGAAACTTCACATTCGACTGTGTTTTTAATTAAAAACACTCTTGAGGCTTTGCTCAGTTATTTATCTAGATTTCCTATCAAGCAATCATACCTTATTGTTAATAACGTCCAGATCAGTAATGTTAGCGCTGTGTCACATCTTTCGATCGAGATATCGTGAAAAAAGTGTTCAAAGTTATCATACAGGCATGACTTTTTTAGTAATCAGCTCTTTCCTAAGCATCGAAGGTCTGATCATCGAATGGGCGAGAACTATGCAAATCCCATCCCCTCCCCCCCCCCTCCCCATGGAGTAAACTTGAAAACCTGCTTTGTCTCGATCGCGTGGCGGAGTGGTATGATGCTGGGCTAATCATGTCTTCTAACTGGTTAAACGATCAATGTGTGGTCTTAAAGTCTGTAAGTTACAAAATTTTTTATAGACTCTTTTCAAAATTCAGTAATGATTTTGGATGTGAGCCAGACTAACAGCGAAATACTAAATAAGTCAAACTTAATCTCAATGGAATTTGTCCCAATTTTTTTCCTGTTTGCCAAGTACGATTATTTTGGAAGATGTTTACGAGTCTCTGAGCTGAGATTATAATGAGCGAAATCTTCTGAAAAAATAACTTAATTATTAATATCTACTTGTGTATTACTTACTATCTCTTGATAGCAAGAATATATGCTTTGACAGTGATTCCGAATTTTATAGTTTTAGGAATAAAATATTGGTCATTAGGATATCTCAATGTATCAAAACTAATGAGATCTAATATCTAATAATTTTATATATATTAGGATGCTAAGACACTGATCAGAAAAAGAGCGCGCAGAAAACGCGAAGATTGAACTAATTTCATACTGGGTCGGAAATATCAATGAAACTATAAGGAAAAAAGATCGGATGCGAAAGCTGGATTTGTCCCCGTAATGTTCTGAAATTAGCGTCTGGTTTACTTACCTAAAGGTTACGAATACTCTCCAGCGACTAAAAACCCTAAGATGAGCTACTAATTATATCTTACTTATTAGTTGTAATTCTACTTGAAAAATTTTGCTTCAATTTTTTTTGACCCAAGAATGTAGAGAATTCGTAGTTTTCCGTTTGTAAGTAGCTGTAGTTTGTTTTTAAAACTAGATTCACTTCGCGACAGTGACTGTTTTTATAATATGCCATTAATGTTATGACTCAATCGCAATGACAAAATCATTATTTCCTGATCACTATGCACTCGAGAGGCGCGTGTGTGTGCATATCTCAAACAAATACAAGCTTGGCCACGTCTCTATTGCGTAATCGATTTTGGACCCGGCAAAATAGCGCATTTTCTGACCCACTATTTACTAGTATTAAAGATTAGATCTGAACTAGATGGTAAAAATCTAAGGTCCCTATATTTAAAGTTAAGATATTATAAGGCAAATTATTTTCGGTGGTCACCGGAAGTTAGATTATGGTTCTTAGACGTGACTTGTTTGGAAGATGGGTTACGCATCTCTGACTATTATGAAACACCTTCGTTTTTGAGAATTGATGAGTATATTTTGGTTTATTCACTCAAGGACTGCGGACCCCGCTTCTGATGTAATCATGTGTTTAAAAGCCTTTCGTGAGACCGATTCAAGCAAGTGATTGAGTATGTTTACATATTTGTAAGAGTAAAACCATCAATGTTTAAGTGCGCATCTCAGTTCTATTAGGTAAGGAAGCATTGCTATGGATTTTATGTGTTTCGTGTTGTTGAAAGTTTAACTGACGTCTTCAACTTTTACAAATGCCGCGGGGGGAATCCCGAAGACTACCTGTCTTACAGAAATGACGATGAAAGTGAGTGGTCAAATACGGATGCAGTAGAATTATTTCATCGTTCAATGACCTCCGAGTCTAAAGCAAATCCTCATCCTCATTCTTGGATTATAATCTGCGACTCGTTTGGCTCACTTACAAATAATAAATAACAGTAGATTTTGTAAAATATATAACGCTTGCTTTTTCTCATCGATTCACCGCAGAGAATTTTCTTGCGAATCTCATGGCGCGCACTACGAGAAAAAGATCAAGGAAAAATTCGATTATTTGATCGTTTTACCGTCAGATGTAACTGTTAATGCCATTCAGGCCCTTGTAGCTTGAACCAGTAACCGAGTGATCGCGTTGAAGATGTACATGTTAATACCATTCAGGTCCTTGTAGTTTGAACCAGTGACCGAGTGATCGCGTTGAAGATGTACATGATGTTAATACCATTCAGGCCCTTGTAGTTTGAACCAGTGACCGAATAATCGCGTTGAAGTCAAAAAACAGTCTCCCAAAAACACTACCGGGCAACAGCAAAGATGGCGAGAACAGTTTCTGAACGCGATTTTTTTGATATGGGTGACTGTCTTATAAGTGATGTACTTTATATCGATAGTATCGATCCCTACTGCGCGTAAAGAGGCCATTAATGCTCTAGATTAATAATATTCTACTATTTCCTATTATCTGTAGACACTCCAACTTCAGATTTAGAGTTTAACTCTGTGTAAATGCGTAAAAGTTCATCTTGGAAATATGAGACTCTCTAAGTCAGAAAAACAAGATATTCAGTCGTTATCAAACGTATTAAGTGATTGTTTTTGATTTTATCATCGTAAGTACTTCTCTTATGTCAGTGGGGATTATTTAAGTACTCCATGGGTGTGAGGACTGATAACTTCATAGTCAGGCAGACCAAACAGGATGCACTGATATAAGATACGTATTATTTTGATGACATGCTGAGAGCTAAGCGAAGTGCGCGCTCCGGTTATAGAATGAAGCCTGGCATGGAAAATAATGGAATACTGGAAATATAGGGATATCATCTCAAAACTTGAGGAGTAACGTACCGTCCTCCTTTTTTGAGGTGTTTATGATGATATCAAAAATCTGTACGGTAATTTGCAATCGAAAACCAATAACTGAGACGAGAAAGGAAAGTCCAAGCTTGAATGTTTAATATATGTTAAATGTAAAATGTTCTAACATATAATACTACAAAAAGCAGTAAGATGAAAAGGATTAGTAAACAAAACATGACATGATAATAGAAGCGATTTCGTGCGCATACCTGCTTTGATCGTGTTAAGTAGTAAAGTAAGGATCACTCTCAGCCATGAAGTCTATCACACTGGATTTAACGGTCATAATATTCTAAGGGCGCCATGGAAATCACCACTGGATCCAACGTCTTGAAATGCGCGTGTTAATGATACGTCTTATTGAATCCAAAACCATGGCGCGCGTAGCAGTACGGTTAAGTGTTTGCTACTGGTACGCTTCCGTGCGTCTTGCAAGATTTTTTTTCTTTCTCCTTTTTGTTATACCTTTTTGTTATGCCATTCGCTTTATGTGGTAACTTTACTGCTAAGTACCTTCTAAATATAGCCTAAGTGGATTGTAATTGTCGCGACTCATGGGGCGCCAACAGCGCAGCTTGTATGCTCATCAGAAACCAATCCCAGTCAGGGCCACATAACAAGGAAGTATTCAGCCATGATTTAACAAAGAAATTCCTTCATAAAAAAATCCGCGATAGAGTTAAAGAATAATCATTAGAAAAGCTGGTCATTTTTTAGACCAACAGGAGTCCCACCCACGGTGAATCGGACATTAGACAAGAATGCTGTATAAAACTATTAAGTATAACAATTTGTAAACTTGTGTATAAATAGAACTCTGTTCGTTAAAGAAACTCTCTCGTAGAATAGTGATTCATGGATAGAAAGGGATACAAATTCTTATGGCGAATTCCGGTGAATTGAAAAGTAGTTTCCCATTCATCCGATTTTCTTTTTCAACGCATCGAACATCAAAGTAGATTAAGCAGAAAATTCCCTTGAATCCGGCTGCTTGAAAAGAAGAACGAGTGACAAATAAACTAATAAAAATGGAACAAATGTTTGAATTGTTTATCGAGGACTTTAATTGGGATCTTTGAGGAGGCCGCCTTTTTTTCTTACCGTAATAAACTTAATTGATCACTTAAAAAAAGAAGAAGAAGAAATGTGTTTGGGAAAAACTAATGGAGCACCTGAATAATGAGCTAAAATCGAGAGAAATGATTTAACGTGATGCCGTCATAAATGATTAAATTTCTAACCCTGAGTTGTTGTTCTAAGAATAACTTCCGTGGTGATAAAAGATTCTGTTTACGAAGAATAAACCAATTCGTTGTGGTTTTAACGGATTTTAAAGCTTTCTTTGTAATGTCTTAAAGTGACTGCCTTGGTCTTTACCGATCTGTCATTAATCTTGAGAGATATACTATGGTACTTGAATGATTCAACATTTTTGCATGCCGCTGTGACAACGCAAGACAACCAGCACTTCCCATGGGAGAACTTCCGTGACAACTCGACGTCTTCCAAATACATTAGTCATTTTTCCTTCACACTCGGCTCACATGTTGATTTTTACGAACGGAACTTCAGAGAAGTGAAATAAAATTTTTTAAAAAACCTAGAAAAATGCTTTGTGACAACTGAAGGCACTAGAAAACAATGGGTAGACTAAATATTTTCAAACTTTTATAATAAAATTGTCACCCGCCATCAGAAACCTACGATAATTGTGTAAATAGCCTGAGAAAACAGACATCCTTTCGCTCCTCATCGTCCTGCGAAATTAGATTCAAGGGGGGATGAGGAGCGAAAGAACGTCTGTTTTCTCAGGCTTTTGTGTAAACAACTCAAGAAAAATATATTCTGACTGTATTATATATTGCGAAGTGCCCATAGATACTTCATAGATCGTAAGAAATGAAGCTGCACTCGTAGGTAATAGAAGGATAGACTATGCCATTTGTAGGGAAGTCATATAATTTATCCTCGGTTATTTTTACGACTTTAAACTGTCTACCATTCTCCCAGGGCGGTTCTCTAGAACATTAACTTCATATACATTGTTGATACAAATATTTCATTATTTGTATAGAAATGCATTAGCCACTCTATCGATTTCACACCTTTAAAAGAAATGAAAAGAAATCCACTCTTTGTCTGTTCCATTTATTCTTTATTTATTCTTTATGAAAAGACGTGAATCATAGCACGATCAAAAAGTAAAAACGAGGAAAATATAGAAAGAGTGAGAGAGACTGAGAGAGGAAACGAAAAACAATTAATTTTCTTCTACGGAAAACTAGCGAAATTTTCAATAACATCTGGTTATGTAGAACAGGAAAAAGAGAGAGAGAGGGAAAGAAAAAACAATTAATTTTCTTCTATGGAAAACTAGCGAAATTTTCAATAACATCTGGTTATGTAAAAGAGGGAAAAGACAGAGAGAGAGAGGGAACGGCAAACGAAATTCTTCACGGAATTTCAATTTTAACTAAAATCTAGAAGTGATTTGTGAGCACTTTTTTCCTTCTAGACGTGAAGACCAGATCTGACTCATAGTGGCTGACAGGAAATGGACAAACATTATATTAGTCGCTAAGCAAAGTATCGCTTAAAGCTAACATGCTTTTCCATTAAAGTACCAGTAATATCTTTTGTAATGGCCGGTCGATTTAACAAGAGGGTAATTTCTTTTTCTTTCTCGAGTCAAATAAAATACAGCAACTCGAGTCCCGAAAAAAAATCCATTGTTTTCCGAAATTGTCTTGATTTCCGGCTTCGAATAAAACTGAATAGCTTGTTACCATTAGCAACAAGAAAGTTATTTTTAGATTAATTAGAAGACATTGCATGAAACTTTTTTACTTGAGATTTATAATTCTTTAGTTTTCGAGGAAAGCTCTATAATTTGTCGTTGTTATTGATAGTGTCGCCGGGAGGGGTCTGGAAACCACTAAATTTGCTAATAAATATTCATGAGTGTTATCACGTGTTATCATTAGCATATATCATGAGAGTTGAGCATAGTGCAATGAATTGCCAACAGTATTCTACAGTCAACATTAAACATATGTCTTTGGCTAAATTTTCTAATAAATGTTAATGAATTATTTATCAGCTAATATAATTCTATTAATGACTATTAATGATTATAATAATTATCAAGCATATTGTCCTCTTACGATCTCGCGATATAGAGCGGTTGCAAGAATTTTCTAATAAGTGTTAATAAATTCTGTATTATTTGATGTAATATAATTCTATCAAGGACTATTAATGATTATTATAATTATAATCATTAAGCATCTAATAATATCCTGACACAATATGGAAGTCGGCTACAAAAATTTGGCAAAACTAACCTCATCCTTTACGTGATAAGATTTTCTTTTTATGATACGAAATCACCGCACATGTAATACGACTCAATAGAATCTTGCGCAAAGTTTCGCATTTCAGTTTCTTGTCTCCGCGAAGAAAAGAAGCCAAAATTTCTCCTTGAGGATAATTTTTAAAATAGTAAAAAAATGACAGTTAAATTAATAGAAAAAATGTGAATCCTAGGGGTTAGATAAGACACGTGAAATTCGTAGAATTCCCGAGGGCTTTTTCAAACTTGTGTTAAGAGTAAACTAAGTAATGCTCCGTCCATATACACTAATACATTTTTGTTTTGCCTCGCGTCCAAACTAAAACAATCGCATACATTTGAAAACGCTCACCAGAGAGTGGAGATGTCTGAAAGCGGAGGCATATCGTATTAGTGAGGACAGCCAAAACGTAGGCTTTTGAAAACACTGACGTCATTCACGCCGGCACGTCTGTTTTTCGCATGCGCAGATGATGATATTGCATCATTTCCGATCATATCTGCGTTTTTCAAAAGGCTATGAAAACGCGCGGATGGAAGCTTTCGGTGCGTCAGGTTTTAGGTGAGAAGAAAAAGGAGCGTTTCAAAAGCGCATTAATGCGAAGGTGGCTTAAGAATCAGGCTGGAATCCTGGAGGAAGGAGAGAAGAGAGAAATAAATATACTTACAGGGGATATGAAAGTTAAATGGCTTATCGCAAAATGTAAATAGCATTGTTTGGCTTTGTTTGACCGCCCACCAAAAACCCTTTGACTTATTATTCCACTCTATCATGATAATAATGGTGAACACTTTCTTCCTCTTCAATACAACATGGGATTCAAGTCAGTTAAGCAAAGATTAAAAGGATTACCTTGATCCGAATAAATCCTATTTGCAGCAACGCTCGATGTCGATAAACGTTTCATTTCCTTCGATTTCTTGTTCTTTTCGGTATCATAAGCCGTGTTCTGCTTTCTGACACCTAATATTCTTTTCCTTCATTCCTAAGCCAATCACAGGCATCTTTTCACTAATTTAGGAATAAAAGAACTCTAGACTTATCCAATTAATTACCAGAGGGAATCGCCGGTCGAACGTCGGTGTATCGGAAGGTGCCTCCAGCAAACAAACACGGAGAGCCTTTTTTGTTCTCAAAAACCATGTCAATTCTGAATAAACCGTCCATTAGTGTGTTTGTGCATGACGTTCATGCCCAGAAGTGGTTTTCTAACCCACGAATTGTCAATATTGCTTTGTCAAACTACAGCAAATTAGTGCCGGCCCCGTTGGTAACTGTCTTGATTAATTTTATCACAATAAATTGGGCGGGACAGCCATTCTCAGGGTTTTTCGTCGTTGTTTGTTTTTGCAGCTTTTGATTTCCCACGCATTTTAATTGATATGGATAAGAATTCTGCGCATGCGCACCACAAGCTGCCTAGGGCGCGCTGATATTTAGTTGCGCGTTCCTGAAGCATTTAAATTACTAAATTGCGACAGGAAAGCTCCAAGACGTGTGGTTTGACTGCTTCCCCAGTAATGCTCATAACAGTAGCTTAGAAATGGTCTAGAAATGATCCTTTCATTTTTAAAACATGACAAGTCGACTTGCACGACCAAAGGCTATTATAAAAGCATCGCATTTTGACATTAGAGGTAGCTGAAACTTTTTTATAAAATGAATATTGAAGAAATAACAGGCTCATCTTGTTTTGCTGTTTAGAACATTCATTTCTGAGAAAATTTGAAAAGTGAGAATTTTGCCAAAAAAAAAAAAAAAAAAAAAAAATTTGTCTGTAGAAATTGTCTAAACCAATTAATCCCCTCGCCCTTGTGTCACGAAGGTAACATTAATAGCTCAACTGCTAACAAACCTGTGACATTCGTTCCATACTGAATCGGCTTCGAATCTGATTGTTGCAGAGCGAGGAAAACGTGTGAACCTAGCTGGAGAAAAACCCTGAGCTCGATGTACATTAGAGAAACAAAAAATTCAACTCACATTTGATAGTGGGTCTGGCCACTGCACGACTCTCAAGAAAAACGGTACGTGCGCGCTTCATTAAGCAAGTAATTTCTGTATTTGAGATATATTGGGGCACAAAGTTTCCGACGTCAAAGCCGTCTGTTTTAAAAAGTATTAATAAGAATGACAAAAATAGAAAGGTTGTGGCAACCATCTGTCTTTAGGTTATACCCTTTGGTTGGTTCCGTTATAAACTCAACTATCGTGGATGAAAATATTAGATGGCGAACTTAGTAAATAGATAACTATACTCAGTAATAGCAATGCTCAATAATAATAATAATGATGATAATAATAATAATAATAATAATAATATCAATAATAATATTGATAATAATAATAATAATAGTAATAAAAAACCATGATGATGATGAGAATAATAATGATAATAATATTGATAATAATAATAAAACAATGATGATGATGAGAATAATCAAGATTAATGAAAAATAATAATATTATAATTAATTGATAATGATTATAAATAGTAACAACGATAGATAATAATCTCAAAAAATTCGGTTCAAATAATATTTTTTTAAGTGAACAATTCTGATCCTCAGCACTAAAAATCAAAGCAGACGCATTTGCCTTTAGAAACTTGCCAGACGATCCATATCAGATGATTTCTCTTTGTTTTACTATAGAATTACAAGCATTATAACTGAATAAGATAGTTTTGCTTCTAGTATGGCTGCATTATGGTACGGTAACCACTCAACCCGGTGTTCATACTAGAGATGTTATTCTAATAGATATTTATATGTATTTTAATTTATAGTTTTTGTGCGCAAAATTTTACTGTTAAAGAAGAAAGAGAGCCATTCTCAGGACTTCATGTTATTTAACTAAACAAATTTGTGGCGAAAAAATCTGTTTTCAATCAATGTTGTGCCAGGTCGTACCATATTAATGCCCGTGTTAACGCTGGTTAATGGCTTCGAAGAAAGCCAATATTGTATCTTCGGTATTGTTGAGTGTGGTGGACCTTAGCTTGGCTGAATGAGAGGTACTCTTAACCGCCTTACAGGACATTCAACTTGTATTTCCTGAAAAAACCTTAATATCAGAGCCACTACGGCTTTCATGACAAACATTACATATCTTTTTAAGCTCTATTGAAACGTTTTGGAAATGCTTTTCAGTAGTTTTAAGTAACACTACACGTTGGCAAGAATCTTCACTTTGTCGTGAAATCGCTATCTATCAGTGAATATCTCGGCTGTGATATTGCACAGATCAACTATACGCCTGATTTTGATCTGTCGCGATAAACGGCTTTAAATTTTTAGTCTGCGATGCTTCCCAAGCTTTGAATAATCTATTAATATAGGCTGATTCTTCTTGTATCTTTTGATGTTAGATTTATCTTCGTATTTATCACACACAGTTGTTTAACTAGATTTTTTTGCTAGACCATGTTGCATTGCGCGCACATTAAACTCACTCACTTCTTGCGCATGCGCAATTTCTGCTACTAAAATCTTCTTATGGTACTGAGTAAGTAATATTTACTTGTTTCGTTATCTCTTGCTTAGATCACGCGAAGAAAAAACCTCGATTTTATCATATCAAGTGGTTTTATAAAACAGCTTTCATCGTGACTGAATAGACCCTTTGCCAAAATGGCGGCTGCAAATTTTAACTAGGTAAAATTAAAAACCTGTACCACAAACACGAGGTATATAAATACGTATTTCAAACACTTTTTGAAAATTAGAAAATTTACAGTCACCTTTCGTTTTTCTCGCTATGCTTTCATATGCGCTTAAAGAAAATTATTGCTCTCGGCGTCTCAAAACTTTTCTATACTTTATTAATCAGAATTTATTCCGTGTAGCAACTCACCTTTCTCTATCTGTGTTTCTTCCGATGTCCGCTTTGAGTGTGATATTAGGTCGAGTCAAATGCGCTGTTGTCCTTATTCAACAAGAGCTGTTTCGTAAGACGAAGACATGTCTAATAAAAAAAAGTAAAAAAATATTTAAAAAAAACGGTCTAAACTGAGTCAAGAACAAAAGTTCATCGCTAGAGTGGTTACATGTTGTTACACTAAAATGGCTTCTTATAAAAACGTTCATCTTGTGAGTGGGAAACGTACACGGCTCTTGGCTTAGCTAACAGCACTTAAACGACGCACAGTATGCCGTAACATTGAAACGGCTTCGCATAAGAATAGTTTTAGTATCATTGGATAGCCATGTGATATTGACTAACCGCATGTTAGCACAGAAATGGCTTCCTGCAAAAATCTTCGCTATGTTTTAACATCAAATTGGCTTCCCATTTATACCAACACGGCTTTGTTTCTAGATTTTCTTACACCAGACATTTGTCGCTAAAGCAACTTACACTTTCCTCTCTTCCTAGAAGTAATGTTCGTCCGGCTCACGCAAGAAAAGGAATAACGTACAAATTAGACACGGATAACGTCGAGTTAAAATCAGTTATGATCCTGCACATCCAACATCTCCAAGGACTCAGCTACCTCGTTCAAATTCGCGAAAACGAATCAATATATATATAACATCGTGAATATTTGAATATTTTTTTCCTTTATGTTAATCGTTGGAGGGGTTTGTTTACCCTGAGGCAAATGGATAAGATAATCGACGGATTAAAGACGTTTTTTTGTAAAATCCTTTTGGATACTACAGTGGGAAAGCTATTAAACCCGTTAAAGAGCTATAAAGAGTTCTCCCATTTCACTTCAATTACTTCATTCCATTTTTTTTCCGCACTCATCATGACCCATAAAGTAATCGAAAAAAGGGTGTCTTAAGATTTGGCTGAGAATTGCTTAGAAACTTGAGGGTACTTCGAAAGTCACGTGAAAAAGACCGATGTGATTGGTTAATCACAGTCAAAGTTTTTCACTTTCTTTGAGAAGGACGGAAATAGACGTTGCGATCTGATCTTGATGGAAAAACAGGATTTTATCACCAAAAAAAAAAAAAGGTCTTATCTGCACGGATGTCTCAAGAGTAACAGACTAAGCGATTGAAAATGCGACGAGTTCTCGTCCCTGTGAGTCGTATATTATATTTTGGAAGCCATAAATTCTATATGATCCTTGCCTTGTTTGTTGTTGGATATTTATTACTTATTTTAGAAAAGAACTTTATTTTATCATTTCATCATGATTGAAACGTTTTTGGTACGATAACCTTTGCGTAGGTGAGCTCTGTATTTACATAAGACTAGGTTATCAAGAGAAATTACATCGAAAGAAACTGGATGCAAAATCAGTGTGGTGATGTTCTTCCTTAACTTTTATTCTAATTTTAAGAGAATCTTGAAATTGGACATCTGTTTACCGTTTTGGTTCTAAAATAACTTATAACTTATACTTTATAATAACACTCTCTATAGTCTGCAACTGTCCCAGAAAAAAAAACATGTTGGACCTTGGAGTCTTGCATCCTAACTGCATTTCGGAATTTTTGCGGAATGGGGCGTTTTTGGGACTTTCCTTTTCGTTCTCCAATAGAGAACAATTTGTTTTCACTCTGGCGTTTTATGGTTTATTCTTATTGTTCGACGTCTAGCAGCTGTTGGTCAATGTTTTTAGCAGAAAATAAACTGAGAGGACCACTTTCTTTACTTTAAGAGCGCGCCATCAAAATTGTTGAGAGTTCAAGGGGAATAACTTGGACAAGAGCTTCGCAGGAAAAGACAAAACGCTTTTTTAGAAAATATGACTATTAGCGCCAAGTGTATCAACGCAATTGTTAAGTATAGTTCACTTGACTATCACTAAATACTTGTAAATATCATCTTGAAATGGGGGATGAAAAAAACCTTGAGTAAGCATTGTACTTCATTACGGAAGTTGAAAATGACTTTTCAAACGAACACTTCGAGCTCACTATGGCGAGAAGCTATAACAACTGCGAGAAATCTAAATTCACTCAATTTCGCATCAAGAGAAACGATTTTTTTAATAGTATGAAGACTTTCAGATAGCTTACTTTGCTGATTAATTCAATTTCGAACGGCAGCGCTTTTCTCTCATGGAAACAATCCCATACAAAAACACATTAATGGAATGCTTCCGCATGTAGAATTTCGTTGAAAGCTATCCAATATTTGCGAGCCTTATTTTCCCAAAAACCTTTTACTCATCATATTTAACAGGGCGTCTCTGTTCACTACACGAGTCTATTTTTTGAAGTACCTTAAGTTTAAGAGGAATAGCAAGCTAACTGATTAAAAAATCAGAGTATCTTAGGGCACAGCCGTCTTAGAAGGACATGAATGGCCATGAGAGATCTCCGTTACTTGTATCAAAGTATCTGACAAAGTTTTTACAGAATAAATATCAAACTTCACTAAAGATACTTACACTCTTGTTAGCTTTACTCCAACCAACGCGTACTCTAACTGGGCTTGAATATTATATCTTTCAAACTGAAAGAAAATAAAAAGATAAAAAAAGACTTAGTTTAACTTTGACATAAACTATCATATCTTATCACAAAGACGTTTCTCACTTCCCCACCGAGGAACAAATCTGCTTAATCCTTGTCAGTAGGTCTCTGTGGGATATTCTTCGTACACGATCTGGATAGACAGCAGTTTATATCGATGTGGTTGAACA
Source organism: Anthopleura sola (assembly GCA_023349425.1). NCBI lineage: Eukaryota > Metazoa > Cnidaria > Anthozoa > Actiniaria > Actiniidae > Anthopleura > Anthopleura sola. The sequence goes on along the minus strand of JALHLI010000012.1, from coordinate 4,195,536 downwards.
AAAGATACAGAATGATATAGTAACAGTAATGTTTTGGTTTAAAAGCAATTTAGATTACAACATCGGGAGATTCCGGGTGAGGCCGCAGTGCATTGTTTGCCCAAATGGAACCAAAGTGTTGTGGTATTTCTTACACCATCAACTACCATCAACCAAAAATGAACTATCTGTAGCAGATATTTGGGAATCTTATCGAATACGATATTTATTTATTTTTTTTTTTTAAGTAAAACTGTTGCCTTGTTCGAGGTCAAAAATTGAAGATTTTGAGGTCCGCTCTGATTGGTTAATTCGCGTAGACCGCTGAGATAAACAAAGTCAAGTCCATGTATCATTCTAGATGCATCGTTCAAAACATAAAAAGTGCAAAAACAGTATTGAATGACTAACTTATATCATAAATATCTGATACCGAAAGATAAAGGCAATCTTTAACTTTCTTGATTAGCATTAGTTTGTTATGTATGTAGAGCACCCAGCGATCTTTGTCTCGCCGTCAAAAGTACCAAAGGACTGGCAACAATTTCGCTAAGATGTGTATTGTAAATAAAGAAAAAGTTAGAAGCAATATCTTGAACTATAAAAGCTATTCAAATATCTTAGTTGGAGGAACCTTCTATAGTTTATATTTTTGACCGCTATAACTTTATCTATCTCCGTTACTAATGATGTTTTTAGAACACATCGACCAACTATTTGTCGTGTTTGTGTTCTCCAGATAAAAACATTTTTTGAAGGGTGAGTTTTAAAGAAAAAAACCGACATTTTGGAACATTTTGTTTGTTTTATTTTGTGTTTTTTTTTTTTTTGTTTTTCTTCGTTCGCCTGACTTTAATAAACCGCTTAGAAAGTAAACATGGGCAAGTTTGGCATATCAGTTAGCTATGATGCGATAAGACAGATAGAAGACAACAGAGCTAAAGGCAGGAAACTAGCTACCTAACGGAGTCAAAATCGATTTGAAGAAAAATATTCTCATATAACATCGAATATATATTATAGAAAATGTCAGCTAAGCTAAATAAGATGATGTTGACAGATTAGAATGCAAATAAAGTCATAATAAACTAATTAGTAAAAAGCAATATATAAAATACGAAAAAAACATAGGAAGAAGTGAACTTAATTGGAAGCAGGGTTGGCTTATGTGGTTTTAAATACTTTGTTTTTGAAACGATCTTATTTAACTCCAAAATCAAAAAAGGCCATAGTAAATATACTGTTAGAATAGTGCTTAAGTAAATATAGGTGAAAAAGTTCGGAGAAATGCATGGAAATAAGTGAAAAAGACCAGGAAAGGAAGGAAAAAAAAAACCGAACAATAATACGAAAAAGAAAAAAACACGAAAAAAAAACACGAAACAAAAAAACACGAAAAAAAAAAAAAAAAAAAAAATGAAAAAAAAAAAAAAAAAAAAAAAAAAAACGAAAAAAAAAACCTGTATTGAAACCCGACTGGAATCCATTTTTGACCGTCATTATATAGAATACTTAAGTGAAAACTTCACAACTTTATATATTTACTTCAATGAGTCTTACGACTTTAGCTAGCTAAATACTGATAAAACCCCATCAAGCAAACACATTAAATACTGATTTGAAAAGAATAAAACCCCTGTACATAATAGTACGATAATATTCATTTACCGATTCAAATACACTCACTTTGAAAGCTTCATTCTGTCGATATTGTATCCCACTGTATAATTTTCGCTGTTGTTTTAACAGCTTTTACCGATTACTAAATTCAGTACTTTTTATCGTGATCATCTAAAAGCATGTCTAACAACGCATGCGCAGTAGTTGTAGCTCGAATATCCACACATAGTACTGTTATGGTTTTATGACTATCTTGTATTGCGTCTGTTAAACTACGTCTTTGCTGTGTTAGATCTATTTTGGTAGAATGGCTGGAGCCGTCTGGATAAACAAATGCCTCGAGAAGATTATATCGACACAGAGATATCACTCGTTTTCCCGCCAAAAGTAAGGTAATAATGTTATCAGTGCTGAGAGCGTTTGATATGGTAAAGCTGTGTCTGAAGACCCGAGTATTGCATTAAGGCAGGCCTTTGTAGAAGCCGGTGGTCGTATTAATTGGGTTTTCTAAATACACGTAAGGCTTGCTTTGCAAATAAAGTTCTTTTGAGGTTTTGCGTTGTATCAATATTGATATCTCAAATAACTTAATTTGCGCTGAAGGGGCCGGGAGCCTTTTTGTGTGCTCTGTTCAATTTATTCCTCATTTCCTGAAATATCTTTTTTCATTTTTCCTCCTATCTATCTTGTCCATCCGTTCGTCCGTCCGTTCGTCCTCTCTCTCTACTCTCTCTGCACTCTCTCTCTCCCTATCTCTCTCCCCTCCCCCCCCCCCCCTCTCTCTCTCTCTCTCTCTCTCTCTCTGTGAATGACAGGCGCATTCACAGTGCGACCCCTTTGAGCTGCGCCATTGCTGTTGCGGTGATGATTAACGATAATCTCAGTCTGTTTCCAAAATCGATGATCTATTTAATAGTGTTTAGACAGACATTCTCGTTCTAATGCATCCTTCCACAGAAAGATTGTCAATTTATCAAAATCAAATCGTAGACTAGTTTTACATTGATCATGTCACATCATCTGCGGCAGAAATAATCATCTATGAGTATAATTAGAAATGTCCGTCAGTAGGTACGGACGGATTGGACATTTATGCTCACTATGTATGTGGCTTGAAAGCCGAGCCATTACATCCGAAAGTTATGGCGAACCCCGGCGAATACTACCTGCATGATCTCAGCGGCTTAGATGGCTTAGTTAGTAGCGTATTGCACCGGTATCGCAAAGGTCGTGGCTTCGAATCCCGTTCTAAATGTATTTTTTTTCGGGCGTTTTTTTTAGTAGTTTTAAGAGGCTCCATTCGGATTTTTATATATTTGTATAATCATATCTATATTTGTTAAATCGTATCGAAATAACCGTATAAGGCCTATAGGGCGCCTAGAGTATAGACCCCTTGTACTGAAATCCCAAACCTGGGGGTCAAAACAATGAAAAATATTTACAATATTTCAATTGTCCCCTAGATTGGGAATTAGTGCAAGGCGTTTATAGAAAAAAAATTTTTTTTTCTGACAACAAAATATTTTCTTAGTTTTTACTGTAAGGTTAGAATTATTCTGATTATATCAACGGAGGTCGAGGATTCAGTCTTGGAAAATAATCTATTTATCAAACTTCGCTTGGTTTTCCTGATCGTGTCGTTTGTGGGTCGATTGCGCACGCGCTCTCCTCAGAGGTCATTTTCTGTCCTTCTCTTGTCGGCAAGTGTTCGATCGCACTGGCTTCCCTTTTGTTACTCTCGAAGGACCTCTGCCTAAACTTGACACTCTTCGCCGATTCCCCCCCCCCCCCCCCAATTTTCTCATAAAAAGCTACGTCATACGTGACTGGAAAACTAAACTCTAAACCGCTACCAAAAAGCTCACAGTTTAAACATTTATGAATGTGTGCCTTGATTTTCCGAATCCTTGGACAAGAACTTGGCAGAAGCCTGCTAAATAGGTTTTTTGATAGGAAGCCTGATATCGCGTTGCGCATGCGCGTGCGCGAGTGTTTGTTTGTGAGTATGGGTAGTAAGGGTACGTTTTGGTAAAAGCTTAATGGAAATGTATTTACATGGAAATAATGCCACTGACCAACCTGGTAATATCTTAAGCTAAAATTGCATTAGGTTTAATGGTTAATGATTTTTTTTTCTCAGGAATCTCGACGAAAGAGCAACCTGTAACACCCGACACCGATAAGTAAGTTCGTCATTATTATCCTAACTTGTCCATTGATAGCTTAAGGAGAATATAGGACAATATAGAGAAGCATGAGACCCGCGGAATGCTTATTCACGTCTCGCTTGGCTCACAGAAGGTAGTAATATAAAGTGTTTTCGACTAACTAACCTGTTTATAAAATGTCTGATCTTGAATGTCTATATGTGCATGGAGTCTTTGAGTGCTGGAACAACAATGCCGGGCATTGAATATTAACTGTGAATTGTGTTCGTTCGGTACGAGGTGTTTCTTCCGGCCTTCTTCGACAAAAGCAAATGTCCTACAACATGGTCAAGTGGTAACTCACCCTAAGTAAAACTCGAGTTTACATAAACTGTTAAAAACCTACTCAACTTACGTAAAACTTACGCACATCGATAAGGATAGAACCGCTTAGAGGAACATCTGAGTTGATGGCAATGAAAGATAACGCCGCACACGTCCAAAATGTCACTAAAACCCGAGAATTGAGATAAGAGAACAGTCGTTCTTAATAAACACTTTTCTTAGTGATTGTAGGCATGAATTTGCGGTTCGTTTTCTGGGCAGCGTTGCGTATATCTTTGTTAGATAAAAACTGCAAGTCGAGCAAAGTTATTGACTCTATTGATGTGGGATTTGCAGATTAGGTAGCTACAATGAAAACCCTTTCAAAAGGTGGCTCAATTATCTCAGGATTGGTTCTTCATAATTTCCATCACAGTGGGGTATATGCGAGAAACAGTTTGCACATGTACGAACTCGATATCAATGAGCTTTTGACAAGATTAATTACATGTCTTCAATGATTGGTTGAGATTAATAGTTTCGTTATCTGGACTCTGTACATGTATCATCATCATCACTGCTTATCGCGCGAGGCAAGGAGGAGCATGAGTAAGTCGTATCATGAATCAGCCATTTTGACTCCCCCCCCCCCCCCCCCCTTCGTTATTTTTGTGGCTTTCAATTGTTGTATTAGCAAATCATGATCAGAAAAGAGAGACCAAAAAAAGGAATGCGGATTTTTGGAACTGACGTGAATGAACTCGACTAAATATTCTAGAATGCATATGCACGCATGCACAAAAAGGCACAATTGCACGAAGAAGAAATCATAAAAGAAAAGTAAAAAACAAAGACAAACAATAAATCAAGTTTCTATCGAAGAAATTTTAACCGATGTTACGAAAAGTTCTAAACTGACACTGCGCATGCGTTCTTATCACCACAATTCGATTGGCTCAGAATTCGGAATTAACAGAAGAAATGCTAGGAATTATGTACAGGAAACTTAAACATAGAGATTATAGAGATCCTTAACTAGGGGTTTAAATGTCATTCCTTTGAGGATTAATCATCTCCTTGAGAAGATATTTTATTCAGCATGGATGCTAACCTCCCCGGGTCCCAAAACCCCGTCCTTCTCCCCCCCCCCCCCCCCAACCCTCCTCTCCTCCCCGCCAAAAAAAATCGCTTTTAGTTATCAAGAGTTTTGCTAAGATACTACGCCAAAGTTAAAAAGGTCTATCGTTCGATTAAGTTCTCCTTGCTCAAAATGGAAGTAAAATATTGATAATAATAATAATAATAATAATAATAATAATAATAATAATAATAATAATAATAATAATAATAATAATAATCAAATTTATTCATATTGCGCAGGTTTCAACATTCGTTTTCAAATGCGCATTATAATAGAAAAGTAATTGAAAAGAGGAGGAAACTACGAGATATACGAATAAGTAAACTAAATAATGATAATTTGAATCTAAATGGTGATTTTTTAATTGAGGCTAAAATATATGCCATGATTCTAGCCACACAGCAGTGGATGGTAATGACACAGATCAATCCTCAACCAAATAACCAACTCTAGCTAATGTCATTTTAAAATATATCATTAACCTGAGTTAAAATGAGTTGAAAGAAAGATTTCCTTTAAAACATATTCTATCACGACTATTAGGCGATACGCTCTTAGAATAATGGTCTTTCTAGGTTAAGCTCAAGGCTTTCTTACTACCTTATCAATAAAACCGTGCTGAATAGCTTACTACAGCTTATTATAAACTTAAGCATTGTTTGTATGAAAGACGAACTCGACAACATGGAATTTAAGTTAAGAGAAGTCTGACCTAGAAGTGACCATTTGATTTATTTTTGTCATCGAAACGAAGACGAAAATATGTTGAAAAATACTATTATATGATTTGCAGAGTCGATGAATTAGTCAATATTTTGAAAAATATTTTCTCTTACCGCACATCAACGACGTATCTTGTTATGCGTTTGAGTTTATTACAGCATGTCTAGCTTATCTTCGGTGTTAGCAAACCAGTTCTTGAAGTAAACCTTTGATTCTTAAGATCCAGATGTTTGAGTCACTACCAAACCACACAAACAGTCAAGATCTATGTACACGTAATATCAGTCATATCAGGAGATATGAATCTTGCTTGTCAGAACAAGCCCTTTCTGGAGCCCGAGCACAAGAACTAAATATACAAATATGAATGGGAAGCGCAAATAAATGATGCGCTTTCATAATGGGAGGGGGAAAATGATATAAAGAAAAATGACTTAAATGAATCACCGCTGGCACCAACTGGCCGCCGGCTGGTTAAGATATGATGATTCTGACGTTGAGATCAATTTGTCCAAAGAAAAACGATAAAGCGGCTTTTTTTTCATATTTTTTTTAAACATCCGTTTTGTTAATGTACAGCAAACAGAGCGATCTATATACATATCTAGAATCAAAGGTAATAGAAAAACTGATAAAGGTTTTGCGTTAGGATTTTGTTATGTAGTTATGGAGCTCGTACATGAATACTGAGCTAACCTATTATGCAAAGCATCACGTATATTTGAATGAACATGGATATCTTGAAATATCTTGAAATATCTTTGTACCTTATCTGCCCGATTCTCTTCCGTAATTACCTTCGTGCGCAAGGACGTCAGAACTGGTAAAAATATAATAAAATTAAGCGAAAAAAGCTACACTTTTCTATCGTGCTGCGTAGCTCAGTGCCGTTCATGCCCTAACCGTGCCATATAACCTGATTACTTCGTCTTTAATTCTACTCTTGAAAGAGGTACTAACCGGCAATACTTATGTATATATTGGTAATGCGGAATCCACATGATACCTCATCATCACCATGCTTAATTCACGCATCATGATCGATTATAGTTCAGTTTCCCAATGTTTTATTGCCTGATATAGACCAACTGAGTTTGTACAGTTTGGACGTAAAGTCGCTTTTGCCACATACTCTCCCTTTAGTATTATTCCTTTCATCCAAAGTAAAATACCTAAAAATCAAATTCCAATTCGATCCGCAAATTAGCCGTGCCCTGACTTTGAGCAGCCCAAAGGTTGTTTCAGGGTATTAATAAAATTGAGATGTTTTTTTTCAAGATGTTGCAATACTATGCTCATTTCAATTTCTGTGGGTGCGCTTTTTAGACTATTACCAGATTTACAGTACTCTGAACAAAATTTCTCGATTCTGATTGGTCGAGAGCAGTACAATTAGAGCGGCGTTAATTGGTACTCCGTAGGGGTACCAGTTAATCACTATGGAAACACTGCTAAACACGGCCAACAGCGGCAAATTTGAGTGTAAACAAAAATCTTTTTACGTATTTCAGTTGGCCTGAATTATAATTTGTTGGAAAAAATCGGCCAATTGCAAAGAGAAAGATGAATGCCTTCGCTTCGACATACTTGTCTTTATAAAATTATGTTGAGTGAACTATAAATAAAAAATCACACGACCTTCTCGTACAATTTGGAATTAATAGCCACTCTTAATGTTTTGAAAGTTCTTTAATTGCACTCGCCTAAAGGCTCATGCAATTACAAGAACTTTCAAAACATTACGAATATTCCAGAATACTAGTACTCATTAAAAATGTACGTTGGTCTTGAATTAAGAACTATTACCAGTAAAACCATGATGAAGATAATTACAGTCGATCCATGACTTACACATCCGCCACATTTGGTAAACTTGCGTTTTGATTGGACAGCTCGAGGAGTTTTTAATACTTCTCCAAAAACTGGAGTTTTAGATCTTAAATACTCTTTAAGAACATCTGTGTTGGATTAAAAAAAAAAACTGCATGAATCCGTCTAATAGTCATTGACTAACAAGAGACGTGTTTTGAAAATGACCATTGCATAGTTTTGATTATATGTCGGAGGCAGTCCTTTACGGGTACATAAAAGATGGTACAGATGCCGGTAGTTAGCTAATAAAAAATGAAGAATTAGCGGTGTGTGATAACTTATTTGTTATGACTTCATACAGTAATTCAATTTATCAAAAATCCACGAAGCCAGTCGGTGGAAGTAAGACTTGTTTCAGATCACAACACCATGGTCTAGGTGTGTCTAGTGCAGTTAATCTCGACTTAGCATACTCGGAAGTAAGTTAAGGATTTTTTTTTAGAGTCGAGAAACATGTAAAGTGTGGTATCAGTTTTCGATCTCGGTAAGTCCCTAGATAACCGACTAGCTAATGTAAGAGATTAAAGGAGAAGATCTAAGATTCTTGAGTAGGTAGATTCGCTCTCATTGTTACATCACTTGCTATATCCCGACAAAATGCTTGCCAAGATGGTTGCTTCACAAACATCCAGGGAACGTACTCCCCCAGGATTTGCCAAAATATATTCCAGGGGGCAGGGGTACCGATAGAAAGAACTGAAAAGACCCTTGCAGCACGTCGGAATGCAGCCCAATTTGGAGGACAAAAAAAAATAGGTTTCCAATTCTCAGATTGAAATTCTTTTGTATTGTATTCCAAATAGAGCTGCTTTGACGTTGGTTTATTGTATATTTTTCCTCATCAAACTACGTGAAAAAGCGTTTCTTTGGGGAAGAAATTGAGGATGGAATGAATGCATGTAGATCTGGAAAGTTTCACTTATTAATGAGGTTCCATAAAATGCATCATCTTGTATTTTTGAAAGCAAGATATCAATAGATAATGTTAACAACAGTAAAGTATATTCTAAGAAACGATGAATCAGTGAACAAGGTGCGTCAAGAAAGCATCAGGATTGGCAATGTTCTGTTCTCTGATAAAACACGACTGAGGCTGTTAAACACTCAAAAAGACGCGAAATATATTTTTTTCCTAAAAAAATCTTTACATGCTTTCGCTACTTCCAGGTTTGGATGAAGCACACAATTTTGGACGCACAGGAGTAGGGTATGGCGAAAATTGTTTGTACGCGGATGCTAAAAATAGCTCAACCGGAAATTCACATGGCGCGCGCGGTATTAAGAAGTTTCCCTCTCTTATTTATGCTCTCTTGGGTGCGTCCATGAGGGGTAACACGTAAAAATGTTATATAGTACAAATAATAACACTGGAATTCAATGAAAAAACCTCTTTGAAATGATTCTATAATGTATCAGACTTTATTCTATTAGAGTGCCATGTACTTGGAGGTGATAAGAGGCTTTCTCTCGTAAACTCAAACATCAATTTAAAAAAATTAGAGGTTAATTAAGAGCCCTCTTTCGAGAATATCTACATCTTTTAGTGCTTTCAATGTCCTTGCTGTGGCTGAGGTTTTCTTCATGGGGGAGGATGAGAAATTTCCTGACTAAAAGTTGTTTAAAAATAATGAATTTTTGATTCTGTTTTCTGTGGAATCTTCTGGTTCCTCCAAGGAGCTTTTAAGCTTCTTTTTTTATATGAGTAACGCGCTGCATCATATTCAATAAGCTTCATCCTTCAGACGTTTATTAATACCCTGAAACATGTTCTAGGCTGATCAAAGTTAGGGCATGGCTAACTCACAGATGGAATTGGAATTTAGCGTGTAAGATTTTTGTGTGGGTTGTTTGGTTGTTTATTTAGAAATCAGTAAACATATTTCCAAAAGCTTCTCAACATTTAGTAGGATAATGAAGTGTGCTTCCTGTTTTTCGTTAAAAGTGATTCAAAAATAAACTCTTTCAAACAGGATTCATGTTCATATTCTCGATGATAACTAATCTTATCATTGAAGTAAATAAACCGAATAAGTCTCATGTCTACAGCATTCCAAACAACTTCCAATTTCATATATAAAATGAGTTGATTTATTCCCTCATTCGTTGAAAATGAGTTTTGTAGGATTAAAGATTAAAATTTAATGATATTGAAAGTGACTCTTCTTTGAGCTTCGCGTGTGATACCTTCTCAATATTGCACTCTCATTAATGTTTAAGATCTCAAGAGAGTAATAGAAATAACGAACATAAAAAACTCTTTAAAATCTGTAGATTAGTTTAGTTAATGCCATAGACTTTTCTCTAACTCGCTTGAGTTACCACGAAATAAGGACTCCAAATCGAGGTTAGACTTGATAAGATGCAGTAAATCTATGAACACATCAAGTCTAACCTCGACTTGGAGCCATTGTTTCGTAGTCACTCAAGCCAATCAAGGAAGGGTCTTTTGAATTCCGTTCCCAACTTCCTCAACCTAATATTACGATTTGAGTCAAAAATTATTTTTTTATCAAACTTGGCTTTCGCTTTTAAAAAATATTTTTATTAATTTAAGTGATATAGTTATCATGAGAATATACAAGAAATCTTCACAGCTCTGTATACGCTGTATGTGTAGTTACAGTCATTCTTAAAGCAAATGTTGAACTAATCCGAATTTGGAGTGGCTAATTATCCTTTCTTGTAACTGAGTAGCTGAATTGCGAAGGACGCAGCTCAATGTAACCGAGTCCAAGGCATACAAAGGGCAGGCAGCCACCATGCGACTCATGTCTAACCACGGAGCACAGCTTAGATCGAATTTAGGGTTGATTTTTGTGGAGGGAGGAAAACAGGAGAACTCAGAAACAAGGTATAGAGAATCATAAAACTCATGATCAACTCTTTTATTGTGCTGAGTCTGGCGAGGATTTAATCCGGGACCGTAGAGGCAACAACCTACGCACTAAGCCACTCTTGCTTCCCGTTTAAGGCTCTTTAAAACTTTTCAACAAAAAAATATTCTGTAACTTACCATTTTCCTCGGCCTGAAATGCAAAACGCGAGTGCCGCAGTCTTTTATGACACTGAATATTTTTGATATCACGCAGACAAGCTAAGTAACTTCTCGACAAGACTAAACTCATTTACAAACCCATATGAATTTCCAAAGACCAACAAATGGAAATTTGTGGCTTGAATTTGCTTCAACGTCATAGGGTTTATTCATTATATTCTAACCACTTTCCTAACCAGGCATAAATAGTAATTTTCATTTGTTTTGGATGAAAGACGCCAACAGTGGGACGATTACAGACAGAAAGATAAGAACTATATACCCTAAGGCTTAGTGATCACTTTTGGTTGTTGTTATTTGAAAGAACTTGGAGTCGTCTCGGAGTGTGTCTGATTTATTGAATTATAATGACATTGAGCTCAAGATAGAATGTTTTCACTTTTACGTCTCGGGAAGCTTGCATGTTTTTTAAAATTATCTAAAAATATGTTTCTTATCTGTTTTAGGAAATTGAGAATATATGTTGTTATGCAACAGAATGTGTAAATCATAACCAATATTGTATTTATCACGTACTACAACTACCAGAATCCCTTGCGCACCTTCATTTGTTACCAGTTGACCGCATACCCTTCTCATAACAGAATAAAAGATGAATATACAAGAAAACGCGCGAAGCATCCTGGTAGTTGTAGTAAAACGAAGCAATTATGCAAATGACCCTTTAGATTAGAATCCAATCACCCATGATGCATTTCCATCGTGGTACCATTCGCAATGATCACAGCTTGTATGATAAAGCTGTATAAAGGGCTGTTATAGGCTGTAAAGTTTACAATGATCATGAATGATATGAACAACTCAAGGCAAGTGCCGATCGAAGTATCACCATAGCAACACTCTTCATTTTCCCTTAAGCGTACTTAGCAATTTATCTAAAAGTTTTGACTGAACGACTGAATCGTCAAAAAAGCTATCTTTTTCCTCTACCATGTTATCTTATGCATTTATCACTCATTTCCAGTTATACATTATCTTTACACCGACCAATCCTTACTAGTTTTATATTCGGTAGTCATTTCCTTATATCTGGCGGGAAACATATATCTACTCTCAACCAGTGGGCGCTCCGTTCCTAAGCAACGTGCTTTGACGTCACACTTGATTTATAGAAAGGATTTCTAGCGTTATTAAGGTCATTAAAATATCATATTATTTGAAATTTCATTCGAACTTCCTTTATTGCTATCGATTTTTATAAACGAGGAATCTCAAGACATTTGGGTTAATGGTGAGTCTAGTCGTTCGATAAAACCTAAGAAACAGAAAAAAAAACTGACTTTTTAACAAATATTTTACGTATTTTTGTGGATGCACAGCTTAGACCAATCATTATTCATATTTTTGACGCGTGGATATTCAAATCCTTTAACTATGTATACCATTGCAATTTTTAAGGATACAACAGAGATATACCAACGTATTTTATTTTAACACTAGGCTGTTGTGCGCTGCTAGTGCCCTGTGTTCCATACTGCTGCGGTTGGACTCGATAGCTATAGACGCGGTATCATATGTTTTGCGCCGTTGCTTCATTTGATGTTGTTCTTCTTCTGTCTTTCGAGGGTTTCTCTTCGGTTTAATTTCCTCTCTCGGCAAAAATTAATTGGCGTATCATGTATAGCGGCTTCGGTGTACTATTTCAAACATCATGGTGAAACTAATGATTTGTAAATGAAAAGCGGAACTGCGCGTCTTCCGGCATTTGCGCGGGAAGCTAACGGTAGTGATGTTTTTACGGTACTTTAGAACACACTCAAGACAAGTCGCAACATTGTGGTGAATGATTCAAATCAATCAAAGCGCGCAGATACGGATACGGACATGATTGCAAAATCACTAGAATTATGCTTTATCCACGCATAAAAAAATACTGATCAGCCCAGAGGTTGTTACTGGGTTCGATCTGTGAGTTAGTCATGCCCTGACATGGACCAGCCCAGAGGTTGTTACTGGGTTCGATCTGTGAGTTAGTCATGCCCTGACATGGACCAGCCCAGAGGTTGTTACTGGGTTCGATCTGTGAGTTAGTCATGCCCTGACATAGACCAGCCCAGAGGTTGTTACTGGGTTCGATCTGTGAGTTAGTCATGCCCTGACATGGACCAGCCCAGAGGTTGTTACTGGGTTCGATCTGTGAGTTAGTCATGCCCTGACATAGACCAGCCCAGAGGTTGTTACTGGGTTCGATCTGTGAGTTAGTCATGCCCTGACTTTGATCAGCCCAGAGCTAGTTTGTTTCATAGTTCGATAAAATTGAAGTCGTATAGTACATTCTAAGAATAAACACATATAGTTTTGTGACTTAGCAGTAACATACCTGATGTTTCGAAAATTTCTTCAAAGACCACGACACGGCTCTAAATTTGAGTTACAGTAGGACTTGACTGCCGAAACAATATCACAGTTTAATGAGAGCTTCAAACTTGAACTAGACTTGGCTATGTATATACCCCTCACTGTTCCGTGATTCCACAAAGCCTATAAACGTGTCTATGTCGTTAATGTTTAAATCAAAACTCGTTATGCTTTCACGAAGGATTGATTGGCCAAAAACAAGTGCACATAAGTCTTCCGTGCTAGACAAATAAATTCCTCATTTCGTTCTTTATTGATAAAAGTACTACTCATGTTTATAGTACTTGGTAGGTAATGACCTGGTTAACCAGTTAGATTTAGTTCCTAAGGGTACTGCAGTAACCATGTCTGAGAATGATGGCAAATAATTAATCAAGGAGTGATTTTTGGTCACGGTGTTAAGCGCGTAGAGATAAAGACTAGTTAAAGTTCATAAGATCTGGGAATAAATAATAATAGAAGAATGAAAGTAATCATTCAACTTTATCATTTTCACCATCGTCATCATGATCATCATCATCACTAGCAGCAAAAGTAATAGATAACAGTACTGACTTCAATGACTGACTAACAATTCACGACAGCAACTACAAATAAAAAAGCACTCAAGCACACAACAACAACTATTCCATCTACTACTATTACTACTACTGCTGCTGCTGCTGCTACTACTACTACTACTGCTGCTGCTGCTACTATTACTACTACTACTGCTGCTGCTGCCTGCTGCTGCTACTACTACTACTACTACTACTAATAATAATAATAATAAGAAGAAGAAGAAGAAGAAGAAGAAGAAGAACAATGATAATAATAATAATAATAATATTGTTTTAATAATATTAAAAATTTAGATAAAATACACATTCAGAGTAAAAATTTAGAAAGTTCAATTCGCTTTAATCATGCGGCAGCCATATTGGATGATAGGTATTGAATCCCTTGCCCTCGCTATGAGGCGTTTCAGATCGTTCAAAACAAGGGTTTTTGCTCGCGTGGGAACTGATAAACATTCAGATTTGAAAGCCACGATTTCTCAACCAAAGCCACAATCATATTAATTAGCACAAGAAAAAAACTGGCAACGTAGAAAGATGAGATAAGTGATTGAATTCAGACGACGCAATCCCTCCCTCAACAAAAAAACTGAGAGGACAGACCTACTCAAGACCTATGAGAGATTCTTGTCACGTGACTTAAGTAGTCACGTACAAATGAACTCAAGTGGGATGAATGAATGTTGATATTTACTCCGAACGTCAATGCATCTCATATTCAAGCTTTTATTTTCAATAATACTAAAGCAACAACAACAACAACATAATTCACGCCATTCCGGAAGAAATTCGGTCCTCTGAAGCAAGTAGATTAATCATGATATGAAGTAATAATAATAAAACCCTTGATTAAAAACGGAATCGTGGAGAGAAAGAGACCTATGATGGGATATTCAGTCCCCACACACACCGGATTCGATGAACAAAAGACCAACACCACAACAGGACATGAAACAAAAAGCTAATAAAGCCCACAAAGGACACCAGCCATGCAGGAACCGTCGATAAATTAAGCTTGAAACACCATTTTGTGCATGTATTTATCGGTCTATATTTTACGAATAAAGAAGCTGAAAGCCATTATTCTCAATTGTGGTTACCAACTAGCTTTTTTTATCTGCAAAGCTCGATCAAATTTTGAAGGTTGTTTTTTCTTGATTGGAGAGTGGCCTGTAGCTATAATTGTGAAGACATTTTGAATCCGGCTGTAAATCGTCATTGTCTGACCATGTTCCGTATATTTGAATGAACGCCAGATAAGTTATGCCGTAGACGTTTACAAATAATACTTATGTGATACCGCGTTGGATAATAAATGATAATATAATAATATAATAATATAATAATATAATAAATATAATAAATATAAATAATATATTTTATTTAACCACGGTAAATACAATTCAGCATAGCTGCTTTTCAAGTAACCGTGAATTTATAAAAACTAACTACAATAATGATAATGAAGTTATAATTAAAAGTACACTATACTAGAAACATTGGAGAAAATATATAAGCTAGCTAGCATATGCATATCTACTAGATATTATAATATGGGTATTATTAAAAATAATTATCTAATGCAGTCTTGAAAGAGGGAAGTGAATAGCCCATATTCGATATTCTGGTTGGGTGATCACGCACAAAGCAATTCAAGACGAGGCTCCGGGGAAAACAAATGAGTAATCCTAAGATATTCTTTTAATTCCCGGGAGCCTAGCCTTGAATTGTATTGTGCGTGATCACTCAAGTAGAATATCCAAAGTGGGCTATTGAAATTCTTAATATAGGTAGGGAGTTGATTCCATACTAGCGATAAGGATAACCACTGCAATTGCATTGACCGAGCTTATATTTTATTTAACAGAAGAAAGAGAGAGAAAGTGGATGGATGGATGGATGGATGGATGGATGGATGGATGGATGGATGGATGGATGGATGGATGGATGGATGGATGGATGGATGGATGGATGGATGGATGGATGGATGGATGGATGGATGGATGGATGGATGGATGGATGGATGGATGGATGGATGGATGGATGGATGGATGGATGGATGGATGGATGGATGGATGGATGGATGGATGGATGGATGGATGGATGGATGGATGGATGGATGGATGGATGGATGGATGGATGGATGGATGGATGGATGGATGGATGGATGGATGGATGGATGGATAAATTGGTCAGAAAAGGAGCAATCAATTATGAATACTATTAATGAATCAACGCAAAAAGGAAGAAAGAAGGAGTAAATCAATGAAAGAAAAAGAGAAAGCAAGCAAAGAAAGAAAGAAAGAAAGAAAGAAAGAAAGAAAGAAAGCAAAAACGTTCGTACTCTATAAACGAGACAATGAGAACAGAATATATATTATGTGGTATTGTCAAAGCCGCATAATAGCTGTTCAATATTGATTGCTGTTATTCTTACATGTCGTTGGTTAACTGAAACAAACTTAAGTGCTAAAGGAACAACATTTTAACCATTTATTTCAATGTTTTCTTTCTAGAGCTTGTAGCGCATCTTTGTTGCAAAATATTATTCTTAGTATGCTATTTTCCTTCTACTCTCTGGGGAAATTCATAAACATGAGATTCAATTTAAAATTGGAATGACAAAATTAAACCAAATCAGTGGAGTCATGCGGTGTTCGCTGGAGTCATGGCTCCTCATGCAGTGTTTAGTGAAGGTCTTATCATGTTGTCTTCATAAACGTTCTTAAGATTAAGACTTTAATATATACTCACAGTGTTTACGTAATCTAGTGGAATATTCCCTTCGTTTTAACTAAGATAGGATTAATAACTTATTGTAAGAGCTGATTTCATTAGTCCAAACTCACCAAAATTGACGCGGAATCCAGTTGAGTCTTGACCTCAAGGTTGCCTTACAAAGCACACTGCGTATCCGATAGTAGTCTCTTTTCCTTCTCTCAGGCTCTGTTTTGTTAGAAATAATTATCTATCACTAAAAGAGCTTGAGGATGATCATTTGTTTTTGCCAATCATGAGGTGGGAGATTGCTTGGTTACCAAGCACTGGCAGTGTCGCTCTATAAAAAATAATACATTAATCGTTTAGCAAAAAAATAAATAAAAATAATATATGTAAAAAATATGGGATCAGCTAATTCCTCATATGATTAAAAAATATATATATATATATCTATATAAACCTACTGAAGATTTTCTATATTCTTGAAAAATCATTCACTTTGAATGGCAGAATTTTTTCGAGTCTTTCGTATATTAAGTAAGTTCTCACAAACGGGAAACCATTGCCTGACTACTTGGAGATATTTGGAGTACTTGAAAAAACAAATAGATATGACTAATAATTGATATATCGACAGACTGAGACAAACTGACCTCACAAAGACAGAATAAAAAAAACCCGGATAGCATCCTTCCATGTTTTGATAATTGGAGTGAATATAATATTGATCTGTCACGAAGAAGCCTGGAAGGTCTGAGCGAGAAAAAATAAATTATTGTAGTTTGGGCTCTCTTCTTAGCCTCTGATTCTTTTTAGGAATATTTATCAAAGTTTGAGTTTAAATCTTAATTTAGAATTTTCTTTTTATGAAGGTCTTTCACGGCAACCATGTTAGAGGACAAAGCAATAGAAATGTTCTCCTTTGGGAAATAAATTCTCTTCTTATGCAAAAAAATATTTGCATCATTCCTGCCTTTAAAAATGGCTGCCGTGAGAAACGTTCATATAGGGACGATTCTCTTAATTTTGCTTGTCTTTTGGGGTGTTTTTACAAATATTTTCTTCTTCTTCTCTGATATATAGCGGTATCAGTTCTTTGGGGTCTTATTCTTTAAATTCGATATCGCCTGATATGATTTGTGAGACGGGTAAAATTGAATTTAGAAAACAAAAGGTCTCCTTCGCGATGACTTTGGTTAGAATGAATTATATTTTAGCTACGAATTGGTGAAGTGACTTTAAATAAATTATTATGGCAAATACGAAGGTTTTGTTTTATTAAACCAGGGGTGATCTCATCAGAATTCATCTACCATTATCATGATATGATTTATGATGAATCCCTAAAAATATACTTTGTCTGGACGAACACCTGCATGACGACGATGACGACAAAAAAAAAATCATGTCAGTAAAGAAATCCAAGATAAATTCTGTTAAAACCAGAAATTTAAAAATTACTTTTACCAAATAATAAAAGTCTTGAGAAAAACTCTTTCATCTGTTGTTATTTAGAAGTAAAATCCATAGATTTTTCTTGAAAAAGAATTATTTTTACAACTAAATTTTTAATGTTTGAATACAGTGTCTTTCAAAAGGTTTCAAGATAGCGGCTTTCACTAGTTAACTTGATCAAGCAAACTTTTTGTTTGTTTGTCGTTTTGTTTCGATTTTACTAGTTAACACTTGTATTTTTGATTGCCTGGAAAAGGTTTTCAAATAGAAAACCGAATTAGAAACACTGAAGTTGTGCACAAATTTCAAAAACTCTCACCGGCAAGTAATTGTTAATGTTTAGCCCCTCTGAAAAAAGATGTTTGAATTCTCAGCTTTTTTTTTTACCATTTTATGTCAACTAGGATATTGAGTATGGAATATTAGCTTTGGGTGCGTTATTTTCATGTATAATAATTAATTATTAATTTGATTCCCAGTCTTAGCTCTTAATTTTTAATAGAAAAGCGTAAAAGTTGTAGAGACGTAGGGGGTGGGGGTGAGGACAAATATTTTTACCTAAGTCTTTAATGGTAAAGCTTGGGGCGAGTGCACTTTTTTTGATTGCTGGCGCTTCTTTTGAAGGGAAATCAGATCCAAGATATGATTCTTATCTTCTCGTAGTTTCCTTTTTTCTTTTCTTTTCTTTTTCTTTCATATCCTAGTTATTTTTTCTTTATATCTCTCTCATTAGTCCTCATTAAATAGAATTGGCGTCTTTGTACCCAAGAGTCTTTGCGAGGCTATACTCGCCCCAGATCCCTGCTCTTCCTTTAGGGATCTTCATTATAAAAGTGGATGTCGTGTAACGAGTTTGAGTATCCACTTAACGATACTTAAGAATGGGATTCATTAAAAAATGCCTCCAGGCAACAACGAACACTGTTTCATCAATTCTAGCTTCATTACAGATATCTTTCATATGACACGCATTAAACGGGTACAACGAACAAGGTGCATTGTGGTCTAGCTTGGGTTGTGCAAACAACACCATATAAGGCATGACGGACAATAGAAGTTTGTACCCAAGCTATACCACATTGCACCAGAGTCTATATATGTATATGGTATATGTAGAGATCAGAATGTCGCTTGTTTGTCTAGCGGGTTAAGAAAAGCCACGGAACATTATTATTAGAACTATTTACGCAAACAAAACTAATGTAATATAAGTCGTCCATTAGAAAGTGAAGTGTTTCTAAGGATTCACAGAGTGCACTTCATTTCTTTATTTTTCTAGTTTTTCTAATTTGAAATAAATCAATCTACTTCAGTTTTCGTAATCAAATCACCACTTAATTTATAAATATCTGGATTGAGTGATCGACGTTTCGACCGATTATCCGACCGAACGACCGCTGTACTGACGAGTCGTAAACTTGTCCTAGTATTGTAGTTTTTTGAGAATAACTATTTCTCTTATTTTCCTATCTACTCTCTGGCCCATGATCGAAGCTGAATTTTTAAAACTTTGATCTTACAGATGGAGGAAAACCGGAAAACCCAGCAAAAAGTCATCGAAGCGCAGGAGAGAATTACCAACAAACAAATGGCTGGCTGTTGCGTTGCTTGAACCCACGATCACAGGACTCACAGCTGTAAGCCGGGTAAGGCACTTTTGTCAGTCACAATGTATCTTACGCACCTCTTACGCGTTTTATGATCTTTCAAACAAGGCGTTGTGAAATAACAATAACTAAATCTATGTACCAAGCAGTAGAAGGGGATTTACAGATCTTTTACAGCGAAAATATAGGGATTTCCGCTTAACTTAACTGAGAAAATATTGAATCTTTTTCTTTCTCTAAAGAGCTTGTTACAAAAATTTAGAATTTTAAAAGTTAAACTTGCAATACATACCAAGATTTGCTTCGAAGTATACAAGAATCAATATAGCATGATCCAATTCCTAGGTTCTTTGCCTGCAGTCTCTGTAAAAACCGTGAAAAACACTGTGTAACTTATATCAGTTTTCCAGTCAGTGTTGACTCTGTCTTCACGGGTGAAAGAACGGCTTTTATACCTAATTTTTACATTTTAATTGCTAACCAAACGAAAATCCTCTTAAGCTTCTCATTCATTACTTCTTGAAACACGACAACACTCTACAAGTGATTTAAAGATGTTTATTTAAACTCTGATTGGCTGAAACTCTGAGTTTGTTTGCATAGACCACAAAGCGAAACTCTCTGTCATTGGCTGGATCATTTTTCGTATTTACATAGCCAGGGGAAGTGACAATTAGCTTTTATGTTTTATCAATACAGAAAAAAATATGCTGCAACACAATATTTGCTTTTTGAGAAAGGGTCCACTTTTGTACCGAGGAAAAGATATAAGAGAAAACGGAAGCTTATAAAACCTGCTAATTAATTACTGAAAGGACTCGGCCGCACAAACACACATACTGGAGTAAACAGCCGGCTTATTATCGTTCTTCTGTTAGCCCCAAAATATTATATCCTACATGTACACCTCTTCACCTGTTCAGACCACATGCGCCGATTCCCTAGAGTATTATTTCTTTGTTTAATTTTTGTGCACGAGTATAATAATATAAATAAAGATACAACCCAAACAAAGAATATTGTTCTCAGGAGAGTGACGCATGGTCTGAAATGAGAGAACATAACGCCCAACATGAAGAGGTGTTTCCCGAGTAGCTAGTATCTTTCAATACTGTTGACTTTGGAGTTGACAGTTTCCGGTGAAAATAAAGCTTTTTCAGTACAGTACATTGGAAAGTTTCGATTCATTAAGTCAAAACACTACTCGAGTTCAATAACAGGAAACTGTCTCCATCATAAAGATTTCTTTTTTATTTTCTCCTAATTCTCAAGACGTCGTTCTTGCTATTTTTGGACGCACTT
This sequence comes from Anthopleura sola, assembly GCA_023349425.1. Classification (NCBI taxonomy): domain Eukaryota; kingdom Metazoa; phylum Cnidaria; class Anthozoa; order Actiniaria; family Actiniidae; genus Anthopleura; species Anthopleura sola. The sequence continues at coordinate 4,174,672 of JALHLI010000012.1, read as the reverse complement.
ATAGAAAACTGTTAACTAAGCACTCTTGAAGCCAGAGCTTCGTCAATGGTAATGCGCATGTTGTCTTCCTTTATTTTCTCATTTAAATTCAGGATTGCGCCGGGATAGAAAAAGTGCTAGGAGCCACCCTTGACGCGCCTGCACCCTGGTACCTCTTCGCCGGTTTCCAAAAAGCTGGTGACAGCCCATGACAGTTCAATTTTTTTTCCATTGAAAAAAGTACCAAAACGTCAGTAGTTCCTTCAGTTGAAATTCAACTGCTATCAATGGAAGCCGACGGTGCGCACTTTACACTCTATCTTCATCAATGCTTTGTTTATGATTAATTAAGAGTATTCAAAGCTGAAGCTACACGGATTAGAGAGAAGTCGAAACAGACATGAATGTCCTGAAGATCGAACAGTAAACGTCTAGCTGCGATGCCGCGCACTAAACCAACTGAGCTACACCTGTTTCTAGATTGAAAAAAAAAAATGAAATCACACTTTCAGACATGGAGTGCTGAAGTGTTGTTGTATGGCAGCGCGAAGCTTCCCTTTCCGTGTGGGGTGTTTTTTGAAAGACTAATTTTAACACCGTTTCTCTTGAAATAGATTTTAATGAAGTGGATGTCTATAAAAATGATCTGACTTATTACCACCTGTTCTAATCACATCACGGTCCGGTTTTAAACTTTCCGTTACATGCTGTGTATAGCACAGATCATAGCTCGATGATACTAATAACAAGCAGTAATGAAAAAATTAGAATTATAGATTATGACCTTCTGTTTTCTAAGATTTTGTGAATATAATATTTTGACTCAAAGTGGCAAAAAAATTAAAAAATGGACAAAATCAAAAATATGAAGCAGAAAAGTCTAATTATATTATTAAAAGCTATTTATTAGACATATGTATTGTGACAACTACTATTAATATTTATGACTATTATTAATAAGGCTACGTTAATCACATTATTGATATACTTACTAATAACTCTTATTGATATTCATATCTTTTTATTATTATTATTTTATTGATAACCATTAATGTTATTTTAATTATATTAATCATTATTCATACTAATAATCTTGTTAATCATATTGAGTATTAATACCTATTATTAATATAGATAATTATTAATCATACTCATAATTATACTAATACCTATTTAAAAAATTAAAATTAATACTGCCATTAATCCTGGCTGCAACTTTCACATTTTCAACGATAATACCTTTTAAGGTTATGACAAACTTTTAATGATTATAAAAAGTCAATCCTCATGGTATTTTTTGGCATAGATCATTTTCACTGTGTGAGAATTTTAGATTCATTTCCAAAACTGAGATGATTGCTCAATCCATGCGACTCGAGGAAGAACAAATATTTTTAAAAAGTCTGACCACCGCGAAGAAAGTCAGTTCAATATAATTCTTTTTCGCTCAGAAGAGGTTAGATGACCAAGAATTTTACCACCTGATGCGAAATATTTCACAATAATGATTGACAGAATGTTCCCTTCGGAAAAAAAGAACTCTAAACTTCAAATTTGATGCAGCTTTAGTCTCTTCGTATAATAGTTTTCTGAGAAATATTTTAGTAAAATAGCTTTTTCTATCGGCTATTGTGAAGTTTTTATCGACTGATCCGGGAATGAAAAAAAAATCCGCTTAAAAAATGGAAAGCCATTTCAGTGTTTTGAAAATGAGACAGTAGGTAGAAGCTCGTAAAAAAATTTTTTTCCTGATCGGAATTTAACTTATTTTGTGTTTTACTTATTAAAAAGTTTAGAATAATTTTGAATACCATTGAAAGTGGTCTACCGATTATATCAAGAGTGGAACAAATGATTTTTAATCTGTCCTTAAATTCAATTTGACACTTTAAATTTAAGTCGACACGCCGGCTTTGTGGCTTTCATTTTCGCCCAACCCTCCCCAATAATTTCGGCAAGATTCTAAAACTATTCCTCGTTGTTGATTTTGAAGTTACAAATTAGTTTACTTTCCTAATAGTGAGGTACTATTTACACTAACATTACTGGAAAGTAGTGATTAAGAGTTTTTTTTTTAGTAATATTTCAAATGATTCCTAGCATTATCAGGCGAATCATCCATTTCCTGTCTCAGTAGAACAAAAACAACCGCTCTGATGTGATGTCGTACTTTGATTATTTTCACCGACTTATCTTTTCTGATTGAAAAATCCGTTTGTTTACATCGCAACAGTAAATTAAAGTTGCGTTTGATTTGTGCTTGAACGTGTTGTAACTGTGATTTTTTCTTAGTTATTTTAAGATATATACTGTCTTAAAATTAACAGAATCACCGTGGCACCGTTGTTCAAGCAAATAAAGGCGGGGAAAGCTAGAGAAAATAAATAGAAACGTGTAGAGAGCAAAAGCAACACGAAATTATGACAAAGTAGCTTCTTTTGCCTACAAACAAGAAAAAAATCTCAATGAAAAGCAGGCCTAAAACAGCATCGATTCATGGTTCTTTTCTGCGCATGCTCAGTGTTATGTAGTTTCCCAATGTACCTTAAGCAAGGCTTGTTTATGCAACTTCAACTAACGGATATTTTTTCATCCCTGAAAGAGCAGGAGGAAGGCTTAATACATGCAGGTGGTATATATAGAAAGCTTTAATGAGGCTTCCATACATATTTACCTTTTTTCGGCCCGTCAAATTATTACTCTCGATGACAATGCTTGCCATATTTATTGTACGCTACTGTGTTGAGACTTTTGAAAATCTATTTTACCATCGCAAGTGCAGAGACGGGCTATTCCATGTACATTTTCATGCTCAGTGCGTGCGCGCTTGTAGTGCGCACCGTCAATCAACTAAAATTTAAGGGGTCTAGGAGTTGTTTTAACAAGTTGTTTTAAAAGTAGCATTAACAAGCTAGACGCTTAGTAAAACGTGACTATTAACTTAAACGCCATTAGCTCATTTGGTGAGAGCGTCGGTTGTGAGGGAAGTCGTGATTCAAGTCCTTGCTGGACTAACACTCATGCAGTGTCTTAAAATGACAGAGGAGAAGGTACTGCCTTTGTGTCTTACATCTGCGATTGATTAAACCTTCACATGGCTCGAATGACCACGTTAATGGCGGTCCCGTCCCTAATCAACTAGAGACGTTAAAAGAGGACCACGAGTTTATTACTTGAATTACTGTCAATTGTTATCCTCTATAAACAAAAAGTTTTTTTATTTTTTTATTTCAATTTTTAACCATATGAAAATCTTTAGCTACTGTGCAATTCCGCAATTAGTAAGAGTTTGATTTCTTTAGCGCGACTAAAGATTTCTTAGTATTACTATCCTCATTGAAACTGGCTTCAAACCCCGTTAATTTCTTTTACAAGGGATTTTATTTTTTTACGCGGAGTGACTTTTAAACACACATAAAAAATCAAGATGGCTCCGAACAAAGATGCTTTCGAACTTTAGTCACGGTAATTTCACGAATCAGTCATGGTCCAAAAAAAGGCCGAATCATGTAACACGGAAAACCCCAAGCTTCACCACCCTGAATATTACCAACTGAGGTAGACTAAGGGGCCAAAACATCCAACTTTCCTTCAATTACAATACTATTGAGACTAAAATGAATACGCCGGTGATCATTTTTCTGAACTGAGAATTGAATAAATGGAAATGAAGTAAAAAAGTGCGAAGGATTCATGGATTGTTTGATTGAACTAAGAATAATTGGTGCCTAGAAATTCAGATAAGTGGCAATAAATGTGAATACATACCTTGATCGGTCAATCCAACGACCATCAAAATAAAACGTTTGCGCTCAAATAATAACAAAAACACGAACCTTTCCTCTAAAGTAACCCATGCAGGCAAATCCTTTATCTTTCCAATTCTACGCATGATTTTATCTCTCATTATGTACCACCTGGAGTTGGAGTAATTTCCCGCTAAGATGCGATCTTAGCAACGCAGCGTAGATCTATGGAGATTTAATTTTCCGGTGACTTTTACATAAAAGTTTTTCCTTTTTCAATCTATTTTTAATAATCTTAGTTTAATGGAAGTTCCCCATACGTATTCTTACTTACCTGAACTCATGATAAAACTAGTTAAAGACTTCTTTCGCAGTTTTTAAAATAAATTTATGCCTAGCTCATCGTTCACAATTCACCGCTTTTCTTAAAGAAACATTTTCCCAATCAAGCAGAATTATATTTATTCATTCTACCAAGATACACCGAAAAATTGTGCGCGCTCCAAATCATGGAAAAAGTGGCAACTCCCAACATAATTCCATGCCATTTCATGAAGTTCAAAAAATTATGGCAAATATCATGGAAGTCAGCTGCACTTCTAAACCATGAAGATTCTGAAAACCCACGCCCTCTTTTTTTCACGCGTGTTTTCAAGATTATGGAAATATGTTTGAAATCATATGTTTCTAACATCTTTCCATATCATGGGAGTGTTAATGTTGAAAAGGTTGGAAGTTTGACTCGCAGTTTATTTTCCAACATATTTCCATAATGATAAATCTCAACTTCGGCGATCGTTTTTTTCCGTGATAAGTTAAACGATTGCCATTTCAATTAATGGTAATGGTTTTCATTGTATATATGTTCTTTGAAACTCCATCAAAAGTGTTTGCTTTCTGAATAAGGCAAAATTGAAGTAAATTGCTATCACGCAGAGCTTTTCAAGTTTATCAATACTTTGATATCAGAATCCCACGCGTTTTCACCATCAACTCAGTTCCACTTTATACCCATCTCATATAACCGGTATCGAAGCTTTTCTCTAAACACTTTGAATGCCACGGTGAGTTTTATAATGATTTTTTTTTAAGATCCTGGAAAATTTGATGTTTGATGTCGAAGTACATGCATCAGTTGTCGTCTTGTGAACAAAACTGTTAGATACGCGTTGATAACGACAATATCCCTGAGCATGGCAGGATATAATTAGTATAGTATTGGAAGCATATTGTTTTGAAATCTATCGACATCTTTAAGTGCTTAATTTAATTTAAGCCTATGTAGCTTGGCTTGTAGTTGTTGTTGCATTTCGAACCACGTGATTAATACCGAGTACTTGACCTTCCACTCTCGAAAGGAATCATGGGTGATCTTCAGAAGACTTTTTTTCTGTCCTTATCTTACGTCCATCCAATTACGCAAAGCTCTCTCCTTTTTCACTTGCCTCCCTCATTCTTCAGTCCATCTTAATTCTCCTTTCTTCTTGTTCAGTTTCCTGTTTTCTCTATTCTAACTCATCAACTGTCATCGTTATCTTAGGTCCGTGGTATTCGATTATACTGATAAAAGAAATGCTTCCATTCTCTATATTGAGAAAGTTTCTTGCTTAACTTGTCAAAGAAAAAATCCTTCAAATTTTATCGATACCCTGAAAGAATTAACCTTTGAACGATCGAAGTAAGCCGCAAATCGAGTAGACCATTTCACGGTTCTCCGGGCGTCGATGAACCTCAGCCTCGATAGTGTGTAATATACTCTTTAGAATTTGACTACAGCTCACGGTAATTTAAGGAATGTACACATTATCAAACAATTGAAATTCTTAAAAATTCCACGGGCTTTAGTCAAATTCTAAAGAATAAATTACACACTATTGAGGCTGAGGTTGATCAACGAGACTGTGATATGGTCTATTGGCATTTAGCTTGTTTGGTTTTGCCCTTGGTTGGTCGTCCCTGTGGTTTGTGTCCTTATAATAACATTAATAGCAACACTCCACAAATACATTCATTCAATGCTTGATTTGTTATTATTCTTATTATTCTTATTTATTCACAAACAAAGGTGTTTTCATTTATTTACAGTGCTATTTTTGATATCATTAAGAAACTTTCTTGAATCCCTATCTGTATGGGATCCATCGGATTTAATTTGCTTTTTTCCTTTTTGATTCAATAAATAATTCTATATTTTCACTACTGTTCATATAAACATGTTTGTGTCTTACACAATAACCGGTATTAAATTATACTATTCACACCTTTTGTTTAGAAATTCCAGTATTTTTTCCTTCCATTCAGTGATATTTGTATAGCCCTATCCTCAAAAAACATCGTTGTTATAAGAGTTAACCACGACTTTCATCAATAACATGTTAAATCGTAAACTAGCTAAATTATTCAAAGTATTTGATAATCACGTGATGAAACTGTCACGTGATGGGAACGATCACGTGATCTATAACACTAGCTGATCAATTAGCAATATCGCACTATCACGTGATGCTATCACTATCACATGAGAGTATTAAGATCTGATGGTCATCACGTAATTACCATATAGAACATTTGTGAGGACTGTGTTTTTAAGGTTCTGGTAAGGCAATAGGCATCAATGGGGTTTCAAAAGTAGGCATATAAATACCTCTAATTAATCGAGTGTGAGGTCCATACATGTTATGGACCGCATATTGGCCAATCATAGCAAGGAATATTACTTTGCCATACAATATCACTCCTTAATGATCAGTTTGAGTGGCAAATTTGACTGCGTTTTTGTAGTAGTCAGCACCAACCATCATGAGGCTGGGATGATACAAAATCTTTCTAAAAAAAGATCACGTTTGAGGCATATTTTTTATAGTACATGGAGCAATCATTCTCAAATCAGTTTGTTGGGTCTTTTTTGCTTGGAGAATTAACATAAAACACCATCGGTATTTCATAATCTGGAAATCAAACCACTACCAAAACATGAAACTTTCACTAAAATTATCTAACTTATGAATTGAGAAAATATTATTGTTATATAAATTATCTCTGCTTCGCAGGTTTTGACAATATATTTAGTTTTTACCCAAAAGTAAAGACCAGGAACTATACAAATATTCTCTTATACTTGTGGCCGCCATTTTGAAAGGTAACCAGGCCAGATTGTCATGGAAACTGACATGACAGTCACGTGGTTGTTGTTTGCCGAGGTGGACTGGGCAAGATCAACATGGCGGCCACGAGTCGTAATAAAGATAAATCGATAAAAAATTTCTCTAAAAAATCTACTATGAAAATTTAAACATACTGAGGAAATGAATTACGGTAATTCTGCCTGGGGTCCTCCATATATGACTCCTGGATCATCCAATCACCGTAGTACTTTTTCTCAGGGCTGCCAAAGTGCTCATGGATATGATACTCTCTTTGATGACGTAAGCACATTGGACAATCACAGACGGTATAGTCGTCTATAGTTCTTTCTAGTGTACGATAAATGCCACTGTTCTGTCTCTGTGGTGAGCCGTCGCTGTATGAATTCGTGCCGGACCCGGAGTCGAACTCTGAGGCTAGTGCGCATGAGCAGCGAGGGATGGGGTTTGCTTCACAAATCATTTCACCTCGTCGTTCTCTTCTTTCTTTATGTCTTTCCTTGTGTTCTCGTTTTCCTTTCGATGGTTTCTTAGTGCGGGTATCTTTGGTTGGTTTCAGTGGTTCATTGATGCAAGCCTCGTCTTCAAGTGGAGATGGAGTGCCAGCGGAGCGTATCGTGGACTCAGATGTCGTCGAACTACCGCTGGACGCTGAAAAGCTGTGCTGACGACGAAGTTTCAAAAAGACAATCATAAGAAGGCTTCCCATGATAAGAATTCCGACAATAAAGATGGCGAGGAAGGAAATTTCTGCTGTTCCAAGATTTTTTCTGCTTGACGCAAAAACTGTTGCCACTGAAGTAACTGGAAAAAAAGATTTAACGTAAGTACGATAATATATATAACTATTACATTCACTTTACATATCTATTTTTAATATCAGTAACAGTGAAAAATTTAAAAGAAATGAGAAACTCTTTCGGAAAAAGTCGGAAATTTCTGTTCATTTAACTAAGGTGCATACACGGACACCGTAAAGGGCGGCAATGTACGAAGTAATCGTTCTTATTTATATAAATCGGTAGAGCAGCTTTCGTATATGTGGGAAACGATAAGCAGTTGTAGTCGTACTCTAGTCGTAACTACGTGTCGTAACTTTGAATTACTGGAAGAAAATGGGAAGCGCGCCATTTGAGTTTCATGGCATGTCGTACAGTGTACGTGCTTTAAGTAAGTACCGCACCGCTTATTCATGCACGCACTCACCTTGTACTTTATATGATGCCGTAAATCCTCTCCTCGTCCCATTGATCCATTTTCCATTATGATAATAATGAATATACATGCTATTCCCGCTTGATACGATCACATCTTCGTAGTCATCCGTCTTGATCTTAGCCAGTAGGTTCGCACTTGAGTCATTGCCGTCTCTTATGAAAATAGAGTCCCCGTCTAATTTGAGTGCGTCGAACCATAGTTTGATTCCCTTGTTGCCAGGGACATTTATTCGCCAAGTACATTGAGAACGACCAGGTTTTTTGAAGAGCTGAGGTGATGACGTGATCATGCCTTCGGGTTCGGTCAGTCTACATCCACAAGCACAGGCATTTCTTGTTTCTGGAAAACAAGACAAAAATAGCTATTATTTCATCTCTTTGGAGGGAAAGGAAATGGAAAGGTAAGGTCACGGTAGGAAGATCGAGACTTTCAGGTGTCCGTCCGTTTTACAGAGGTTTCGGTATCTAGACTGTTTTTGGCTTACCTGGACATGGTCGTAATACACAGGGTTTTGTCATGACGGCTCTTCCCGCGCACGCTTTATTTTTATCCTTCGACGTGGTTAAACTCAAACAGAATCTGTATCGATACCTTCTGCCCTGTCCACACGAGTTAGAACAAAGGTTCCAGTAGGACCACGAGCTCCATCCATCATAAATCGACTTTCCTGTTGAAGCCGATTCATATAGGTTAATATCAATAACCATAACTATATATATATATCTATATATTGACATTATATCACCCCAATAGCTTGATAACAAAGATAGCGAAATCATGAAGATTCCTTTAGATCGGCAAGGGTCAGTTTTGAGATCCACTTCTTGCTTTTCCAGGCGCGCGCTGCTCGCACAAGGTATGCTATTCACCTAACTCCACTTGGACAAAATACCGTGTTAAAACCCTGTGTCTATTTAGCTGAATGTACTAGTATTATCCATAATATACCGGTAATAACATAGTTGATTGCCTTTAATGGAGCTTTGTTATAGTTTATCATGATCGTATTACAGAAGTACTGGAGAAATGAGTCGCCTTGTTTGACACTCTGGCGCCACTCTATCGGAGAAACCTACTGTTCTAGATTATTGTTATTAACTTCTAAATAACGCCAAATCTATTTGACAACAGTAAAAAGGGCCAGAGGAACAGGCAGATCATTCTTAAGAGGTTAAACCTTGAGGATTATGATATCTTCTTCCCTGGGTAAAGGCCAAGATCATGCTTCTCTTTTACATTAACATTTACTCCTTGAACAAAACACTCTTAACTACTTCACAGATTCGAATTGAAAAAAACATTTAATAATTAAAATCATCAAGTGATATGAAGAACTAAGCTATTTCATTTCATTCCCGCCTAGGGAAATGCAACACGTTTCTTTTTGACAAAGTGAAATATTCATCTATCATTTTTTGTCTGCAATTTACGACCTTCATCTTGAGGTTTTTCGTATTTTTTTTTTTTTTTACTTTAGGATCAAACATATGTTTCGTTCCCTGCTAAATATGTTAATCGATCAACAAGCTCTCGTGGGTTCAGGTTGTATCAGGCCTCAGAGCCCGCCTTCTCGACGCCATGTGTGTCAAACAATATAAGTGGTTTAAAGCCACAAAACGACCGCCTTGCCCCTCTTACACAAAGCAGAAGAGATGCTTAGAAAAAAAGACCAAATCTTCTTGAACTACTTAGACATTTGACGCAGGGATTGGCCACGCGACACGACTGATGACACTTGGGTTTGCCCTGATAGGCGCATTCACTTTCCTTTCATTTTCTTTTATTCTTCCAATTCTCATTTTTTATCGTGCTTTTTCCTAATCGGTTTGGTTAAAAATAGATAAACGAGCACGAACTAAAGCGGTCGCTTTTTCTTGTATTTTGAAAGGAAACAACTTCTTAAAATTATTTCTAATGTGCTTGTAATTTCCAAAACCGCCTTTTCCCCCTCATAGTGTCTGCCAAGATCCTTCTAAAGCGAATCCAAGAAAGCTGTCTTGATTGAAACGTGATTAAATATCATAACGATCTCAAAAACATTGTCCAAAAAGAATACAGCTGGTGGTGTAATCTCGTGTAGTAATTACTTGATCGATGGAGTACACACTCTCACAGCCATTTGTCCACTTTTTGAATGCAAAACGAGCAGGAAGATTATCACCGAAAACCTCCAGGGCTGCCCTGATTCCATTAGATCAGACAACCACAAAGTACATGCTATCATTCATCCTTTCTGATAATGAATTATGCATTGCAATTAACCGATGACGCCAAAGACAAGTGCTGCTCGTGGGGTCACGCAATGTACGCTTAAATCTGCCTTGCTGTTTGATCTGTCTGTCCGTCCCATCTATCTTAGTGTTTTGTCTATCTTTACTATTCCCTCGCAACCTGATTTCAATCTTCGTCTATACAGATTAGTTATTTTTTTCTATTTTATTATTTGACCACACACTGCGTTTACATCCTCCGCTTGCGAAAAAATCCCCGTCATAATATTTAGTTAAAACCGGCTTAAAGAACTCAAATGTACAGAATTACATCGAAGACACAAGAAGACTGGAAGGAATTTTACTAGCTATCCATCCCCCCCACCCCCCTCAGGAAGATCCTTATATTATATTTACCCCTCTTCAACTATATCTCTAAACCGCCTTCTTTTCTAAACCTTCGTTCCTCGTCAAGATGCCTATCTACCCTATCTACTCTATCTACCTAAGCTCAAAGAATTTCGATATACGATGCGTTTGATCTACATACATCGGACATTTTAGAACACTATCAGAATCTATCAATGTGTGGTTACTGAGTAGGAAATGCCAATTAATTCCAACGCCCTCTTCATACAACCTTGATGAACATGTTCAAAGTAAGCTAGTTTTCGATTTCACATTTTTAAAAAATGGAAAAAAATTGCTTTGAAATTTTCAGCTGCGATGAGAATGTATTTTTACCACTTTCAATCTTTCAGTTGGTGTACATGTACATCCGCTCTAAATATTAATGTTTTTCTTATTCAGCTTTGTTTACGAGCTTTATCAATCATTGTTTCATATAGCCCCCATTTTGTCGACAAATTCAATTTTTTTCTGATTCTGCTTTTTTTTTTTTTAATTTTATTTAAACATATTTTTTTCTGTGCTCTCTTCAAAAAAAACTAATAGAAAATAGATAAATAAAAAAAAACGAGTTAATGTCTCACTTAATGCTTCCTTGCTAGCAAAGTCTTTTTGCAGCCGGAAACATCAAGCTCCTAAACAGAGCAGAATGAGAATATATATAGCCGCCATTTTGTCATTCATTCTATTTAGTTTGACATACCATCAAAGGACGACTACTCCCATCGCGTGAGTCCCTGAGACAGTAGTCCGCCTTTGAGGGAAGGATTAACAGAATTCTGACCATTCCGGGCTCACGAGTTAAGAGGAGATAACGTTTTCCTTACAAATACATCAACTAGTTTCTGAGATGACATGTAACACTTTGAGAGCCGTTCGCACAGTCGTCCAACAATGACAGCCGCTGATAATCGCTCAACTGGCTGACATTCTTCGATATCAAGATCGTGAACCGGAAGCCATAGATGTGTATCTTTACATTTCTGGCCCAAACTAATTGTTATAGGTCGTTGATCTTCATTATGTATCTATTTTGTTCTTTGATCAAGAAATGAGGTAGTTTATACAATCGGCTTGTCATGGAATTTGGTTCGATAAAATCTGAAGGATTGAAGTGAAATTTTTTTTGACTTTACTTTTGGAAAGAACTAATGATATCTTTATAGCAAGTATTAGTCACTGGCATAGCTTTGGGCTTTATTTACATGTAATATATGTTCTTATGCAACACACATGTTTGAAATCTTCATGTGAAATTAATTGCCTTATAACGACATTGTAACGTAGCTGTAAAAATTTAAAAAAAAATTTTTTTTACTGTGCGCATGCGCACGAGTAACAATAGAGGTACAGTACGATTAGAATATTCGTCGATTGTCCTTGACTGAGTGTGAGGTCCGTAGCTCAGTCGTTCCTCGCGGAAAGACCTCACAGAATTTTTTTTTATCTAATCTGCCTTGTATGTACCGGCCTTGTGCTTTAAGATATTGGGGTTACAAAAGCGTTTGTGGTGTCATTTCTAATCAAAGCTACCCAACATGAAAAGGTTTTTGCAATGGACTATTAAAAAATAATGACCTGTCATTGAATGTAATTTGTTTCCACTTATCATGAAGATAAGCTTGTTTTTATGATTTCAATCAGAATCTAGATCAATATGCCATGCTTCAAGTTCGTGAACAAAGCCAGAAATAATGTTCAAGAGAACGAGAACTAGAAAACAAAATCACAGCTTTTTTTAAAAGGCTACTTTTGCTAAGATTTTGAAAAAGAGAAAACCTTGGAAATGAAAGGAAATCTGGCAAACCGTTTTCAGCCAAGGGAATGAAGTAGTTCTAAATAGATAAATTGTAGTCTTCGTCTGCCGACTGACGCAACTAAGAATCTTAAAAATTGGCCGGTATGGTTGAAAGAAAAGTTCCTCAGTTCCTCATTTCATAGATTGGGTTACGTTCAAAGATACTATATTTAACCTAGGCTGCGATATCTTAGCCTAGCGGCAACGAGAGCTTGTAAATCATGTAGATTTGTCGACAAGAGATCGTAGCTAACGACACTGTTAATGTTAACGCCGGAGGTATCGTCTGATACAATGTATCTTAAATTATGCAAGGCTGTTTTGGAAAAAATAAATCATTTCTAACTGATCTATAATTGTATATATTTCTGTATTACGTTTTTCTTAACCAATAAAAATCTTATTAAACCAAAAAAATCAGAACTTCTTTCCCTCAACTTTAACCTTATTTGTCTGTAAGGTATCACACAGTCGTCTTGTTCTACTTTTCTCACTTTCTCGCCAGGAGAGACTGAGCTTTTTACTAATGCTACTTATAATACTGGTGTATAAGGTGAGCCGGAATCAGCTAGGAATCCTATTTGACCTGACATTCACCAGCTGTAGCTTCTTCCACTATGGGGGTGGGGTATCTCTGAAGACTCACAATTATATAATGCTTTTTGACGAGGAATTTATTTTTTATCAAAATTTTTGTAAGCCGGTGAAGTAAATTCCCTACGTGCTAAATTAGACGCAACACACGATTTTTATCATGCAGTATGAACCAATGGAGTCAACAAGATATAGTTTCAAACGTAAGCCGGCCGGTTGTTTGTACAAAAGCTTAGAAGAAGGCATGCTCGCCATCTGCGGATTACAAATTCCAGTACCGTCGTATGCGTGTTTTCGGGCAAACAAGAGTTCAAGTGCTCGAAAATGTGGCGAGTTGAGATGAAAAAAATCCAAGTAGTTTCTTCTAGGGAATTTAACTTGTAAGATTTAGAAATAAACTTCTGTATCAGGGAAAAAAAATTCCAATCAGGCATAAAAATGCACCGGCGGCAACACCAATGACTTCTCAATCTACATTTGGCGCCATTTTGAAAAATGAGAAATTTTTGAATTCATTACTGAAACTGTTTTTACCGAAGAATCAAATATATTTTTAGGATGAAGCGTTGATCAATATCAGGCCTTTTATTCTACGCAGGCTAATACTCTTAATTCAGCTTTTTAACATTTCAAATAGCAATTAAAAGAACATTATCACTATGTTAAAATGCTAAACTGCACTAATGTTTGTTCTCAGAGGAAGTCATTTCAAAACCCCGGAAAGCAAAAAAAGAAAATGATCAGTTTCGTGCCTATGAAAGCAGGCAAGTTAGGAAAATAATTTTTTCGAGTATTGGAATTGTTTTTTTGGTTGCTGCAGTATAATACAATTGGATTATTCTATGGGATTACATTGCTGGAAGTCTCGTTCTTGGAGCGACATTAAACTAGAGTCATACTGTGTTGATAGCATATTGTTTTCACAAAAGATATATTTACCCTAGAGCAGCAATTAACCAACTAATGACAGCTCCACCTCTCAATTATAACTCGCTTTTTCTTTTGTCCTAGCGAACATAAACTAATGCTAACTATCCCCAGAGGAACCGTAGAACGGATGCTGTTTGAACATAATGGTTAACCCATTCACACAGTAAATCCAGGGGAGGGTTTTTGCAAACCCTAGGCTTTTGTATTTCGTGTTATAAATGTGTTATTGAGGCAGCTAAGTTTAAGAAAACATTGCTAATTACTTGATAAAGAGGTGACCGATAATCGATTTTTAGTATTGTAGGTTTTGTATACAATTTAATTTTCACCAGTGGAATGTTATGTTGCTATTCATGAGGATTAAGGCAAAAAATGTCTATGGCTAGGAGAATTGGCTGTTTTAAAATCTCATACTGAGACTCCAACCGCGGGTCTTACCAACAGATAACCAATAAGCAAGCGAGTTTTTTTTAAGACAAGGAACATATCTATCTTAAAGATTATTACAAGAAAGATTGACAGGAAAAGATAAAGCCAAATTTTTAATGCTCTATGAGCGTCAGCCAAAAGACGATTAACTCGGGACACCAAGATGTTAATTAAACCAATGAGATAAGATAGGCTTACCTGGTTCAAGCGTAGAAACACAGTGTGAAGCTTGTACTCTTTCTTCGCTGTTTATGGTAGCTTTACTAACATAACGGAAGCAGTATCCCTTGATGTAGTCGTTAAATAAAGTACATGGAAAAAATACAGCCGTGTGACCTGGTAACGCAGGTCTCTCGGTAACAAAACGTCCAGAATTTTGCTCGTATACTCTTATAACATCTGTTGTCTTGTGGCACTCGGGAGCGTTGAACGAAACAACAAACGAGTTAGAGCAAGGGAATATAGTCTTGGTGGGTGTGTAGAGAGAATGCTTGCTCCAACGAACAAAAACAGGCGCACTCTTTGCCAAGGAAGCGTTATGAAACCCAGATACATACTCAAAGAAGTAAGTTTGGGCAATATCAAAAAGGTCACAACTAAAACCCATACGAATTCTCCGCCTGGGGCCTTTCTGTTTGCCGTTTTTTACTTTCCGTACGATTCGATGCGTTATCATCACTCTTTGATTTCCTTTTAGATAATACAGATTTATTTTGTCGCGGTAACGTCGTGATTTTGGTAGGCAAAAGCGGTCGTGATAAACCCAAATATACCCAAAGCGGGTCAAAGTCGTGTGATTTCGCGGTGCTTCCACAGTCATCTTTCCCCATTTGAGGCTCAGCGTTGTATTTATTTTTCCAGTAGGACCGTTTCCAGAGAACTTGTACGCAAAATCGTACTGGCCTGCGTGATCAAACAGATCGCACGGTAGCCGAACAGTAAGGTTTTGACGAACCACATCGACCTTAAAAGTTCGTAGTCGTACGTGAGACCGGTGTTCCATGACCGTCAAAAACAGTGTTCTTGGCACAGTAGCGTTAACCAGATATCCAGGGATTTGTAGAGAAACGTTCACATCACTGCTCAGAACCGTCCGAAGAGGAGTTACTCTTCCTACGAGATCTCCACTAGAATCTGCCGAAATCAGATCCCCTAGAAAACCAAGGATACAGACAGGTTAAGTTTGCTTCTATCTTTTGTAGATATATCTTTGTATAGGTTTTCTTTATGATCGGAGAGGTAGATAGATTGTAATAGTGGGTTAATTGCGTCCTGCCTGCTTGCCTGCCTGCCTGCCTTGTAGCGGATAGGTCGACCGGTGTTTATGTTAAAGGCTAAGAAATATAAACAGTTTAACTGTAGCTTAAATGCTCTTTTGTGCCTAAACAAACAGTTAGTCGCTGCAGTTGGTAAAACACAGCCGGTTCTGTATTGTCCAGCAAATATAATGAAACTAAAGGCTTTTCAGCTCTTCACTCAGCGGAGCCGCTTTCCGTGTCTTGCGGCTACGACCGATGAAGGCCGTTCAAGTAATGACAGCCTCTTACTAATTAAAAGTAAAAAAATCTACAGGTTTGAATGATAGAAGAAACGTCTACTCCGTCCACTCACCGTAATTAATTGTTGAAAGGAAAACAATCGCCAAGTAAACTCGCCTCCAGATATGACCGTCCGTCTTCATGTCGTTAACATCTCTCGCTCTGTTTCTGAAAGATAGTGAAAGAGACGATGCTAAGACCGCGTGAACTTGTCGATGTATCTAGCCTCGTATGAGCCCAAATATATGCGTTGAGCGCTTTCTTAACCATTTAAGCCCCCCTAATTTAATTGTCACATCAGATTGTTAGAACATAATGAAACATCAATTAGCATTCCACGCCTATTACACTCTGTTGTGCGACTAACAATGCGCTCAAATGCAAGCCAATGAGAAGCCTCTTACACGCTTAGTCTAAGCGTTCTTATTAAGCAGATGTTGTGGAGCAGAATTTTTCAAGAAGATTAAAAAAATTGACGCTTTCCGTCGCGCTGCTTTCATTCGACTCCAAACCCTAACGAACTTGTTATTTCTAGAGAGACATCAAATATATTTACAATAATACTAACCACTGCCCGCCTTATTGTGATTATATTTATCTAACGGAGTTACAAGTCGGTGACCATCTGTTTGGCTTGAAATCCCTTATTTGATTTGTTCGTAATCATTAACATATACTGAGTATTACATTCACGTTGCGAAAAATTAGGTTTTGAATTAGTCTTGCTAATTTTCGTCTGATAGCTTTTTTTGCTTATATAACAATAATCCGATCTCCTAGCGTTTTGTCATGTTTCTATTTGCTTTTTGAATCAATAAACGAGACAAAGTAAAATATATATATAAGAAAATGTGTAAGAAGATAGATTGATAGATGAATCTAACCACATCTAGTTCAATATCACTTCACATCCATTAACAAAAGGCACTAGTCTTGCTTTCGTATCAGGACTAGTGTTATGGCGAGCTGAGAGGGCGCCATTGTAGTGTGTTTTCTCTCGGCTGATCTGATTCTGGCTAAATATATAGTGTTTTGCTTATGATTAAGAGTTGACAATGCTGTTCACTCCCAATGACGCCCCCATATTTAGTTTTCGATCCAAGGCACGTGGACATTGAAGCGAGTTGAACATGTCAATCTTGGCATTTTCTGACCATGTCAAAGCCGTTCGCCTTGTACGTCAACATCAGCATTAAGAGTAATAAAGTGTTTTGTCGTGTCCAACCAGTCGATTCACGAAACATTTCCAAATCAAAAAATGTATATTCGTCTTTGTTATGTTTTGTCTAGCGATCGAAACAAGACACAAGGACAATGAATCCATCGATGTGATTCGATCACAGAAAAAGGAGATTTCAAAACAGATGCCTTAGTCAAATGTTTCAGATTTCTTTGACGATTATACTCAGTGTTTGTGTTAGGATTAATAATATTAGCAGGGTTGGATGTTACACAAACAACTTCCCGTGAAATCAGCCTCGAGCTCGCTGGGATATTGACTATAAAACCTTGTATTTTAGAATTAGAATAAATTGGATTTCGCTGGAGCGAAGAAAGAGTTCGTAACACAATCATAACAAGTCTGTAACACTAAGGATTCAGAATTCACTGATAAAACCCGTACAAAGTTTTCGGCAACTATCATTAACCTCACTTACCTCGGCTTCAAAAGCTTTTTTGGATAATGATAGTGAAATACAGCGAATGCTCAGCCAGTATTTTGAAGGTGATTTAAGTAAAAACTCACTCAAGGAAGCCAAGTAAGTGTTGAGCTTGGTATGCGGAGCTTTCGAAATCACCAAATACGGATTTTGAACTTGTTTTGAAGAGTCTTTACAACAGTCTAATAAATTGATGTAATTAAACAAAGTACAGTACACTAGGTTCCAGTGAGTTCAGGTGAATCAGTAGAAAGCAGTTCGAAGCATCGTCTTCTCTCGTGTCACATTCCCTCGACAATTTGTTGTCTCAGAGCAGGCAACCTTTCAAGCTTGTCTTAGCGTTAATTGTATAAGCCCAACAGATCAGCCTTTAATGTTTACTAACACCTCAGTTGTCTACCAAATGTTGGACCAAATAAAACCAAGGTTATGCGACCCATATAGTTTACGATCAATCTTCTTGTCATGGCCTGAGACTCAAAATACACATCGCTCGAGACTTGAAGCCAAACCAATTACAGCGAGCCACTCTACAGCGCTTCGCAAGCACTCGCTCTAGTCTAATGGAGTCCAGTGAAGTGTTTGAAACATGGCCCTTAATGCTACCTTACCGGAAGCATGCTAAGGTGATGGTAATCAGTTGTGTCTCTTTCAAACCCTATATTTTGGACCATTAGATAATTCCCCACGTGTAGAACCTATCAGCTTTGCTTCAATTCCAAAGTAATTTGCATGAAAATACGCTATCTCGCGTTTGACAAGCTGCCGTCAACCACAAGTGCATCCAAATTGACAAGGAGTTAGGCTTTGATGAGGGGGGAGGGGCTGCTTAGATTCAAAACCAATAACAAACAATGGTGATTAGGCTAATGATAGGCACAAAATCAACACCAAGATCACGACCTTCTACGAATTTTACTTCATGGAACTTTGTCTGACAAATTTTTCAATTAGCAAAATGAAAGAAACCGAGATCTTTTTCTCACAGCTGAGTACGTCTGGCCGACTACACATTCAAATTTCGCTTCGAAATGCAGTTCCAAGATGGTCAAAAACGTCAAACTCTCATAAATGAAAGATACTAAAAGTCTTAAAAGCCCACTGTCCAATCAGACATGAAATTCATATTGTTTTATGCCGTCAATAACATTGAAATCAGGTGCCATCTTTCTTCATTTACACCCGAGAACGTGTTTTCACAGAGTTTATTTTCCACCACCGATCACAATAGAAGGAAAATGCACTTGGGATCTCGCGTTTAGTATTGGCTGAACGCTGAAGTGGCTTTCTAGATGCCATTCACATACAAAGACACTTAACCTCACCAACTCCAACCTTCTTTCCTATCTGTTTTCCATCAGATGGAATGTTTACTAGACTTTTGCATGTTTAAAAAACTAGCCCAAAAATTCCTCTCTTAAAACAAATTTCCTTATTCATTCTTAAATAAATACTCCCCAAACTAATATTCTTCTAAACTATGACTTTAAAGTTCGATTTTTGCTTGTAATTTTGGATTCTAAGCTGCGAAACTATTAGTTTCATCTCAGGATACTGAGAATTGTTTTCGGAAAAAGGATTTTTGATGATGACAAACTGAAGGGAAAAGGCTTTCAACGTGAATAAGTGATGTCAAAATGCCACATAATGTCTTCAAAAAAGGTCCCTTCATGTGTGATTTCACGCCAGAATTTGTACATGTCATATTGTTCCTGTTTCAATAAATAGATACACTGTACTTCCAACCTATGTAAACAAAATTAATACTTTTTGAAGACGTAATTGCTCATAGTATATTCCCTACATGTTTCCTGAATTCACGGTTTTGATAACTGAATGAATAAGCCAGGAATACTCCACAATACTTATCTATCTCGCTAGCTCTTATAGTAAACGAAACAAGGCTTTGAATAATAACACCTATTCTTTCTTTTCATGCTAGATTTTCTGTAAATCTTAACTTAACATTTTCTGGAAATTTTCGAATAAAATTTCGAATTTAAAAAAAAAATTTGCTTGAGACTCTTGAAGTGAGAGCAAACTTTAATAGTTATGCTTCGCAGATCAGTAAATGCGGAAACTGAAAATTTTTCTATAATATATATATATATATTTTTTATATTGTATTAAAGTAAGTGTGCTGTCTAAAAGTCAGTATAGGCAAGCATCATTTGTTATTTTCTATTCAATATACACAAATCGTCTCCAAGATTCTGCCAAGGATTATCTATCTAGTCCTCATATAGATTCGAAATATTTCCCTGATCTACGTCTAACAGATATTAGATATTGATTTAAGGAAGTTTCCAGAATCCGATGATAAAAACGTATTACGTCAAAGAATAGATGTTCAAAGCAGAGCATTATAAATATAGTTCCTGATATTGTGCCTCTTGAGCCTCGCCAACGGATTGGAGGACTACTAACACCATCTTGAACTAT
This sequence comes from Anthopleura sola, assembly GCA_023349425.1. Classification (NCBI taxonomy): domain Eukaryota; kingdom Metazoa; phylum Cnidaria; class Anthozoa; order Actiniaria; family Actiniidae; genus Anthopleura; species Anthopleura sola. The sequence goes on along the minus strand of JALHLI010000012.1, from coordinate 4,154,576 downwards.
GAGATTTTAGATGACATGTCTGCTCCCAAACTCGAGTCTTTTCGCTTGACTTTTTTAGCATGTAGAATATTTTCATACTGATGCATTCCAGACGAATATTCCCTTCAACATGATGGTTTGGGTCTTGATCACGTGATCAGCTATACTCTTAATTGCTTCATTAGCTAGCTTGCAAAGAAGTGAATCCCATACAGTTCTAGTTAAAAGCATTGTGTAACGCGAGCAACCCCTATCTCAGGCTAAATCATGCCCAATGTTTTCTTATTGTTTTCTCTGTTTAGCTTCAGCTGTACGCTCGAAAATTTTCGTGGGAAGGAATAAATTGGGTGGTTTAGAAGCTGACTCAAAAATCATACTACTTAGAAGATATCATTACGTGGGCTGGCTTTTTTATTACTGACTATTGAGGCTGTTGTAGCCAACACAGCCTATAATTTCAGCCTCTATGCAGCGTTCATAAGTCAGTTGAGGACTGAATTCGTGATTGGAAGTATAAACCCTATTTTGTTGATTTGTTTTTGTTATTTCGCTTATGGTAAGTTTACTATCTTGGCCTCAGTATTTCAGGTATTTTAAGATGTTTGATATAATACAAAAAACATCACTTATATCATGATAATCCTCTGTTTCTACCGCAGTTAGGGATAAAGATCTTCCATCTTTTAATGATATTCAAAACATAATCTTTAAGTCAAATTAAATCCTTTTGTTGTCAAATTTCGGGTATATATTTACTCGGGAATGTTTTCTCCAAAAATATGGCGACATTTAGTGAGTAACATCATTGAAACTTTGCCAGCTAAAAAAAAAAACAGTTTAAAATGTTTACTCAGGGATTAGTTCCTGTCTTGTTATTCCCTCATTCACTGTCACAAGCAGGAGGCTTAGTATCTTTGCTCTGACAACTATCTGCTGTGTCTAAAGATCACTTCTGTCGCATCTTTATTTGTTTTTCCAAGACAGCTGACAAAATAGCCGGAAAATGTCAAAATGTTTCCGATTTTTGCTCAAGTGTTGTTCAAAAGCTTGACTGACACCGAAGTCGTTTTGTGCGCGTTTTTTTTTTTAGTTATTTAGTTAGACAACGCTGGTTTTTAAAATGATCTTATTTTGCTGCATGAAGAAGAGCCATCAAAGCCTACGAGTTATACTATCCAATTGAACCCGGCCAACCGGCCCCCGGGGCACTGAAGGCGTGGAATTTAACATTCATGTCACTCTACTCCGGTGCCAGGAGAAAAAATTGCTGTTAAAATTACTGAATTTGTTAATTTATTATACTTGTTAAAACTGTTGAAGTACACGTCAAATTCTCCGTATCCCCATGCCATTATTCACTTTGTAAATACATGTCTACATCGGCACGTTAACGTACGCTAAAACCCATGGCCAGAGCGAGCATGTACACTGATGCGTGTAGCGGAGTGAGGCGTGCTCTTCATGTGTTTGCTTATCTTCTATATTCCCTCCCTCAACGTCTGCTATCAACGCCTTTATTGTAAATCAATTATATTCCACGACTAAAAACTGCCTCGGGTGTTTTTCGTTGAACCTCGTTGAGATGATAACACGTATTTAAGAGGCAAAGTTAGGCAAGATATAGCTGATAATGATAAAAGATTCGCATAGCGACAAAACGCGCCATTTAAAATCGATTTTTTTTACATTTTAATTTTAATTTTTTTGTGTGTGTGTTTGTTAAAAAAAATAAAAAAATATTGTTTTTTCAAAAGCAACTTAAAATATATATATGTGTTTCAATTACAGCTAAGAAGAATAGTTATTGAGGAGTGTGCGCGAGATGAAACTGATATAGAATTTGAATATGGTTGCTAAGATCTAGCTTTCTCTTGTGGCTTTTGTATTCTTCAGGACTTGAGTTTTCAATGATACTACAATGAAACACTTGTGTGACTCCACAATCTCGCGTGACTAGAGATTTCTGCACCTGTTTAGTATACGTTGGTTTGTATACCTCGTCTTGTACTCAAGCATTGCAATTCATTTCGCCAGCTTTACGTTACTTAGATAACAAGATTTCTTTCTTGCGAATGGAATAATCTTAAGCAAAATTCTACTTAAGATTCTAAAAAAATGCCTTTTCTTTCCTGATATCCGTTGGATAAGATCTTGAGGTGATAGACTTTGATGGTTCTGGAATATAGTATCTGGGATATCTGACAGGAACACGCCATGAAAAGGCTTGAAAATCACTTGAAGTATGTACAAAGTAAATCCTAAAACCTACCCTGTCAAAGACGGTAGAAATCCAATTCTTGTCAACATCTTCGTAATTTTCTACGAACAGTTTAGTCGTCTTCTTCATTCGTTCCTTTTAATTCCTTTCTCTGTCCTGTAATTTTGATAACCCCAGTCGTCTATTGTCTTATTAGTTGGTATTTATTGTGTAATAATGAATTATCTCAGTGCGTGGTATTAGTTTAACTCCTTGTGGGGCCCACTAGGCTTGTAACCGGGCGCTAATAGGTTAACTCGTGAAATTATGGCCACGCACATGCTATGGCTTTGCTCGTCACGAAAGCTTGTTCTCATAAAACAAAATATATTTTTTGGTATCACTGAACAATTTGTGCCATCACCATCGAGGCCCTGTTTATGCTGAACTAGATCTAAATCACAATGATAGAAAAGCGAAAGAAAGAAATGGAATGGAAGAGCGAAAAAAAAAATCAAGCTCTCAAGCTTGGGTTTACATTAATCTTAGTAGCCTTTTCTTTTAGGAACCTTTTTCGACCAGTTTTCCCGGTCGATCTAAATCTATCGCGTCTATTTTATTTCCTTGACTATGATCATACATGGGACACAGACAGTCTAGAACAACGTCAGGATCTCGTTGCAGTAATGTAATCATCACAATTTATCGCTTCGTCTGGCGCGCTTCTAATCTTAAAACGTCCTCCCTTAGTATGGTCACGATTAACACAATGTCATCATTCTTGCGGTATATCAAACTAGTCGTCCTGTAAACGATTTGGACGGTAATCTTTTACTCAAATCTCCCCAAACAAAAGGTAAAAAGATAGCGCAGAACTGTGGCGGGACAAATAAAAATTGCCAAAAATTGTTGATCAAGGTAGGCTTGACTCGTACTGACAGCCTGACTCAATTAAGGGTCCAATCACATCTACTTGAAAATACATTAACCTGTTAAGTAAGGGAGTGGTAGTGATTATCATATCGGGGCTGGCCGTACTGCTTAAGCCTTAACCTTTTACTCTTTACTTCACTATATCTTAATCTTGATATGCGACTATATTATCAAAACTCTCCTTCAGATTAGATGCTCTTCCCAGAGGTAGTTTCAGGGTTCGATAAAGATTGAAGTTGCAAAATTTCGCTTACTTCACTTTAACGATGGCTAAGATAGGATCAGTTGGTAGCATCAAGCCTTAACGATGTTAGAAAACGGCTCGATATTGTATCAAAAAGGCTAACAGAGCATTGTTATTTTGAACTACAGTTATCAAGAAAGTATTGATAATCCTTATAAAAATTCGCTAGTAATTTCTCAAAATAAAGTTACACTGTCAAGCCACGTATGAGCTGGCGCAGTTTCTGGCCTGTGCGTCCAAAACTATGAGATATGAAGCTTGACAAATATCAAAAGATATCGCTATGATAATATTAATAATCTCAAATATTGATTTTGTGACAAGCGATAAAAGAATACTACTCAAGGCGAGAGAAATGCTAAAAAAACAGGATCTAGGGCCAGGGTATACGTTGCGTTTTCAGAAGGAAACTGTTCCTTAAAGTTAAGTGCCTTTTTCAAAGGTTTGAAGTTCGAATGTGTTTGTCATGGTAAAACTACAAACGCCATCATTAATAACAATAAATAACGGTTATTTGACGGACATAAATTGATTGCCTGACGCGCGAACAACGCTTTGTTTTCACAATGAGCGATAATTGATCACATTGTCATCTCTTGCTCGACGTTTTTGTCAAAATATGAACAAAACTTTTAATGTTCTTTAATCACTAATGTCAATGAAATGACCCTTGCCGTTGGCTTCCTTTCATCAACCTTGACAAGGCGCTTCGCATTGTTCGAAAACTACGAAACTAAAATTTCAACTTTCTTAGTTTACTCCCTGTTTTACTTCACTTGCTCGCGAATTGCGGAACGATTCTCGACTATTCACATTCGAATATTCCGTGCCATCAATGTTCCGCTAACTGATTCAAAAATATTCAAAATATGGCGTTCAGCTTGCGTTAGTCAGAGAAAACTATTCCTCGGTCTTATGATGCAAAAAGGTAGAGATTTGAAATCTCTGGAACAGGTTTTTTGGTTGCTTTTGAAGTAACAACTTAGTAACGCTAGTTATTACCGTAAGCAAACGCAAGCTATTCTACCTCAGTTGACTCAGTTGAAAAGCAAGTCTTACCTCATGATGTTCCAGTGTAAAGTTTAAGTAGAACAGCGAGAATGAGCATTTCTGTCTTCACTGGTTTGCTCCCTGTGGGATAATACAAGATGCTGTGTAACTCGTAGCGAATGGTGAGGATCTCACCGTTGTTTTTCAGTTCTTGATATTCTTAGCTTATCGCAGTAGCAATCCGATAATATGAATGCTGGTGTTATCAGTCGATTATTCCTTAATGGCAACAATGATTTGTGTGTTTTTGGGATTAAGGAAGGAAAGGATAGGACATCTGACTAACAAACGCCAAACAGACTCAGACGATTTGATGACTTAACTCTTCTTGACCCTATTTCTTCTGCACCTAACTTGGAAGCGCTAAAATTAATATGCGTTTGCAGTAGGGGATACCAGTTCGACAAGTAGCGACAGAAAATGAAAAATCATCCTTAACACTCAAGAAATTTATCAGCGGCTTTGATAGAGCTGTCTTGATATTAATTGTTCTTTGACAATATCAAGATAAATCACTCTTGCATATTTGCCTCAAAAATTATCAATTTCATCATCTACAAAATAGCTGAAATGTTCGACTCACCTGGGAAGTCACGAAAATATATACGCTTTGGAGGCGACTTTTTGTTCTTTTTCGGTGAAAGAAATGAAATATAAGTTCGACTGGGTTGGTAGAAAAGAATCTTATAGTTGTTCCACTAAATCATTTTCATTTTAATGCCATTAAATGAGGATTATAGATACATGAGACATCGTTTTCGTTTCTGCAAAATACGGATTATCATAATCTCTAATGCTTATTAATTTGACAAGAAAAATGACTCCACAAACAAGACAGAAACCAAGAGCTAGAATGCTTTCGCTGCACCTATACGTTAGATACCAGCACATGTAAGGAGGTTGGTCACTCAAAAAACATGCTTGTTGTCAAGTCGTTCTTTTGTCTCCATAATTGGTAATATATTAATCAATTTGCCTCACTTTTATAGCCTAACTGCATTGCCATTTATAAACACTCTCCCCTTGACCGACCTCAGATCGCATCGAATCAGACAGCTTGTCAGTCAAAGGTTTTGAACGGCTTCACTTAAGGGATCAACATGAGTTTTAAGTCTTTGCTGGAGATCGCAGTCCAAGCTGCTTTCCGAGAAATAAGCTTAGAAGGAATGTCGATAATGGTGAAATTTTTGTATAAATATGTCTGATTTGAACGAACTGAGCTGTTTAAGTAGCTTATCTGATAAAAAGTTATGGTCAAATCGAATAGATTTTGTTGCGTTTGGTTTCCTGCTTGTACAGGGATTTGGGGTATTCTGAGCTGTGTTCACAGTGACGTTTAGACCTCCCACAAAGCACTCAAATAGCTTTTTTCCCATTTCCTGGCAGCAATGACTATACATCTTAAAGAATTCTGTCAGAAATCTAGAACATGACAATTTATAAATTAACTGTCTATTTACGCCCCCTTGTTAGACTCGTTAGACGGATTGGGCCAGTATTTATCCATTATTTCGTGCACTATTGGCTGCACATTTCAACAATTTTGCTACTGTTTATGAAACAAGCACGCGACCTGTCCGGTCTAGTTCCACGCATGACTAGAAGGCGCTGCCTTGGCTCTAACAATATTTCTACGCTAACACGAAGTCGAAGCCTTTGTCGGTTTCTACTGTTCTGAGCGTTATTCCCTGGAATTACGATAATTGCCTGTTAATTCAGGTCGATTTCGTATTTCTCAGTCATATGAGCCAATCAGCTGCTTTCTTTTATAAATATCTTCAAAAATGAATTGCTTTGTCTTTTGTGTGTGTGTGTGTGTGTGTGTGTGTGTGTGTGTTGTTGCTAATATGCATATCTCGAGCTACGTCACTTATTCTAGACCTGACCTACTGTCTGTCTTTCTGTCCTTCTGTCTGTCTGTCTGTCTGTCTGTCAGTCTGTCTTTCTGTCAGTCTGTCTGTCTTTCTGTCAGTCTGTATGTCTTTCTGTCATTCCGTATGTCTTTCTGTCTCAGTGTCTGTCTATTTGTCTGTCTCTTTGTCTGTCTTTCTTTCAGTCTGTATGTCTTTATGTCTGTCTGTCTTTCTGTCAGTCTGTCTGTCTTTCTGTCAGTCTGTCTTTCTGTCAGTCTGTCTGTCTTTCTGTCAGTCTGTATGTCTTTCTGTCAGTCTGTATGTCTTTATGTCTCAGTGTCTGTCTGTTTGTCTGTCTCTTTGTCTGTCTGTCTTTCTGTCAGTCTGTATGTCTTTATGTCTGTATGTCTGTATGTCTGTATGTCTGTCACAGTAGGAGGATCAGGCGATGGGAAGTTGTGTCCGAAATCTTCATTTAGTCTTCATTGTGATATCGTAACTAAGTGCGTTTCACATAACATTTGACGGTACATTCCGAAGTTCGTTCAAAAGTTCTGAAGGAGTTCAAGTCGTATTTTAAAGGTTCACAACGAACTTCGTCGGTTAATCCTCGCCTGAATTTGGTAGTTCGATAGAATCAACTTCGTGGTTTATATATATAACGACGACAACCATCTACACACTCCGGAAACGCCTGCTATGACTTTGTTCAGCGGGATGCGGGATAGCCGCTGAACAAGCTTTGTGAGCACTCACGTTTGAACAGCTGAGCTCAAGTAATAATGACTATGATTCTACGATTTACACATATAACAACCGAACGTCATATATAATCACTGTCATAATCACCGAAGAAAATGAAAACGTTTCCATTCTTTATGAAGTTCGTTATGATTATTATTATGATTATGTGGCTCACACGCTCTGTTCGTTATCATATGACTATGATCATGAGTCTCATGACAATAATATTACGATGCCGCGTGAACGAGGGTAAAGTACGAAGTTCCCCAATGGTAACGAAATTGTAGCAAAGTTCGCTGTGAGCTTCCGAAGTACGACAGGAACTTCGAAACTTCCGAACCGAACTTCGTCGTCGGTGTTTCCATTCAATTTTTATGGTTATGTGTATAAATATATAATTAATATTAGTATAATTAACTACGGCATCTTATAATCTTATCTTATCATCGTCATCATCATAACTGCTTGTGATTTCTAACTTTCTTTCAATGCAATATCGGAGTCTAATACAGACTTTTCAACGTGACTTCTACTTGACATCCACCTGACATCTTTTCTTGATAGCCATCAATTTTCTACCAGACATTTACAAATGTTGTTTTTACTTTTCTAGTTTGCATATTGTAAAAGTCTTCTGATAACCTTAGCAACGCCAGTTGGTTCTATCCAACGACTATCATTCTCTATTCTCAATTTTCCTGTTATTTCTAACCTCGTTATACAAAAATAAGCCGTCGAAGAGTTTGCCAAAGAAATTGTTGTGTCTTCAATTCTTAACGGAAAGATTAAATATCTCTCTGATCAACAAGTATATCCTATGATTATTAAATCATATCATGTTGTTTTGCGTATATTTTCGGTTATATTCATGTTTTTCGAGTAAATGGAAATTATAAAAAAAGAACGACAATAGCCCGTTATTTAAACTGATTTAATTATACTAATACTAGATTATTTCTGTTGATTTTGTCTTCTTAAAACACTAGAAGATAAGCCATGGATTAGTTAATTCTATTTACGAATCGATTCGAACTGAAAATGGCTATTCTTTCGGCTTCCAAACGAATAACAGTCTATCACATTGTGTGGGGGAGACTTTTTGTTTTAATATTTAATATCACACCTGGTCACCTTGCTGTGTACTGAACGCTGTTATCTTAAACTTTAAAATTTGAACGCCGTGAATACTGAGACCTTGGAAGATCTATTTTTATAATGATAATTTAATCCTAAGCGATGTATCAGACTAACATCCTGTGAGCTTATATTCAAAGTACACATTCAAGTGGAAAGTTACCTTTGTTTCCTTGAATCTGATTGTATTTTTTTCACCACATCCAGTTACCTCAGGGGACCAACCTTCGTTGTCTCTTCGCTATTCCTTGATCCATGTAATCTGTCGAGGCTAGCACGGGAAGTTCTTCCTTGAAGGTCATGTAAACCGGATTTTTGTAGCTACATCAACTTTCTAGGTTATCAGACTACTTTTTATCAGGTCGACCCATGGCTCCAGTTAGCGATAGCCCGGTTGTTTACAATTCGTATTTAGCGAATCATCGATGAAAGTTTCGGTAAATAGAGAGATTAAAGTTGACTGGTGAGAGGATTAAAGTATTCCAAAATCGGCAAGGCAAGAAACAGCGATATGGACTGCCGGAATAACCTCCTTCGAGTCTCACATGTATAATTACAACACTTAACCAAGTATTCTTGGGACGTTTGATTAATTGAATGACAAATTTCCAATTGTCATCGATTAACACACACCGAATCACCTGTTTGGAGCACGTTTAATCTTAGAAAAGGAGGTATAGTTAGCGGGTGACTGGAACGGCGGCCCACGCGGTGATACCTGCCTGATAAGGACGGGAAACATTTAGTGACCGGTCATTCTTTGTCATCTGAGGATGGAGGATTTTTTTGTTACATCATAAACGGTTAACTGAAACCCAACCCGAAAAAAATATCAAGGATCGATGACATCCCATAATTTCTGATGCATTTTTGATATACTTGTACATATACTTGAAACAGCCATAATTTTTGCAAAAGGCTGTATATACATGTATATTCACTTTCATATTTAGTTAATTTCATTGTTAGTTCCCAATAAAATTGTTAAAAAAATAATGATTCATGCTTCCGGTGACCAAAACACAAAAAGTCTTGGTTCTTAAATTTCCAACACAAAGATTCATGATTCCTTTCCATTTCGAAGACGTGATCCATGATTCCGCTTTTTCCTGGCCCTACTTCTCTGCTTTGCGTTTTAGATTCTCGTGTAAGATAGAAATCATCTTATCAATCAGGGCCTTAACAAGGAAAGCGGCGCCCCCTCTCAATATTTTTGGCTGTTTGTTGACATTTAATGCAGGCCTGTTGCAGGGAGAGGGGCATGCCCCCACTCCCCCAATATTTTTGACCTTCCTGCGGTCCCTGTTTATAGTTGTTACAACCAGTCCGTCCACGCGAAAGCTCGCTCCAAAAATAAGCTACTATCCCTACCTAACATATAACTATCCCTTCTGAATGAGGTCGAAATAAATAGCCCCCCGGGGCTAGACAGAGAGCAAACGTGTAGCATGGCCTGATGGAGCTTGAGTATTTTTAAACGAGAGTATGTTCATTCTTAAGGAGTATCAAGTTACGAGTAACGCAGTGCTTCACTAAGTCCATTACCGAGTGGTGAGCGACTTTCGAAATGATGTCCTTCAGGTTATGTCGTCGAAATCGTTTAGCTATAGCTATATTGTCTGTATTGTGTTTGACTGCTGTCTTAGTTGCATTTATGCCAACATTTTATGAGCATTATCGGGCAACGAGAAAACATCTTGGGTCGAAGAGTCGTACTTTGAATTCCAAACCTAAAATTCATCTCTACCGTAAGTCTGTGAAATTACGATTGTTTATTTGTTTCTTGAGATGTTTTCTTTTTTCTAATCCTTTGTTTACTTATAATTATATAGTTTATAGGAATTTTACTTGGCCTGTGATAAAATAGTAACTTTAGTAAGCATAATACATAGAAGTAGACACTAATTCCATTGTTTTCTTTTGTCCTACTTTGACTGTTAGTCAGTAATTATTCAACTTTGTTTCACGAGCCAAGTCAAATCATTGAACACGTCTCTTTCTCTAGTTATTAGAAGATGTTTTATCATATTTTACATCTATTATGTTAACGAATAGTGAGGATCGTCTACAACGTGACGTGACTATACATCAGTCATTAATACTTGATGTGATTGTAGATTAGTCATAAATATTTGAACTGCAAACTGCACAGACACTCAGACTAGCTAGAGGGACCGGCTAAATAGAGAGAATGCCGTATATCCACAGAGCTCTAACGGGCAGAGCATTTCAATTAGTCCAGCTCCACAGAACCTTGTCTTTTAGACCACGTCCACAATCAATGCGCTTTAGAAACTCTCCGTCTCGTCTTACGGAAAACGCCATCGAGAACTGTGACTGAAGTCGTGTCCACACTTACGATATAGCTTGCGTGCGGGCTATGGTTGGCGGAATGGTGCAAAATTCAAGACGTCTATATTTATTCAAATTCAATAAATAATTGTTCATATTCAAATTGTTATGTTGGTTCAAGAATAAATTACTTCAAATTCAAATTTAGTGTGGACTTGGCCTTCAAAGTAGGGAGCTTTGTTTCGTTCACGTCTTGGATCAAGAAGTAACACCTATTTCCAGATCTTCCTCTATCATTAGATTCAGTTCTGAAACCTCGGGTCTCACGTCCCCGTCCTAGATTCCTAGTTACCCCCGGGGGTGGGGGGGGGGGGGGGGGGCTAGTAACTCGTCGAAGATTACTAACCACATTAAATATTTTTAGGTTCAAGTCAGTATTTACCACCACGACCTCTTGTAAGTATCAGTCACGTTCGAGATTTTTTACAAACAATTCAATGCGGTAAACATTGTTAATTTGCGTGATCCTTAGTTTCTTAGTTCATCATCTTAAAATTCACCTGCATAATAATCCACTTCTATTATGTTATCAAATAGGTCTTACCCAATGAGCTTCTTGTTCTTCATCTTCTTGTTCTTCTTGTTATTGTTCTTCATCTTCTTGTTCTTCATCTTGTTCTTCTTATTCTTTTCCTCTTTTTCTTTTTCTTCTTCTCCTCCTCCTCCTCCTCCTCCTCAGTTCTCCTTCTCCTTCTCCTTCTCCTTCTCCTTCTCCTTCTCCTTCTCCTTCTCCTTCTCCTTCTCCTTCTTCAGGAGGGTCCTTAGCTGTGAGTCTTGAGAACTGTCAACAATGTATCTGAACAAAACGTATAATTACCCGTACCTTTTGATAAAATCATATTATATCTTTTTATCTGATATGAACTGGTCATCTTTTATGGGGGAGGGGTGGAGGAGGGTCTATTTTGTCAGACCTCGTAAGGTACCCCTCAAAATATCTGGTGCATTTTGGACCATTTTTGCATGGGGTGATTTTAACACCAGAGTATCCCGCCATGGTTTAGGTGGGTTTTTGATGTTTTTCATTAACTAATTAATGGAATCAATGTACTATGAACTAAACCCCATAGTTTGGGTGGATTTGGGTTATCCCACCCCCCCCCCCCCCCCTCCAATATAATTACTTGTATAGTGACCTATAATTATTCTTGTTTAACAGCTAAGTAGCGAAAAACGCCTGTCACACCTACGGCAGCGTTGTCTCCTTTATAGCAAGCGAACGTGGTCTAGTCTTTCATTTGAAGAGAAGCAAGCGACCAGTCGGCAGATTATAGTGGACGATGCACATCAAATTCTATACTGTTTCTTCCCCAAGGTGGCGTGTTCGAACTGGAAGAGAGTGTTTTTAGTTCTAGAAGAAAAAGCTCTGACAGCAAGTTCGATCAAGAAGGTCCACCATGATAGGTTCACTCTGTTGTATGATTATCCACCTTTTGGCATAGAGCAGCGACTAAAAACATACTACAAGTTCTTATTCGTTCGAGAGCCATTAGAACGCCTCGTTTCTGCTTACAGAGACAAATTTCTTGGATACAGAATGTACTTTGTTAAACGCTGGGGCCCTCAGATTATCAAAAAATTTCGTAAGAAGTCAAAGCATCGAAAAAGAGATATAGTTGACGAGGAAATACCAACTATTACTGAATTTTTCAAGTACGTTGTTTCCACGAAACCTCTGAAAATGGACATGCATTGGATGCCTTATAAGGAGTTGTCCCAACCATGCGCTGTAAACTACGACTTCATTGGCTCCTTTGACTCAGTAGCACAGGATGCCAAACGGGTTCTCCACCAATTACAAATTGAAGATAAAGTAGAATTCCCCCAGAAACAGTCCTATTATTATAACTATCCTAACCAAACCTCGTTTGATTACCTGATTAATCAGGTCCCAAAATCATTGTTAAGAGCTGTTGTAAGAAAGTACATTAAGGATTATGACCTCTTTTCGTTCCCATTGCCAGAATTTTAACAACTGTTACGCTCTTATTATTTATAGCAAAATAGTAACATTGATGATATATTTGAAATGTATATGTGATCGTACCATCAGAATGGACTCAGAATGGACTTTCGATTCCCATCTGGGGCTCAGAATTTTTTCTGAGTCCATTCAGTATGGTACGATCACATATACATTTCATATTCCATCATCATACGCAAACCAACATTATCATGATGATATATTTAATGCATATTTACTGGCCCAGAAAGAATAGCTGGTGCGCACCGTAATTCTCCAATGTTGGTCATTTGTTCATCAGTAAATCATATTAAAAATAACGTGTTTTTTGTTTCAATAGAGCTCTTAAGTGAGACGTCAATCGTATGGGAAAACGACTTCCGGGCCAAATTAATATTTCAGCTTGCTACGCGGGCTATAAAAATGTTTCCGTTACTTTTTCTTCATGAAAGAATTTGTTGTCCAAGGTTCTAATTGTTTCAGGTGAAAATCAAATCATTGTGAACATTTTTCGTTTTGTCTTAGCGGTTTTTTAGAGCAACTGGACCCGGAAATTAATACGTTTACGAAATACAACATAAGAACAAAAAAAAGTTGTCATCGCTAATCACCACCGCAAGTACAGCAGTGACGCAGCTCAACAGGGTCGAACTAAAAGCATGAGAAGGCGCCTCTGGCTGCCGCTATACAGTCCATGTATGACCGACCTGGAGCACAGCTCTAGCCATTTTGAACTAGATTAGTTAGGGTCGGTTTGAAAGGGAGGGAGGAAATACCGGAAAACCGGAAAAACCCTCAGAGTCAGAAAGAGAACTAACCAACTCAGCTCACAAGGGGAGCCTGGTGATCAAACCCCGGTCTTCAGACGTGAAAGGCGAGCGTTTTACCACCGCGCAATCCTGGCGCTATTCTTTCCGAGCGAAATAATTTGTAATGGGTTGCCTGTGTTAAACACCAAGAGGAATGATGACTAGTTCCTAGTATCTCTCTGTTTTAGCCGCCATTTTGAAAACCTGAAGTAATGTTTTTGTTCGAATCGTGATTTATAACTAAAACTATTACTTACAATTGAGAAATGTAAGTATATCAAAGGCTAAAGTTAAACTTTAACTATCGGTGATATGTTTATTTCTGATGATACTTTAATACGGTCCATTATTTGTCTTGTTTTTTAGGACTGAATTCTGGCAGTCACAGGCTAAAAAATTCTGTGAGTTCTGTAAATGTTGGATAACAGATAATAAACCCGTAAGTACAATACTAAATACATATTCTACAGATGTAGAGCAGGCTATTTACACTTCTAAACAAGTTTTGGAGCTTTGAGACAAATTGATTTTAGCATTTATGAATTTAGTTATCTTAGAACGAGTACTAGACAGTGTTAAATTTTGTCCAAATGTCATCATGCTTAACTTTTTTATGTTCGAATTCAGAGTATAGAGTTCCACGAAAGAGGGAAGAAACACAAGGAAAACGTTGCAAGGAAAATAAAAGAGGTATATGCAATATAACGTAGTTGTTTAATAACACGTCTAGTACAGAAATGCTAAATAAATATTCTTGTTTTTTTTTTATCTCGTCATGTAGGTTCACAAGAGAGGAGTGCAAACTGTGAAAGATAATGAGGAATTGAAAAGGAACCTGCAAGCAATTGAAGATGTAATGTTTATGTGAACAATTTAAGTAAATTTGAAGGTGATAGGGAGGTCTGATTGCTGGAGATGTTTTTCTTTATCATGCTAATATGATCACCCAAAAATACCATGTCAAGTCCTGAAACAATCTCTGGGCTGATCAATGCCAGGGCATGGCTAATTTATAAAATATTGAATTAGGATTTCACATGATTGGTTTTGAGGAGGGAGGGAAACCAGAGAACCCAGAGAAAACTTCAAATCAATAGAGAGATTCGACAAACTGTGCTTATAACACTAGTCTCCTATGCAGCCTCTGACCCTAACAGCGGCTGCATAGGAGACTAATATAATACATGTGATGCTAAATCCAGAAATCAAACCTGAGACCCCAGGGGTAAGAGGCAAGTACACTACCATTACACTATAATTGGATGAGCATTGCCATGATTATTTCAATTAATTGCAACATATCTGTCTTACTCGGTGTGGACATTTTTTAATAGGCTGCACTAGAGGCATACAAGAATGACATAGGTGAAGAAGCATTCAATAGAGCTACACAAAAAACAACTGCTACAGCAAGACCAACATCATCCCAACAAAAGGTCTACCAGGAAGGAGCGACAACTAGCCATGGTGAACCATCCAGGGATGGTTAGTAATATATTTATCAATCAATCAATCTATCAATCAATCTTCCTGGAATTATTCACCATTCTCATTATTTGCAACAATAATGATTTTGCATGCAGCAGCCATGTATAACTAGCAATATAATCTCTAAACTCTAGGGAATTGAGTTCTCTCTCAAGTATAACGATTATATTGTTCAGTAGATGTACCATTCAACGTGGCTGCCATCATGTGATCCTACAAAATTACCACCAAATATTTTGTCTATATTGGTTACAAAAATCTTTCGATTATGCCTTAGGAATAAACATTATACAATAAAAATATGCTTATATTGAAAAATAATTACCGGTATTGCAGGTTGTACTATAGTCTACAGTGACGGCCAACCAGTGGCTCACTGTTCTCATCACTGGTCTATAGCACAATCACCTGAAGGCTACTACTACTACTACAACTCTGAAACCTTAGGTAAGAAAATATCTACAGGTAGCTACATTTGTACTATATAGTTATGTATGATTATCATAGATTCTCAGTAGCCATAGCACATCTACTATAGTTATGTCTGTGTTACATGCATACATACTGTACATACAGGTACATGAACTTTATTTAATCTCAAATTTACAGAGTAGCTGATAGCTATATCTCCGAGGGACTATTGTAATTGAATAATTTACAGTGCAAATTGAAAAACTGTGGGCACCCCGAAATATTTCAGAAATCTTGCCTTGCTCATTGAACAATCTGAAACAAATCTCTAACTGCAAGAAATGCGACTGATTTGTAGTCAGATAAACTTCTTGTAGTTAGGGATTCCTTTCAGATTGTTCAACGAATGATAAACAATTTCTGAAATATTTCTAGGTACCCACGGTCCCTTGATTTGCACTGTAATTCACAGGAGGAAAATGGGAAACCATTTCAGTGTTATGACATACTGTACCCTATCTGTACTCTTCCTACATGGTAGTCCCATTATAAAATGTTATTGGCTCAAAGGTTGTTAGCTGTGATTTTTAATTCCCTTCTTCCTCTTGACTTTCCTATAGCATCACAGTGGGAAGTCCCAGATTGTTTACAGACACCAGATAAGTAAGTAAAAAGGGTCATAATAATTTATCATCATTAAATTAATTTATAGAATATTGCAAACCAAAAAACTAAATGATTATTAGAGTGATGTGATTTCAATGATAAATTGCACTCCACTCAGTTCAATTACCATTATCAATTCTCACTTTGGTTATTATACAGTGTATGTCGTAAGTGACCAGGATAAAATACCATGTACATTCACCAATATGAGTTCCAGTAGCTCAGTTGCTAAGAGGCCCGGCTAGCAACCTGAAGGTCACAGGATTGAATCCCACTTAGAACTTTGATTTTTTTCTGAAAAAAAAATTGCTTGAATAAATGTAATACATGTATAATGGTTATTGTTCTTCAACAGTGATACAACTGATGAAACTCCAAAAGAAGAGGAGAGACATGAACAAGAACCCACTTTGGAGGTGAGTGGGTACACAATTGTTTTTAAGATCAGCCAGCTGATTGAATCTTTTTGTGTGATCAGTGATGTTGCCATTGGACAAGAATTGTTCGTGTTTAATAGTTGTGTGTTGTGAAAGTTATGGTTATAAATTTATATCCAAGTGGAATACAAATAAGGAATTGTAGTGCATTGTTCTATCTATTGTATGTATTGTATTGTCTTTTATTGCCATCCTATTGCTACTTGCACATGAATTTACTACCAAATTTTTTATGATTTATATTAGCAGAAAGAAGACGAAGACACAAAACAACCAGAGGTGGAAAGGGATAAAGATGAAGAGGACAAAGACAAGAATACAATAGTTAAATCATATTCACCTTATGGTTCCTGGACAACAGTACGGATAATTGAACCACCACCCAACGTGAGGTACTCACATCTTTCCTATACTGAATAGCATACTACAGTAGTACATTAACCCAATCACCCTCCCACACAATACTGATACACATTTCTTTCTTCTGCAGTAGATCAACTGATAAAGGTGGTAAAACAGAAGAGAGTGAAGAGAATGAAAAAACAGAAGATCCAGAAGTCACCGCAAAGAAAACAGAAAATAAATTCAAACAACGTGAAACACCAAAGATTACTTTCCATAAATCTGATGATCAGGTTATTGCCTTTAAGAAGAGAAAACTGAACAGTGAAAAGAAGAGAAATATAAGACAGACAAAACGGAATTAACCACTGTGAGACACTATAGGCTGTATGAATGCCGTCTAACTCAAATTGAGAATTTGACATGTTCATCACTGATTTAGAATACACAATAAAAAAATTCTTTTGCAAAGTTCTTTTGATTAAGTCATTTTTTTCTTTCATCTACTTTGGTTGTTGTTCAAATGTACCTCTTGACATCCAATCTGATTGAGCTACATTTATGAAAAGGTGATTTTGGTTGTCTACTATGGGCATAGTTTTGCCCCTTTTTTTTTCTTCATTTTTTTTTTACCAAAAAGCATGGGCTATAGCCCATAGTTTTGACCGTTTTTTCCCGTCTTTTTTTTTTTTTATCAAAAAATATGGGCTATATCCCATAGTTTTGACCGCTTTTTCCCGTCTTTTTCTTTATCAAAAAGCATGGGCTACAACCCATAGTTTTGACCGTTTTTTTTTCCTTCTTTTTTGTTTACCAAAAAGCATGGGTTATAGCCCATAGTTTTGACCGGCTTTTTCCTTTTTTTTTTATCAAAAAGCATGGGCTATAGCCCATACTTTTGACCGTCTTTTCCCGTCTTTTTTTTTATCAAAAAGCATGGGCTATAGCCCATAGTTTTGACCGTTTTTTTTTTTTATTTTTTTTTTTCAAAAAGCATGGGCTATAGCCCATAGTTTTGACCGGTTTTTTCCTTTTTTTTTATCAAAAAGCATGGGCTATAGCCCATAGTTTTGACCGTTTTTTTTTTAATTTTTTTTTTTTCAAAAAGCATGGGCTATAGCCCATAGTTTTGACCGTTTTTCCCGTCTTTTTTTTTTTATCAAAAAGCATTGGTATAGCCCATAGTTTTGACCGTTTTTTTTTTAATTTTTTTTTTCAAAAAGGATGGGCTATAGCCCATAGTTTTGACCGTTTTTTTTTAAATTTTTTTTTTCAAAAAGGATGGGCTATAGCCCATAGTTTTGACCGTTTTTTTTTTTATTTTTTTTTTCAAAAAGGATGGGCTATAGCCCATAGTTTTGACCGTTTTTTTTTTAATTTTTTTTTTCAAAAAGGATGGGCTATAGCCCATAGTTTTGACCGTTTTTTTTTTAATTTTTTTTTTCAAAAAGGATGGGCTATAGCCCATAGTTTTGACCGTTTTTTTTTTAATTTTTTTTTTCAAAAAGGATGGGCTATAGCCCATAGTTTTGACCGTTTTTTTTTTAATTTTTTTTTTCAAAAAGGATGGGCTATAGCCCATAGTTTTGACCGTTTTTTTTTTGATTTTTTTTTTCAAAAAGGATGGGCTATAGCCCATAGTTTTGACCGTTTTTTTTTTAATTTTTTTTTTCAAAAAGCATGGGCTATAGCCCATAGTTTTGACCGTTTTTTTTTTAATTTTTTTTTTCAAAAAGGATGGGCTATAGCCCATAGTTTTGACCGTTTTTTTTTTAATTTTTTTTATCAAAAAGCATGGGCTATAGCCCATAGTTTTTACCGTTTTTGCCGTCTTTTTTTTTATCAAAAAGCATGGGCTATAGCCCATAGTTTTTACCGTTTTTCCCGTCTTTTTTTTTTGTCAAAAAGCATGGGCTATAGTCCATAGTTTTGACCGTTTTTTCCCGTCTTTTTTTTATCAAAAAGCATGGGCTATAGCCCATAGTTTTGACCGTTTTTTCCCGTCTTTTTTTTATCAAAAAGCATGGGCTATAGCCCATAGTTTTGACCGTTTTTTTTTTAATTTTTTTTTCTTCAAAAAGCATGGGCTATAGCCCATAGTTTTTAACCGTTTTTTCCCGTCTTTTTTTTATCAAAAAGCATGGGCTATAGCCCATAGTTTTGACCGTTTTTTCCCGTCTTTTTTTTTATCAAAAAGCATGGGCTATAGCCCATAGTTTTGACCACTTTTTTCCTTCTTTTTTTTTTTGTCAAAAAGCATGGGCTATAGTCCATAGTTTTGACCGTTTTTTCCCGTCTTTTTTTTATCAAAAAGCATGGGCTATAGCCCATAGTTTTGACCGTTTTTTCCCGTCTTTTTTTTATCAAAAAGCATGGGCTATAGCCCATAGTTTTGACCGTTTTTTTTTTAATTTTTTTTTCTTCAAAAAGCATGGGCTATAGCCCATAGTTTTTAACCGTTTTTTCCCGTCTTTTTTTTATCAAAAAGCATGGGCTATAGCCCATAGTTTTGACCGTTTTTTCCCGTCTTTTTTTTTATCAAAAAGCATGGGCTATAGCCCATAGTTTTGACCACTTTTTTCCTTCTTTTTTTTTTTATCAAAAAGCATGGGCTATAGCCCATAGTTTTGACCGGCTTTTTCCTTTTTTTTTTATCAAAAAGCATGGGCTATAGCCCATACTTTTGACCGTCTTTTCCCGTCTTTTTTTTTATCAAAAAGCATGGGCTATAGCCCATAGTTTTGACCGTTTTTTTTTTTATTTTTTTTTTTCAAAAAGCATGGGCTATAGCCCATAGTTTTGACCGGTTTTTTCCTTTTTTTTTATCAAAAAGCATGGGCTATAGCCCATAGTTTTGACCGTTTTTTTTTTAATTTTTTTTTTTTCAAAAAGCATGGGCTATAGCCCATAGTTTTGACCGTTTTTCCCGTCTTTTTTTTTTTATCAAAAAGCATTGGTATAGCCCATAGTTTTGACCGTTTTTTTTTTAATTTTTTTTTTCAAAAAGGATGGGCTATAGCCCATAGTTTTGACCGTTTTTTTTTAAATTTTTTTTTTCAAAAAGGATGGGCTATAGCCCATAGTTTTGACCGTTTTTTTTTTTATTTTTTTTTTCAAAAAGGATGGGCTATAGCCCATAGTTTTGACCGTTTTTTTTTTAATTTTTTTTTTCAAAAAGGATGGGCTATAGCCCATAGTTTTGACCGTTTTTTTTTTAATTTTTTTTTTCAAAAAGGATGGGCTATAGCCCATAGTTTTGACCGTTTTTTTTTTAATTTTTTTTTTCAAAAAGGATGGGCTATAGCCCATAGTTTTGACCGTTTTTTTTTTAATTTTTTTTTTCAAAAAGGATGGGCTATAGCCCATAGTTTTGACCGTTTTTTTTTTGATTTTTTTTTTCAAAAAGGATGGGCTATAGCCCATAGTTTTGACCGTTTTTTTTTTAATTTTTTTTTTCAAAAAGCATGGGCTATAGCCCATAGTTTTGACCGTTTTTTTTTTAATTTTTTTTTTCAAAAAGGATGGGCTATAGCCCATAGTTTTGACCGTTTTTTTTTTAATTTTTTTTATCAAAAAGCATGGGCTATAGCCCATAGTTTTTACCGTTTTTGCCGTCTTTTTTTTTATCAAAAAGCATGGGCTATAGCCCATAGTTTTTACCGTTTTTCCCGTCTTTTTTTTTTGTCAAAAAGCATGGGCTATAGTCCATAGTTTTGACCGTTTTTTCCCGTCTTTTTTTTATCAAAAAGCATGGGCTATAGCCCATAGTTTTGACCGTTTTTTCCCGTCTTTTTTTTATCAAAAAGCATGGGCTATAGCCCATAGTTTTGACCGTTTTTTTTTTAATTTTTTTTTCTTCAAAAAGCATGGGCTATAGCCCATAGTTTTTAACCGTTTTTTCCCGTCTTTTTTTTATCAAAAAGCATGGGCTATAGCCCATAGTTTTGACCGTTTTTTCCCGTCTTTTTTTTTATCAAAAAGCATGGGCTATAGCCCATAGTTTTGACCACTTTTTTCCTTCTTTTTTTTTTTATCAAAAAGCATGGGCTATAGCCCATAGTTTTGACCGTTTTTTTTTTTATTTTTTTTTTTCAAAAAGCACGGGCTATAGCCCATAGTTTTGACCGTTTTTTCACGTCTTTTTTTTTATCAAAAAGCATGGGCTCTAACCCATAGTTTTGACCGTTTTTTCCCGTCTTTTTTTAATCAAAAAGCATGGGCTATAGCCCATAGTTTTGACCACTTTTTTCCTTCTTTTTTTTAATCAAAAAGCATGGGCTATAGCCCATAGTTTTGACCGCTTTTTTCTTAATTTTGTTTTCAAAAAGCATGGGCTATAGCCCATAGTTTTGACCGTTTTTTCACGTCTTTTTTTTTATCAAAAAGCATGTGCTTTAGCCCATAGTTTTGACCACTTTTTTCCCTCTTTATTTTATCAAAAAGCATGGGCTATAGCCCATAGTTTTGACCACTTTTTTCCTTCTTTTTTTTTATCAAAAAGCATGGGCTATAGCCCATAGTTTTAACCCTTTTTTTCTTCATTTTGTTTCTATAAAAAAGGCATGAGCTATAGCCCATAGTTTTAACCCTTTTTTCTTCATTTTCTTTCTATCAAAAAGGCATGGGCTATAGCCCATAGTTTTGATCCTTTTTTTCTTCATTTTGTTTCTATCAAAAAGCATGGACTATAGCCCATAGTTTTGACCCTTTTTTTCCTTTCATTTTTATTATCCAAAAGGCATGGGCTATAGCCCATAGTTTTGACCCTTTTTTTCTTCATTTTTTTTTTATCAAAAAGCATGTGCTATAGCCCATAGTTTTGACCGTTTTTCCCGTCTTTTTTTTTATCAAAAAGCATGGGCTATAGCCCATAGTTTTGACTGTTTTTTCCCGTCTTTTTTTTTTTTTT
This sequence comes from Anthopleura sola, assembly GCA_023349425.1. Lineage (NCBI taxonomy): Eukaryota > Metazoa > Cnidaria > Anthozoa > Actiniaria > Actiniidae > Anthopleura > Anthopleura sola. The sequence continues at coordinate 4,133,065 of JALHLI010000012.1, read as the reverse complement.
ATCAAAAAGCATGGGCTATAGCCCATAGTTTTGACCGTTTTTTCCCGTCTCTTTTTTTATCAAAAAGCATGGGCTATAGCCCATAGTTTTGACCGTTTTTTCCCGTCTTTTTTTTTTTTTATCAAAAAATATGGGCTATATCCCATAGTTTTGACCGCTTTTTCCCGTCTTTTTCTTTATCAAAAAGCATGGGCTATAACCCATAGTTTTGACCGTTTTTTTTTCCTTCTTTTTTGTTTATCAAAAAGCATGGGTTATAGCCCATAGTTTTGACCGGCTTTTTCCTTTTTTTTTTTATCAAAAAGCATGGGCTATAGCCCATACTTTTGACCGTCTTTTCCCGTCTTTTTTTTTATCAAAAAGCATGGGCTATAGCCCATAGTTTTGACCGTTTTTTTTTTTTATTTTTTTTTTTCAAAAAGCATGGGCTATAGACCATAGTTTTGACCGGTTTTTTCCTTTTTTTTTTATCAAAAAGCATGGGCTATAGCCCATAGTTTTGACCGTTTTTTTTTTTAATTTTTTTTTTCAAAAAGCATGGGCTATAGCCCATAGTTTTGACCGTTTTTTTTTTTAATTTTTTTTTTCAAAAAGCATTGGTATAGCCCATAGTTTTGACCGTTTTTTTTTTTTTAATTTTTTTTTTCAAAAAGCATGGGCTATAGCCCATAGTTTTGACCGTTTTTCCCGTCTTTTTTTTTTAATCAAAAAGGATAGACCATAGCCTATAGTTTTGACTGTTTTTGCCGTCTTTTTTTTTTTATCAAAAAGCATGGGCTATAGCCCATAGTTTTTACCGTTTTTGCCGTCTTTTTTTTTTATCAAAAAGCATGGGCTATAGCCCATAGTTTTGACCGTTTTTCCCGTCTTTTTTTTTTTTTGTCAAAAAGCATGGGCTATAGCCCATAGTTTTGACCGTTTTTTCCCGTCTTTTTTTTATCAAAAAGCATGGGCTATAGCCCATAGTTTTGACCGTTTTTTCCCGTCTTTTTTTTATCAAAAAGCATGGGCTATAGCCCATAGTTTTGACCATTTTTTTTTTAATTTTATTTTTTTCAAAAGGCATGGGCTATAGCCCATAGTTTTGACCAGTTTTTTCCTTTTTTTTAATCAAAAAGAATGGGCTATAGCCCATAGTTTTGACAGTTTTTTTTTTAATTTTTTTTTTTCAAAAAGCATGGGCTATAGCCCATAGTTTTGACCATTTTTTTTTAAATTTTTTTTTTCAAAAAGCATGGGCTATAGCCCATAGTTTTGACCGTTATTTTTTTAATTTTTTTTTTCAAAAAGCATGGGCTATAGCCCATAGTTTTGACCGTTTTTTTTTTAATTTTTTTTTCAAAAAGCAATGGCTATAGCCCATAGTTTTGACCGTTTTTTTTTTAAATTTTTTTTTTTTCAAAAAGCATGGGCTATAGCCCATATTTTTGACCGTCTTTTCCCGTCTTTTTTTTTTATCAAAAAGCATGGGCTATAGCCCATAGTTTTGACCGTTTTTTTTTTAATTTTTTTTTTCCAAAAAGCATGGGCTATAGCCCATACTTTTGACCGGTTTTTTCCTTTTTTTTTAATAAAAAAGCATGGGCTATAGCCCATAGTTTTGACCGCTTTTTCCCGTCTTTTTTTTTATCAAAAAGCATGGGCTATAGCCCATAGGTTTGACCGTTTTTCCCGTCTTTTTTTTTGTCAAAAAGCATGGGCTATAGCCCATAGTTTTGACCGTTTTTTCCCGTCTTTTTTTTTTATCAAAAAGCATGGGCTATAGCCCATAGTTTTGACCGTTTTTTCCCGTCTTTTTTTTATCAAAAAGCATGGGCTATAGCACATAGTTTTGACAGTTTTTTCCCGTCTTTTTTTTTATCAAAAAGCATGGGCTATAGCCCATAGTTTTGACCGTTTTTTCCCTTCTTTTTTTTTTTTTTTATCAAAAAGCATAGACTATAGCCCATAGTTTTGACCGTTTTTCCCGTCTTTTTTTTTTATCAAAAAGCATGGGCTATAGCCCATAGTTTTGACCGTTTTACCGTCCTTTTTTTATCAAAAAGCATGGGCTGTAGCCCATAGTTTTGACCGTTTTTCCCGTCTTTTTTTTTGTCAAAAACCATTGGCTATAGCCCATAGTTTTGACCGTTTTTTCCCGTCTTTTTTTTTTTTATCAAAAAACATGGGCTATAGCCCATAGTATTGAACGTTTTTTTTTTAATTTTTTTTCCCCAAAAGCATGGGCTATAGCCCATAGTTTTGACCGTTTTTTTTTTTTAATTGTTTTTTTCAAAAAGCATGGGCTATAGCCCATACTTTTGACCGTCTTTTCCCGTCTTTTTTTTTATCAAAAAGCATGGGCTATAGCCCATAGTTTTGACCGTTTTTTTTTTTTATTTTTTTTTTTCAAAAAGCATGGGCTATAGACCATAGTTTTGACCGGTTTTTTCCTTTTTTTTTATCAAAAAGCATGGGCTATAGCCCATAGTTTTGACCGTTTTTTTTTTTAATTTTTTTTTTCAAAAAGCATGGGCTATAGCCAATAGTTTTGACCGTTTTTTTTTTAATTTTTTTTTTCAAAAAGCATTGGTATAGCCCATAGTTTTGACCGTTTTTTTTTTTTAATTTTTTTTTTCAAAAAGCATGGGTTATAGCCCATTGTTTTGACCGTTTTTTTTTTTATTTTTTTTTTTCAAAAAGCATGGGCTATAGCCCATAGTTTTGACCGTTTTTCCCGTCTTTTTTTTTTAATCAAAAAGGATAGACCATAGCCCATAGTTTTGACTGTTTTTGCCGTCTTTTTTTTTTTTATCAAAAAGCATGGGCTATAGCCCATAGTTTTTACCGTTTTTGCCGTCTTTTTTTTTTATCAAAAAGCATGGGCTATAGCCCATAGTTTTGACCGTTTTACCGTCCTTTTTTTATCAAAAAGCATGGGCTGTAGCCCATAGTTTTGACCGTTTTTCCCGTCTTTTTTTTTGTCAAAAACCATTGGCTATAGCCCATAGTTTTGACCGTTTTTTCTCGTCTTTTTTTTTTTTATCAAAAAACATGGGCTATAGCCCATAGTATTGAACGTTTTTTTTTTAATTTTTTTTCCCCAAAAGCATGGGCTATAGCCCATAGTTTTGACCGTTTTTTTTTTTTAATTGTTTTTTTCAAAAAGCATGGGCTATAGCCCATACTTTTGACCGTCTTTTCCCGTCTTTTTTTTTATCAAAAAGCATGGGCTATAGCCAATAGTTTTGACCGTTTTTTTTTTTTATTTTTTTTTTTCAAAAAGCATGGGCTATAGACCATAGTTTTGACCGGTTTTTTCCTTTTTTTTATCAAAAAGCATGGGCTATAGCCCATAGTTTTGACCGTTTTTTTTTTAAATTTTTTTTTTCAAAAAGCATGGGCTATAGCCAATAGTTTTGACCGTTTTTTTTTTAATTTTTTTTTTCAAAAAGCATTGGTATAGCCCATAGTTTTGACCGTTTTTTTTTTTTTAATTTTTTTTTTCAAAAAGCATGGGTTATAGCCCATTGTTTTGACCGTTTTTTTTTTTATTTTTTTTTTTCAAAAAGCATGGGCTATAGCCCATAGTTTTGACCGTTTTTCCCGTCTTTTTTTTTTAATCAAAAAGGATAGACCATAGCCCATAGTTTTGACTGTTTTTGCCGTCTTTTTTTTTTTATCAAAAAGCATGGGCTATAGCCCATAGTTTTTACCGTTTTTGCCGTCTTTTTTTTTTATCAAAAAGCATGGGCTATAGCCCATAGTTTTGACCGTTTTTCCCGTCTTTTTTTTTTTTGTCAAAAAGCATGGGCTATAGCCCATAGTTTTGACCGTTTTTTCCCGTCTTTTTTTTATCAAAAAGCATGGGCTATAGCCCATAGTTTTGACCGTTTTTTCCCGTCTTTTTTTTATCAAAAAGCATGGGCTATAGCCCATAGTTTTGACCGTTTTTTTTTTAATTTTATTTTTTTCAAAAGGCATGGGCTATAGCCCATAGTTTTGACCAGTTTTTTCCTTTTTTTTAATCAAAAAGAATGGGCTATAGCCCATAGTTTTGACCGTTTTTTTTTTAATTTTTTTTTTTCAAAAAGCATGGGCTATAGCCCATAGTTTTGACCATTTTTTTTTTAATTTTTTTTTTCAAAAAGCATGGGCTATAGCCCATAGTTTTGACCGTTATTTTTTTAATTTTTTTTTTCAAAAAGCATGGGCTATAGCCCATAGTTTTGACCGTTTTTTTTTTAATTTTTTTTTCAAAAAGCAATGGCTATAGCCCATAGTTTTGACCGTTTTTTTTTTAATTTTTTTTTTCCAAAAAGCATGGGCTATAGCCCATACTTTTGACCGGTTTTTTCCTTTTTTTTTAATAAAAAAGCATGGGCTATAGCCCATAGTTTTGACCGCTTTTTCCCGTCTTTTTTTTTATCAAAAAGCATGGGCTATAGCCCATAGGTTTGACCGTTTTTCCCGTCTTTTTTTTTGTCAAAAAGCATGGGCTATAGCCCATAGTTTTGACCGTTTTTTCCCGTCTTTTTTTTTTATCAAAAAGCATGGGCTATAGCCCATAGTTTTGACCGTTTTTTCCCGTCTTTTTTTTATCAAAAAGCATGGGCTATAGCACATAGTTTTGACAGTTTTTTCCCGTCTTTTTTTTTATCAAAAAGCATGGGCTATAGCCCATAGTTTTGACCGTTTTTTCCCTTCTTTTTTTTTTTTTTTATCAAAAAGCATAGACTATAGCCCATAGTTTTGACCGTTTTTCCCGTCTTTTTTTTTTATCAAAAAGCATGGGCTATAGCCCATAGTTTTGACCGTTTTACCGTCCTTTTTTTATCAAAAAGCATGGGCTGTAGCCCATAGTTTTGACCGTTTTTCCCGTCTTTTTTTTTGTCAAAAACCATTGGCTATAGCCCATAGTTTTGACCGTTTTTTCCCGTCTTTTTTTTTTTTATCAAAAAACATGGGCTATAGCCCATAGTATTGAACGTTTTTTTTTTAATTTTTTTTCCCCAAAAGCATGGGCTATAGCCCATAGTTTTGACCGTTTTTTTTTTTTAATTGTTTTTTTCAAAAAGCATGGGCTATAGCCCATAGTTTTGACCGTTTTTTTTTTAATTTTTTTTTTCAAAAAGCATGGGCTATAGCCCATAGTTTTGACCGTTTTTTTTTTTTATTTTTTTTTTTCAAAAAGCATGGGCTATAGCCCATATTTTTGACCGTCTTTTCCCGTCTTTTTTTTTTATCAAAAAGCATGGGCTATAGCCCATAGTTTTGACCGTTTTTTTTTTAATTTTTTTTTTCCAAAAAGCATGGGCTATAGCCCATAGTTTTGACTGGTTTTTTCCTTTTTTTTTAATAAAAAAGCATGGGCTATAGCCCATAGTTTTGACCGCTTTTTCCTGTCTTTTTTTTTTATCAAAAAGCATGGGCTATAGCCCATAGGTTTGACCGTTTTTCCCGTCTTTTTTTTTGTCAAAAAGCATGGGCTATAGCCCATAGTTTTGACCGTTTTTTCCCGTCTTTTTTTTTATCAAAAAGCATGGGCTATAGCCCATAGTTTTGACCGTTTTTTCCCGTCTTTTTTTTATCAAAAAGCATGGGCTGTAGGCCATAGTTTTGACCGTTTTTCCCGTCTTTTTTTTTGTCAAAAAGCATTGGCTATAGCCCATAGTTTTGACCGTTTTTTCCCGTCTTTTTTTTTTAATCAAAAAGCATGGGCTATAGCCCATAGTTTTGACCGTTCTTTTTTTTAATTTTTTTTTTCAAAAAGCATGGGCTATAGCCCATAGTTTTGACCGTTTTTTTTTTAATTTTTTTTTTCAAAAAGCATGAGCTATAGCCCATAGTATTGAACGTTTTTTTTTTAAATTTTTTTTTTCAAAAAGCATGGGCTATAGCCCATAGTTTTGACCGTTTTTTTTTTAATTTTTTTTTTCAAAAAGCATGAGCTATAGCCCATAGTATTGAACGTTTTTTTTTTTAATTTTTTTTTTTCCAAAAGCATGGGCTATAGCCCATAGTTTTGACCGTTTTTTTTTTTAATTTTTTTTTTTCAAAAAGCATGGGCTATAGCCCATAGTTTTGACCGTTTTACCGTCCTTTTTTTATCAAAAAGCATGGGCTGTAGCCCATAGTTTTGACCGTTTTTCCCGTCTTTTTTTTTGTCAAAAACCATTGGCTATAGCCCATAGTTTTGACCGTTTTTTCTCGTCTTTTTTTTTTTTATCAAAAAACATGGGCTATAGCCCATAGTATTGAACGTTTTTTTTTTAATTTTTTTTCCCCAAAAGCATGGGCTATAGCCCATAGTTTTGACCGTTTTTTTTTTTTAATTGTTTTTTTCAAAAAGCATGGGCTATAGCCCATACTTTTGACCGTCTTTTCCCGTCTTTTTTTTTATCAAAAAGCATGGGCTATAGCCAATAGTTTTGACCGTTTTTTTTTTTTATTTTTTTTTTTCAAAAAGCATGGGCTATAGACCATAGTTTTGACCGGTTTTTTCCTTTTTTTTATCAAAAAGCATGGGCTATAGCCCATAGTTTTGACCGTTTTTTTTTTTAAATTTTTTTTTTCAAAAAGCATGGGCTATAGCCAATAGTTTTGACCGTTTTTTTTTTAATTTTTTTTTTCAAAAAGCATTGGTATAGCCCATAGTTTTGACCGTTTTTTTTTTTTTAATTTTTTTTTTCAAAAAGCATGGGTTATAGCCCATTGTTTTGACCGTTTTTTTTTTTATTTTTTTTTTTCAAAAAGCATGGGCTATAGCCCATAGTTTTGACCGTTTTTCCCGTCTTTTTTTTTTAATCAAAAAGGATAGACCATAGCCCATAGTTTTGACTGTTTTTGCCGTCTTTTTTTTTTTATCAAAAAGCATGGGCTATAGCCCATAGTTTTTACCGTTTTTGCCGTCTTTTTTTTTTATCAAAAAGCATGGGCTATAGCCCATAGTTTTGACCGTTTTTCCCGTCTTTTTTTTTTTTGTCAAAAAGCATGGGCTATAGCCCATAGTTTTGACCGTTTTTTCCCGTCTTTTTTTTATCAAAAAGCATGGGCTATAGCCCATAGTTTTGACCGTTTTTTCCCGTCTTTTTTTTATCAAAAAGCATGGGCTATAGCCCATAGTTTTGACCGTTTTTTTTTTAATTTTATTTTTTTCAAAAGGCATGGGCTATAGCCCATAGTTTTGACCAGTTTTTTCCTTTTTTTTAATCAAAAAGAATGGGCTATAGCCCATAGTTTTGACCGTTTTTTTTTTAATTTTTTTTTTTCAAAAAGCATGGGCTATAGCCCATAGTTTTGACCATTTTTTTTTTAATTTTTTTTTTCAAAAAGCATGGGCTATAGCCCATAGTTTTGACCGTTATTTTTTTAATTTTTTTTTTCAAAAAGCATGGGCTATAGCCCATAGTTTTGACCGTTTTTTTTTTAATTTTTTTTTCAAAAAGCAATGGCTATAGCCCATAGTTTTGACCGTTTTTTTTTTAATTTTTTTTTTCCAAAAAGCATGGGCTATAGCCCATACTTTTGACCGGTTTTTTCCTTTTTTTTTAATAAAAAAGCATGGGCTATAGCCCATAGTTTTGACCGCTTTTTCCCGTCTTTTTTTTTATCAAAAAGCATGGGCTATAGCCCATAGGTTTGACCGTTTTTCCCGTCTTTTTTTTTGTCAAAAAGCATGGGCTATAGCCCATAGTTTTGACCGTTTTTTCCCGTCTTTTTTTTTTATCAAAAAGCATGGGCTATAGCCCATAGTTTTGACCGTTTTTTCCCGTCTTTTTTTTATCAAAAAGCATGGGCTATAGCACATAGTTTTGACAGTTTTTTCCCGTCTTTTTTTTTATCAAAAAGCATGGGCTATAGCCCATAGTTTTGACCGTTTTTTCCCTTCTTTTTTTTTTTTTTTATCAAAAAGCATAGACTATAGCCCATAGTTTTGACCGTTTTTCCCGTCTTTTTTTTTTATCAAAAAGCATGGGCTATAGCCCATAGTTTTGACCGTTTTACCGTCCTTTTTTTATCAAAAAGCATGGGCTGTAGCCCATAGTTTTGACCGTTTTTCCCGTCTTTTTTTTTGTCAAAAACCATTGGCTATAGCCCATAGTTTTGACCGTTTTTTCCCGTCTTTTTTTTTTTTATCAAAAAACATGGGCTATAGCCCATAGTATTGAACGTTTTTTTTTTAATTTTTTTTCCCCAAAAGCATGGGCTATAGCCCATAGTTTTGACCGTTTTTTTTTTTTAATTGTTTTTTTCAAAAAGCATGGGCTATAGCCCATAGTTTTGACCGTTTTTTTTTTAATTTTTTTTTTCAAAAAGCATGGGCTATAGCCCATAGTTTTGACCGTTTTTTTTTTTTATTTTTTTTTTTCAAAAAGCATGGGCTATAGCCCATATTTTTGACCGTCTTTTCCCGTCTTTTTTTTTTATCAAAAAGCATGGGCTATAGCCCATAGTTTTGACCGTTTTTTTTTTAATTTTTTTTTTCCAAAAAGCATGGGCTATAGCCCATAGTTTTGACTGGTTTTTTCCTTTTTTTTTAATAAAAAAGCATGGGCTATAGCCCATAGTTTTGACCGCTTTTTCCTGTCTTTTTTTTTTATCAAAAAGCATGGGCTATAGCCCATAGGTTTGACCGTTTTTCCCGTCTTTTTTTTTGTCAAAAAGCATGGGCTATAGCCCATAGTTTTGACCGTTTTTTCCCGTCTTTTTTTTTATCAAAAAGCATGGGCTATAGCCCATAGTTTTGACCGTTTTTTCCCGTCTTTTTTTTATCAAAAAGCATGGGCTGTAGGCCATAGTTTTGACCGTTTTTCCCGTCTTTTTTTTTGTCAAAAAGCATTGGCTATAGCCCATAGTTTTGACCGTTTTTTCCCGTCTTTTTTTTTTAATCAAAAAGCATGGGCTATAGCCCATAGTTTTGACCGTTCTTTTTTTTAATTTTTTTTTTCAAAAAGCATGGGCTATAGCCCATAGTTTTGACCGTTTTTTTTTTAATTTTTTTTTTCAAAAAGCATGAGCTATAGCCCATAGTATTGAACGTTTTTTTTTTAAATTTTTTTTTTCAAAAAGCATGGGCTATAGCCCATAGTTTTGACCGTTTTTTTTTTAATTTTTTTTTTCAAAAAGCATGAGCTATAGCCCATAGTATTGAACGTTTTTTTTTTTAATTTTTTTTTTTCCAAAAGCATGGGCTATAGCCCATAGTTTTGACCGTTTTTTTTTTTAATTTTTTTTTTTCAAAAAGCATGGGCTATAGCCCATAGTTTTGACCGTTTTTTTTTTTAATTTTTTTTTTCAAAAAGCATTGGTACAGCCCATAGTTTTGACCGTTTTTTTTTTAATTTTTTTTTTCAAAAAGCATTGGTACAGCCCATAGTTTTGACCGTTTTTTTAAAAATTTTTTTTTTCAAAAAGCATGGGCTATAGCCCATAGTTTTGACCGTTTTTTCCCGTCTTTTTTTTTTATCAAAAAGCATAGACTATAGCCCATAGTTTTGACCGTTTTTTTCCTGTTTTTTTTTTTACCAAAAAGCATGGGCTATAGCACATAGTTTTGACCGTTTTACCGTCCTTTTTTTATCAAAAAGCATGGGCTGTAGCCCATAGTTTTGACCGTTTTTCCCGTCTTTTTTTTGTCAAAAACCATTGGCTATAGCCCATAGTTTTGACCGTTTTTTCCCGTCTTTTTTTTTTTTATCAAAAAACATGGGCTATAGCCCATAGTATTGAACGTTTTTTTTTTAATTTTTTTTCCCCAAAAGCATGGGCTATAGCCCATAGTTTTGACCGTTTTTTTTTTTTAATTGTTTTTTTCAAAAAGCATGGGCTATAGCCCATAGTTTTGACCGTTTTTTTTTTAATTTTTTTTTTCAAAAAGCATGGGCTATAGCCCATAGTTTTGACCGTTTTTTTTTTTTATTTTTTTTTTTCAAAAAGCATGGGCTATAGCCCATATTTTTGACCGTCTTTTCCCGTCTTTTTTTTTTATCAAAAAGCATGGGCTATAGCCCATAGTTTTGACCGTTTTTTTTTTAATTTTTTTTTTCCAAAAAGCATGGGCTATAGCCCATAGTTTTGACTGGTTTTTTCCTTTTTTTTTAATAAAAAAGCATGGGCTATAGCCCATAGTTTTGACCGCTTTTTCCTGTCTTTTTTTTTATCAAAAAGCATGGGCTATAGCCCATAGGTTTGACCGTTTTTCCCGTCTTTTTTTTTGTCAAAAAGCATGGGCTATAGCCCATAGTTTTGACCGTTTTTTCCCGTCTTTTTTTTTATCAAAAAGCATGGGCTATAGCCCATAGTTTTGACCGTTTTTTCCCGTCTTTTTTTTATCAAAAAGCATGGGCTGTAGGCCATAGTTTTGACCGTTTTTCCCGTCTTTTTTTTTGTCAAAAAGCATTGGCTATAGCCCATAGTTTTGACCGTTTTTTCCCGTCTTTTTTTTTTAATCAAAAAGCATGGGCTATAGCCCATAGTTTTGACCGTTCTTTTTTTTAATTTTTTTTTTCAAAAAGCATGGGCTATAGCCCATAGTTTTGACCGTTTTTTTTTTAATTTTTTTTTTCAAAAAGCATGAGCTATAGCCCATAGTATTGAACGTTTTTTTTTTAAATTTTTTTTTTCAAAAAGCATGGGCTATAGCCCATAGTTTTGACCGTTTTTTTTTTAATTTTTTTTTTCAAAAAGCATGAGCTATAGCCCATAGTATTGAACGTTTTTTTTTAAAATTTTTTTTTTTCCAAAAGCATGGGCTATAGCCCATAGTTTTGACCGTTTTTTTTTTTAATTTTTTTTTTTCAAAAAGCATGGGCTATAGCCCATAGTTTTGACCGTTTTTTTTTTTAATTTTTTTTTTCAAAAAGCATTGGTACAGCCCATAGTTTTGACCGTTTTTTTTTTAATTTTTTTTTTCAAAAAGCATTGGTACAGCCCATAGTTTTGACCGTTTTTTTTTTAATTTTTTTTTTCAAAAAGCATGGGCTATAGCCCATAGTTTTGACCGTTTTTTCCCGTCTTTTTTTTTTATCAAAAAGCATAGACTATAGCCCATAGTTTTGACCGTTTTTTTCCTGTTTTTTTTTTTTACCAAAAAGCATGGGCTATAGCACATAGTTTTGACCGTTTTAAAAAAAAAAATTTTTTTTCAAAAAGCATGGGCTATAGCCCATAGTTTTGACCGTTTTTCCCCGTCTTTTTTTTACCAAAAAGCATGGGCTATAGCCCATAGTTTTGACCCTTTTTGTTAGTTTATTTTTTTTTTACCAAAAAGCATGGGCTATAGCCCATAGTGTTGACCCTTTTTTTCTTCATTTTTTTTTTACCAAAAAGCATGGGCTATAGCCCATAGTTTTGACTCTTTTTATTTTCTTAATTTTTTTTTTACCAAAATGCATGGGCTATAGCCCATAGTGTTGACCCTTTTTTCTGTCTTTATTTTTGTACCAAAAAGCATGGGCTATAGCCCATAGTTTTGACCCTTTTTTTTTAACCATTTTTTTATGTAATCGATCTCGTGAATATTTTGGAAAATACATGGTTATTTGGTTTCACTTTCTGACCCCAAATAAACAAGGTATATTTGTAGGAAAAAAAGCATGTGCTATAGCCCATAGGTTTGATCGTTTTTTTCCCCTTCATTCTTTATCCAATCCATCTCGTGTATATATTCAAAAATGCATGGTTATTTGGCTTCATTTTTGACCTTCAATAACCAAGGTATATTTTTTACCAAAAAAAAGCATGGGCTATAGCTCATGGTTTTGATCGATTTTCCTCATTTTTTTAAACAATTTTTTAATTCAATCCATGTCGTGTATATTTTTTTTGTACTTATCTTTATGCTTTTGTGAATCTTGTCATATGTCAATCATGTAAACCAAAGAACTATGCTGATATCATTAGTGTGAACCAGGCCTAAGAATGAAACTTTATGCTTAAGCTTGTGTCGCTGTGTAAACTGAGTCTTGAACCTCAGGTATGACAGGGAGTCTTGACTCTCCCTCCGACCCTCCCCCTGGATGCGCAATGGAAACTAATCAGTGACAGAGGCAGCTGAAATACCTTATTAGTTATCATCTTTTAATACACTGCTGAGTTCGATAGATAGGAAGCTTGAACGCTATAATCTAACCTTTCTTAAGAGGAGCAAAATAGACAGTTTTCTACAATTTCTGAAGTTGTTTTTCGAGCTAAACTTGCTGGGCCATGAATAAAATATATAAGACAAAAACTGTGTAGCAACAATCCTTTTATAAGAGGAAATAGTAGTTTTATAGTTTATGGAAACATCTCCACAGTTTCTGCTGATTCTATTTCTACAACTTCTGTTATGACAAGTTCGTTTTGGATCTAGCATAATATGAAACCTGGGATTACTGCTATTTTCATAAACAAGCGAACTCTGTAGTTGCAAGTTTACCATTGGAATTTTTTTTTCACTGCCACCAGTCAAAAATATAAAAGGTACCGACTGATTATTTTTGATTGACGGAAACGAAAAAGCAAATTTCAGCGTGCAGCTCGCAGCTCGCAGCTACCGAGTTCGCATGTTTATGAAAATAGCAGTAAGTGTATTAGACTATGTTCGTACATTAAAAGACAAGCGTTTGCTTACCAAAGAGAAATATAGCTAAGTTGGTTTATGACATACCACCTTCCAAAGTCTACCATTTGGAAAGTTAGTATAATTTTTGATGGAGTTTTGATGGAATTTTTTTGATTCTAAATTTGTGCATTCATGAACAGTAACTGTACAGAGTACAGTGAACTATTTTTTGGTACATGCATAAATAGTCTTGCTATGTAGCTGTAGCACGTCTCCATTAAGAACTGAAAGGGTGAAAGAATACACAATTAACAGAAATGATGAATGGTCATAAGATAAGATAAGTTATTTAACGTCAATAACACAGGGAGTGGTTGCCCAGTCTCCCGACCCAGAGGCCTATGATAAATATGCTTGACAACGAAGATGATCTTGGAGGCATTTGTACAAGAGATATTTAGAATACAGCACGTAATATAACAAATGTTGCTGGCAACAATCAATAGAAAGATGTACTTGGTGAGTTTTAATGAATAATTGCAAGACCTTCAAAAATGTTGCCAATGAAGGTAGGCAACAAAATAGAAATGAGAAACGAAGAGTAGAGGAGGATGGAAAGTAAACTACAAACATTTATGTACATGGAAATGATGTAAACAAGACTAACCTTTGTCACATGTTGAAGAAGAGCAAAGTGCTAGCTTCCTGTCCCGAAGGCCAAACACAGATTTAACCTGGTCAACAAAAAGTATGAATCGAGTTTATATTTAACAAAAGATAAAGCGAGAAACATACAAAAATACACTAACCTGTTCAAGCAACTGGTCTTGAGTAAGAACAAATTCTCCCTTAGGATTCTCCAGCAATATTGTGGCATTGTGTCCTTTGGATCCACAAGCTGGTTTAGTCCCAACAAGCTGAACATTGACGTATCTACACACAGGGGTGGATAGGGGAGTTTTGTCTGCAGCCAGAGGAGTCTTGTCAGCATTGTTTGCAATGCCATTTGTCTGAAAGGACCATCATTATACAAAGTTAAAGAATGGGAAAACAATCTGATAAGATGTTGCTCCATTAGAAAAAGGTCTCTATCATTGCAAGATCACCTCATGTCTCGCTTCGATGCAAAAGCACAACTACCTTTCAAGTTGGCACTGGGAACTGAGAAGGGGACTTTTTCCCATTGTCATTAACTTACCAAACCTTCTTGAACAGTGAAGACTGTAATCGGTTTTCCAGGAGCAGAATCTTCCTGGATTTTTGCATCTCCTTCGCTTGAAGATTTGATTTCAATATGTGCTAACTACAAGAAACCAAACAAGGGGTATAAGCGTGGAAGCCCTGGCAGTATGAGGCAATAAGAATCATCACTCACCCCTAAGGACTTTGTAAGGTATTGTTGGTTGTCAAGCAGGACTTTTTTCTCATCAAATGACAAAGTTGTGTCCATGGCTGATAATCCATCCTTCTCCACGCTGCCCTAAAATACACATAAAAATGGAGTGAATTGGACTTAGTGTTATTGGATCTGCTCTGCTACATTTAAAAATTTTCCCCATCTAATGATATGACATGACATGGATGTGCTAGATTCAGGTTACATGGTTGCTTCAACTGAACTAATTTTCAAAAAGGGTTGTCAGAGTCAAAGGCGATAAGCAATAGATGATAGGCAATAAGGCAATAGGAAATAGGTCATTCCAAGATCCAAGAATAGCTGGAATAACTTATGCTTCTGCTTCTCTCACTCCGACAACCTTTTTGAACTAGGTGTAAACGATGAAGTTGTTCAGATTCGTTCACTTACCCTTACGAACTGCACAAAAGACATTAGCTTCTTCATGTACTTCTTAACCTCTGGTTTATCTTTCAGAGCAGTCATAATCTCTCGATTGTCTGGGAAGGAGCCGTTGTTAGTGTTGTACAAATTCTTCATGACTGTCAGTGTAGTATGCTGCCAAGCAGGGAAAGAACTGGCCACGTATATCACACCATGGTTAGGCTTGGGTGGTGGAGATCCTCCTTTGTGCTGTGGATGGGAAAACATAGGATTTACTAGACTGCAAATGTATGATACCTAAACCCAACCTAAACTCAAACAGGAAATGATGCCTCAGGTAGGCTTCCATCGTGTTTACCATTCATCCAAAAATGATATTACTATTGAGGTGTATTCTGCCAAGCTTCTCACTCACATAACCGAAATGAATGACTTGTCTCAACTCCGACTGATGTGAAATAGGTGTATATATATTTCATACCTTTTTGGCCTGTTGTGCTACTAAGTTCTTGATTCTCAGACGCATATCGTGAGTGATATTCTCCAAGTATGCAGATGCTTGTAGGAGAACTTCATCTTCTTTTCCGACAACAGGCCACAGTGCGTTCACGATGCTCCCACTCTACAAAAAAAAAAAAAAAAAAAGAATAGGAGTGAGATTAGAGAAGTCATAACATAACGATCTACGCTGTAAACGTAGTGAGTTACGACTTTGTTTACTTTACAGTGATTTGCTAAAGCCGCGTTTACACAAGCAAGTTCCAATTGTTTATTTGACAAATTTTCCTTGCTCTTGTAGACGAACAAGTTTTCCTTGTTCTCCATCTGCACGAGCAAGTTCACTTAGTTGAATTGACAAGTTTTCCTTGAAAAGGAAAATCTGGTACGCCAGCTTTTCAACAAAAATAAACTTGACAAGGAAAAACTTGTTCGCGTACATGGGGCTTATAACAGGCGCAAACAACATGTTCTTACAGCAACAAGCACGCACTGCGTTCAACTTGAGTTGCGCACCATAGTCAATAATTCCGTCTATAAAGTAAAAGCCTGCCCAGAGGTTTTGAGTAACTTTGGACTCACCTTGCCTATCAGTCGCCAGATGTAATCACACAGGTGGGGACAGATGGGAGAGAGCAGGAGTGTCTGCACCTGAATGTTATGATTACAAGGAACAATATCAGACTGACACGTAAAACATCGGATATAGATTTCTAGTATGACTGTCAAACGGCACAGAACAACACCATCACGGTACGGAACTGATCATATACTTTGAACCAATCACAGAGCTTAAAATTATTGCTTATTAAATTTTTCTCCGTTGAATCAGGCTTTTCTTCCTCGGCAATCTCAATTCCAGCTGTGAGTTACGCCCCGTTTACAAAAACCTGGTTTTATTTGAACACAGTTTCATGAGCATAAAAACCGGGTGGGAAATGAGGTTGTTTCAGGGTTTTATAACTGACATTGATGTTTCCTTACCTCGATGAATCTAAACACCAGATCTCTATGCATGCCCCCAATACACACTTCTCTGTATTTGTCACGCGCTGCCTGGAGCTCGTAAAACCCTGTCTTCAGAGCTTCTCGGTACATCATGTTTTCGTAGTTCGCCTCCGTCAGACGGATTGCTCGGTTGATTTCGCTAAAATATGAAGATGTTTGAATATGGCTGAGTTTAAAAGGGAGTCACTTTAGTAGGAAGTATTTTTAACCATCATCGCCACCGTCGCCACTAACATCAACTACAACTTCAGCAACAAAAAAGAAAAAAAGATAGTTGGGCTAACCACAACCAAAAGCAAAAGCAGCAGCAGCAGCATCATCATCATCATCTTCATCATCACCATCATCATCATCAGCATCATCATCTTCATCATCACCATCATCATCATCTTCATCATCATCATCATCAGCATCATCATCATCATCATCACCATCATCATCATCAGCATCATGTTGTTGATAGGAAAATCCCTATCAACAACAGCAACGCCTGCGTCAACAACCACGACTCGCCACCACCACAAACAACAACAGGAACAACAAAATATACAGTTTGGACGACGAAGTAATATCAGTAATAATCAAAAATGAAGTGGTTTACACACTCACTAACTCGACTCTGCGTACATTCGTCATATAAAAACATGTGTTATCATTCCATGGAAACTCCTCATCTGTTTGTCTCCAGGCATTTGCTATTCACCAATTCATAATCAAACAGGTCTTGGAGCCATTCGGCTTGATTTCCCAATAACACCTTAGTGGCATCAACACCTTTTTTATTACAAATCCCATAGGGTAGACGGTGAATGGCAGACAGAATATCTAAGGCAGCTGGTACACTTGTTCTCCACGACTCAATAGTCAGTTCGAACTCTGCCTTGAACTCTGTTTTATCGTTCGACAAAAATCACGGGCTCTAAGGCTGGCCTTAAAGGTCCTTTTAAAAACGACATCTAACCAGTATATACTAAATCATTTACATGGAACAGTCCCTTCAATTTGCAGGCTTTTCAAACGGAACGTCTTAGCGTACAGCTGTTAAAAATTCATCCTGTACCGCGTAAGACCAGCCAAATTTTACACATACGCAGATCACAGGCTATAACAGGGAAAATAATAGAAGGATACGTCGTACCTATCAAACACGCGATCGTTGAATGAAGTGGCAGCTCCGGTCCGGAGGGAGTCTTTGCCCTCGAGGATTTCCTGCAAAGATGCCAGAAACTCGTCAGAGAATGTCTTTTTTTTCATGATCGTATTACAAGATTAATTTGAGTCGTTTTCAGACACAAGTATCGGTGCTTAACATGCCAGATCAACCACATGTTGTTTTTGACTTCCCGCGACATTTAGGGACCTCGTGTTCCGTTTTATCTCCTTGCATCCTGTAAAGTTCTCTCACAATTTGATATCCAATTTCCTAAAGATACGTCTAATTTAAAAAGATCACTTGCAGCACGAATACTGCATAGCGACCATGGTTCGTGCAATACTATTTCCTGAAAATGTAATATAATTCAATAGGGGAGATTACTTTTTGGAACACTCAAATGGCTTCCAAATTCAAGCACTGTGATTGGGTGGTTTGCGTTTTTGTGCATTTTGATTGGTCTAGAATTGAAGCCATGAAAAAGAGTCTCTAACCAATCACAAAGCTCGAATGAAATACAGGGTTCCAATGAAGTGACCATTGGGGGGAAATCACCTTAATCCACTCATGGAAAGTATAGAGACGTAGAATCCCAGCGTCAGCCATCTTTTCAACAAAGTTTGCATCCTCAATGGTATCCCCAGCATCAGCGAGCGACAGCCTCATGCCTGAAATAACAAAATGTAGAGAAAAGTATTATGCGCGTGTCCAGAAATTTGGCGGGAAAATGGCGATCGTGTGGAGGTACTTTTAAAATACTTTAGAGTAGATTTCGTATGAGAGTGAAAAGTCACAGCACACGGCACGGTTACGGTGCGTCGCGGACACGGCACAGAATGTCGAATGTTTTCATACACGGCACGGACACGGTCACTGCAAGGCGCTGTCCGTGCCGTAAGTTTTTTCATAATTATACGAAAGCTGCTCTAACATCTGTTTGTTCAGTATTTGTTCGTACGGATAAAAGATAGCTGTATGTAACAAAATAACGGTGAGTGTTTCAATTAATGCTGAGCCCAAGATGGTTGTATATCCCGTTGTCTGAGTCACAAACGTACCATCAGCGGAGAACTTTTCAATGGCTTCACGCAAGGTCAGAAAGTTCCCAGTAGATTTGGACATCTGTAAAATAAAAGTTACTACCATTAACTGGATCATTTATTTAACCTTTGCGTCTTTTTCCGTGTCAAATGTCTATTTTTCTGCTTTTCTTAGTAAAAGGGCACCATTTATTCTAAGTGAACAGGTATGGCTTAACATGTTCAATTATTCATTGTACGATTCATGGAATTTGGACAGACTACACTATTACATGTTATCAATTCGATGAATGATTCTTGTTATCGATCTTTTAAGATACTGCCTTCCATACTGAGTCAACTATTTACAGTTCTGTCTACTGAAAACTTGCCACAGCACTTTTTAAAAGTCTATACTGATAAAGCAGTATGACGTCATCTTACCTTCTCTGAATTAAGCAACAGATGTCCATTGGCGCGAACTCCTCTCGGCCACCTAAAGAAACGCGAGAAATCCATAGTTAGAAGCAGGATAAGAATATTCTACAAAGAGTTCGATAATTTATTCAATTTAAGTGGATAGGGAGGCCTGAACGGCTGGGTAAAATGCGGTGAATACTCTCTTTGTGTGGTGATCTGAGAAAAAATGTTAGCCAATGAAAATCAAGAAAAATTAAATTGCA
The DNA here is from genome assembly GCA_023349425.1 of Anthopleura sola. Taxonomy (NCBI): domain Eukaryota; kingdom Metazoa; phylum Cnidaria; class Anthozoa; order Actiniaria; family Actiniidae; genus Anthopleura; species Anthopleura sola. Next base: position 4,114,398 of record JALHLI010000012.1, on the reverse strand, counting down.
AAACTGAGGTGTCATTATTAATAGCCCAGCGACTCAGGAAACGGTTAATTCGTTATTCTATTTTCCCACTCAATGATGATCAGTTATCACAGTAAATGTAGACAAAATATCAAAAACTTCTCCTCAAACTCTATATTTATCTCAGATATAAACTGTTATGAGTCAATTTTCGCAGGCTTCATGACGCCTCAGTTTTGTAGTGATATTTTTACATCACTATATTTTAGATTAGCGAGCTGTTGTCGTCTGCATGTGAACTAGGTAAGAACAGGTATGGAGCTTTCAATTTTATTTGCAAGATAACTTAATTCAAGCATCAATGCTCTTAGATTAAATTGCTGGAAACCCCCAAATGGTTCATATATGACGTCACTGTGACGTAAGAATACCATTTAAAAGTACAACAAAATGACGTCAACCAAGGGAGAGTGACTGGGTACAAGTCTTAGGCACTATAAAAGTGACGTGAATTTCAGTTTCTATTCAATTCACAGCCGGAGCTAGTGTTCTTGTCGGACATTATTATAAAGAGAGACAGAAAACCTTCAAACAGATCTTATTACAGATTGGTAAGTAAAGATTTGGAATTGTCTTCGTATTTTCATACGTAAAACTCACTATTTTCGTGAAAATTTTACCATACAATAAAAACTAACAAAACTGATACTACAGTGCGTATTTATAGGAATATTTTGGCCTTAAATCATAACATTATATGTTAAAAGTGCGTGCTTAAATAATTCGGCTCGAATTTGATACCGAACGAATTGACAAAAAGCAAATTTAAACTAGCTTCAATAAAGTAAATAAGAGTTGTGATTTAAGGAATTTGAGCCCCGCTGAAGTTAAGTCAAAAAGTAACCTTTTTTACCAACAATTTTGCCATCCTATCAGGAATGATATAATAATATTCAGCTGGGTTGTCAATTCAAATTAACGTTTTTTTTTTTGTACCATTAGGCATGTTACGAACAGATAAAGAAATTAAAATGGCGATAAACTGTTTTTATCCAAAATATTTCGATTTTTTTAATCAAAATTGCCATGCTTTGGTAGGTTTTCTTGGGATTGTTACATAATGGTGTCAGACGTCAAGTGATATATTTTAAGTAGTCGACACTTTAAGAGGTTACAAACTAATACAAAGAAGTTATGAATTGGAAAAAATTAACTCCTAGTTTATTCAGTAAGAAATAACAAATCTGTGAGAAATATATTCGAAGTTTTGTTTTGCAATAAAAATTGATTTATTTATAAGTAAGGTGGAATGAATTAAGATGGATTACTTGTGTTTGTATTTGGTTAAGAATGTTGATCTAAACACCTGTCTTATTTATCACTATTCCTTACAATGTCTTATCCCACCTCCTTACTCATACTAACCATCGAGATACCAGTAAAAATAAATACCTTATAACTCTAGTCTAGCTAGATTTTCTTCGACTCAATAAAATTGGAGTTTAGGAGTTAACTTTTGCGGAGGGAGGAAAACTGGAGAACCTGGGGAAAACCCCTCGAAGCAGAGGCGAGGACCAATGATTTCTACAGCATCCTTCCTATATTTACTTCATACAGTTTAAGTAGAGATTTTAAGATTATTTATAAGTGGCTATTATCATAATCATTATGCACAGTGATGGAGTTCAGATTTCATTTTTTTAGCATTTAAAATTGGAGTGCCTGATTTTTACTGCTCGAAAGTTCCAGTTTACTCAGTTTTAATATTAGTTTTAAAAGGGATTCGAGTTTACCGATTCAACAGGGATTTCACGTACTCTCTCTGTAATGGGAGGGATTTTTAACGTTATGTTAAAAAAGTCTCAAAACAGGACATGATTTACAGGTAATCGACTCGATCTCATCAAATTGTTGAGCTTTTCCTGTGGCTTTATCGGATCAGCGTATGGGCGTGGTGAACATGTTAAATATGCAGAGTAGGATTAGTGGTTAATGCACGAAAGAAGAAACAAAAAGAGGGAGGAAAACAAAGAAAAAAGAAAACGAAAAAGAAGATAAAAAGAAGATAAAAAGAAAAAAGAAAAATGGAAAAATGAAAGAATGGGAAAGAGAGAAGGAAAGAAAAGAAAATCGAGACAACAAGAAGACGAGGAAAATTGAATGAAGAGAAGAAATGAAAGGGAATGAAAAAATAAAAACAAATTGAGAAATGGAAGAAGAAGTAGAAAGGGAAGGGGAAGCCGGAAGTGAAACACTGAGGGAACTGAATGAAATCTGATACCCTAGGAGTATCCACAGAAAATCAAATGGGATTTATTGCCACTGTTGGCGGCTAAAATAGCTTCCTCATCATCATCATAACACCCACGGAGTCACCACATAAGACAAATTAGACACTTTTAGCCATGAGCAGTTAAACATTCTCAAAAGCGACAATGAAATCAAAATAGGCAATAAAGGCCTCATAACGGCTTAGCGACTGCCAAAAAAATTTATTCATAGCTAGCAATTGCGGAAACTCTTTGATATGGAAATACTAAACAACTTTTAGCAACAAAACCTGCTCTCAATGCATCTAGTCTCAACGCGCGTATTTATTATCGGAACATTTCATCTTTTTTAAAGTGGTTTTCTGGCCACAAAGATCAAAGGATAGCGAATTTACAGAGATTTTGAGATGAAAAAAAAACCTAGATAAATATTCTTACTTATCACGTGCGGAGTAAAAAGAATAAGAAAATATCTTGAATAGGTAGAATAATGAAAATCTGGCCTAAAACAATACTTAAAGGGGCACTTGGATGAAAATCGATGAAAATTGGAAATGACTTGAAACTTGGTTAAACGTATCTATATGGCCCCAATAGTATCCAAGCAACATATTTTCTTCACAGTTAAAATTTGCGGATAAAAAATATATATGTTTTTCAGCATCTAAATTGTGAGTAGATGACGTCATTTACTCAACCCTATTGTTCTTTTAGTTTTTAAACCAAAATTTCTCAACTGCGAGTGGCTCCCAGGCTAAAATTTTTACCAATCTGGTTTTCATAATCATGATTGAGTCATATTATTCTTAAATACTTGAGCTATTCGGACTTTCAAAATATGGGGCTTTTTCATCCAAGTGCCCCTTTAAGGTATACGTTCGTAGGCTTCGAGATTACTTTACGCGCGAGCCAAATTTCGCGCTGACTTTTCAAAATTATCATATTAAGTTTACATTTTCTGAAAGCTAAATAAACGTAGTTTTTCAAAAATCAATTTGAAACTTTCTGTCTCTCCACAAAAGTTAATTGGGTTTCTCCGCAGTTTTTGAGTGACCAAAATAACTTTCTTAAAACATTGTAGTTCATTCGGATTACATCGGATCAAAGTGAAACTTTGGATTATGATAAATCACAACGCAATCTAAAAAACGATGTCTCAAATTTTTGAATTTTTTTTTTTTCATTCAAAAGATATTGTCTATTTTGCGATTATGACCACCGAAAATTAAAACATCCTGATTTAACGCGTCATTGCGCGCGATCTAAAAAAAAAATATCAAAAATCTGAGACACCGTTTTGAAGCTCATTATCCACAGAGTATGCTAATCTACATTTGATCGACAATAGCTTTTTTTATGTTCCACAATAGACAATTTGAAATATATATTCGAAAACTACATTTATTTAGCTTTCAGAAAATGTATACTTTTATGGCAAAATATTGTAAAGCGCGTGCGAATTTGAGGTAGCGCGTATAGGAGTCCTAATCATATCCTGATCCTTAACCAAATCAAATAGATAATAATGATAATGATAATAATAATAATAATAATAATAATAATAATAATAATAATAATAATAATAATAATAATAATAATAATAATAATAATAATAATAATATGTTTAATTCAACGACAATTGCAGACTGACGACTGGATTACAGTGGAGGTCAGCTAAATACTTACAATTAATATATATTAGGTTACATAGATGTTATTGAATATTAAATAATTAAATAATTAAGGATTTGTCAGTGACTTCATAACCCCAGCCAAGCAAGAGTAATTAGAGAGACGGCCAAAAACTAATGATGCTTGTAGGTTGTGTTTACAAGGGCGTGGCCAGGGGGACAGAGGTCTCGAACCCCCCTCCTCCATCGTGCTGGCCGTTTCTTTGGTTGATGTTCTGAAAACGGGTTTTGGGCCCCTCCTAAGGCAAAGTCGTGGCTACGTCCCTGGTTTAGGTTCATAATATAATAACTTGCTATTTCAACCTCATATATCTTTTTAAATTGCAATAAAAATACATTTAAAAATAATTTAAAAATACATAGATCTACGTAAGGTTGAAGTAGGGAGTTATTATATTATGAATCTGAATTAAGTTTAACAAATATCAATGGAAAAAACAACCTAATTGCAGTACTGAAATATCACAATAATTGTTTAAGGATTTCATTTCGTTATTTGATTTTTTTCTTCTGATTTTCTCCCGCTATTTTTCTGAATATGTACAGTAAGGATTTTAATTCAAAATATTCAGTAATCGACATTTGTCACAGATGTATCCAGACAGAATTCTTCGAGGTTAAACAATCGTTTGAGTATAGTTGTTAACAGTGTTAAAAAAGTCCAACCACAAGAACAAATGTTCTCCTCATAAGTAAACACAAAAAGTAAGTAAATAAGAAAAATATTTTAAAAAATCTTTGACTTGGTTAGGGTAGTGAACCACAACCCAGACGCAATGTGGATATTTATTTACTATCTGAATTCACGAAAACAGAAAAACTATTAAAATATATCTGTACTAAACAACCGTAGAAAAGGAAAACCCTCAAATTAAAACAAACAAACAAATAAGTAAAAACCATTTTTTTTACAAATCAAAGTTCGAAAGCCTAACTACTCCAGCCAAACTGTTTTACGAATACTCGGCTGTTTCGTTCGCTGCTCTATTTTTAGCAGTTAAAGTATCGCATATCGCAGACGACTAGTCGCATGTTTTCGACCAAAGCCCAAGAGCCTGAACCATATACCTAAGTTTTATTTACTTTGGCACCTGGATTGATTTGACGCAAGTGCATCTTAGGTTTCTAGAAGCTTCTTTGGAAGTCTGTAAACACCGGCTGTCACATGTGCGCATGCGTAGTCAATGTTTGCGGAAATTAGATGCGTGTTGTTAGCCAATCAGAAACGAGAGTTAGAAAGAATATAAAGGAGAAAGTTAGAATGCCTGCTCAGCTGAACGACAATTTGATAGCTAAAGTGAACGCTTTGAATTGCTCCAAGCTCGACCCAAGAATAGAAGGTATTCGGCTCAAAGGTAAGTTATAAGGCTCGTGTTTTGGAGTCTCTGAGCGCGGCTCACTTCTCTAGAACATCTTTGCAGTTACTGTGGATAGGAGATTTATTTACATCCTGTAAGATTATCCATACCTTAAACCATGATACTGTTTAAAGCATTAACACTTGTTTACTTCAAAAGTTTAATCCATACTTGTGAAAGTGTAAAGTTTTGAGAGAGTTTTGTCGGATTAGCTTCACTTGGATCGAGATCGTTATTTCCATGTGATAATGAATTAGGATTATAGGATTATTATAAGATCATAAGGATGCTTCAAAGTAAGATATAATAATTATAAGTAAGATATACTTCGTAGAGTAAAGGTTTCAACTATACTTAAAGGTATAGGTGCATTAAGAATACTTGAAAAATACGAGTAACATCACTAAGACCCTATGAAACTAGAAATGGTTTTGAAGACTAATGGAGAAAAAGAGAGAAGAGAAAAGAGAAGGAAAAAGAAAGAGAGAAAGAGAAAAGAGAAAGAGAAAAAGAGAAAGAGAGAAAGAGAAAGAGAGAAAGAGAAAGAGAGAAAGAGAGAAAGAGAGAAAGAGAG